>CM053786.1:289561305-290761305 GCA_028749045.1 Cupressus sempervirens | reverse complement strand
GCTGGTGTCACTATCAGTTTCCATTGTGTATGATTTGCAGAGAGGAGGAGAGGATAATCTTGGTGAACTCTCCTCAAAGTGAACATTCTTCTCCACAAAAATCTCATGAGTCTCTAGATCCATAAGTCTATAAGCCTTCACATTGTCTTCATAACCAATGAAGGTACAAGGCCTAGGTGTCAGTGTCTTGCAACTCTTGGAAGAAAGGTTTTCCCATGCTGGACAACCAAAGACTCTAAGGTGACTCACAACTAGTTTTCTGCTCGACCATGCCTCAAAAAGAGTCTTGCCATCTAAGGCTGGATGAGGAGACCTGTTAAGTATGTGAGTAGCACTGCTAATGGCTTCAACTTCCACTATAGGATCAAGAGACTTGGCCTTAATCATGCAACTTTCCATGATCTTGAGATTCCTAATCCTCATAGCTACAACATCTTTCTTGTGCAAATTGAATGCTAGTGCGTTTTGAAGATCAATCCCCTTAATTCTGCAAAAGTTCTTAAGTCTTCTATCAACATATCTATTCTCATTGTCCACCCTTAGTACTTTGATGGCTTTCCTTGACTTGTGCTCAACATGAGTCTTGAAGTCTTGAAGCCTATGAACCAATTCATTCTTGTGATGAAGGAAGAAGACCCAAGTGAATCTCAAAAAGTCATCAAAAAATGTGAGTATGTAGCAGCCTTGGCTAACTGAAGTCACTACAAAGGGTCCTGCTAATACCATATGAACTAGTTGAAGAACAATTGGAGCTTGAGAAGACTTCCCTTTATCATACTTCTCCTTGAGATTCATATCCACTGAACAAGATGAAAACTCTCCCTTAGAAAAGTTGATATTAGGTAGACCTTTGACCATGTGTTTGGAGCAAAGTTGCTGAAGAGAGTGGAAGTCAAGGTGACCAAACCGCTCATGCCATAAGTTGATTTGTGATGTAGAGTGAGTTAACAAGGCTTGGGAAGGACTCTTAGACACAAAGTGGGAGAAGGAGTATAAATTCTTGTAATCATTGACTTTCCCCACTACTACCAATGAATCATTTTTAAGACTTCTTACCATCACTGAATCTGGAAGGAACTCAACCTTATGACCATCTCCAAGGTGAGTGATTTGGTAAGCTGATAAGAGATTGGAGCTTAGATTTGGAACTTAGAGAACATCTTTGAATTCCCCATTTTCCATTTCCACATGTTCTTTCCCTTCAACTTCCATCTTAGTATCATCTCCCATGAAGATGTGTGGCACCTTTGACTACTTCAATGAAGAAAAGTCTTCCTTTGAAGAACCCATGTGGTAAGAGGCACCTGAGTCAAGTATCCATTCCGAAGAACTTGTGTTTGCCATAAGTGCTTGACCTTTACCTTTTGAAGAGGTTGGTGTTGAATCCTTAGGAGTACCTAGCACTTGAATCTTGTTCTTCTTGAGTAGGTTTTCTAACTCATCGATTATTTTTGTCTTGCAATGATGCTCATCATGATTTGGCTTTTTGTAGTATGCACAAAAGAGTTTTTCCTTCTTTTGATTATTTCCCTTCTTGTTTGGAGAAGAAACACCTTGTGGAGAGGAGGATTGTTGTGTCTCAAATTGTATTTTTTGCTTCCACTGCTTCTTGTTGTTGTTATTTTTTCCCCCTTGATTTGATTTGTCATCATCATTAGCCACCAAGGCTTTGGTCTTCGATGACTTGATAAGTCCAAAATCCACCAACTGAGATTGTTCAACAATCAACATGTCTACAAATCCATCAAAGGAAGGCTTTTGGTAAGCAGATCCCATGGTTAACCTATGAGTATTAAAACTCAAAACAAAGTTGGCATACTCAGAAGGTAGCCTTTTCATGATGTGATGAATCAACCTATCATCCTTCATGGGATTTCCACAATCTTTAAGAAGTTCCCTATACTCATTGACTTTAATGATATAATCCTGAATTGTGTTATAATTCTTAGGATCCAAGAGAAGTAGATCATCCTCAATCTAAAATCCCTTTTCCTCATCCACTTTACCATACAGTTGTTCAAGTTTATTCCAAGCTTCTTTAGATTCTAAACAATTTTTAATGTGAAAGAGAACATCCCCATGTACACAACTCTTGATTACTCCTAAAGCCTGTTGATCTTGTCTTTTCCAATCAATGAGTTCTTTAGCATCAGTAGGTTTGGTAATTGTACCATCAACATATAGACTATATCCTTTTTCCATTAATCTACTCCATGCAATATCTTTCTATGTAGAATAGTTGTGTGAAGCTAGAGGAGGACATTTAAAACCCATGATGCAGAAATGAAAATAGCACAATGGAGAGACACAAGAAACATAGTACACCCCCCCCCCCCTTTTCACTCAATCAAAAGACCCCCCAAAAAAAGATGTTGTTGGCACTTTATAAGTAGTGTGTTTACAATGGGCCACTTGTCAAAAATGAACAAAGTGGACTTTTTTATTTTAGTTTTACAACTACCTTATGAGGCTGAAATTTGTCACTTAAGCACTATAGCTTAGATTGACAACAATTCTAAAAAAGAATCAAAGCTTTATAATGTCTAGAAAAGCCTAATTCTGAAAGTGAGAAATTGGTCCACACAACCCTAAAATATGACTTCAAATCTGGAAAGTAGATGGAAAACTATGCACTTTAAAAAAAATAGAACATGAAAAAGTGACCAGATGTGCCCGTACAAAGCTTCTGAAGTTGCAAAATGTAAAATTATGCAGGTACAATCACCAAAAAATGCAATTTCTGCCAAATTTGTTTTCCAAAACTAGAAAAAAAACCAGCACTAGAAAATTTAGGAAATTTTACCTAATTTCAAAAAAAATTGCACCTAAATTAGAGTCTAGATGTCTAAGATATGGGCTCGCAAAGTCAGGCTGCCAAACTGAAAAGAAATCTAGAGAGGGTTCTGGAGCAAAACTGAGAGTCTAAATTTGATGGTCAAATGGCTGTCATTATAGTTGTAAAATGTCCTATTATGATGATCAAACGGTCATCAATTTTAACTTTGTGAAAAATGTGATGTCAGCAAAAATCAGCACCATGATGTGTCATACAACCAAGCATATGTCCACCAGATATGGGTTATCCTCCATTAAGCACATAAGTAAGTGTGGTGATGAGAGGATAAGCCTACAAGGGTGTGACACACAAATCAGTGTTGTAGACAACATGTGCTAAAATAGAGTTGCATACTCCTGTGTTGTCAACATGACAACTCAAAAAAGGTGTGCAAACTCCTAAGTGTCTCACAAATAAAAATAATAAAATAATTCAAAATAATTAAATAATGCATTAACCTAAGTAAGTGTAATAATTAAATACTTATTTACACCAATAGAGACTTCTCCATCTTCATTCAACTTATTTCAGAAAACCCACTTTGTGCCAATTACATTTTTATCCTTGGGTCTAAGAACAAGAGTCCAAGTCTTATTCTCTTTATCTATTTTATTTCTTCATTCATAGCTTTAATCCAACATTCATTATTCAAAGAATCTTTCACTAATCTAGGTTCAAATTATGTGGCTTCTAACATATCTTGCTAACATAGGTACTTTGGATTTAGAATTTGTTCCGCTAACCTCTCCATGATCTTCTATATCAAGCTTGAGTCCCATTATCTGTGACTCAGGGCCATCGGACTTGGTTTCTTCTCAAAATATCTTAGTAGCTTGTAACTGTGACTCGAGTTCTTCAGGTTGTGACTCGGGTGACACTGGTTGTAACTCGGTAGTCTTTTTAGATTTTGAGGACTTGGAAGGTGAAGTCTGATGACTTCCAATTTTATTTGGCAATGTATCAAGTTCATAGTAGAAAATTTTTTTTTAATCCTTGTTAGGAATAAGGTGTCTCAACCTTGGATAATTCCTTTTCTTATTATTTGTTTTGTAAAATGTATTTCTTGCAAATAATGTTGATGTGTTGACATCTTGAATTGTGTATAAGGAGATCATCACTAAAATGGTTATGACAAATTCCTATGACACATAAGAGCTATGTTAGGAAGATTCAATGACAGGTGAAGACATGTGGCAACTGATAAATTTGAGTACTATACACTCTAGCCTAATACGGTTATCTTTGGGAGTAGCCCTAAAAGTGAAGCACATGTTATAAGCATTTTTAGGATTGCGAAGAGGTGGATGCAAAAAAGTGTATTGTTGGTACTGTGAGTTGCTACTAGATTCTTCTATTGTCACTGTTGAACTTGCATTACAAGTGTATTGTAACTTTGTGTTGAAGATAATACATACTGCAAGTTCTAGAGGGGTGGGGTTGTTTTACCGAAGGGTTTTTCCCCACTGAAAAATCTTTGTGTTATGTGTTTCTTTCTCTGTCTATTTTCTTTATGCTTGCTTGGCTCAAATATTATTATTTATATGATATTGAATCTATAAGTGTAAATATTTTAATAGGATTTGCACCATACTTCTCTTAAGAGATTAGTGTAGGAAGTTGTTTCCGCACCTGAGTTTCCTTACAATCCTCAAGTTCTTTGTTGCTTTCTTCTTCACCCTTTTTTGCAAACTCATCAATTCTAACATGTGCACTTTCTATGATCTTATGACTCAAAAAATTCAAACATTTATATAGTTTTCTTCTATGGGAGTATCCTAGGAATATGCTTTCGTCACCTTTGACATAAAATTTACCTTTCCTAGATTCCTTCAAGATATAACATTTGCTACCAAATACTTTCAAGTAACTTATATTAGGTTTGTAGCCATACCATAGTTCATAAGGAGTTTAATTTAAGTCTTTCTATAGTTGTACTCCATTCAAAATATGTACTACAACACTAATTACTTCCTTCTAGTATTTGATTGCAACACTCTTTTCTATCATTAAAGTTCTTGCACAATCCATGATGGATTTGTTCCTTCTTTTAGCTATACCATTTTGTTGTGGTGTACCAGGAGCTAAATCTTGTCTTTTAATTCCTCTTTCAATAAAAAATTCATTGAATTCATTTGAAATTAATTCACCACCTCTGGCTGATATCAAACACTTTGCCTTGTTTCCAATTTCTTTCTCTACTCTTGCCAGATACCACTTAAATTTTTGAAATGTTTCATACTTTTTTTTTAATACATTATAGCCATCATTCTAGAATAATCATCAAAAAAAAGAATAAAATACTTATCTCCACTATAACTCTCTATTCTAATAGGCCCACATAAGTCTATATGAACTAGGTCCAAGACTTCATGAGAATGATAGTTTTTTTCTTTTGAAACTTGTCTTGCCCATCTTACTAATTTGACATTTTTTGCATAGGCCCATATTAGATTTTGTCAAACTAGGAATACCTCTCACTCTTTTGTTCTTTCTTATCTTCATCAAATTATCAAAGTTCACATGACATAGCTTTTTATGCCATAACCAACTTTCTTCTACTTGAGCAATAAAATATGAACTTTTACTGAGATCTAGGTAGAATAGGTTACATTTTGTTTATTTTCCAAACCCAACCAGATTTCCTTTTCCATCTAGAAATTATTCCTTCTCATTCATGGATTCTACCTTGAATCCATTGTTATTCAACTATGCCACACTCAGTATATTATTCTTTAGTCCTTCAACCTAGTAAGCATATCACATCTAAGTTGATCAATTATTGATATACAACCTTTTCCCTTTATGTGGCATGGTTCATTGTTTCCAAATCTCACACATCCACCATCATAATCTTCCATATGTTCACAATTTGTTTTGTCACTAGTGATGTGAACAACCACCATCAATAATCCATGTGTCATTTTTCCTAACATGAGAGATAAGTGTCATTGTATCTCCTTCATCATCAAATTCATCTTTTATAGCAATATATAACATTTCATCATCTTCACTACCATCTAAATCTTTAGCCATAAAAAAAATTGTGTACCTTTGTCCTTGTAGTCCTTGTAGATCTTGAAATTCTTCTTGCCTTTGTACTTGTTGTGCTTCTTTTGATCTTTGTCTTCTTTGTTTGGAAATCTTGCAGCAATGTGTCCAACTTATTCACAAGAGAAATAGATCAAGGGGATTTTACCTTTGTACTTTCCTTTGCCTTTGGGATAACTTCTTGCAAGTAATGCCTCAATAGTTTCAAGATTTGTCAAAACTAGCTTCCTCTTCACTTTAAGATTGGTTGGCTTTTGAATTTTTGGCTTTCTTCTTGTTCGAAAACTTGCCTTCAAATGCAGACTCCCAATTGCTAGAACTAGGAACATAATTATCATAGTTATCTAGCTCAAATGTTGTCAATCTTCCAACTACTGCATCTAATGTTATATCATTCTTTGGATTGCATCTCATTTCTTGAATTTTTGACACTCTAATTGCATATATAGGAAGAAGTGTTCTAAGAAACTTACTTACCATTGTTTCATCTTCAATCTTTCCTCCTGAATCTTTGATAGCACAAACACTAGCTTTGATCCTGTCACTATACTTTGTAATGTTCTCATCTTCTCTCAAATTTATTTGATCAAATTGTCCTCCAAGACTTTCACCTTTAGCTCGTCTTACATTATCATCTCCTCCATGGATGATTTTTTAGCTTGATCCACATTAGATAATAAATTCAAAAATCTTTGACCTAATCATATTTGGCATAGCTAAGAGATGAAGCAATATAAATCATCATGATGTTATGACTCTTCTTTTTTGCAATTTCTTCAATAGTCATAGTTCTAGTAGGTGTCATGTATTTGGTATCTAGATACATTAGCCCTAAATCTCCAATGGTTGCTAAGTGTAGCCTCATGAGTTCTTTCCATGCCTTGAAGTTATCTCTCTTCAGTTTGGGGATCTCCCTTCTATAAGACATCCCAATATTTAGCTCAGGTCCTTGAAACCTTCTCTATAAGCACCAAGAAGCTTTGATAGAAATTGTTTGAAATATAAGTGGAGTAAATGAGAGGGGAGGGGTGAATTATTTACCACCAAAATAAATCCTATATCCCTTAGATGTCAATACAAAACACAAACTTCACTAAAAATACTAATGCTCAACAAACACATAGGCACTCAGTTTACACTAGCAATTGTTGTAACTTGGTAAGCACTAAAATTGCAACTATAACTTAGTAAATGCTTAAATGTAAATCTTAAGATATTATTAGTGATTAAACTTACTTAACTTAGTTGCATATACATTAAATAAATAGCATGAACACAAGTGACACCAAGATTTAACGTGGAAACCCAGTTTGGAGAAAACCACCAATTGCAACTAGTTACTGATTTTCACTCCTCTAAAGTGAGCCTGGTTAGGAACCAACCCTATTAAAGGTAAAAAAACACACTATTAGGTGGGAACCTATTAGAGGATTTAATCACTCTATTAGGAGTGGCCTTGTTAGAGGTCTTTGGACACTTCAATCTAGAAATGCCACCTTGTTAAAGGATTTACAAAGAGATGTTAAGCCAACTTTGCTAAGAGACTTAGATCATTGAGATGACTTGATTTCTTATGCTACTAAATTTTTGATAAAATATCTTAATTCTAGCTTGTATACTTGATCCTTTCTAATTGAATGTATCTTTGCAGCTCAACAAGGATATCCTTCTTATCCTTCTTATTCACTTCCTCTAAGCATATTCAAATCTTCTATATTCCTTTTCACACAAATTAAATCCTCAACTTGACCTTATAATTAAATCATACATATTTTCAAGTTGGATTGAATACAACTTAGAATACTTAATATTCATCTCCTCAGTTAGCTAGAATCATCAAACAAAACTATTGAACTCAATATGCAAAAACAAGAAAATCCTTCGTTAGTTGAGCCTACTTGGTAGACAATAACTCGTAAATGATTTTCTTGTCTGAACTAAGTGAAGTCAGTTAACATTACATTTTCATAAAGCTCCTTTGGTAAATGAGTGAGCTTAGTTAATACTAGTTCTATACAACATTTCCTTCATTAACCAAGTGAGCTTGGTTAACACTCAATCTTCAACGAACTTATCTTTATCACTAGAGTGAACTTGGTAGACACCGTCTTCTAAACTAAGAAAAGTTTGGAATGCTCGATAGACATAGGAAATTGTCTTCAATACTTGAGTGAGCTTGACATACACTAACTAGAAATGATATGACATTTTGTGTAACATCAAAGATAATACACAATTAACCAATTATTTTCAACAACCTCAAGGTGAGGTATCATCATGGCCTGTATAAAGATCAAATCTTCTCTAATCCTTCTATATTGAAAAATCAACTATATAAGGGTCTCTTGTTGCATATCTACCTTAGATAAGTGTGCAACACTAGAATTGGCAGTTGTACTTAGTGCATTCAAATTGTACCACAGGTCAACTTTTAGCTTATCCATTCTATCTCTAATATATTTTGTGTAAGTTGAGCTATCATAAAAATTTCTATACATCATATTTACATTATTTGAAACTTTTTCCAAATTGGTCACAAGTTTAGATAACTTAACCTATCTTACAATAATTTATAATGCTACCTTTTCCATGACTTTCTTTTCAAACTTCTTTTCTTACCATTGCATTAATTTTTCATTTGCATCAACATCAAGATCATTTATCTTCTCTAAAATTTTTGTTAGCTTCTCAAAAATGGGAGGATTCTCATCAAAATTATCAATAACAAAAAAATTAAGAAATATATCTTTTATATGATATAGCACATATTTATGTGCTTGTTTCTACCAGTGCTTGCTTCTTAGCTCAGCTTATTTTTATTTACTAGAAAATAAATCACTTAAAAAATTCATATTCTTTTAGTCCAAGTTGACTTTTCCCAATCTGGTATAACTATATTCTCTTCAAGTGTAACAAGCTTAGCTTGAAATTAAATAGGGGACTAGACTTTCTTCCTCTTAGTCCTTTTACTTGGAGTGTTGGAGCTCAACATGGGTACTTGCATGGTTTTTGTTTGGAGTTCAAGACTGTGTCTTTTAAGTATTGCATGTGTACCCTTGACACCTTTTGGATCATCAACTAATCTCTATTCCTTGGTCAATTTGAGTTCAATAGTGGAACTTGGATATACTATCTCCTTTAATCCCTCATTAAGAGGTCCTAAGACATTTGGTCTTTCACTACCATTAGTAGATTTCTCTACTTGTCCATTTTGACTCTCTTTTTCCTTATTCTCCTCTTGGGTGCCCTTACTAGAAATATTAGTCTATTCTATTCTTTTATTGCCAGCCTAGTCTACTTCTTAGAACTACCAACATCACCTTTTTCTTCTTGTGACTTTTTCACATTAGTATCAATAGTAACTATAGATGTATCAATTGGACTATCTATTGCTTGTTTAGATTATTTCTAATCACCAATCTTTGTATATTCCTTGATATGTAAAATCACTGGATTGGTTTCCATCAATGCATCTTTGATTAATTTAGGATCTTGCTCCTTCTTTTCTTACTTGGAAGACACAGTCCTTTCTGACTCTTGATTAGTAGTATTCACATTTAGCAATGTATTCTTTGGATTTTCATCTTCAATGATGGCTAGTTCAATATACTTCTCACTCTCCTTAGCCATCTTATGAATTGTCTCTAATAATTTCTTAGCATCAACATAGATGTATTCCTTATTATCCTACTCCACCTCTTTGAAATCCTTCTCTTCCTTATCTTCTTTCTCCTCATCTAAAGGAGTAATACCGAAACATTTCTTCCATATGATCTTACTCTCTTGTAAAACTTCTATTTTATTTTTCAAAATTTTATATTGTCTTCTCTTTGCAACAAAATTTTTAGCATAATCCTTCATGGCTATTGACATGTGGTGTTTTCAAAAGTTAGGTATAACTTGGGCTAATGTAGCCTCTCTAATTTTCCATTTTATGGTTAGAGACCATTTCCATTGTACATCTATCATATTATACAACTCTACGGGTAATTTATGGACTAGCTCTATTGGTGTGTACTTAAAATCCACAATCATGTCAATAACAACTTGTTCAACCTTTTATAAGGTATCATATTTAACGTAACTAAATCCTACTAAACCTACTGAACTAAAATTTGCACATACCATTTCTGATGTAATGGAGCCTAGTGGGTTAGATCAAATGGTGATCAATTGCCCCTAAGACCCTCTACACTGAAGTTCTTTCAACTAAATGACTTGGTATGATGATCATAAGTGCAAGCACTGCTCATAACTTCTTTAGGGATGATGTTAGGTTATCACAACCACTCACCTAACCCAAATAGGGAAAACCCCAATCACAAGGCAACCCTACAAACAAAACTTATCACAAGTTGCTCACAATGCACTGTTTGAAATTTTTTGGTAAAAGACCCCTAAAACTCATGAAATAAATAGGGGAGACTCATAGAGAAGGGAATGGTCTATTTAGGTCATAAGTGGAATGGGTCAATAGTTAAAATTAAACTATGCAACTTTTAGCACATAGTTGCTTTCCAAAACCACTCAAAAGGTTAGTAGCCCTTTTTGATGAAAAATTGACACATAGTCCAAAACCCTATTTGTTTGTTTCATCCAACTTTGGTGCTTCAACAATGTCTCACCTAGGCAATTAGAACTATTAGGTCTCCATTAACAAAGGAGTTACATGTTCTCGAGTTTAAATCTTAAAAAAAATGGGAACATGAGAGGAAAGACATAAACATGTCACAAACCCAAATCCAAGCCTTGATGCCAACTCTAGAGCGACTTATGGGAATTGATGTATTCATTTCCTAGCATGCGCATAGGTCTTGCATGCCTAGGGTGTCAAATATTTAATGGTTCCCTAAAAGTACAAGTAGGAAACCAAATGCATGTTATAATACATGTAAAACACTAGGATTTCACCAAAGGCTATTAGATTCCCATGGTTGTGGCCAAAAATGCTTGAAACCCTAGGTTAGCAACTTATTTAAACCTACTTGTGCAAAAATGTTGATAACTTGAGTTTGGTAATAGGTAGAGGCTTTAAAAAAAATGAATTGGAAGAATAATTCATCCACCTATCCAAAAATATGGGTCTCAACCCCTAAAGTGTCCATACAGTGTGTTACAACAATTAGTTTGCAAGAAAATAGGGTAATTTTTTATTCATTCAAAATGTGTAATACATCTTATTTCCTTTCACATTCCTAGAAGGGATTATTATAGACCTTCCAATGGTCACAACACAATATAAAACTTGTTTCTAGCCATTGGGATTTTTTTTGCATTAGTTTGAAAAATTTGCAAAAAATTGCTTGACAACTTTTGAGCAATTTTGCATTTTTTTGTAATTCTTGCAAACTATATGAAAAAGGCCATGAAAACTAATCTAACTGATCCAAATAGTACCAAAACATGTCATAAAATTAAAATATGAAAAATTCTAAGTTTCTAGTCCCTTTGACCACATTTGATCATAGTTGACCAAGGATTTATAATGCACCAACCTTGGGACAAGGTCTTACGGTTTGGTCTAGATGCCTAAATGATAGTTCTAACATATTCTCAACATTATTTGCACTTTGATGAGTCTTCATTCATTTTGGGTGCTCCTACACCATTTTCAATATCTTGAGGCTCTTTCCTTGGTAAAATTTGGAATTGACTCAAGTTATCAGACTCAAACCTTTTTTATCCTCAGTTTCTTCTTTTGTTGGCCTTTCTCAACCCCTATTTCATTTGATGTCCTATTCTTAGGATTTTTTCCTTTGATTGGCCTTGTAATCTTCAAAATTCCTTTTTTCACTAGCTTAATAGTTGCATGACTTATTTCCTTTTTCCACAACTTTATTTAGGCTTTTCTTTACCTTAGTTTCAACCACAATGATTTCATTTCCTTTGGTTTCCTTGGGCTTAGAAACAACTAATTGTTTTCCTTTACCTTCTTCTTCTTCGTCATCACCTTCATCACTACTTAGTCTTCACTTTTTCATTCACTTATGTCCAGTGGTGCTTCTCTAAGTTTACCTTCTAAATCTTTGATCATCTTCTTCCTTTTTCTATCCATCTTGGGGACCTTTTTTTGCATCATCATTTTGATTTTAGTTGTCTCATATGTGTCTAATGGTTCAAAATTCTTATCAATTTCTTTAGCTAACAATGATGTGATGGTAATTATCACTTCATCAATATTTACCTCATAGTGTAGAGTTCTTAACCATCCTACTCTCAAATTAACATCCTAAGCATATGTATAATCTATATCAACAAGAAAACATGTGTGATCATAAAATTGTTCCAAAACTAACTTAGGTATTCTAAATCCATTCTTCATTTTCTTCTTGAAATCCTCAAAATAATGCATCCATTATGGTCTCAAAATTTTCACCTACGTAATTGATGAACTCATTTATTTTATTGGAAACTAATATCTTTTTATCCCAAACTACATCTCCAATAGTGGGAAATGAATTATGTACATAGAAAATTATGTATAAAATAAGAGAACCAAACTTACATGATGTGTTCTTAGCGTTCCTTATCATTCCTAGATTCTCTACCAGTCAGATGAGATACAACTCAACCAAATCATAACTATGATCCTTCTTCACAAATTTATACCACATGTCAAAAATTGTACATGGTACAATGTTTAGTTAGATTGACTGATAAAACTTGTGATTGATTACCCAAACTACAAACTCAACCACAAGGTCTTCTATAGTATTGGTTGACATGCCTCTATCATTCCATTTTACCTTTGCAAGGTTTTCAATTACATCACTACCTTGACATCACATTATCTACACTCTTTCTATAACCAATCATGATGGATGACTGATTTTGTGCTTCTGATTGGTTCGTTCTCCAACCACAACTTCATGCCATTTATTCAACTTAGCACAATTTTTATCCATTCAACCTTAAATACTTTTGGAAATGCTAGGGAATGAGTTAACCCTTTCATGGCCACAACCTTGTTCTCATCTCTCAATCTTTCATAGTCACACAACTTATCATGGCATATCTTAGCTCAAAGTCTCCAATCTCTCCAATTTTGCACATATAATAGCATCTAACATTGTGTACCATAATTACTCTAGGTGGAATTGTAGATAATGCCCCTAAAAAATCTCATGCTAATGCAATATTTGGATGTGCCTTGAACTTTGGTGGAGGGCATGCATCATTTTGAATAATTTGTGCATTACTATCCCCCAATGCCTCCTTCTCACTAATAGATGCAAATGATACCATTTTCACAATCTAGGGTTACAAAATTGAAAAAACTAATAACTTGGATTTAACAAAACCTTGTACAACTTACTCATTAAGCTGATGTCACAATTGAATCTCTTCACAACTTCACATGAATCACTCTGAAAATTGCCTAAATTCTTCACTCTATAAATTTGAAAACCTAGTGAATAGAAATGAATTTCAAAATCCACTATGCCCTAATAGTCAAATTGAGTATCCATTAAATGCTCTATACAATTATTAGGTGTCTACTAAGTGTATAACAACTATCTTGGTTTACCCAACGAAACTTGATGCGCATACATCCTTTAACCTTTCTCAGTTAGTATCATGGCTCAGTTCATATTGACATAAAAAAATGGCACTCAATATTTACCAAATTTTTAACTTGGTACCAAAAATCATCTCAACTCAAAAATTAACTTGAATCCTTATGCATCTATCATTATGTTGATTTGGACTTACATACATATAGTATTAGGAACTAATGTATGATTTATCAATTTGAAATTTAGTTCCACACCTACCTTAGCATTTAGCTTGAGGTGGAGGAATCACCTAATCCATTGGATTTGGTGATCCAAATTTCTCCATTTCACTATTTCCTCCATCTAACTTCTTTCTCCATATTTTATTCATTCTTTCCTTACTTCCTTAGCACAAACCTTTTTCTTTCCATTGTTTACCTCAACACTTGGTGCTAGTGCTTAGCACTTGTTGTCCTTGCTTATGTGACTAACCATCTAACAATTGAAACATACTAGTCCAAAATTTCTCTAGTTTCTAGATCTTCCTCTGAGATGTTTCGTAGCACAATTTTTTGCATTATGTACACACTTTCCACAATATTAACAATTTACCAAAGTATTGTAATCCCAATTTATGGTATTGTCTTCCTTAGGTTTTTTTCCATGACTTTTAGGTGTCTAATTTCTCATAGCTTTAGATCTACAATATTGTGCCTTATGACCATACTTCTTTCATGTATAACAATTACCTTCAAATCTAGAAGTAGTTGGTACTTTACCGACCTTTGATCTACACTCATTTGTTTGATGACCTCATTTTTTGTAAGTGAAGTAATAACCATTGAATGTAGGTTAAGGGTTTGAATTACAAATCTTCCTCCCACAAATGTTTGTTGTATATCCTAGTTTTCCACAGTGATAGCATGTGAGATTCTTGTTCTTTGGTTTTCCATTTTCTTTTATTTGTTTTCATCCTTAATGATTGTCCTTGCTCGGCACCTGATAGAACACCCACATATCCTTCTCCATAGGTTTCATGAGGTCTCCTTGGTCCATTCATTTGTTCATCAAGAAATCTCATAGTCTCTTTAGGTTTTTTCAACCTCTCAACAAATTCTTGTTCATCTTTCAACTCATTTGTCAGTCTATTATTCCCAAATTTTAGATTTGTAATCTCCAACTCTTTTCTTGCAATCTCATGGTTTGCACTTAGTAACTAATTGAGCATATCAAATTTATTATGGGTCATCTTCTCTACCTCATTGATCCTTTCATCAAGTCTTACAACCAACTATATCTTGTCTTCATTAGCAAATGCCTTGTCATCTTCAACATTTTCTTTGTCTTACTCAATCCTTTTCTTATATTCAATCACTTCACATAGCCTTGCTGCTTGAATTTCATGTTCTCTTTTCAATGCTCTAACTTCCTCATTTAGAGTATTGTTCCTCTCCAACAAATCTTCTATTGTTGCATTAGATTCAATGTATATTTCTTCATCAAATAGTTCTTTAATAGTCTCTTTTTTGTATTGGGTGTCATTTTTTTGTATTGTCATCTCCTTCCTTCTCTTCAAGGATTGCCTTAATGTTTCCTTTGTGGCCTTGACTTATTCATAAACAAGTTGAACTTTAGTCTATTGGTTCTTAATGATCTTTCCTAGTCTATAGGCTTCTATCTTTAAGACCTTCAACTCCCAAGTAGTTAGACTTCTTCCAAGAATACACTACTCTAATACCAATTATTGTAAGTCTAATAGGAAAAGTGAGATACTACAAGGGGGGGAAGGGTGAATTGAGATCTATAAAAATTCTTTCACTTCAAACATGAAACATATTTGATATCACCACATAAAATCCCAATTAAATATTCATTCCATATCAATATAACCATTCACATCAACATAATATCAAATCAAGCTTCTAACTACATGAATGAAAACTCATAAACACATTAGACATTAATACAAAAATTTGGTAACACAGAAACCGTCCAAGGTGAAGGTAAAATTGTAGTGGGGATGATACCCACAAAATATTCACTACTACAACAATAAAGTTACACATTTTAAGGCTACAATGATTTGATCACTTCTGATGATCTACCTTATGAGGGGTTTTCCCTATTAAAGGCTGAAAGAACTACTAGGTTCTACCTTGGTTAAAGGATTTGACATCACAATTAAGTGAGTACTCTATTAGGAGATTTACATAAACTTGTTAAAGGTACCCTATTAAGAGATTTAGGCATTGTAACACCTGTTAAAATGTTCAATATTTGATCCTTCCATTAGCACTTGAAGACATGATAATAAATCTCCTCTATGCAATATAATATCATCTTGCTATGATAGATCTTATCTGTCTTCTCTAAAAAATCTTCATTATATTGCTTAGTCTCTACCATCTTAACACTTTGCATGCAAATAGAATTCATGCACATGTGTATGCACGCGCACACACACACCCATACATATGAACTAGGCCATAGAACTTCCTTAAATAAATGTATAGGTGAACCTTCTACATCAAAATCAATCATCTAGAATCAATCCTTTTTCCTCTTAGTCCTTACATTTTTTTAATTAGTGGATTTCCTTACCTAGGGATTAATGATATTCCTTTGAACGTGTAATCACCTCCTTGTTTACCTCCTTGATCCTCAAAACATGCTTTTATCTTGATAAAAATTGTAAAAATAATATTTTGTGCCATTTTAAACAAATATGTTAAACTATATTACTCGACACTTACATCACACTAACACTCGACATAAATTGTTTCTTCATGTTTTCCCTCATCCTTAATTGTTCTTGACATAAACTAAATAACTTAGCCTCTAGATCACTTGATGTCAACTATTATCACTAACAAACTTTCC
The DNA here is from genome assembly GCA_028749045.1 of Cupressus sempervirens. NCBI lineage: Eukaryota > Viridiplantae > Streptophyta > Pinopsida > Cupressales > Cupressaceae > Cupressus > Cupressus sempervirens. Next base: position 290,745,045 of record CM053786.1, on the reverse strand, counting down.
AGTCATTGGTATATTTGGCAACCACTAGTTTACTCGATAGTAATTATTTCTTGACATGTGACTTAGAATGTTTACAAGTCTTCACTCCTTATCTCATCCTAAATGTGATGACTCGGTTATAGTGGTGACCAAATAATCCTACCTTGTAAATGAGAAAGTGTTTGACACTAATAAACAACATGACTTAGGGATTAACATTCCTTCATATCTTTGATTGTGTCTAATGCTTCTTTTAGATGTCTTTTGAGTGATGTCATTAGATCTTCCACCAAGTTGTTAGAATCATCATTTTTAGGGTCTAGGCTCTAATACCAATTGTTGGTCCCAACAAGTACTAAGAGGGAAGGAAAATAGATACACACACTTTTAAAAAATCTATTGGTTAGTTTACAGATCCTTACCACACATTTCATTTCCACATCTTTAATTATCAAGGAAATAATGAATGTGTTGGAAATAATTATGCAATTGTACATTGTCATTGATGTTCACACAAAATGTCAGTATTAACTAAGAAATGTAGAGTCTACAATATTAACCTTTTATATCTTTGTATTAACTGAGCAGTTGAGTAATGGAGACTCTTGTAGTATTAATTGAGAAATTAGTTAATAGAGTGAATCCAACTCTTGTAGTATGGATTGAGTAATCAAGCATCAAAGGGCTTACAGTATTGACTAAGTCATTAGGCATTAAAGGACTCTAGTGTTGACCAAGTGTTCAATCCTAATATTGACTGAGTAATAGTAGAATGCAATTTTCTAATAATTAATTGTTTGAGGCTGACTATTTGGATGTTTATTGATTGTTTGGAAGGGTATTCAAGCTGACTTGTCTAACCTTATGATGTATAAGAAAGTTCAAGTTGTGAAGATAAAATAGAAGAAGTGAAATATGGAATAAGATGGATATGTGAGCAAAGGTAAAGGTGGAGTAGGAAAGTGTGGAAGATAAGCTACAAAGAACATTTTACTAAGGAGGATCCAGAGGTCAAGCCAGAATAGAGATTTAGATCTGCAAAGGAAGTTGCTTCATCAATTAGCTCAAAATCATTGTTTCTTTCTAACCATTGTAGCAGTAAAGAAATCTCTTAACATTGTTGAATTAATAGTCATTTTGTAAGTCCTCTAACAATGTAACATTTCAATATTGAAGTGCTTAAAGACCTCTAATAAGTCCACTCTTAATAGGGTGATCTAAATCCTCTAAAAGGGTCATAATTAATAGTATATTTTATAATCCTCAATAGGGTTGGCTCCTAATAGGGCTCACTTCAGAAGAGTGAAAATTATTGTGACTAGTTGCAAGGTGGTTTTTCTTGAATTGGGTTTCTACGTTAAATTCTAGCTTCATCTATGTTCATGTTATTTGGTTATGCTTTATGTTTCTTCAACTAACTTAATTAAGGATAAAATATATTAATAAATGTTAATATTGCTTGTTTAACTGAGTGACAGTAACATTCTTATGTTAATTGAGCTAGTCAGTATTGCATGATCAATGAAAGTTTTTGTTAGCATCTAAGGGACAAGGAATTTTTTATGTTGTAACTGATTCACCCCCCACCCCCTCTCAGTTATACTCTTATATTTCTAATAGAATGCTATGAAATAAAACCACACAATATTCCACATAGAAGCATATGTTACTGACACATATTTTTATGTGGAAACTCATAGAGTGAGGGTTAAAACCATGGTGGAAGAAACATTCCCACTAGCCTTTCCTTGTAATAAAAAGGATGCCCTATTAAAGGCTTACATCTATTCCTTTAGATAATGCATCCTATTAGGAATGGCAATAACCAATTGGGATCACAACAGCCTATTAAGGTTACCTCGGTAGAGGATTTAGATCTCTTTCTAAGAGATACCTTCTTAGAGGATTTCAAAGACTTTTTACAAATATGCCTTGTTATAGGGCTACAGTAGATGCAAAGGATAGAAATAAAACTAATGCATGTTATTTAACTATATGACACACCTTTCCTGATAGATTCTTCATTATATCTTCTCAAAGATTCTCTAATCTTATTCATCTACTCTAGCTTGGGTGAGCTTCCTTTTGCACTCTACATTTCTTTCTCTTATGCACTTCACACTTTTTGTAGCTCTTTGTTTGAAACTATCCTCTTCTGATGTATAATTTCCTCTTTATAGTTGTAGAAAAAATTATGTTCTTGGAGCTCCCTTCTGAATAGTGGTCTTCTGGACTTTCCCTTAGCCAAAAACAACTTACAAAAAATGTCAAGTGATCCTTAGATGACTCTTACAGAATATAAATGGAAACCCTTTAGTTTTCTTGTTGAAGATCTTGTCTTTTTCTTACAATGAAACTCATTTGCACACTTAGACTCATCTAGGTTGAGCAGCATTATTCTATCTTCCTACAAATCAATATTACCTACAAGTTTATTCATACTCTCCAGTGAGACCTCCAACAATTTCTAGTAATTATTGACATGGTTGTATTAGTTATTTTGATGTTCTCAATCCTATTGACCAAACCTCATAACACATTCTTCTTCTCAAAATCATTCTAGTAGCACCAGTCACACACCCCTCATTCAATTTATTTTCAACTTCCTCCATTTTTGCATTTATTGCTTTATAATTAATGTTGATCTTTCTTATGAAGATAAAAGTTCATTACTCCATTCTAAAGGCATACATAGGGATGGCCTTTTTATTTTGGAGCACACCTAGAGCTAGTTGTTCATATATATCCCTTTGAGATCTCCCTCAAATAGTTTCAAATTAACCTCTTCCATATAGACCATATTGGTAACTAGAAAATTCCTTTCTCTATTTCCCTCATTCCTATCCTTTGAATCTTCAGGGGATGCTTTGAGAGACAAGTTATCTTTTTCAATGAACACATCATGGGTAGAGTTTTTTTCAAAGGATTTGAGGCACAATGATTCTTTATAAAAATCCTCTTCTTCAAGTCTAGTATCAACATTTTGTCCACGTGTTTCCTCCTTCTATGAGCTTTCCTTCACTTCCTTTAAATGAAAAGAAATAGGGGAGGAGCAAGAACTAGGTATTCTAAGTAATTTTAAAACCAAACCTCTAAAAAATTCACTCTTAGCATCCTCCTCTATTTCCAAACTATTACTCACTAGCTCCTTCAAAATTTGTCAATATTTCTTTATAATTCACACTCTTCTTGTTCCTTTACATTGACTCCCTTTTCACTTCTCCCAATTCAGCCATCAACCACTTGCCCCTGCCTTTACCACTACCAGGAGTTTTAAGGATTTTTCACTCTTAATATGAATAGATATAGGGAAGGTTTCCTTCACATGGTTCATCATAAATTCAAATATTAATCTCACCAACCCTTCATGGAGAATGAGTTTATTTGGTTTCTCCTTGAAATCCTTTATACTATATGCAAGAGAAAAAATAGGTAAAATGGTAATAAAACCTTAATTTTATGCCTAAAATGACTTGACAAAACAAAATGGTAATTGTGAGTCCTATCATATCTCCCATTACAAGTAATATACTAGAAACTACTTTAAGAACCAATTTCCATAATGTTTTTATAGAAGATGCAAGAAAGACCCCTCCCTTTTCTTTAACTAGAGCCCCATCCTCAGCCTTAGGAAATTTCCTAACCAATTCCTCATCTATTTCTTTATTTCAGTAAAAATCCATATCCCTACTTTTGAGATATGTAATCATCACCATAATGTTGATGTCTAGCTTGGGATATCTCCCTACCATGGTGACCATACCTACTTCCTAGTCATTAATGAACACCTTAGTGATCTCTAGTTTGACATCCACCATTTTGATCATGTAAGGAACCAAACCACCCTTATCCAAAATTTCCCAAACTTTGGGTTCATTCTTCCAACAATCACAATTCCCCCACTCCTGCCTTTTTAGAGCTCCACCCATGGTAATGCTTTTGCAACTTTCCTCAACTCCACAAAATTTCAAAATACAACTATATTTACTTAGAGAAGAGCCAAGATAAATGAATAAAAGGGAATATTTCCACAAAATGTGAGAAGTTCTCCAAAATTGATACATAAACTTGTCGCAAGTGTTACCATCATTATACTTCATGTACCTAGGCATGTCTTCTATTAATAATAAGATTTTTAGAATCATACACTTTACATGGCACTTTATCATGATTTATTTCATCTTTTAAATGTTTTTACCCATTTCAATTATAATTCCAAAGAATGGGCTTTGAGTTGGCAATAGACACACTAGCAAGAGTATTTGCCACATTATTATCTTCCTTATACATGTGGCTAATAAACACAAAGTGTAAATTATTCATAATATATTTGCACTCTAAAATGATGTTTTTTATGGTCCACAAGGCCTTAACCTTTTCCTACAAATAATTTATAATATTCATGGAATCCTCCTTGATTCATAACCATTAGAGTTACAATTCATCACAATCCTTAACCCATGGATGAGATTGATTGCTTCTACTAGACTATTAGTTTGATACCCAAGAGGAACCATAATGGCATTAATAATACTTCTGATGCAGGAGCATCTAGAGGTATAAGGGCAATCCTGTGTCACCCAAAAAATGTATTTAGACTTAGTTTCTGTTTCATGTCTTTACATTTTTGGATACCCATTTGGCTCAAATAAAGGTTCCAACTCTCATAGTTCAACTATCAGTGCATTTGAAAATCCCAAAAAAATAGGAGCATGCAATTTGGCCATCTTTTTGGTGACCTAGAAGGTGTGACTTGGCCAGATGAATGTAATTGAGATTTAGAGCATTCCAGAAAAAGAATCAGGTCAAAAGGCCACACGGTTTGAAAGTTATTGCAGTTTTTTGGGTTTTGGAGACCTCCTAAGAATGCTTCAAAGTTAGGTTTGGGGCATTAAATGACCTTGAAAAGGGTCAAAAACTGGGGGACGAGAAAAGCTAGTCCATAGGGCTATAGAGCACTTCGAGAGCTTTTCAAAAATGTAAACGGTTCATTAATCGGAGTTATGGTTCAAAAGTTATACCTCCCGGAAGTTCGGCTACCGTTTCTGGATTCTTCTAGAATTGCACCGACTTCTAACGCAGCTTCCGGAACCTTCTATTTTTTCGGTGGATGCCTACTAGCACTTTCTAGAATTTACTCCTAGTCCTTAACCCTTTGGGGTCTATTTAAGGAGATTTTTGGCATTGTAAAAGGCAGTTCGGGGTGGAGTTTGAGAGGAGGTGCTATAAGGAGAAATATTCTCCAGATTTATGCTATTGTAAGCCCGTAAGGCATGTTTTGAAGTTTATTTTCTCTGCACTGTTTGTATTAGCTTATTTTCTCAGTTAATATAATTCCCCTTTTCTATTGTGTCCATTCTGTTGTTGGGTTGTGTCCCCATCAAGTGGTATCAGAGCGGGTTTTCCTAGTGTGTAGACAGAGCGCCGACTGTGAGGCAGTTTGCACCAAGACTGTGTGGTTCTAGGTTCGAGTTAGAAGATGCCTCCATGAAGAGAGCATGGCGGAAGGGCCAGAGCTATTGATCCTTAGGAGGTTAGAGCCCTCCAGAGATAGGTACAAGCATTGCAAGAGGAGCTTCGTAGAGGAGCAAATATTGCCGCAGATGACAATAGTGAGGATGACAATGAAGAGGAAGTAATGGAAGTTGATGGGGAAGTTCTGTCATGTCCCCTTTTCAAATAATTTAAAAAGAAAATCTTTGCTAAGGCAGGCGGGCCCAAGAAAGTGAAGTATCGGAAAAAGGGGGTTAATCTTTGGAAACCGTTGGACTAATAAATGAAAATTATTATTAAAATAAGTTTCATTAACCTCTCTTGGACGTGAGTTACAGTTATGCCCTCTTTTAAGGGGTTTGGAGGCATTTTGGGCTCATTCCAGACTTGATTTTCGCTCATTCTTTGTTATTCTTCAGAGGCTGCCAAACCTGTGGAGAAGGAGACCCAAGAACGGGAGTTTGCAGGTTTCCAGGGAGACCCAAGAACGGGAGTTTGCAGGTTTCCAGGAAGGCTAAGGACGGGAGTTTGAAGCCATTCCATGTGCATGCTCATACAGAGTTTGCCTTTGTGCTGAACAGTGCAGATTTGTGAGTTTCCGGGTGTATTTTTGTAAGAGTTTGGTGTTTCCGGTTGAGTATTTCATATCAGTTTTGGTTGCTGCTGTATTTTAGACTTTAAGCTATTAAAATAGATCTGAATATATATATTGGGATGTGATTAAACTTCTGAGATAGATTATTAGTGTTCTTGTGGTGTTTCCGGGCATATTTTGTGCTATTTCGGGAGCCCGATGAGCATAGTTTTGGTCCTACATTTTTGAGCTGTTGTGTAAAGGCTATACGGATCTGGAAATGTCAATTTGTAGGCTGTTATGCTACTGAAAGTTCTGTAAAAATTTCCATTTTCAGATTTATTAGTAATTGGTGAAGCTGTGAAGCTTTTGGCACAATTTCTGGCATACCCGATTTGGGGTTTCTTGAGAAATTTGGAGGATCTTTGTGATATTAGTTGTTTGATTTTGAAAATCTGATTAGAGGTGTGAAATACCATATCAAATCAGAAAAGGGGACATTTCAGTGGTATCAGAGCCATGATCTTGCCAGCCTGAGGGTTTGTAGAAGTTTGCAGGTCAGTTTTGACAACTACCCAGATCTTGCATTTCAGTTTTGAGAACTACCCAAATCTTGCATGTCATAATTTATGATTGCATGTTGCTTCTAATCAGTTGCATGTCCAAATCTATGGTTTCATGCTACTTCTAATCATTTGCATGTTAGTTCTTGGTGAATTTGGTGGTTGTAGAAGTTTGCATGTCAGTTTTGACAACTACCCAGATCTTGCATGTCAGTTTTGACAACTACCCAGATCTTGCATGTCATAATTTGGTGGTTGCATGTTGCTTCTAATCAGTTGCATGTCCAAATCTATGGTTGCATGCTACTTCTAATCATTTGCATGTTAGTTCTTGGTGTTTGAAGAAGTTATATCCTATTGGGGTTACACTCTACTTTATCCAGAATGGACAGGTATAGTACAGAGTCTCAGAGGAAACAATCTTGGACAACTGATAGCCAGAGTCAAAACAGTAGAAAGGATGGTTATTTAGACATTCGAGATAAACTTATGAAAATAAGCCATGACATGTCTAAACAGTTGGTTGAGCACCACCGCATAAATGACATGTTATCTGACCCAGCTAAGGTGGATAAGTTGACTGGATTTCTATTTGGCAGATTTTCTCACAGGACAGATGACACAATTCCCAAGAACTTGCATGAGGAGTTTGAGAAACTAGCTGATAGCCAGGTAGAGGTCTCAGATTCTACTCTGCCACAAGAGGTGGTGGGAAAGGATATTACACAGATTGATAGTAACGGTCAACTTGATACTCAAATTAAGACAATTATTTACAGGTCGTCAAAGGGTGATGCCACAGGTATTCAGGATGGTATAGTTACAACAGGCAGTGACTACAGTGTAGTGGGTTCAGATGATGATTATGAGGATGTTGTTGTGCAGGATGGTGAGATACCTGGTAGAGATGAGCAGACATTGAGCATTCATGACTTTGCTGAGAAAGAGTACCAGACACAGTTAGATGCTTCATCACATGAGGTTGAGGCTGGTAGTACTTCACATGATTTGTCCAGCCAGCTGAAGGTGAACAAAGATAGTAGTGTGACTTCATTATCTCATCATGATAGGTATGTGGAGTTAGTTGGTATTGGTCATATTACTCAGGTGAGGAGTTTGCTTGAGTTACCAGTTGATTCTAGTTTACGAATATGGACTCGAGATTGTTATATTGGCATTTGGGATTCAGTTGACTGGAGATCTTTAACACTTTTTGGTAGCAGTGTTTGTTTGGGTGCTATCATGGATTTGATTAGCAGATTACACAGTGTTGTCTTTCCTTGTGCCAGTATCTTGTCTGATGTTGGTATTAGTTTTTATACACCAATGTTGGGCTTTGTTCATATATCCAGTCGGCCATACTTGCTGGAATGTGTTGATGATATTTCATATTTGGCAGTGTGTATAGATGAGTCCCAGGATCATGTTGGCATTGATGACATCCAGAAGGATGCAGTGGGCAGTTTTGAAGACTTAGTTCCCTTGGGTATAGAGGAGTTGGACAGCAATGCTAATGTTTTTGATACTCTGTATGCTGATATGAGCTTTAGATTTGATTCACAGGATATGGATGGTAATACTCTAGAGACTAGTAACTTTGAGGACACTCCTTCAGACAGTGCATCAGAGGAGGTTTGTAGGAGACAGTCAAACCAGTGCCATCATGTGTCTAATCAGTTGAGAGTTAGTGACCAAGACATTGCTATCACTTGCCAACATTTCGATGCTGCTCGTCAGTTGTTAGCAGTTTATGGATGGGGTTCTCCTACTAGTGATGAGCAGGGAGGAAGTTATCTTTCCTTGACAGAGATCCACTCTTTATGGGAGGCTATTCGGATTTTGAGACAAAATTATATGCAGTTGGTAGCCGACAGAGATTATCTTATGGAGTGGGGCAGTACAGCATATGATGCATTGTTGGCCAAGGAAGATGAGGTGAGTGAGCTTACTGAGCAGCTTGAGGTGACTTCTGAGACTCTTGAGAGTACACAATTGGCTCTCAAGGAGTCACAGTTTCATTTGGCTAAGGTGACCATGGAGTTAGAGCGACTACAGTCTTTACCTAATTCTATAGAGTCACAAGCTATGGTGTTTGGTGATCCGAGGATGTCCATGGCCGAGATTGTTAGAGATAGTGGAGATGGGGATGCATCCATCCTTGATACTAACATTGGCATATCAGGTTCATTCCCGCTAGAGTTAGGTTCAATTGAGTTGGGTGCTGTAGCAGATTTTTGTGGTGTGCCTGACATGGTGGTGACCTCTAGTACTAATGGCACGAAGACTAGAGATGTTGTATCAAAGACCATGTGTGACGTTGGTGAGCTGATAGTTGGCATGGTTCCTACTAGTAATACTACTCCCTTTGTAATGTCTTTAGAGGTAGTAGTCAGTTCCAACTTGGTTAATGATCGATTGCAGTTAGTTACATCTGGATTGCAGTCTGAGCCATTGACTGAGATTGGTGCATTCTATCGGCATTACACTATGAGGTATGCTCATCTATCTACCTTTGATGACCATGTTGATGAGATGATGATACAGAGATGTACTTTGGTTCCTAGTGCTTATCATCAGTTATGGGATAGTTTGATGCCTCGAGATGAGAGTTGTGATGGGCATGACATGGTGATAGGTCCTGCAATTGATAGGTTGATAATACATGACTTAGAGCAGGAATTTTGGAGTGATGCTTTAGTAGGTGTTGTTATTGATTCTACTCCTTTGGCTATGACATCTCTTGACTTAGCTGGTGATCAGTCACAGTGGGTTGTATCACTTCTTCATGGTGAGCTGTTGACTGAGGTTGGGTTTTTTTATCAACATTATATTTCAGGGTATGTACATCAGTTAGCATTTGATCCTTGTGCTAAGGAGTTGATGGCAGACAAATTTGGTTTGGATTCCATTTCCTACTCTTTATCTTGTAATGTCTTTTCACCATCAGCAGTGTATGGGAGTTATGGTTATGAGATAGTAGCCGATGATTTGCAGAGTTGTGTTGACTACAGGAGTTGTACAGTGTGTGGATTCTCCATACTTGGTACAGTTTCATTCGAGAGGGTTCACCATTATTGCAGAGTTGGATTGTACATTCCATATAGGCCAGTGGGATGCGTTGATGGTATTTACTGTGTTGGTAGTTTGATTTGTCCACTTTACTTGGGTTCTGATGTTCTAAGAGTTTGTGCCTCATGGGTTTTTGATTGTGGTAGTGGTGATTTTGGAGTTTGGTTGAGCTATAATTGTCAATTTGATTATGGATTCCTCTTGGTCATATTGCAGAGGATATTACAGGAGCCTGTGTTAATTGTTAGTAGTATAGTTCATGACTACATTTGGGATCCAGGTGGATTGATTGGTTTATTGTTCAGCCATTGCTTGAGGACAAGCAATGATTGGGAGGGGAGGACTTGTCATGTCCCCTTTTCAAATAATTTAAAAAGAAAATCTTTGCTAAGGCAGGCGGGCCCAAGAAAGTGAAGTATCGGAAAAAGGGGGTTAATCTTTGGAAACCGTTGGACTAATAAATGAAAATTATTATTAAAATAAGTTTCATTAACCTCTCTTGGACGTGAGTTACAGTTATGCCCTCTTTTAAGGGGTTTGGAGGCATTTTGGGCTCATTCCAGACTTGATTTTCGCTCATTCTTTGTTATTCTTCAGAGGCTGCCAAACCTGTGGAGAAGGAGACCCAAGAACGGGAGTTTGCAGGTTTCCAGGGAGACCCAAGAACGGGAGTTTGCAGGTTTCCAGGAAGGCTAAGGACGGGAGTTTGAAGCCATTCCATGTGCATGCTCATACAGAGTTTGCCTTTGTGCTGAACAGTGCAGATTTGTGAGTTTCCGGGTGTATTTTTGTAAGAGTTTGGTGTTTCCGGTTGAGTATTTCATATCAGTTTTGGTTGCTGCTGTATTTTAGACTTTAAGCTATTAAAATAGATCTGAATATATATATTGGGACGTGATTAAACTTCTGAGATAGATTATTAGTGTTCTTGTGGTGTTTCCGGGCATATTTTGTGCTATTTCGGGAGCCCGATGAGCATAGTTTTGGTCCTACATTTTTGAGCTGTTGTGTAAAGGCTATACGGATCTGGAAATGTCAATTTGTAGGCTGTTATGCTACTGAAAGTTCTGTAAAAATTTCCATTTTCAGATTTATTAGTAATTGGTGAAGCTGTGAAGCTTTTGGCACAATTTCTGGCATACCCGATTTGGGGTTTCTTGAGAAATTTGGAGGATCTTTGTGATATTAGTTGTTTGATCTTAAAGATCTGATTAAAGGTTGGAAATATCATGTAAAATCAGAAAAGGGACATTTCAAGTTCTGAATCTTGTAGAGGAAAGGTTTTTGAGGGCCATTACTAGGTTTGGGAAAAGACCTACAATTGAAGTGGGTATAGTTTCGAGAAATTTGAAACTAGATGAGTTGATCGATTGGATCAATGAACTGGAAGAATACTTTGAGTATGAGGATATAAGGGACCCAGATAGGGTTAAGTTTGCAAATGCCAAACTGAAAGGCCATGCCAAAATCTGGTGGCAAGAGATTCAACTGGAAAGACTTAGAAGAGGAAAGGAGAAGATCACAAGATGGGATCGCATGGTGGACAAATTGAAGAAGCAGTTCATTCCTGTGGACTACGAGCTTGATCTTTTTAAGAAGATGCATGGGTTAAAACAAGTAGGAAGATCAGTCCAAGAATATATAGAGGAGTTTTACCGACTCCTGATTAGAGCAGGGCATGCAGAAGAAAATAAGGAGAAGGTGGCACGTTATATCAGTGGGTTGCGACCTAGCATCCAGGAGGAATTAAGTCTGGTAAGAATGACCAGCATTGAAGAAGCATACCAGTTTGCCCTACGAGTTGAAGAGAAGCTGAGTAAAAGGTTTGAAGGAAGACAAAGAGGGCGCGGTCAAGGAGGAAGGGGAAGCGGTAGATCATCTGGAGGCCGCAATGAAACTCAAAAGAAAAATGAAGATGAGGGTACTAGCAGGAACCAGAGGAATGAGGGTTTCAACCGCTCCCATGATCAAGACTTTTGAAATCAAAGAGGAAGAGGTAGAGGACGTGGACAAGGAAGAGGAGGCTTCCATGGTACCTGTTTACATTGGAATGAAGAAGGTCATCGTGCCTTTGAATGCCCTCAACGAAAAGGAAGGACAGATAGGAGAGCTGAGGGCCAAGCTAGGGTTGCTCATGTGGATGAGGATGCACAATCATCACATTCAAAGGATGCAGAAAGAGGAGAGACCTTGGTAAATGAAAAAGTCCTACTAAGTGGTGAAAATGAACCTGGACAGTGGAGGAGTTTGTTCCATACCAGATGCAAGTGTGAGGATAAATGTTGTGATGTGATCATTGATGGTGGTAGCACTGATAACTTGGTATCAGAAGAGATGGTCTCTAAGCTAAAGCTCAAGAGGGAGAAACATCCCCAGCCCTATCAGATTTCTTGGGTAAAAGATGATCATAAGGTCCTAGTAAGTGAACAATGTTTAGTAAAATTCAAAATTGGGAGTTACCATGATGAAGTTCTCTGTGATGTTATTTTGATGGATGTTTGCCATCTATTGTTGGGTAGACCATGGCAGTTTGATAGAAATGCAATACATGATGGACATGCAAACACATACTCTCTGACAAAGGATGGAGTTCACCACAAATTGAAGCCCATGAAAAAGGAAGGTGAAAAGGTATGTAGCAATGCTAGGATTTGTCTTGTTGATGGAAGGAAGTTTTTAGATGGCATGAAACATCAGCGTATGTGCTATGCTTTGATTCCTAGGAAAGATAAAGAAGGTAGTAGTGAAATACCATTTGAAGTTTCAGATTTACTAGGGGAATTTGGAGATATTATCTCTGATAATGTTCCAGATGGATTGCCACCAGTAAGGCAAATCAGTCATCAAATAGATCTGATTCCAGGAGCTAGTTTTCCTAACAAGGCTGCTCACAGGATGACTACTACTAAAATAGAGGAGCTAAATAGATAGGTTCAGGAGCTGTTGAGGAAGGGCTTGATTCGAGAGAGTTTGAGTCCATGTTCAGTACCTACAGTACTTGCACCAAAGAAGGATGGAGAGTGGAGGATGTGTACAGATTCTCGAGCTATAAATAGGATAACCATCAAGTACCAGTTTCCTTTACCAAGGATGGATGATCTTATGGACTGCTTGAGTGGAGCTCAGTACTTCACAAAGATAGATCTGAACAGTGGCTATCATCAGATACAAATTCGAGAAGGAGATGAGTGGAAAATAGCCTTCAAGACCAAGGAGGGTCTTTATGAGTGGTTAGTCATGCCCTTTGGATTGACGAATGCCCCAAGCACCTTCATGCGGCTCATGAATGAGGTACTTAAGAAGTTCTTGGGAAAATTTGTTATTGTCTATTTGGATGATATTTTAATTTTCAGCAAGACTTTGGAAGAACATTTACTGCATATTCGTAGTGTCTTTGAAAGGCTAAGGGAAGAGAAACTGTTAATTAATCTAAAGAAGTGTGTCTTTGCAAAAAGGGAGTTAGTCTATTTGGGATTTGTTATATCACCTGAAGGTCTCAAAATGGATCCAGAGAAGGTAAAAGCCATCTTGGAATGGCCTACTCCAAGGTTTGCTACTAAGGTAAGATCATTTCATGGTCTGGTTAGTTTTTATAGGAAGTTTATTAAGAATTTCAGTGGCATATGTGCACCTCTAACTGATACAATAAGAGGGGATAGAAAAGAGTTCAAATGGACTGCAGCAGCCGCAAGAAGTTTTGAATTGCTGAAGAAGAAGGTGACTGAACAGCCTATGTTGGCACTTCCAGATTTTAGAAAAGTATTCCAGGTGGATTGTGATGCTAGTGGTAGCGCTATTGGGGCTGTATTAAGCCAAGAAGGTAAGCCTATTGCATATTTTAGTGAAAAATTGAATGATGCAAAGAAGAAGTATTCTGTTTATGATCAAGAGTTCTATGCAATAGTTTAGGCCTTAAAGAAATGGAGGCATTATTTATTGCCAAAGGAATTTGTTTTGTATACTGATCATCAGGCATTACAGTACCTAAATAGCCAAGGTAAATTGAATCAGAGGCATATGAAGTGGGCAGAATTCATGCAGAGTTATACATTTTTGTTGAAGCATAGAAGTGGAAAATCTAACAGGGTTGCAGATGCACTAAGTAGGAGACAATTGTTGCTTACAACAATGCAGGTTGAAGTAGTTGGGTTTGATGAACTCAAGAATTTGTACCCCGAGGATCCTGATTTTGCTGAAGCATGGAAAGCTTGTAAAGAACCTGTTGCTGTAGATAGAACCAAGTGGTTAGATTATTTGATTCAGGATGGCATGTTGTTCAAAGGTAGTCAATTGTGCATTCCAAGGAGTTCCATGAGGGAAAATCTGATTAAGGAGAAACACAGTGGAGGGATGGTAGGACATTTTGGTCGGGATAAGACCATTTCCATTCTTAGAGAACATTACTTTTGGCCTCAAATTACACAGGATGTGAAGAATTTTGTACAGAGTTGCCAGGTTTGTCAAGTTGCCAAGGGGTTTAGTCAAAATACTGGCCTATATCAGCCATTGCCTATTCCATCAAGGCCATGGGAGGACATAAGTATGGATTTTGTTCTTGGATTGCCAGGACACAAAGGGGTAATGACTCAGTATTCGTGGTGGTTGATAGGTTCTCCAAAATGGCACATTTCATTCCATGCCACAAAACTCATGATGTTGTCCATATTGCAGACTTGTTTTTCAAAGAGGTGGTAAGACTACATGGTCTTCCAAGGAGTATAGTTTCTGACCGAGATACTAAATTTGTGGGGTATTTCTGGAGGACATTGTGGAAGAAGTTGAGAACAGACTTGAAATTCAGTTCCACGGATCACCCACAGACTGATGACCAAACAGAAGTGGTAAATAGAAGTCTGGGCAATTTGCTAAGATGTTTAGTTGGAGATAAGCCCAAGGGATGGGATTTGATTCTACCACAGGCAGAATTTGCTTATAATAACTCTGTAAATAGGAGTACTAGAAAATCACCATTTCAAATTGTATATGGAAATAGCCCAAGGACTGCACCAGAATTGAGGAAGATAGAACAAGGGGAGAGAACAAGTGCTGAAGCTGAGGAATTTGCTGAACACATCAAGCGTCTACATGAGGAGATTCAAGCACACATTATCAAGATGAATCAAGAGTATAAAGCTAGGGCTGATGTAAGGAGAAGACATAAGGAATTCCAAGTAGGGGATCTTGTCATGGTGCACTTACGAAAAGAAAGATTTCCAGTAGGTACTTACAACAAACTGAAAATGAAGAAATTTGGCCCCTGCAAAATTTTGAAGAAACATAACTCAGGAAATGCATATGAGGTGGAGCTGCCAGATGGTATTCACATTTCTCCCATTTTCAACATTGCAGATTTAATAGAGTATCATGATGATGGTGCAAATGAGGAGCTGGTTTTAGAGCCACGTCCAATTCCTGCTTCTAAGAAGGAGGAGATAAAAGACATTCTAGATCATCGTGTGGGTAGGAGTACCAAAAACATGCAGTATGAAGAGTATTTGGTCAAATGGAAAGGACGGCTAATCGAGGACTCAACTTGGATTTTAGCATCTGAGGTTTCCCATTTGGGATTTCCTCTACCATCCATAAAGTGACATGGTCACTTTTCAATCTACCCTGGGTGTCTGATGCAGGAGCATCCAGAGGTATAAGGGCAATCCTGTGTCACCCAAAAAAATGTACTTAGACTTAGTTTCTGTTTCATGTCTTTACATTTTTGGATACCCATTTGGCTCAAATAAAGGTTCCAACTCTCATAGTTCAACTATCAGTGCATTTGAAAATCCTGAAAAAATAGGAGCATGCAATTTGGCCATCTTTTTGGTGACCTAGAAGGTGTGACTTGGCCAGATGAATGTAATTGAGATTTAGAGCATTCCAAAAAAAGAATCAGGTCAAAAGGCCCCACGGTTTGAAAGTTATTACAATTTTTTGGGTTTTGGAGACCTCCTAAGAATGCTTCAAAGTTAGGTTTGGGGCATTAAATGACCTTGAAAAGGGTCAAAAAATGGGGGATGAGCAAAGCTGGTCCATAGGGCTATAGAGCGCTTCAAGAGCTTTCCAAAAATGTAAACGGTTCGTCAATCGGAGTTACGGTTCAAAAGTTATGCCTCCCGAAAGTTCAGCTACCATTTCTGGATTCTTCTAGAATTGCACCGACTTCTAACGCAGCTTTTGGAACCTTCTATTTTGTCGGTGGATGCCTACTAGCACTTTCTAGAATGTACTCCTAGTCCTTAACCCTCCGGGGTCTATTTAATTAGATTTCTAGCATTGTAAAAGGCAGTTCGGGGTGGAGTTTGAGAGGAGGTGCTATAAGGAGAAATATTCTCCAGATTTATGCTATTGTAAGCCCGTAGGGCATGTTTTGAAGTTTATTTTCTCTGCACTATTTGTACTAGCTTATTTTTTCAGTTAATATAATTCCCCTTTTCTATTGTGTCCATTCTGTTGTTGGGTTGTGTCCCCATCAACTTCCATTCTCATTATCAATAATGGTCCCATAACTAGTAGCACTAGGATTCCCCTTTGGTACCCCATCAAATTTCAATTTGCTCCAGCCTTTAGGACGATAGTCTCTTCTCACATTCTCCCATTTTTCTTTAGTATGATCTTTTGAGGTCTTGGAGCTATCTCCAACAATCCCCTTATCAAATTCCACCTTACCTTTGAGGCTTCTAGATAATTTCAACCACATTAAATTTGATTCTATTAGCTAGAACAATAGGAGATTGAAAGACTTCCCTAAACATGCTATTGCTCTATTCTTTCCAAAGGTTCCACAAAACATGGAGATCTAGGAGAATCTAGGTTACTTTTTAAAATTTCAATACACAAATTCTCCACATAGTCCATAGCTTAAATAAAATACTTGGAAAGAGCTATTATAGGTTCCACATTCAAAAAAGACATGTCTAGGTATCCCATGCATAAGGGCATTACAAAAAGATGTGATCTCCTGTTTCAAGAGACCCTTCATAAAGAAAAAATATATTAGTAAAAGACATACCTCTTTTCATCATATTATCAATTATAAGGATTTTGTTTTGAAGAATGAACAATTGGAATATATTGATTTTTGGAATGAGATTATGGTTCTACACCTTGGCCATGCTAGAGGGGGGATGATTGGAGTTTACAAAGAACTTATCCCTAAGGATACAAAATAAGAACTAATAGTACTACCTCAGCAAATAACCTAGTTAGATTCTATGACAACAAGTTGCTAGCATGAATGATGATGATACTACATTGGGGGAGTATCCTAAGCATTGTAGAGTATTGATATGTTGCATTCATGACTATATTTACCATTGATGTCAACATAGTAATAATTCTATTAAGATTGGAAGAATAGAAGTCAGTAATATTAAGATGTGTAGAAGCTAAGGAAGTATTAAATTATGCACAATGGAGTACATGTTCCTTACATTATCTTGATGATGTGGTTTAAAGGACTAATTCTAATTTGATGTTTTACAAAAGTTACACTAGTTTTACTAGTAGTGTAAAAATAGAATATTGGAAAATAGAGTCCTGATGATCTATCGCTATCTTTCATCTCAGATGTAATGAAGGTGATGTGTAGATAATAGTCATAGAAGATGATCATGTGGTGATTTCAGCATGTACGCAAGATGTGGTTTCATATGTGTGAAGTTTAGTATAGACTGTGAGCTGATAGTTTTGTTACAATTATGAATTAATTAATTATCTTATTTCAATTGATTGGGAAAGCCTCAGGGCCAACTTAAGGAATTATTATGAAGATACAATATAAAGGAAAGTTATTTTCCTTATTTTTAATGTGACTTAGTTTTAGAGGATCAAGTGGAATGTGAAGTATCCATGCACAGTGCAAGAAAGAGAAAAATGCTTATTGAATGCGTGTAAGCGATCCAAGGGACCATTGGATGCACAATATGAGATTGGGTTACAAGATCTGAAGGAGAAGAAGTCTAGTTGATAGGATAGGAATAGAGGAAGAACTAAATTTCAATTTTATTAGTTTGCAAGGAATAATACAGATATCATTTGGACAGTGGGTTCTTTGATCTTGATGCGAGAGCATCTAGTGGTGTAAGGGCAATCTTATATCACCCAATAATATGCTTAGTATTAGTTTTTGTTTAAAGTGTTTTCATTTCTAGATACCCATTTAGATCAAATAAAGATTCCAACTCTCATAGCTCCACTATTGGTTTTTTGGGTTAGAATTTTTTATCACCTTGGGATATGTGCCAATGTAAAAAAAGAGGTTATTTTATAATTGAAGCATAATTATAATGATTTAGAGGGTGTAAGTTGGAGGGATGATTATACTTGTAATTTAAAGCACTCCAAAAAAAGAATCAGGTCAAAACGCTTTATAGTTTGAAAGTTATTGCAATTTTAAGTTTCTAAGAGACCTTCTAAGAGCACTTCAAAGTTAGATTTGAAGCACTAAATGGCCTCATATGGGTCCAAAAATTGGGGAACAAGCTAGGCTTTTTTTTAAGGCTATAGAGCACTTGGATAGATTTCCAAAAATGTAAATGGTTTGTCATTTGGAGTCCCAGATCAAAAGTTATGTCTCCCAGAAGTTGGACTACCACTTCTGGATTCTTCTAGTTTTACACCGACTTCTGACATGTTTTCTAGAACCTTTTGTTTTGGTGGTGCATGCCAAATTGAATATTCTAAGATGTATTCCTAACCCTAAACCTAATTTTGTTTACTTAAGGACATTTCTAGCATTGTAAAGGCAATTTTTGGTGGAGTCTAGGAGAAGGTATCGGAGGAGTGTTTTTCTCCAAGATCATACAACATTGTAAGCCCATAGGCACATCTTTGGGTCTATTTTAATTTTACTAAATGTAATATAAAATCACTTCTAATAATAACATTCCCCTTTTCCTATTTCATTCATTATTGTCTTGGGTTATGTTTGCATCAGATCTTAACCTTGAAGTTGTTTGGTCAGTGGGTCTACCTATCTTCCACAACTCCTAACAAGGTTTGCACAGCTCTTAACAGTGTTGGAATCTCCTAACATAGATTCAAAATCTCCTAAAAAGGACCCATATGTACTGTATTTTGTAACAAACTCCTAATAGGATCTTTCCTCTAACAAGGAATATTTATATTAGTACATCATCTTGTGGGTATCATCTCCACTAGGGTTTTCCCTGTAATCAAGGGTTTCCCTAGTTAACATATCTGGTGTTAATTGTGTATGAGTATCTTTTTGTGGTTTTAGTTAAAATTACTCATATGGTTAAAGATTATTTAATTTTAATGGTTGTGTTAATAGTTGGATAACTGATTCAACCCCCCACTCTTAGTTATACCAGTGGACTATGTATTCATACACAAGCACTATTGGATTGAGCTCAATCATAATACAATGGAAGGTATGATCAAGAACCATGAGGTCCACCCATCTACCATTTTTCAAATAATATGAAACCTTCAAACCAAAGAATACATCTTTGCTTGAAAGGTTCTAGCATTAAAAAAGATGAGATTGGTTCCAAAAGTCCACTTGTCTTCCCAAAAGTTAACACTATGGCCATTCCCAATTTTTCATCTTGATCTAGATTTAATTATCTCTTTCCCCTACTAGATTCAATTCCAAATACTAGACCCATTAACTAGATTGTAGGAATCCAAGAAATATACAATATTCATATTATTTATAAGGTACTTTCTCTTTAGGAATTTACTCCAAACTTTGTTATATTAAAAAATGTGCCAAATTTTCTTGGCCATAAGGGCTAAGTTTAGAATTTTGATAAAATGAATTCCCATGCCTCCATTTACTTAAGTATTAAATACTTTATCCCAAGCTACTAGATCCAACCTTTTTTGGTCCTCAACTCTTGACCAAAGAAAATTCCTTTGGATTTTTTCAATTGAATGCAAAAACTTTCCTCACATTTTGATGAGGTTGAGACCATAAACTGACATATTTTGCAAAGTAGATTTAAGATGTTGAAGTTTCTTATCTTGCCCATACAGGGCCACTTTCCATCCATCCAACTTCACATTGAATCTATTAACTAGCTTCGTCTAGAAAGTGTCTCATGGTTTAAGCCCTTAGGATAGCCCAAGGTAGGATGCAAGCATATTTTCAATTTTACAATCCAAAATCCTCACAATCTTCCTCTTTTTGGGAATAGGGGTGTTGATATAAAAGAAAATGATTTTTTTCCCAATTAATCAATTGTTCCAAGGCCTTAGTTGGGGACATTCTTTGGAATTTCTTGCCTCCTTTAACAAAGATTCCCCCATCATAATTATATCATCAACTAATTTCTTGTGAGACAAATCAGACCATCAGAAGGAGGTTTAAGACTATAAATCAACCCTTCAAAAATATGAGTACTAACAAATCTACCCAGGGTCTCCACCATAATTGCAAAAAGAATAGGAAAAAGAGGATCTCCCTGTCTCAACTCTCTAGAAAGTTTGAAGAATTTTGAAGATCAGTTAATAATGAATACTGAAGAAGAAGTGCCAATTAGTTGGGAAACAAGCTGGATGAAACAATTCCCAAAGCAAAAATTCCTCAAAAATTTGAACAAGTCCCAGTCTATTGTGTCATAATCCTTAGATAGGTCAACTTTTAGGAGAAAATCTTGAGATTTTGAATAGCTAGTAGAATGTGTTACCTCATGGCCTTTGTTAATACATCTAGAATTTGTCTATCTAACAAAAACTCATTTTGTTGGGGCAAAATGATAGAAGACAAGATAGTCAATAATCTCAAGGTCAAGACTTTAGGAATAACCTTATATATGGAATTACAAAACCTTTAAAATCTAAAAGCTTCCATCATTCTAGCACCCTCTTTTCTAGGGACAAATACAATGAATTTTGAATTGAGTTCTATAAGAAGCTTTCTAGATCCAACAAAATCTATAATTTTCGTACACACTTCCAATACCACTGCCTTCCAAAAGTGTTAAAAGAAGAATGTTGGGAAACCATTAAGACCCAGGGACTTCTCTCCTACAAAATAAAATACCATTTGTTGAATTTTTCCCATAGACAAAAAGACAACCACCATCTTATTAGTTTTATCATCTAGAATTGAAGTAATGGAAGCTAGGAGTTGGTTTTGACTGAATGGACAAATATTTGAATTCTTTTCATAAGGTTAATGAAGAAAGAAAAAAAATCCTCTAAAAAATCCCCATTAGAAAGAACATCTCCTTTCTCTTTAGAGACATTCAAATTTTTTTTGGAAGTTTTATGTTTAGATGTCTCTAGGTGAAAAAATCTAGTGTTCCTATCTCTAGCCATCAACTAGAGAGATCTAGATCTTTGTCTCTAGTAAAGTTCCTCTTTTGTAACAATATCATGATACTTCACCACCAACTCTTTTTCCTCTTCAAAAAACCCATGGGAATCCCCATCCCTTTGAGTAGACTTTTGTACTTCATTTGAACCATTTTTATATCGTTTTTTTGGTGAAAGTTATATCTAAGAGTGTCCTTGTTCCAAAATTTGAACTTGTTTTGAACATAATTAAGTTTCTTAGAAATCCTAAACATAGACCACCCTTCAACCTTCAAATTCCACCAGTACTAGACAATAATATCAAATTTGGAGTATTCCATCCACATCCTTTCAAACTTGAAAGAAAAGTTACACTTGATAGTTAAAGGCTCAGCCAATAGAGAGATTAGAAAGCAATCAGATCTTATCTTAGTGATGTAATGTAGAGAATAATTAAATATATCAAACCAATCACTAGAAATAAGATCTCTCTAGTCTACCTTGAATAAGATGCTTACCCTTTCAATGGCTAGACCACATATAGGAGAAACCTTGGAGGTCCATATCTAGAAAAGCATGCAAGTTTATGAAATCCATAAAATCTAGCCTACCATCTAGATAATCTTGGGTGGAAATCACACCCTTTTTATCATGCACATTCAAGGAATCATTTTACCCATTACTAACCACAAAAAATCCATGAAAAAAAATCTAAAAGAGCATAGACTTTCCAAAAAAACCTACTTCCCATTTTTAGAATTGGGGGCATAGATATTAAAGAAATCAAAGTAAACTTATCCCTAATATGAAAAAAATTAATACAAATGATATTATTTTTATCCAAAAGAGCCTCGCCTTGAATAAGTAAATTATTCCAAAAGATCACTATAACACTCGAGACTCTTTAAGAATCACACCCTCACTTTGTCATTCTTGAAAAGACAAAGGACTTCAACTTTATCTTTAGACATTTTAGTTTATTAGATTAACAACACATCTAGTTTATGATCCTGAATCACATTCCTCACCACATATTACTTATGAGAGGCATCTAATCTCCTTATATTCTAGGATATGATCTTCATTTAGAACTAGGGAAGAAGATCTCCTAGATGGTTCTTTTTTTCCCATCCATAATGTCTTTCTTATTGTCTTAGCTTGAGCCTCTATTTTATTTTTCTTACCAATGCTAATTTATTTCCCCACTACATCCAGTTTGATGAGATTTCAAGTCACTTTATTTGAAAAATAATAATATTTTCTACTTAAACTTTTTCCAATAATTTACAAACTACCATGTTTGATGAGGAGAAGAGATCATATAGTTTATCTTTACCAAAGCTTGAATCTCCTAACCCAACAATGATAGGAAGGTTTTAGGGACCTAATACTAGTCCTTGGATGGACTAGAGGACATCTAAGGTAGATCCTATGGCTCCAAAAAGTTCACCAGTACCTTTGGACTAGTGACTGATGGCTTAGGTAACACCACTTGGAAAAATTGGATTCGCTCATTTGAAGAAAAGGATCCTACCTTCTCAACCTTAATCATTCCTTGAAGACTTGTTGATACATTCATTTTCCCACCTAGTACTTCCTTAGAAATCCCATCATTCAATCCTTCTCCATGAAGAACCTAATTCTAAAGAAAGTATTCCCTCTGGGATTTCACAACATATGTTTTCTTCTTAGAATCAAAAGAGTCATCCAAAACCAAAGAGTATATATTGCATTCTTCTATGGCATTCCCACACTTAAGTTCATTGGTATTATTGGGGTCTTTAAGAGAGTTTGGAATTGTTGAGTCCACTCAGGGGAGGACTAATTTGATTCACATAACCTAAGTTCTCTAACCTAGAATCCTTCTTTAGAATAAAAAATTATTTACAGATTCACCACTTTTCTACCCTAGGGGGGTTGAGACTAAACAACCTTCTTAGCTTTTTAGGCCAATTTTTAGCCTAATGACCTATCTTATTGCAAGAAAAAATAGGCAAAGTGAAGGGATTTGAGTTCAACCTCCAAATTTAGTTAACCCTGCTTAGAATTGATCATAATAATAGATGATAGGATCTCCAATCTACAAACATTGACATAAATACAAAGATCATCCTTAATCTAGAGGTCGTATACTGATCAACAATGCAATACTTTTGAATATTGCTTCATTCCAAAAATCTAAAGGTAACGTTTAGAATCTTATCCAAATAGGGATAGAAGAAAAAAAAAATCCTCAAAGTTCCATTTGGGAGCCTATTTACAAAAAGAGAGAGCCATTTTACCAATCATCCAAGGTTCCCCAAAAATGATTCTATTAAAATCCTCTTTAATTGAGAAATCAAAGAGTAGGAAACCCTTCAAAAGGGCTGCTATCTCAAATTAGCCTTTCAGATACCATTTATTTTTAATATAGGAATGGATTTTTTCAATATTAGGATGGGAACCAAGAAACTTACTAATAAGTATCATCTCCAAGGCTGAAATGGTAGAAGCTAGGAGTAATCAAGGATAAAAATAGAGAACTCCCCTTTTTGGCATCCCACTTTGATAGGTTCAATAAGAACTGAGGGCTTATTGTTTAATTTGGCCCTAAACAACCTCCCCCAATATTTTTAATCCCACTTGAGGATCCCTAATCAATGGACCCTAAGACCCCACTTTTGAATAAAACTCAAGACCAACTTTGTTAGATTTGTTAATAAAACTAGAAGGAAGTGGGGGGCCCACCATCTTAGGGACCCACACCAAAGTCCCAAAAAGATCATCCTTCAAAGAATTTTTGGAACTTACCCCTAGAGATTTTGAGAATAGAATATTGCCAGGAATAAATCCTAAAGTAGGGATAGAGGCCTCTATAGTTTTCTTTTAACATTTTACCTCCTAATCACAACAACCATTTTTTTTACTCAAAGAATTAAAATTAAAACCAACCTTACAATCCAGCTCTTCCATTAACTCCTCTAAAAATGTCATTCATTCTAGTGGATATCAAATGACCTTATTAATGTAAAATCACTCAAGATATAACCAAATCAAAATTACACCTAAAATTTTATTTTTATTTTAAAACATAAAATTCACATTTCCTTGGGGAACATTCTATTAAAATATAATTTCATTTCAGCATGGGAACACTAGTGTGGCTTGTTAATGAGAAATGACAACCATATTCCATAATATGATGCATACAAATATAGAAGATTGTGTGGAAAATATATTTGATCATTTGCTAAATTAACTACCCATCTAGCAGACTTAGAAATAATATGCTAGAAAATAAAAGTGTTCAAATTGAGGTCAAAGCCAAACAAATTTGTCTTATAAGTAGCATTAGGTAAACACTTAGGTTAAATTATATCATCTAAAGGTATTGATGTAGAACTGGCAAAATTAAAACAAATTATGGAGATGTATCCACTAAGGAATACCATGTTCATCTCTCAATTAACTTATGAAGCATAACCCTTCACAAAGACTTTGTACAAAGTGGTAACTTTAAAATGGATGAAGAGTGTGAGAGGAATTTTAATAGGATAAAGGAATATGTGGCTAATACATCCATACTAATGACTATAATCTAAGGGAATATTCTACTATTATACATATTAGTTACAACAAGGTCACTCAGATCTCTATTAACACAATATGATGAAGAATTAAAAGAAAGAGAAGTATACTACATCAACAAGACACTGGTCTCCTATGAACTTTACTATAATATCATTGAAAAATCCTTCTTAGTAGTAGTTTTTTCTTCACAAAATTTTAGATGTCACATGATACAACATTTAGTAAATCTAATTAAAATATTGATCCACTCAAATACTTGTTGACTAAGATAACATTAATAGGCATGTTAGAAAAATGGGTTATGATATTAAATATGTGGATACAGAATCCATAAAGGCCAAGTCATTTATAATAATCAATCTAATTCACCACTTCTACACAATAAATCATTGACTATGTAATTTCCTAAAGAAGAAATCTTAAATCCAATAGAGCACATATGGAAGATATTCTTTGATGGATCATTCACCCAACAAGGTTTAGGAGCTAGTACTCTTTTTATAATATCTCAAGGATACAAATTTCCTTCAGAATACAAGATTATATTTCTATGTATGAAAAACCTTGTTTAATATGAAGCTTTAGTGAATGGGTTGAAATAAGAGATTAAACATAAAATTGTCGAGTTAAACATCTATGGGGATTCTCACCTAATCATAAATTAGATCAATGTAATTAATATTAACAAAAATGTGATAAGTTCATGTCAAGTAAAATGATGATCAATGATCTAAAGAAATACTTTTTGTTGTCACTTTCTAGTAGATTCCTAGAGTGGAAAATAAAGAAACAAATTCCATGGCTACTTAAGCCTTATTTTTATACACTTAAGAACAACAATTTTTCTATGAGTTTTACGTGAAAGAAACCTTTCTTTCTTATGATTACCAAGATTTCCAAAGATCTTTCTCCATTTTAGGTCATAAGTCCTTATAGATATAGAAAAATAATTTCATTCTTGAGAGACTAAATCATTCATAATGGATTATCTAAAAATGCGAAAAGATCATCCTTGTTACATCATATTATCTAGTCATAACTAATGAACTGTTGTGTGAGTGTGTGTATTATCTAGATAGTACACTACTTGGTTTTTATATAATTTAAATTTTCCAATACACATTACTAGACATGCACAAAGGTATTTGTGTATATCATTCAAACCATCTTTTGTTCGACGATAAACTCATAAAACTTGGGTATTACTAGTCTAATGTGGAGAAAGAGGAAATCAAATATGTAAAAAAATATAATAATTGTCAACTACATGGTAATATCCTACATTGTCCATCTACAAATGTACTACTATTCATAATCATGGATTATTTTTTAAAGTGAATTGAGGTCATCCTTTTGATCAAGGCAACTAGTAAACAACTGTCTATGTTCATCCCAAACTATGTCATCTATATGTATGTTATTCTCTCTTCCATTTTAATTGATAATGGTGGGGATTTTAAGAAAAATATATAAGTGAGCTATATACAAAATTTTAAATCAAACAAAAGTATTTATCAATCTACTATCTACAAGGGAATGGACATGTTGAGGAATATAAAAAAACTATCTTAACAATAATACATAGAATATTTTAAAAATTAGGAACAGACTATAACTTATAATTTAATTGTCCAATTATGTGGTCTTATGCACCAATATTATAATCAATACAAGAGAAACACCATTATGTGCCAAGAAACCAATCTTCCTCCAACAAAGACTGCTCCACCACTAGTGCTCTTTGTATCATCCATACTACCTACATAATCCACATCAGTATATGCAGATAGAGTGAAATTGCTCATTCTATCATACCAAATACCATAGTTAGTTGTTCCTTTCAAATATTTTAATGTCCTATTTACTACTACATAATGATACTCCTTAAGATCATCTTGAAATATAGCTACAATCCCAATTGCATTTGCTATATCTAGTCTAGTGTGAGTCAGATACTGCAAACCTCTAATCATGGATTTATACTTCTTCTGCTCAATTGTAGGTGTCTCATATTTGCTAGATAACTTGTGGCTAGTTATCATGGATGTACCAATAGGCTTATAACTTTCCAATCCAAACCTTTTCAACAAATCTCTTAAGTACTTAGCTTGTGAGATAAAAATACCATCATTGTACTACACAATCTACAATCCTAGGAAAAACTTCATTTCTCCTATTATGCTCATTTAAAACTCATTCTTCATTTCATTAGTAAACTTATCACTTGCTTCATCATTACCTCCAAATATGATGACATCCAAAAATATTACTATTATTAGCTAACCATTCTCAATTTCTTTCAAATAGAAGTTACTATCTATTATACCTTTAGTAAATCCAAGTTTTGCCAAATAGTTGTCCAACCTTGTGTACCAGGTAGTAGGTGCTTTCTTCAAACCATGTAGAGTTTTCTTTAGTCTGAATACCATATCGTTTTCTTTTGTGAAAGGGAATCCTTGAGGCTTCTCAATATATACTCTTTTTTAAGTTCTCCATTTACGAAGGCTAATCTAACATCCATATGATATAATTTGAACTTCTTATTCATTGCATAAGATAAGAACATTCTTACTTTTTCCATTTTGGCTATAGCAAAATAAGTCTCTTTATAGTCTATGCCTTTTTGTTGTGAGTAATCTTTGCATACAAGTTTGGCCTTATTTCTCACAACTTCTCCTTGCTCATTCATCTTGTTTCCAAATACCTATTTGGTTCCTATAAAATTATTGTCTTTAGGTCTAGGAACTAACTCCCATGTTTCATACTTTAAAATCTAATCTAATTCTTCCTTAATTTCTTGAATCCAATTATCCTATTTACATGCTTCATCTACACATTTAGGTTCAACTTGAGAAATCAAACATATCTCCTCATTAACTTTTTTCTTGTCATCACACCTTTGTCTTTTGTTCCAATTATCTACTTTGGAAGGTGAATTCTTTGTCAGATTCCTATTAGGGGTAGGAGTTGACATCTCAACTCTTATCTCATCTCTAGGTTCAGACCATTGCTCTCCTCTTTGCTCAATAGTTAACACATCATTCTAGAGATCATTGTTAGTCTTAACAAAAACTTTAGTGTTATGTCTAACAATTCTAGAATTATCTTCTTCTTTGTCTGAATTGTAATCAAACATCTTTTCCTTAGTTCTAAACTTTTCATCAATCTTTACTTTTGTGCACTCAAATATTGTCTTAGTTCTATGATTAAAATATCTATGTGCTTTTCTTTTCAATGAATAGCCAAGAAACGTCCAAGGGGTTTAGCTTAATTGGTTGAAGCAATGAGTTATCATTATAGACACCTTGGTTCCAATCCCAAGAGGGAGATCTTTGTGAAATTCTAAGTTTTGACTCTTGATATTCCAATTATTATTTCTCGTGTGATTTCTTGAAAGGAGCTTGAATAATTTGTAATTTTTTCTCTTAAGGAGCACCTGATATGTAAAGGATCCTAATATAATGAATAGCCAAGAAACATACCTTCATCACTTCTTAGATCAAACTTACCAACATCATCATCTCTCTTAATATAACACATTCTTCCAAATATTCTAAAATACTTAATTGATGGTGAATGACCAAACAATAATTCATAAGGTGTCTTTCTCATATCTTTTTTGATCTATAATTTGTCCATGGTGTACACAGTTGTATTGAATGCTTCTCTTCACAATGTCTTAGACACATCATTCTCAAATAACATTTCTCTTGTTGCCTTTGCCACTGATATGTTTCTTCTTTCTATAATCCCATTCTGTTCAAGTGTCCTAGGTGAAGATATATTTTTTTTGATTCCATTCTCTTCACAAAATATGTTAAACTCTCTAGAGGTGAGTTCTCCTTCTCTATTTGATCTCAAACACTTTATCTTAACACCAAATTAATTCTCAACTCTATTCTTAAATATCTTAAACTTGTCAAAAGCTTTAGACTTCCCTTTAAGAAATGCTATCCACATCATTCTAAAAAAATCATTAACAAAAATCATAAAATACCTCTCACCATAGAATCATCTTGTTTTTGAGGGACCACTTAGATCTATGTGAACAATCTCCAACTTCTCTATGGTTATGAACTTGTTACAGCAAAAAGACATCATTGGTGTTACTTATTCCATCTAAAGTAATGGATCCAATCCTTGTAATATGATAAGTTGCATTGTTATCAACTCTAACAATACCTCCATTGTAGTTTTTGAATTTAACAAACTTATTCATATCACCACTATTTATTATCTTATTAAATTTCTTTTCAACTTGGGAAAATAGAGAATTTTCTTTTCTAATTTTTCTATCAAGATCATCTTCCTTAATAGCTACAAATCCTAGCTCATCATCACTTTCACTTTGACCTTTTTCATCAGATTCCTCTTCTTCTTTAGCATACAAACAATTCCCATCTCTTCTAGGCTTAATCTTTCTTTCATATTTTTTCTCTCTTTTAGGACATTTAGATGCATAATGAAAAAGCTCATTACATGCCCAACATTTGAAGATATTCTTACCATATTTTTCTCTTCTCACAAGAAGTGTTATACCTTCTTAAATCTTCTTATCTTCATCAGATCTGTTTCTACTACTACTAGAAAAATCTCCATGTGTGGTTGTGCTTCTAGATAGGCTTGGCCAAATATTCAAGGAGCTGAAAATTGTCTCTAATCTTGTTAGTTCTCCTAATTGTCTTAGATCTATTTTTGGTGCTTCCAATATTCCGAACAATGTTTCCCTATTAAATTCCTTAGTGAAGGTTATTAGTATTTGAATCATCTAATAAACTTTTCTAAATATTGGTGTCAAAGTTTTCAAGATCTTCCACACAACCTCATCTTCTTCCTTGGATGAACCATGTGACTTGATTCCTACAAAAATCTCAAATATCCTACTAATATAGTTTCTTATAGATTCATCTTCCATCATTTTAGCATCTTGAAATGCACATATCCAACTTTGTAATCTTACTCTCTTTATATGTGTATCACCTTCAAAAGTAGATTCTAATGTTTTCCAAATTTCATGAGATGTTTGAAGTGACTTTATTTGATTGTATCCATTCTCTAGAAGAGTTGATAGTAAATCTTATCTAGCTCTTATATTGCACATGAACAGATATCTTTTTGCTTCACTTCATTTTTCAATCTTCATTTCTTTCACAATCGTCTTCTCACTCTTTGTCAAGAGCCAATAACCTAGAACCATGCATAATAGACGAGTCTTCATATTCTCCTTCAAACTTTCATAGTTGGCCCCATCAAATATAAGACTATCCTTTCTAAAAAGATTCTCCATCGATCTCCAAAAGTTGTTAATCTTATCCTTTAAGTACCTAATGCTTTGATACCAATTGTTAGAGTATATAGTCCACCAATATAACTGAGAGGGGTGGGGGAATGAATTAGTTATCCAACTATTATCACAATTATCAACCTTAATAAACTTTAACCATATGAGAAATATAATCAAAAACCACAACAAGATTCTAATACACAATAACACCAGATATGTTAACTAGGAAAAACCTTGATCAAAGGGAAAACCCTAGTGGCGATGGTACCCACAAGATGATGTACTAATATAAATATTCCTTGTTAGAGGATAGACCCTCTTAGGATTCTATAAAAACATTGAGTACATATCAGTCCTTATTAGAAGACTTTGAATTCTTGTTAGGATGTTCCAACCTTGTTATGAGTTGTGCCAACCCTATTAAGAGTTGGCGAAGACAGCTAGACCCACAACCCAAAAATATTCAAGGTTAAGACCAATAAACCCACTTTCCAAATGATCTCTTTATTATTCATTGTAGAATAATAGACACTATATTGAACATGTCCATGACCATGCATCACCAGACAAAAAAAACCTTGTTTATACAACTAAGATATCTCTCTGCTACTCTGTGAGTCTTCACAAACTTACTACTATGTTGATATCAATGACAAATGCAACATGTCAATACTCTCTAACATATAGGGTACTCCCCCAATATAGTATTTGTTACAAGATAGGGTTGTCATTGCACCAAAATATCAACCTCTTAATGTTTGGTTATAGAACACAGGAGGTGGTTAAGCCATCTCAAGAATATCAAAGGGGAATGTTGGTAGTTTGTCCAAAAATCCCCCCCCAAGTGTTACCCAAGGAGATTTGAACTTGTGACCAAGCTTTGGTACCATTTTTTATAAGCTAGAGTTCCCATTGCACCAAAAGATTGACCTATCAATGCTCGATACAACCACTCAACTTATAGTTCATAGGTGGTGATTAAGCCCTTGTCATGAATCCCATGGGGAGCACTGAACAAATTTTCAATAATATCCCCCTTAGTGTTACCTAAGGGTCTAAGGATTTGAACCTGTGACAAAATTCTAATAGCACTTGTTACAAGCTAGGGTTGTTGTTGCACGAAAAGATCAACTTGTGAATGCCCGCTACAACCATTAGACTTATAGAACACATGAGGTAGTTAAGCCATGTCATGAATCTCAAAGGGAAATTTTGGTGGTTAGTCCAACAATACCAACATTGGTAGCATGAATGTTGATGATACTACATTGGGGGAGTATCCTAAACATTGTATAGAATTGATATGTTGCATTTGTGACTATATTTGTCATTGATGTCAACATAGCAATAATTGTGTTAAGACTAGAAGAATAGGAGTAAGTAATCTTAATATGCACAAAAGATAAGGAAGTTTTAGATGATACACAATGGAGGACATGTTCCTGGGGTTGTCTTGATGATCTTTTTAAAAGGACTCAGATTGATTTGATGTTGTATGGAAGTTACATTTGATTTACTAGAAGTAGTGTAGAAATAGAGCATCTGTTTGGTAATTTTTGATGCTTGCATTATATCTTTTATCCAAGATATAATGACATGATGCATAGTCAACCAAAAACAAAAGACACTCATGTGATGATGCTACAGTGTGCATGGGATGTGGCTTCACAGGTGTGAAGTTTTATATAGATTTTGAGTTGACAGTACTATTATAATTGTGAATTAATTAATTATCTTATTTTAATTAGTTAGGAATGTTGGAAATATTCAAGATATAACAAGTTACTAAGAGGGGAGGGGTGAATCAGTAACTATACAACTTTTAAGTTAATTCAGCATAAACTAAAAATCATTCATTTACCTAATATGATGCATGCAAGAGATAAATAAATATTCATAACACATATGCACAGAGATTTTGGTGACCCAGAAACCTTCCAAAATAGAAAGTAAAACTGGGGTGGGGATGAAACCCACAAAGCTTCTTTTTTGCAGTAGGAAGTTAGCCGGTTAAGGCATACAATGATCACTTCTGGTGATCTACCCTGTTAGGAGCAAGGAGGATTGCTAGATCCACCTTGTTAAAGGATTTAAAACACACTTTACAAGTATGCACTCTGTTAGGAGATTTATACAAAGACTATTAAGTCTACCTTGTTAGAGGATTTTTAGATGACTCACCTATTAGGATGAATCAATCAGATTTACATATACTTTGATTAGATCCCTTGCAATAATCACCTCTTGTGATTGATGAAATCTTTATTGCACCTTGTGAACCTTGCTAATATACTACTCTATTGCTGAATTCACATCTGTCTCTTGTACATATTCATACATCACACAGATCCATTACTCCAATTACAACTCTGTATTATACTCATATATACCATTTCAGTAATTATAGATGCAAGGTCGGTTGAACACAAGTAAACAAAATATAACTGAGTCGGCCAAATAGTAAAATAAACTCGGGTTCTTTAGACAGACTTGATGACCTTCTAATACATGACATCCACTACATTACACGGCATCATCATGCACTCGGTAGAGGTAGGGGCTCGGTTCATACTAGTCATGCAACATTTCCTGGAACTCGATAACCATTGGTGACTCGATAGATATAGTGTCACTCGGTAAAAGCTAATTTCTTTGTTAACCAACTGAGCTCGGTTAATACTGAGTCCTTCTTCACTCGGTCAATACTATGTCCATCTTTACTCGGTTAACACTAAGTACATCTTCACTTGGTTAACACTGTATCCATCTTTACTCGGTTAACACCGCTTCTATCTTTATTCAGTTAACACTGCTTCTATCTTTAATCGGTTAACACTAAGTACATCTTCACTCGATTAACACTGCGTTCGTCTTTACTCGGTTAACACTGCTTCTATCTTTACTCAGTTAACACTGCTTCTTCGAGGCTGCGTTTGAACTGTGTCTTCGACGCTCAGTTTGAACTGTTTCTTCGATGCTCGATTTGAACTGTGTCTTCGACGCTCATTTTGAACTGTGTCTTCGACACTCGGTTTGAAATGTATAATGAGTGTTGTCACTAATGGCAAATATCTTTATGCCAACAATCTCCCCCTTTGGCATTAGTGACAAAAACAATTATGAATCAAAGTTTATGTGCAAAATAAAAATGACATACAGTTCAAAATTGATCTTTTTGAAAATCTTGCAACACATATCCTTTTATTTACATATATCTCCCCCATACAATATGTACAGTATTTATAAGTCAATACATATATCTTTTGCACAGTTAGCTCTTGAAGTCTATCTCCCCCTTTATGACAATAATGCCAAATAGTATATATTTACACGGAGATTCCAAAATGAGAGATAAATTCTAGATGTACCTTGAGAATAAGAGTCAAAGGCTTATCCCAATTTTCTTGCAAAATTTTGCTGGTGGAGAGTGCAATTTGAACTTCTAGAGAGAGTTCAATCATGTGATTTACAATAGAGAAGTTGTTGTCATGGATCAATGTTTTAGAATGAGAAATATGCTTCTGCATTGTGTCCATGATAGGAAGGATCATATTCTAGATGTCAATCAGAGTAGACCTGATCCTTGCTTCCTCTCTCAAAAATTTTGCCTGTTTCTCTGACAAAAACTTTATTCTTAGATGATGGGATGAACTTGCACTGTGGTCAGATTGCAGCATTTGGGCACTAACCTTCATATCCACATCAATTTTATTCAACTTTTCTCTTATTTCTTTAGTAAATGCGATAACATCGCAGAGTTTCCCAAAAAGTGAAGTTACATTATTAAAAGAATGTTCAAAATTACTCAAAATTGTAGACAATTCTACCTGTATTACTGCAATATGCTGAGCAATGTGCTTAAGCACCTTATTGTCAAATTTCTTCTCTACCTTTTCAATCAATTTCTCTTGTCCAGAGCTATCCTCATTAAATTTATATACAACCTCTTCTAACTGAATCAAAATGTGTTGAGTAGTATCTACTTCAACACCTATAGCATCTGTTATGATATTCTTAGCATTCTCAATAATGCTATATTCCTGGTCTCTCTCATGCCTCAGTTGTTTTTGCCTAGATTTCTGATCTAATAGCTGACTGATCATTCTCATTTCATCAACTGATGCAGTATCTAGATCTATCTTAGGAATGACAATGTCCTTATCCAGATCTATTTCCTCATCCACTGCCTTACTGGAAAACATGTATCTCTTTGGTTTTTCTGTAGTGACTGCACCTTTGCCCTTTGAAATTGAAACAATAGTTGATGATGTTGGACTAGCTGACAAAACTGGAATAGGACCAACTAGAGGAAGACTGAGAGAAGTGCTAATAGTATCAAAATTTGGTGTTGCTCCCAAAATTGTTGTACAGGATGGAGTGGGAGAACTAACAGTTGCCAAAATTGGAGCAGGAGAAGTCAAAATTGTAGTACCTATAGGTACACTTACTGTACACTCTGTAGTATAAGTTGATATACTTGAAGAACTTACTACTGTGACTGAGGATAACTTGGTCAAAGAAGGTGGTTGCAGCTTGGTTAATGAAGTGGTAGACACTTGCATAGATGGTACCCAGAGCTAAGAGGAGACAGGTGGAGATTGATCAATTGATGAGGCTATTGAGCTCACAATCTCACCAGTAGAAGCTATCTCCACAGTTGATGTACCTATTTTAGGTGGAGAGTGAGGAAGAGATGCAATGACTTCGGCTGCAATTATTAGTGGATCTTCTTCCTCCTTAGCTTGTTCTGCTTCTTTCTCCATTTCTCTTTCAGCTTCTTCCTCCTTAGCTTGTTCTGCTTCTTCCTTCATTTCTCTTTTAGCTTCTTCCTCAACTTCTAACATTAATGATTGCAGGTCTTTTGGAATGTCTTCAATGTCATCACCATCATCATCATCATTATTATCATCACTGCTGTCATTGTTCATGATTTCAATAGTATCATCACTGGGTTTGTGTAGATGATAGATATTTTTCCACATGTTTGTTGCATCATTTACTACATGGTCAATGTCTTTGACAAGTATCAAACAAGTGTAGAATCTAATCATCATGTTACCTTCATGGTCTTTCAATGATTTCTTTACTTCAGCATTAGTGAGACTCGGCAGGAGATTCCTCAGGGTCTGCTCATAAATGTCTTTAATAGTCTTGGTTGTAGCTTCCCATCTTGGTTGCAACCTTTCTAATAGCTCTTTGGAGATATGAGAGGCTATCTGGTCTAGGGAGTATTTCCATTTACCCATTTTGTTCAGTACCAATTCCTCAATCTCCATTTTCTCCTATTCTATTCTGGTTTCAAATTTTAATGCTTTGAAGTTTGTGAAGCTAGCTCCTGCATCTAATTGCTTTAGTCTTGCCTCAAAGGTGAGTGGAGGCTTAACAAGTACAGGTTCCTTGTTTCCCTGTCTTGTTCTCCTAGAGAACACTGCAGTGGTTTTCTTTGTAGGTTTGGTGATAGTCACCTTACCTTTCTTTCATTGAGGCTCTTCAGACTCAATTTCCTCCTCTTCTTCATCTTCTCCTCTCCCTTCTGTTATCATGAGAGGGCCAACATCTATTTTTAGTTTGGCTATGTTCCTTTTTCCTTTGCTAATGGCCTGAGGGATCTTTATTTGAAGCTCAATTCTGGCCTTAGCTTCATCATATGTTCCAAAAACTGGTTGCCTTGGGTCTACAGGTTCATTCACCAATGCTTCTATGATGTCCCTGGTTTCATCAATATTTACCTCATAGGGAAGAGGTTTCACCCATGCTACTCGAGGCCTGACTACCTCTATATATACCTTGTCACAGTCTACCATGAAACATATATCTTCCTTGTACTCTTCAACAAGTCTCGAAGGAATTCGAAACCTATTGTTCATTCTTTCCTTAAATTCTTCAAAATAACTATCCAAAACACTGTCAAAATTTTCACCTAATTCGGCGATGAATTCATTAATTTGATAAAGAATTGGGATATCCTTTTTCCATACTATTGATCCTTTAGATGGAAAGGACTTTAGAACATAGAAAAACAAACAAATCAAAAGTGAACCAAATTTATAGGAGTTGTTCTTGGAAGTCCTTATGCTTTCCATATTTTTATTGAATTGGGACAAAAGCAATTCCGATAAATCAAACTCTACATTTTTCTTTACTATTTTGTATGCCAAATCATCAACTTCATAGGATACACTGTTTGGACAGCTTGAATTGTAGATTTTATGAACAATGACGTGAATGCCAAATCTTAATTCAATGTCAGTTACTGTACTGAGCTTAAGTCCTCTATCATCCCATTCTACTTGGGTTAGTCTCTACAATTCTTCCCGACCTAGGGTTTTGGTAGTCTTGGCTTTGTTCAACATGGGGAGTCCAGTAATTTTGCTAATCATTCTCTTAGTGATAGGTACTGGTTTCTCTAACCACAATTAGCCATTTTGAACCCGACTGAGTACATACCTAACCCATTTTACTTGAAATTTCCTTGGCAAATGTGAAATATGGGTTAACCCTTTTGTTTCAAGATGTTTATATTCGAGTTTCAAGGTTCCATCTATGCTCATTTCACCTAGGGCATTGTCAATTTCTAGGTTTCCAAGTTCTTGAATGGAACACTTGAAATGAGAGCGAATGTCATTAATAAGAAGTACCTTTGGAGAGATTTGTGACTGAGCACCGTTGGGGTCCAATGCTTCTGCAATTGTCGGTGCCAATTTGAAGTTTGGGGTCTTCCATTCCTCTCCTCTAACCAACATTTCTGAACCTTTCTTTATCTTAGAGCTACCACTTCTGGATGCCATTGCTACTCAGTAGGTGTAGAAAAATTCTGAATAGATTCTTTGCCCTTTTGAAAAAATTCGCTTCGAAAATGCTTTAAGCTCGCTTTGGAATCGTAGAAGATAACTTAGCCCTTTGTTCATAGTGAAAAATGAGATCAAATTTTGCCCCTTTTGACAACAAATTTTCCATAAATGTTTTGGTACGATGGTAGATGAAATGACAGGTTGTCATCAACTAGCTCGGTAGATATTATCAACTCGGCGATCAAATGAAATCATTAAAGTACTGACCTAACTTGGTTAGGTCACGAACTGACCTTGCTTGGTTGACACAACTCGGTCAATGAAACTTTGTTGTGCCCAATCAAACTTGGTTAAGTCTTACCGACCTAACTCGGTAGCTGCTACTTGGTTAATGAAGCTTTGTTACACCTGACCGAACTCGATAAAGTCTTGAACCGTCCTGAAGTCAAAGTGTATCTGAAATATTGATTTGATGATCCTTCTTCCTTTGGAGCTACTTAGGATAAATCTTGGAGGATGCAGTTCCAATCATTCTTTTATGAATATTAATTAGAAATGGTGGAATCACCCATTTCTTGAGTGACATGAACATCTCCATTACTTGATTTATTTTGCTCGGTAGATTTTGGAATCCACTATTGCTTGATTTTCTTTTGAATGTTGTCTACTTTGATTTTCTTCTCATCTTCAATTCTTTTGATATTCATGCAATTTTTAGCTATATGACCAAGTTCTGTACATGTATAGCATCTTACTGTAGTGTCCTTTTTCCTTAGGTGATGTCTAGCACAATTTATGCCAGAATGTCCATATTCTCCACAATAGTGACATCTGCACCAGGTGTTGTAGTCCCATCCAAATATGGCTTTGACAATCTGTTTAGCTGGATTGAATGATTTGACTTTGCATTGGAATGCTTTGTGACCACGCTTTTTGCATTTGTGACAGTTGCCCTCAAATTTTGGTTTTTCTTTACACTCATTTGCCTTATGACCATGCTGATTGCAATTGAAGCATTTGCCACTGAATTTTGCTTTCCCGTTTCTCCAGCATTTGTTTGATGTATGTCCTAACCAACCACAGTGATTACAAGTGGTTCTTTTATTCCTTTGTTCACCTTGTTTGGAGGATTCACCTTCTTCCTTGTATCCAAGACCAGCTTTACCCTTTTGTCTATGAAGGTTTTCCTCATTTTGTTGATTTAATTGATTTATATCTGTTTGAGATTTCATCATTCTTTCATTGACTTTCCTTTCAGAGATTAGGTCATTTTCCAAGCTTTCATTGATTTGTCTCTCAGTTCTTAAGTCACTCTATAGACTTTCATTGATTGTCTTTTCAGTGTTTAAATCATTCCTTGTTCTTTCATTTTGTGCTCTGAGAATCCTGATTTCTTCATTTGCATTAGAGAGTTGGTCTATAAGACCTTCATGTTGATGGGATTGATTATGAATTTCATGACTTCTATCTTCCAATTCTTCTTGTGCTTTGTTTCTTTGTTCCAAAACTTCACATAGCCTAATTGACTCTATTTCTTGCTCTCTTTTAAGCTTTCTTATCTCTTCTTGCAGAGATCCATTCTTTTCTAGAAGTTCTTTGATTGCTTTGTCATCTTCTTCTAAATTACTTGATGGTAACAAATCTTCAATCCTTTCTTCAATATAAAAATGGTCATTCATTTGTCTTGCAAGTTCCTTTCTTCTTTTTAGGGATTGAGAAAGATGTTCCTTTGCTTCTTTGAGTTGAACCATGGCCATTTCTAGATCTAACTTTTCATTTTCTATAACTTTCTCCAGTCTAAATATCTCCATTGACTTTGATCTTTGCTCAAGTTGTCAAGCTTTGTCCTGAGAACCAAATAGCTCTGATACCAATTGTTGGAAATATTCAAGATATAACAAGTTACTGAGAGGGAAGGGGTGAATCAGTAACTATACAACTTTTAAGTTAATTCAGCATAAACTGAAAATCATTCATTTACCTAATCTGATGCATGCAAGAGATAAATAAATATTCATAACACATATGCACAGAGATTTTGGTGACCCAGAAACCTTCCAAAATAGAAAGTAAAACTAGGGTAGGGATGAAACCCACAAAGCTTCTTTTCTGCAATAGGAAATTAGCCGGTTAAGGCATACAATGATCACTTCTGGTGATCTGCCCTGTTAGGAGCAAAGAGGATTGCTAGATCCACCTTGTTAAAGGATTTAAAACATACTTTACAAGTATGCACTCTGTTAAGAGATTTATACAAAGACTGTTAAGTCTACCTTGTTAGAGGATTTTTAGATGACTCACCTGTTAGGATGAATCAATCAGATCTACATAGACTTTGATTAGATCCTTTGCAATAATCACCTCTTGTGATTGATGAAATCTTTACTGCACTTTATGAACCTTGCTAATATACTACTCTGTTGTTGAATTCGCATCTGTCTCTTGTACATATTCATACATCACACTTATCCATTACTCCAATTACAACTCTGTATTATACTCATATATACCATTTCAGTAATTATAGATGCAAAGTCAGCTAAACACAAGTAAACAAAATATAACTGAGTCGGCCAAATAGTAAAATAAACTCGAGTTCTTCAGACAGACTTGATGACCTTCTGATACATGGCATCCACTACATTACATGGCATCGTCATGCACTCACTAGAGGTAGGGGCTCGGTTCATACTAGTCATACAATGTTGCCTGGAACTCGGTAACCATTGGTGACTCGGTAGATATAGTGTCACTTGGTAAAAGCTAATTTCTTTGTTAGCTGACTAAGCTCGATTAATACTGATTCCTCCTTCACTCGGTCAATACTGTGTCCATCTTTACTCGGTTAACACTAAGTACATCTTCACTCGGTTAACACTACGTCCGTCTTTACTTGGTTAACAGTGCTTCTACCTTTACTCGATTAACAGTGCTTCTATCTTTACTTAGTTAACACTAAGTACATCTTCACTCAGTTAACACTGTATCTGTCTTTACTCAGTTAACACTACTTCTATCTTTACTCGATTAACACTGCTTCTTTGACGCTCAGTTTGAACTGTGTCTTCGACGCTCGGTTTGCACTGTGTCTTCGACACTTGGTTTGAACTGTGTCTTCGACACTCGGTTTGAACTGTGTCTTCGATGCTTGGTTTGAACTGTATAATGAGTGTTGTCACTAATGGAAAATATCTTTATGCCAACAAGGAAAGCCTCAAGGCTGACTCAAGGAATTATTATGAAGATATGGTATAATGGAAAGTTGTTTTCCTTGTTTATGAAGTAGACTTGATTTAGAGGATCAAGTAGAATGCAAAGTATTAATGCACAGTTCAAGAAGGAGTAGAATGCTTACTGAATGCATTTAAGTGATCTAAGGGATCATTAGATGTGCAGTATGAGATTTGGTTACAAGATCTAAAGGAGTAGAAGTTTGGTTGATATGATAGAGATAGAGGAAAGAAGTATATTTTAGTTCTATTATTCTACAAGGAATAATACAAAGATCATTTTGAGAGTGGATTCCTTAAGCTTAACCTTGAAGATATTTGGGTAGTGGGTCCAGCTATCTTTCACAACTCCTAACAGGGTTAGCAGAACTCCTAATAGGGTTAGAATTTCCTAATAGGGACTCATATGTAATGAATGTTGTAAAAGACTCCCAATAGGGTCTATCCTTTCACAAGGAATATTTATATATTAGTACATCATCTTGTGGGTAGCATCCCCATCAATTTTTTCCCTCTAATCAAGGTTTTCCCTAGTTAACATATCTGGTGTTAATTATGCATGAGTATCTTGTTGTGATTTTAGTTAATATTATTCATATGGTTAAGACTATTTAAAGATAATGATTGTGATAATATTTGGATAACTAATTCACAACTTATATTAGTAGACTATATATTGTAACAATTGGTATCAAACCATCAAGTCCTTGAAGATAAGGCTTAATAGCTTTGGGAGAACAATGGTGAATATTTTCAGGAAGCATAGTCCAAGATTTGATAGGGCCAACTATGATAGTTGGAATGAAAAGATAAAGACTCATTTGCTATGCATCACTAATACATTAGGGGTCAATTTGTGATGACAAGAAAATGTAATGTGTTTTTGGCTTTTTTTTTTCAATTTTAGCCCAATGATATCACAATTGCAATGAAAAATGTCACAATTGCAACTCTAACAGGATATAAGAGAAAAAAAAAACCAAAAAATATTGCTCATTTGAAAGAAATCGACACAGGGTTCTTCGAAAAGGAAAGGCGGGAGACTTTAGCAACATTGAGAGGGGCAGAGACCCGCATTGGCTAACTCGATGCATTGAGATGGGCAGAGACCCGCATCTGCTAACTGCTTGCTTGACCTACTATATTCTATGGGGATCTCTGCAACGAAAGGGCCAAGGGCAACATTCAGAGGAGGATGATGGCAAGGTGCAAAACAAAAAAACCCATTACTCTTAGAATCCTTTTTTCTCCAATCATTATTATTATTATATATATGAAGTAGAAAATGGGAGGAGACACAACCATACTAGATGTAAATTATCTCTTGGCCACCAAAAATGTGGTGGGCTCAAGCTATTTGCAATTTATCTTCCCATGTCCAGTAGATGGTCATGCATTCTCATTATAACTATAAATGTTTCTCATGAATGACCTTTCATTTCTTGAACAAGACACTTGTTTTTAAGTGTTTCCATTGCATGCCGAGAGCTCCATGTTGATACCTCCCATACTTCCATGGCAACGTGCTTGGATTTTTCAACAAAAAAACATGTGAAATCCATGAAAATTTGTTGTTCCTCATAGTCCAATGCATCAAAGCTTATTTTAAGGCTTTGTTGCATGTCTCAAGGAAATGTCTTGGTAACTTTATTCAATTCTAACCTCTAATAATTCTAATCTCTGCCACGAACATGACTACCAAGAACTTGAAGTGATAGAGGTAATCCTCTGCATACATTCAAGAAGGAGTTAACCAGATTCTCATTACGCTCAACTAGACACGATTGTCCAAAGGAATGCCAACAGAACAACTCTCTGGCATTGTCTATATCCACCCCTTTTAGATTCTAAGCAACACTAATTTC
Source organism: Cupressus sempervirens (assembly GCA_028749045.1). Classification (NCBI taxonomy): domain Eukaryota; kingdom Viridiplantae; phylum Streptophyta; class Pinopsida; order Cupressales; family Cupressaceae; genus Cupressus; species Cupressus sempervirens. The sequence continues at coordinate 290,703,368 of CM053786.1, read as the reverse complement.
TTCATTTATAAGCACCCCCACATCATGAGTTGTAACTATTACAAGGCTATGAACCAACTTCTTTACAATTTCTATTATAAGTAGAGCATCTAACTACTACAGGTGATCAATATCATCTAGAATGATTAGGAAACTTAGCCTATTGCTCATGTCTAGGAAATTCACTATATGAGTTTTTCCTTCCTTTGTATATTGAAAATGGAATGGATCTATCTGGAATAGATCTTTGTTGAATTTCATTTGTAAAGAACAAAAACATATATTTCCATAGGCTTCCCTCACATCGAACAGAAAACATGCTTGCTCATATTGGGAGCATTGCTCATATTGGGAGCATTTTTGGTTAAACAACTCTTTGGCCAGAGTTATTTTGCCAACCCCACCCATTCCAAAAATGTCGATGATTTGAACCTTCTCTTTGTTGCCTTCATTCATCTAGCACAACCTCTCAAAATCTTCCACAAGCTGATCAAGGCACACCCTTTCAAAATCTTTCACAAGCACGTGAAGTCCCACTGGGTATTTGGCGACATGCAAAGATCTTTTTGTTTCAACTTCTCTTTGGACAGTTGACACTATATTTTGGCTGTCACTAATACTTTATGAAAGAAAAGATCTTGATAAGAAAAAAATTTGGCTTGCTAAAATATAGTATTTTTTTATATGAAAAAATTTCCAATAACCAAGCATAATGGAAACATAGAGATCTTGTTAATAAGCTATGCTTACAGACACTACCATGCAACTTACTATTTAGAAAAATGTAAGCAAATGATTTGAGTACAACAAAAATTACGTAAACATATTTTTGTAGCATATTAATTTAGTAATTTAAAATATTAATTTTATAAACCTATTGATCCCCCCAGATTTTAATTAGAGCTTTTTTCTAATTAATATATTTTCTGCTTCTTAAATGCATGGAAAAGTTAGTGTAATGAATGCTAAGCATAGCATTCATTTTCATGAGAGGTTCTTCTGAACCACTTCTGGTGAAACATGGATCAACGAGTTTACTCAAAAATTATATAGTTTTATTATAGAATAAATATGTTTTGAAGGGATCTAAAATACTTTTTACAAACACAATGGATTCTAGTCATCGCAAAAAGGATTACAACAGTTAGTCACAAGTTGTTACAACAAATTGTACCCTAATACACAGTATCGATAAGTTTAAAGCCCCCTCTCATAAGAACCTACACATCACAATGCATCTTTATAGTCTCTCCATACCAATTGCATGCTCAACAGTAATGAAGTAAGTGGAGCCTTCTAGAAATAGTGAAGCAAGACTCACTCATTGTCATTAACATAATAGCCATTAATTGAAACATTCCCAAAACTTGAAAAATTCAACATTGATAACAAATGATCTGGCATTGCAAGAACAACATAATGCTTGACAAACAATAGTAACCATTGCCCTGACTTTTAGGGCATGTGATTACTTCTACAAATACCCAATTTTTATTCAGAAATAAATAAAAAATCATTTCCATCTAAAAAAATCAAAAATAGAAAAGATTCAATTTATTTGGCACCTTTAGAGTTGTAATACTGGTTTTCAATGGCGACATCTTCTTCATCTGGATCCTCATCAGAATACTCAAATCCATAATCCATTTCATCCATGTCTGAAATGATCCCCATCAAAAAAAGACACTTATTGAATTAGGGCTTTATTCATTGAAAATCAATTGAAGAATTTTTGCACAGAGGGTTTCAATGACTTTCTCATTCACACTAGCCACAATAATTGAATTATAAGACGAAAAGAATAGAAAAATGTAGGGATTTTAAACAGTACCTAACATTCTAAACAGTCGAGCAACAAAAGAACCAAAGAACAGAGAATAAAAAAATAGAGGATATTTCGATAAGAAATTATTCTCTGTTACAATTACTATTGATGCTACTTAGAAAACCTACAATTTATAATGGTTAATGAAACCTCAAGGAGCCGAGACTTTAGTGAGCCCAAGCTACTTTATAACCATCACATAACAAAATTAATTTATTTAATCCATATATATAAAGAAGACATATTTGTTCAACCAAACCTAGCAAATATGATTATATCAAGGGCAAGATGAATATGAAGATTGAATCAAAAGTTAAAGTTGATTGCATATTGAGATATGCTTTCAAAAAATAGTGCCATTTCAATACAAAAGGTGCCTCATTATGAATCCATATGCAACAATGACGTCCACCAAAAGAACAATATTAAATGATTAGCAGAAGTGGCTAACCTACATTTACCCCATGGAAAATTCGCATTCACCATAGGTTATTTGCAACTAGTAAAGTGGGAAAGATATAACTAAGCAGTCAAAGAGTCAAAAATTGGATTACCAACCAATTTTCTTCCTTTTTCTTGGAAATTGATCTTTTGTCTTCTAACATTGTGAATCAAGGAGCTATTATAAACTTCTCCATCCTTGTGAGATTGTTAGATAATACTACAAACTGATGCTTGGGCATTGGTCCCTTGGCATTATCTGGCACAAAAGAATCCAAGACAGAAACTATTGCTAGTATTAATTTGATACAGTCAATATCTAGGATAAAGTGATGATTTTGAGAATGATATATGGGATACAACTTATCATGGTAATATATATATTATCTGTGGATGGAAAGTATATTCAGTCACCATGATATTATTGCATCTACAGTGTATCTATAGTAATAATCCAGATTTATTGAAGGAACAATTTAGGCTATCATTAAATCACAACAATGAGGAAGTATTTATATTGGGTGTGGTCTAAGATGAATGTTTATTTGAAAGTATTTCCTTTGATAGAGTCAAAGTGTCTAATAAAATATTATGATAATATCTACCATGAAAATCAGACAATCATTTTACATTTAAACCATAACCATATTAATGCAAACAACTGCAATTCATATGTTTCAACATATCCAACCTAGTAAATAAGGGAAATAAATAACAACAGTTTCACCAAAATCTCAATGCACCAAATATTGGAGATAAATGGATACGACTTTGAGTAGCCAAAAATGGACACTGAGTTGTTATGTTGTCAGATGGAGCAATGAGGTCCCAAGTTGAAGGCGGGTATGAAGGTGCTTCCATGAAAATTAGGCATCCATATGGCTTACCGCTACAAACTGAGCTTGCCACATTGTTCACATGTACAAATCCATTGATCACATGTATTTCCATTCTTATTTTTTTTAAGCTTGGTCATGCTACCCTCCAATAAACACAAACCTCCATACCAATTTTTGAGAAAAATTCTTTTACTAAGCGTCTCTATTTTATTCATAAATAAATGAATGTTGTAATTTGGTATACTAGTTAATAAGAGGAAATAGTTAGTTCAATTCAATCCCCCATTAAATTTGAAACTAAAGGCATAATTATTTAAATCTAGATTGACTTTTACAAAATAAAACTAAAACTAAAATAAACAAGATTTGAACTATAATAATATACTAATTTGTGATATTCTAAAGTTACTCCCACACATGACATGTAAGCTTTGTGATGAATGACTATACTAGAGCTAAAAAAAACATGGGTCATCCACCGCTCTCTTCCAAATCCACTGGTACCACTACACACTCCTAATTCACTCTCTAGAAGAAATTGATATTAAAAAAACTTTTTGCAAATAATTCCAATCCATAACTTGCAAACGGATAGAATATAAATTCACATAATCATAATATAGATTAATGGGTCAAGACTACTATCTCCAACATAAGAAACAACAACAAAATGCATGATTGCATCAAATGCATTATTTTTAAATATGTTATCAACTTGACTTTTCTATTAAAGGCTCTCATCCTGAATTGTAACAAATGGTGAGCTCAATAAACAATAATCTCTTAAATTCAAATGAATTAACATCATTTCTCAATTTAAATACAACCATTTTCTCACCCAAGTCAACATTCATGAAATGCAATAGGTTAGAGTTCAAAAATCATTGTCGTAACACATGTACAACTCCTATATTTCCCAAGATAAATTGCCCTACAATTTAGTAAATATTAAATTAACTCCTCCACCATCCTTGACTTCATTGAAAGGTAGAAGAGGATTTGTTACATAAATTTAAAATTATGTAGGGGAACATAATTCAGTTTAGGAATTTCAAGTTACCAAAAAAAATTGTTGCTTGGCTTGTTTGACGAGGGGCAGTAACTATAGTATTTCTTCATATCATCATGCTTAAAGCAGACATGTACATTGTTTGCCATTTGAGGCTATATCTAAATTATGGGAGGAAAAATATTAGTATCTAAATGGGGAGATTAGAAAGCTGACCAAAATCTGTCAATCTATTTGTAATTTATCTTAATTTTTTGACTGTGTTCAAGAATTATTTTGTTTTCTTGCAATTTCAGGTATGGATTTTATGATGAATGTCTAAGAAAATATGGAAATGCAAATGTATGGAAGTATTTTACAGATCTCTTTGATTACTTGCCACTAACAGCCCTCATTGAAATCCAAGTAAAGAAAAAGATATTATACACTATTTTTTTGGTACCCTGTGCAGCACAACAAACTTGTTCTTACTATAAGAAAATTTTCTTTTCTTTTGTTTCAGTGCAGATCTTCTACTTGCATAGAGGTCTCTCCCCATCATTGGATACACTTGATAAAATATGAGCTTTGGATCGCATACAAGAAGTGTGTCTATACACATAAGTATAATGTTATGTGTTGCATAGATTTGAAAAGAAGATCATAACCATAACATTCAATTCTATGCATGACAGTGTCTTAGATCTAGTTCTATGTAGTATTCTCTGTTAGAAGAAATTTCTATCATGGTTACTAAATAGTTTCTATTTGAAAGTATTTTGGTTGTACTGGCTATTAGTGCCCCACCAAGGAACCCTTGGAACTAAGTGTAAAACATGCAGGGGATTTTGTTAAAGCAATTGCATCATTACACACTTAAATTAGGACAACAATGCTAACAACATGAACAAAAATGAACAAAAAATCACTATCACTTTGTGCTTGTGCACAAACAGTTGTAAACACCAGCGTCTACATGTGAAAATCTATGATCTCACTTGTTGCGTATTAGAAGAGCCTCCTATACATTCACCATACCCTTGATGGTTTGTTAAATTTTGTGCAGTGATCATGAAATCACTGGAAAAAAGAAGCTGAAATAGTGGCCTAGAGATGATATGTAAATCTTTGGGTCATGCAATAATAAATGTGGCATGGATGAGCATCGATTTTTCTTCGACTTCATGCCAACCACATAAAGGACAATTTTCTTGGAGCCTTCAAATTGAATCCTGTAGTTGTAGGGTCAAATCAAACTATCAATGAAGCTCTAAGTTGTTTAAGAGGATAGGTGGGACCTATGGTGAAAAATGTCACAATTCTGGGTACATTGGTGCATTTGGGAACTTTCTGCATGCTGAAATGAAGACTTGAGGGATTTTGAGTGCATTCAGACCTTTGTGGGTGAACATAATACAAACATCAACACCAATCAATATAATCAAATGAAACTCAGATGCAATCGATGAATAATGTAGATGTTGAAGTTATAAACCATCCAAATAGCCCTAATAATTGTTGGACCTAATTTATTGCCAACCACTATAGTGTTCAACATTTAAGGTTTGATTCTTCACAAATGGCCATTCACATCAATGCATTTTAAAAAATATATCATGCCTCCAAGAGTCTACCTTCGATAAAATGTGACTAAAATGTTTCTCCAAATAATAGTATCTCCAATGTTGTTAGATGTTGAATATAATTTTAGGCTACTAAAGTTATCAACTTGCATAAATGTCAAACATTGGAAGTATGGGGACAATATAATAGATCACACCTTAATTCCTTGCCCCATGCAGAAAAATCTAATAATGGACCCTTCTACGATCTCTTGTCTCTTGTATTCTGAGTTCCATGGAAAATCAATTTCATACATATCATTGAAGGAAAAGAGCTTCTAGAAGTCCTTTCACTGCCTACTCTAAGGAGCATGCTCAACAAGTTGAACAATCTCAAACTCTAAGAAGTCAACATCCCCTTTACCATTGTTAACATTTATGCCACCAACTATGAAAAGAACATTGTTGGAATCTCTTCAAGTATGCTAAAACCATCACATGCCTAAATAGTTCTAAATTTTTTTGGAAAAAAGGAAGTTGTCAAGTGAAGAATCTAAATGGTGAATCAGTGGCAGATATTATGGATTCATCTAAACATGTTAAATCCCTCCTCTCAAAGGAAAATATTCTTGGACCAGTAAAGATTTGGCAAGCAATTCATTGCCAAAAAACCAAGATCTTGCATGCTCTATCAGTAAACTAAGCAATGTAAATTTATAATTTGTCTTCTAGCAAATGCAAGATGTAGCACTAAATAGTCGAGAACATAAGAGATGACATTTAAATACTCATTATTATCCAATCAGATTTTGGTTAGATCTGTCTTAAGAATTTGAAATGGAGGCAATAATTCTAAGAACTCTAGATTCTAAACTAAGACTTAACGAATGGAAAAATAGCTTCACACTACCCATTGCCTTTCAACATGACATTTTAGAAGCATGTTGAAGAATGGAATTAATAATTGAAAATTTTTCCTAAAATTAATTATGCCAAATTCTAATAATTAAAATTTTAAAATACAGTCTCCTATTTTTTCAGATATTATTGCAAAGATCATTCACACCAGTCCAAGATATCAGCATCACCCTTTACATAACAATAAAGGAGCATTTGGATGGTGTAATCATTCTTATATATTCAAATGTTAGGACATTGACCCTTTCATAACTAATCACCATTTTAACCATCATAATAATAATGTAATTAAATATATGCTTTTAAATAGCATTTAAACAGCAACAATGAGTATATATCAAATCTCTGAACCAAATAATAACAAAGCATTATCAACAACAATATGTCAACAAATCAATAACTAGATAATTTATGTGTTTTTTCATGACTATGTTTGACTCATATAATTGTGATCTCTCTAGCACTATGATGTTGTTTAATGTGTCTTGATAAAGCTTGTAATTTTTGTTCCTTTTTCCATGTCATGTAATATGTCTTGCCTTGTAGCTTATATGTTTTGAAATTGTTTTTAGGCCTTGTAGCTTGTGTAATTTGATTGTTGGAGAGCTTCTACAGCTAAGCAAGAAGGTCATTGCATGAGTTATAGTCGTGCACTCGGTTATGAAAATTGTATATTTTTTAATCTAATGTATATTTTAACTAGACTTTTAGCTTATATGTTTTGAAATTGCTTTTAGTGGCTTAATGTCATAAGGTCTCTTGAAATAAGACCTTTAGGCAGTTGGTCAAAGTTTTACAAATAATCTTATCCACAAATTTTCCTAGAGCAATTGACTAAATGTTATAAAAGGTGATTGGGTTAAATGTCTTAGGAATAAAGTCAATTAAGAAAGTATTTTTAAAATATTAAAGTATTTAGCTAGGTCTAAGAAGATTTGTGTACTTTCGACAGTTTTGCTTAGTTTGTGAAAGTTGTAGACCGAAGTTTTCATAGCCCAATTTTTGCTTCCTGCGAAGAACGATCATGTCAGATAATATAAGTGAAGAGCAAAATAGGGAGACAATCGATAGATTGTGGTCTAACTTGAAAAGAAAAGGTGATGGAAAATGTTATTGTCCTTGCAAAATTTTTAAGCGCTTAAACCGTAGAAGACTGCTAATCAGAACAGTTAAGAGACATTGTAGGGAGAATGGTCACATTGAAGGGGGGCATGACTATCATCCACTAGTAAGTTGTTCATTATATCATTTTAACAATTTATATACATATGAAATCACTTGATGATTAGTTGATGATCATGGTTAAATTATGTTGATCAATTTTGTATAGGTTGACCTCCCCAAGGAAGTACATGATATGAACCACAACAATCCAAAGAATATGGTTTTCAAAGTGGAGGAACATGGAGGTGTGAATATCCAAGGTGAAGATAATGATCCCATGGAAGATGACGATCATGCGCCAAAAAACACAATTAAAGATGATGGTATAAATACATTGATCCATGACACATTTAGTCCAAGCATATCTGATCATGATGATGATGATAGCCTCGATGTACCTCTACTTGAGAAGGCATACGAGCCCCTATACAAAGACTCCCAAACAACTGTTCTCTCTGTTGTATTGTTGTTGTTGAACTTGAAGGTTATGAATGGTTTATCCAGCATAACAATCTCACGTATGTTAAGGTATGTCATATATGTCTTTATAGTTAACAAAGGGTGAATAATGTACAACTAATATTGTTTATATTAACAACTTATATTTTTTGTTGAAGATTGATAGGTGAGTTTCTATTACCACCATCAAATATTCTACCTCGCTCATATTGAGAATTATTTGCTATTATGAAAGATATTGGAATGGAGTATGAAGCAATACATGCTTGTCCCAATGATCATATTATATATTATAAAGAACATGAATTTGTAACACAATGCCCTATATGTCATATGACTAGATATCAAACAAATCAACTAACAAAAAAGGTACCTCAAAAGGTTATTCATTACATCCCCATTATTCCACGGATGCGACAATTATTCAAGTGTAGCAGCTTGACTCAATTTATGGATTATCATGCATGCAATAGAAGTTGAGATGACATTATTCAAATCCCTATGGGTGGTTCACCATTTATGCACATAGAGGAAAAGTGGCAACACTTCAAAGAAGAACCTCGTAATCTCAAGCTTTCATTGGTAGCAGACGGTGTCAATCCATTTGGAGAGATGAGATCTGTTTACTCGGTGTGGCCTGTGTTTGTTATCAACAATAATATTCCTCCATGGATTTCAATAAAGAGGGAGCATATTATGTTGGCAATGATTGTTCCAGGTATCTTATCATTTGATAGTTATTAATTTACATGTACTTACAAATCTTGTAGTAAAATGGTCACAATAATTATGTAATGTTACTGTTCATTCAAGTAGGTAAATATCAAGTTAAAGATATGAATGTATATATTGAGCCTCTTATCGATGAGTTGGTGGAGTTATGGAATGGTATCACTATGTATGACGTGTCTAGACCAATATGACAAAGACAATTTCAATTCCATGTAATACTTGCATGGACAATACATGATGCCCCAGGGCTAACACATTTTTGTGGTATGTTATAGTGAATTCAAGTTGCGGACGATAATTCTAATTATAAAAATAAACATATTTAATAATCCAATTATATCATTATCTTGTAGGTCTTCAAACAAAGGGAAAATTTGCATGTCCATTTTGTGGTCCAAAGATGAAATCTCGTCATTCAAAAAGTTTAGGAAAGTAGGTGCTTGATGAGTGTAGACACTTCCTCCACAGGAATCATAAGTATCAAAGTATGGAAAAACATCTTTTCAATGGGAAAGAAGAGACTACATCAAAGCCATGAAGAATGACACCTCGCCTATGTAAGTTGGAATATAATAGAATTAATCATTGAGGTAATGTCATTCCACCTAATGGTTTATATTTATAATTTACATATTTCTATTGTGATTTTTGTTTACTAATTGTGTAATTGATGATCGTGAAGGTCGTCAAGGCAGTACTAACAACCTTCCAAAGGGACTAAAAAGCTATCCCAGACATTTTAGTAGGTTTCCCTACTACGAGCACTTACAAATTGTGCATTTGTTTGATACTATGCATATTGGAAAGAATATAACAGAGACATTGTGGAAAATATTGGTTGGAAGGCATGACAAAGAAAAAATTGTCAAAATTTGTAATGATATTCATGAATCCAATCATGCATTGAAGAATTTCATTCACTCAAATAGCAACAGAGATCAGATTAATATAAGTGCCCTTCCTTGGTTATTAACGGAGCAGCAAAGTGATGCCATATAAGAAGTCATATGAAAAATTTGATTTCCCATAGGATTTTCTACAAACATAAACAATCTCATATCAAAAAAAAGTGAATTTGGGCCAGGGCTCAAAATGCATGATTGGCATACTTTCATCAAGGTAAGTTATGTTCTTTTGTATTTACAATATATTCATAAATTATGTGTACTGTTCGTTATGTTATGTTAGAAAACAATGAAATGATTGGTTTATAATTACTGCAGTATGTGCTTCCTCTATCTCTCCCAGAGCCCTTCAACAATAACATCAAAAGGGTGATATAAGATCTTGGAAAATACATGAGGTAAGCAGTAATATCTATTTAATTTTTTGTATATATTAATTATATTCATGATTTGTTTTTCTTGCTATGTAATCTATTGTATATTATTTTGTAAAGTCTCGTATCTATATTTTTTTGTGACTTGAATCTCTTAGCGTAGGTGGTTGTCATCTAAAGAAATCCATAAAGAAGATATAAACTATTGGAAGAGAAGAATTATTCATTTACTGTGTCAAATGCAAAAGTGTCTACCTCCAACTTTTTTCAATGCACAGGAACACTACCTCATACACCTAGTTGAGGAGATTGAATTGTGTGGACCTGTACACAGTAGGTCAATGTGGATGGTTGAGAGGCACTTGAAATCTTTGAAGGCTTTGGTTTGACAAAGAGCACATACTAAGGGTTCTATGGTAGAGGGATATATGATATACCAGACTATGGTATACATTACTGAATATCTTCCTAAGTTTGCATCAAATATCCATGTAGATTGCATTTGGGATCTCGAGCCTTTTAAAAAAGACTTTGTAAGTGTTTAGTTTTAAAAGGGAATTCATTAAATACCTATAAAATGGAGTTGTACCTAGAATAAAATTCATAGGGAAAACATAATATAAGTGCTTAGCCAATTTGTTGGTTAATAATTATGCCTCTGTAGGTGATGCAGAGACCCTAGGTGGACTTGCAATCATTCATAACAAGAGGGACTTTCATAGTGTTCTCACAACACCAACCAAGAATCTTCATAAGATCCCTCTCCTTTATCCAAGCCAACTCCATAACCTATCATAGTTCACACTAAATCCTTATGCCACCTTAGGTTCTACATCTTTGGAATAATCCCATGAATGTCCCTCAATCCATCCAATGGATTCATCCAAGCAATCTAATCAACAAACTATCAAATGCTCACAATGCCTCAATAGGTGCCAAACTTGACTTCACCTTAACTAGGCGTTTCCTCCACCTCCACACACATCAAACAACTTCAAATAGCATGTCCCCAAGGTGACTAAGCCCTCAACTCATCAGCTGATACAAAAACCCAATTTTAGCCCTTCACTAGGCCTACTTCCCTAGTAGGCTTATAATGTGAGCCTGATTTAAGCGTTATATTGTGTACCTTTTAATGTTTTTAATTTTTATTTGATGCTAATGATGGATGTGATTATGATTATGATGTGATTATGCTCATGATAATTGAATTACAGTTGCAAGAAACTAAACCCCTTTCAGGAGCATCCCGCACAGTCTCATGGATCGACAGGTATAAGTCAATACTCCTTATAGAAAGTCTATTTAATACACTTATCAATAGTAATATTTATGTCTTCTAAGATCTCTCCCATTTGTAGGTACTAGCGAATAGGTATTTGTCAGAAGTGTCTTCCTCGAGTGAGGGAAATATAGGAATAGAAGAGGAAAGTGAGACATGCAATTTATCTAGAATAGGGAGATTAACTAGAGGTCAAAGGACTCAAAGGAAATTCAATAAATGCATGAAATTTTTCCTTGCTCAAGGGGGGTCATGTTCTTATGATGATGAGACAGAAGGCGACATCGAGGTGCCCTTGAGGTACCAACATCTATAGAAACATTGGGTACCCAAGGAACTTCCTCCAATAAACACTGATTTTTGTGTTAACGAGAGGATATATCGCATAGCACCACCATCACTACATGGTTTGGGCCTATTTTCTATGGACGGCATAAAGGTGTCTTACAAAAAAAATTTTGAATTGATGGAGTATGTTGGACCATGTTACAATTACAAAAGTTGGATGCATATTGTTCAATATAAAAAAAGTATGCGTAGGTATGCCCTCTCGGCAAATTATATACAACAGAAAGACAATAATCAAAGTAAAAGTGTGGCTATATACATTGATGGAAGGCCAAAAGCAATAGGGAATATTGCAGGTTTTATAAATAGTACACAACCTAGGTCAACTATAAATCAACCCAATTTCATATTTGAGGCATGCGAGGGAAATCATGTATTCATCTATGCGATAAAATCAATACATTCAGGGGAGGAGTTTCTTATTGATTACAATTTGAACTGCATAGATACAAACCAGGCTACTATCATGGGGGTGGTACATACTATTAAACCAACTTCTAATCAATGACTCCAACATACCATTTAGTCAATAAATTTTTGGCTAACACTTTTATACTTGATCTTTGACATAGGGGCACAATATGGAGCAACTTCTCAGAGGGAATGTTGGCGATGTTCTTGGCTCATCTACACACAAGCAGGTAAAACTCATTGTAATTGTGCAAACTAGATAGAAGCAAAATGTTATTTTTTTAATGTTGTTTTCTTCATTATTTTGGAGTAATTTTGATAATACTAATACTATTGTTGTCACAGAGGGCCAATGGTTGGAGGGAGTGATCAGCAACCCCCCCTAAAGAGGATCCTTTTTATATTGATTTAGCAGACACCGATGACCCGATCAGTTCGACTAAAAAGTTGCTAAAGAAAATTGGCAGAGAAATTTTACATTTAATAACCATAAAGCCTACTACTCAGGAAATAAGAGAAAGGGGATCTAAATTGATGCACACCTCAAAAAAATTAAAATTAAGTATTAATGAAATTTTTAATTATAACAAGAGTTCAATAATGGTTTTTATGTTATGCTCTTTTATGGCATTAATTAAAAAATGGATGCATTGTCTTTGCAGAGTTTTTTACGTGATTTCGAGCCCCATTCCCATGATGAGGGTGTTGCAGGTGGTTTAGGTAGATCGCATGTTCCATTCCCCACTTTTTTTTTCCACTGAATATATATAGGAATGATCATAATCATTAACAATACATGCTCAAACAATCCTTTTTTTTTAATGCTCTAACAATCTTGTCCATGCTAGACCACGCATTCTATATTTATGCATTCTCTAACAATTTTATTCTTCAGCTTCACATCAATTAAATCCTATGATGATGCTGCCTCCATCTAGGATAACCAAAAATCTCTTTCTAACTACTGAGTCAGCAACATGAAGCTTACAGGCATTGACTGTTGCACCATTTGCTAGTACACACATCCCTCTTTTTCTCTCTTATGATAGCAACAAATAGTTTTTTTTTACAACTTTTTAACATCAATTATCATTTGTTCTTTTATACTTCATGACAAAGACTTATGAAACTTATGAAACTTTTTTGCAATAGGAGCTACAACATCATTTCCTAGATGTTCCTATGTTCCTAGTATAGGAATGGTGAAGGATGTCATATTGATCGTCAGCGACGATGAAGGCATTCCATTAAAAGTAGCCAAAGGTCCAGGTACTTTAAAGTTATTATTATTCTATAGTGATATAATAGTAATTTAGTTTTTGATCACTCTTCATCGACTAATGATCCCATGATTGTTTTGTAGGGAATGATGTTTTTTGAAGAAAACTTGTTGATGAGTGTTTGTGAATATTCGGGCCCACCCTGCGTACCTGGTGGAACATCATATCCTAACTAAAACCCCAAACCACTATTTTGATTTCATATCATTTCTATAATAGTTTTCCTTTTCCTCCATTTCTTGAACTATATTAAAGGTAGCTTCACTTCATTTATGAGTCTAACATGTTTTTTTTGCCTTAAAAGGTGGAATAACCAACACAAACCATTGAAGGATGATCTTATAGAGAGCATGACCCAACTCTTTGGACCTCATGCATTTGAGAGAAACAAGATCCTTGAAAAAGGTAGTTTATGTTTGAAGTATATTAGGGAACAGTACAGAAAAAATTTATAGGATAACCCCAGGTATGAGTGTCTGCCCTATGTTCCTGAGGCTGAGTGGCAGGCTCTGATTTTGGATGGAAAGTATAAAGCTGACAAGAAAAATAATATTACACCATTAGAGAGTAAAGCAAGGTATGTGATACTATTGAGAATCTAATTATGTACTAATTAACCTCTATATTTATACTATCTAGCATATTTCAAACTTTTTATAGATTGCCTAACACATTAAAGGCAACAAGGCAAGACTAGAAAAGCATGGGACACACAAGATCAGCTTTGGTGGTTTTTCAAAACTTCAAGCAAGAGTTGTAAGTATTAGTAAATGAAAAATTGTATCAAATTTTTTATATAATGTGATGGGAAATGCTAGGATAGACTAGCTTGTCTATGCTCTTGATCCTCAACTTGGATCTCAGTGTTCCTCCACACCAATATATGATGCAGAGTAACACGCTTTGGAAGCACTGGTGTAAGATAAAACTCCTAGGCTTAGTTTTCCACTTCCACCAAGAGATTTCTCTTATCTCCTAGTATCCTATGCTACTATAGGATCTCCTAATAGGATTAGATCATTAACTAAATCCTATTCACTCTTTACTACAAGAGTCACACCTTGAAAACTCCACCTTGGATGATCCACACCTTAACTTTGGTTCTCTTTCTCACTTTCACTTAGATGGATCTAAGTGCCGAATCCACTAAGACATCACATGCCTTAATTCTATATTATAGGCTTCTTATCCTCACATATTTTGAGGATCCAAGATCATTCATGATCATCATATTTATTTAATAACCATTAACCATTCTTAGGCCTAAGACATATTAATGACTCAATATCCCTAACTCCTAACATTAAGAATTTAAATAACAACTAACAAAGGCTATTTGTGTGACCTTAGTCTTAGTGATTAATTCACCTAGCCAACATAAAACAAGACCTTTTAAGTTCTTCAACCAAATTACACTAACTTCTTGACTTGGCTAGAGTCAAGTACAAGCCAAAATTGACTAACTAGTAGAGGTTAGCCTAGGTGCTCCTGCACCAAGCACCAACAAACTCCTAGCACCTTGGAACAACTAAGCAATTCAAGTTATCACCCCAATCCTCTGTTCTGTACAAGAACATTCAAGGCTTGATTTACCCTCAAACAATGAACTAATATGTTGTTACAATGTCTGCTCCTTTAATTCATGGACCCAACTCATCACATAAGGTTGCATACTAGTTACTTCTCCCTTGTACCATTCAAGGCCTCATACACCCAACCTTGAAATGAAGTATTTTGGACAACTCCAACCCTCTAACATAAATGCAAACCAAAACAAACATCAACACAACCCAAAATAAATCAGGTCTAAGGCAAACTTGTTGTTACTAGGACAGAGCAGATTGCAACACTTGACCTTTATTCTACACACCCAACCAAGAGTGAAATTGGATCCTCTAGGACTCCCAAAGACCAAAGACAGTTTAGAACAACTCCAACATGACCAAAATAAGGTGTAACAAGGGTTGGAAACCTTGCTAACTATTTACCATTTCCTTTTGATATTTAGCTACCCTCCATTATTTGATGAAACAATGCAAGTAAAATTCACCATACCATGCAAAAATGCAAGGCTCAGAGTTCAAGAGATGCCTCACAGAAGAGGATAAGAGAATTGGCTTCCAACAAGGCTATAGAGCCATGGCTGAATGACTACGAGCTAAAATCAGTAGTGTGGAAGGTTCTAATAATGATGCATCTGAGCCACAGGTAAATAAGCTAAATGAAATTTATTTCAAATTGAATACTTTACCAATTAGTATATTTGATGTTAAGTTCCAATATAAAGTAAGTATATATGTTCTAAGCAAGCAATGATGACAATGCATAGGATGTTGGAATGCAGCCTGACAATCCTTCTACACAAACTGTGGATGCTGAAGGCTTGCATGATGTGCATCCCAATGGTGGAGGTATACATTTTCTATTAAATTTTTTATACGTAATTGCAATTTCTATTTGGATTTAACGTAACATTTTATATAGCAGTTGTAGAGGATCGAGGGGTTGATGTTCATGACCGTGTTAACATTGAGTCCAAACAAAATGATGTGGTTAGATCAGGTAAAGAGCACCACAGTTATGTTATTTAAAATAATTAAATACTTGTAACAATTATAATAAATTATTTTTAATTTAACTCTTTTATTTGTTATTGCAGAGGACCCCCCTTTGCAACAGCATAGGAATTTGAGATCATTAAGAATAGAGAACAAAACAACTGATGAGGGGGGAATTGATGATGACACTGATGCTCCTCTTAGGGCTTACATAGAAAAAAGAAATGATTGTCATCTATATACCTTAATTGATAATGATTGAATCTTATGTCTCAATGAATTTAATTATGTGCTAATGAATGTTCATGAATTATGTGTTAATGCAAAATATTGATGAATGTTACATGTTAATGAATCTAATGTGTTAATGAATGTTATCAAGTGATATTGATTGAATGTTATCATGTGATATTGATTGAATGTTACATTTTATTAATGGTTGAAAGAATGAATGAATGTTAGATGTTAACAGGGAATGTAGAGTGATGTTAGGGGGAGGGGGGTGGGGCCAAATGAGCTTCCACCTTCATGTGTTTGGCCCTATTTAGTAGAGAATATTAAACTATTCTCGAAACAAAGTGAAGCTCAATAAGATACTAAATATTTCTCTATTTTGTCCTATGTTTAGACCTATAACACTATGTCTTGCTAAGGCCCCTTTCAAGTGGAAGGACACAAGCATCTTTTACATAGATGCAAATTTGACAGGATCTATTGATGATTGCAAGTAATACATCCTATGTGTATGGAGGTGCTCTGTATGGTCCATAGGAGAATGCACTACACAGAGGTGTAGATGTTGTTGTTGGAACACCAGGTCATATCAAGGTAAGTGAGTAGCTTTTATTAACTACTTTCCTGATATGCAACATTTCATTGGTAAAAATAATGTTTCAATTTCTTTACACATGATCATATTGAGAGAGGTAGTCTAAACTTGAAATCATTGAAATTTTGTGTCCTTGATGAGGCTGATGAAATGCTTAACATGGGCTTTGTGGAGGACGTGGAAAACATCCTTGGTATGATTTGTAATTTTGTATTGAAATTGTAACTATATGACTATATGACTTCTTTTGTGAATGACATAAATTACATGTTTGCTGAGTTTTCAATAAGAAGTGCCAATTTCCATGATGTATCTTTAGTGTTTCACTTTTTATGGTTACCTTCTCATGTTTACTTGTTCTTATTCTCAAATTGAATTCAATTTCAAGTGTTTTTTTTTCTGCAATGTGTCAAATTATGCTATCTCTGCATTTAATTAAGATATCCAAATTCTTACAATATTTTGATTTGTATAGATTACTCAAATATTTGGTGCTCTGTACTATATCAGTTTGTTCTTGTTTATCTGGATTCAACATACAATGATCCATATTTCAATGAGCAGTGGTTAGTGGTTAACTAAAGTTCATATCTCATGACCCATGTTTAAAATTCGTTGAACCATATTGAACATCAAAAATATTCTCAAAATTTGTTTGGAAAAATTGACCTTATATTGTGATATTGTTAACAGGATTCAACTCTTGACCCATGCTTCACAAGTAGTGGTTCATAAGAACAAATTTCTCATTACATTCGCTTGTATGTAGTCATATAGTTCACTAAGGCATTTTTTTGATGTTATTTTGAGTCAAAAAAATTGCTTCTGGGGCACTTACAAGGCCAACATGAGATTTGTAAAGCCAATATGTGACCAAACTCTTCATAGAAAAAGCCATCATTTATAAACTTTAGCATAAAGTCTTGTTAAAATCTTTAGCAACAAGTGTGAGGCACATTGTTCTTCACTACTTTTATAAAGCAAGAGCAACGGTTATACTAGATGTCATTCGCTGCTATAGCAGGTTAGATGAGAAATATATGATCTATGTATTTGGAAATGGTTTTTGTAAATTCTAATTATTGTATTGTCAAGCATCTCTCATGAGAAAATCCATTCTTAATCGGAAGGTAAATTCTTTTTTACTTTTATAGTGGGGGACGCGGTATTATTTTTACAGAGACAAAGAATGATGCATCTGAGCTTGCTGAATCATTTCCTAGTAAAGCTCGTGCATTGCATGGAGATATACAATAGTCACAACATGAAGTAGGTTATACATGGAGCCTAGGTATGTTTTGTGTAGTTTTTTAAAAAAGAAAAGATTGTGAATGTATATTACAACCAAAAAACTGTAACATATTGATATTAAATTACATTGTATAATTTTTTTGAAGTATTGAAAAATCCATATCAATATCATCCGTTGAATAACCTATCAATATGTTCTTTTTTAATTGATGTTTGAGAAAGTTACTCATTCAGAGATCAGAAATTGATGAGATTATCTAGGGACTTGATAGTGAGAAATAATGTTTGATTGAATGAAGACCATATATTCTAGTTTTATCAAGAAGGAAGCAGGAATGGTTTTTTTCAGTCAAATATTGAAGTCATTGGCTGAGAAATGGAAAAGCATTTTGTCAGATATGGTTGCGGTTTTTTGTTGTGCAGCTGCAATCATTGTTCTTATGGCTTGTCAAAGTGGTGTTCAAGTAAGCAGAGTTTTCTCCTTCACATTTGTGTTCGATTAGCAGAGGGTTCCCTTGTTTCTTGTGGCATCTAGAACTCATGAAATGAAAGGAACACTATCATCAATGGTTTTTTACTTTGAAGTTGAAGCAAGCATCCTGGCCTAGAGGCACTATGAAGATTGGTGCATTGGTCAAGATAGATGCACAAGATTGCCTCTATTAAAATAATGTCCACACTTAGTTCAAATAATTGAAGTTATATAACCTTAGAAATGCTTGATCCTTTAACATTTACTAAATTGGATGGTGCATTCACCAAATGGATGTGAAGATGCATTTTTTGAGTTGGAATCTCCAAGAGGAAGAAAATATGTAAGTACTCGAAGGATTTGAATTTCAAGAAAGAAAGAAGTAAATATGTTAGTGTCCACAGATTATCAAGAGTAGGTCAATGCATCTCAAGAGTATAGTAGATTATAAAGAAAGTTCAAGGAGATTCGTAGAGCATCAGTTATGTCAATTGATCAAATCATTGTATGGGTTAAAGTAAACTCCTTGTGATGGTACAACATAGATTGATTAGCACCTTTGAGCTCATGAATTATGTCAAAGTCTTTTAGACAACAACTTTGCACACTTTTAAACTGGACTCTTAGTAATTGAATCTGCACAAATTAATATTCAGTGTGTGTGTGTTGAGCAACTCGATAGAACTTTTTTTCATCATAAAACTATAGTGTTAGAAATACAGTAACAATAATTTTTACAATTCCAACTCTCTTGTTGTTTAATTACACTTCTATATCAGACACAGCTTTCAAACTGCTAGTTTCTTTTGTATATTAATATGTGCACATGAAAATACTATCATGCCATTTTTTTTTAAATAGTGCATGATGCATATTTTCTCAGTACTTGCTTCAATTTGTTGAAATCCATTAATGCCTTGTATTTTAATCATATAGATTCTGACATCTGGATTTTACATTCAATGGAGTCATAGAGTATATTTCTAACTTCTACCAATTTCTGATTATAATTTTGCAGGTGCAAATTAGTACACATTCATTTACATTTGATCATGTGTATGGCAGCACTGGTTCTCCATCATCAATGATTTTTGGAGAATGTGTTGCTCCACTTGTTGATATTTTATTCCAAGGTTATAATGCCACAGTTCTTGCATATGGACAGGTGTTTGTCATCTCATCATGGTACCTACATGTTGGTTGATCGATTTCATTTTTGAATCCCTAAACATGTAAAACTAAATTTCACAGATCCAATCTCTAATCTCTAAACTTTTAAAATTTAATAAAATTCATATTCTGACTTGTTTATTATTTGACAGGTTGTTCTTGGAATCATGATTGTAACTTAGTTTCATCACAATGATCCTTATGAACTTACATGTACATTCACTAACAATGTAAGTTTATTTATCAAATTTCAACATTCTCACCAAAATCTGAACTACATTATCTCATGATTGTTGCTGAGTACCACTGCTTACATGTGAAATAGGCATCTAGATTACTGAACCCTTCTTAAAATTAGTTTCATTGAATTAATATATGTTATGCTATCAGTGGGTGTGTAATTTGAGCATGAGAATAATGTCATATCTATCTACGTGTTTTGCCTAACAAACTTCTAAAATATAATTTCTATAAGTTTTTAAAATTAGAGTAGATGAATTATTCTATAGGAAAAGGTGTTGCATTTAGGCATTTATTGATAGGTTTGGACATGAACAATTTTCTATTTCTAGTAGATTATAATGATGATAGTATTGGATTTTTTTCCATGTTTAATTTTTCTTGTGATTCTTGAACTTTCAGGTTGTTGCTTCACAAGATTGGCCTAAACTTATAAAGGATGCAGGTTTATTCTATGTATGCTCAAGCACATCAGAAAGAATTGACTCAAGAGACAGAAAGATCATATGAGGGGCATTGTATCTACACTTTCAACTCCCATGTATTGCTATATATTTCATATTCTGAACAAAGGAAAAAATTATATATCCAAAAAAACATAGAAAAACATAAAATGTTCTTTCACTAGTATGAGTATATTTATATATATTGTTTAATTGAATCACCTATTGCTTATGAGAAGAGTCTAGTACATAAAATATTTGGTGGCTGACTCATAAATCAAGTTGTGATTTTTAGGTGTTTATATTTTCAAAAAAAATTGTACTTTGCTAATAAGGATGAGTGAATGTAAGAAGATATCAGAAGAAGTTATCCATATCTAAACATCATCTTTTTAAATATTAGCGAGGGAATAGAGAGGGGCTTATAGACACCTCCAAGATTTATTGTTCATTTCATAAATGGGATTTTTTGAGTCACTTAAACCTTTCAAAATTATTTTTATGTTGGGAACTCTAGGTTATAGTCTTAGAAAAGTATTTTATTCGTAAACAATTGCTTCAAACTAGCTTGTAGGTGAAGTGCACACAATGTTCTTATTGCTCAAATAAATTTGATCCTTTCTTAGATTTGAGCCTAGAGATCATTCGAGCAGATTCCTTGTTGAAAGCATTATCCCATTACATGGCAGTGGAGCAATTAGATGAGGGTGTGAAAAGAGATCAATGTGAATGGTGCAAAGTAAAAGTGAAGGCTCTAGAACAACTCAAAATTGATAAAGCACCAAATGTTCTTGCAATTCATCTCAAGCGCTTTAGTGTAGTTGGATCTGGAGGAAAAATTGACAAAAAAGTAGACTTTGGTTGTACGTTGGATATCAAACCATTTGTTAGCAGTTCACATGTAAGTAGCCCTTACAATATTATTTGGTAGTGGATCACATTTTTAGTGGAATATAATAATATAGTTTTGTAATATCTACTAGTTTTTTAATAAATTTTGCACGTGTGAATGATATTCTAGTTTCTCTTTCTATTGATCAATTAGAGGAGGGAAATTTTAAGTACACTCTTTATGGTGTTCTTGTTCATGATGCCTAGAGCATACATTCTGGTCATTATTTCTACTTTATTCGTTCATCCACAGGCATCTGGCATGCTTTAGATGATAATCGGGTATACATTTGCTACACTTGTGAAGACATGTTTAATTTTGTGGAGCAAGCTCATTATAATTTGTGTATAACAAAATACACAAAAGAACTACAATTTTATGTAGAACCTTTTCCTTATATGGTAACACTAATTATACTGAAGTTTCTTAGACTGATTGAATTTATTCTTATGACATTTTGTACTCTAGTTCTATTCAGTCAGTAAGAAAAGTGTGATTTCCTAAAAAGCTTACATGCTATTCTATATATGAGATAAGAAAACTAGCATTCAAAAAATAGGCGGGTCTGAATCTCAGTATAATGGCTCTAAACTAAAGAAGAGGGTGTCATTGAACATTGGACATCCAAAGGAAACCCACATACAAGATTCATATGCCCCCCAGGTGACACAAAACATGCATTATTTCCAAACGACAACAATCTCTTTTAGTGTTGCAGGTGTAAACAAGATATCCCAACAGGTAGAAAATTTGTCAAATGAAAAGAACACAATATCTGGCCATACATGCAGTAAATCCAGATCATCAGTGGATCATGATGCTACATTACAGATGGTGCCTCCAAGAACCAATGGTATTCAAACAAATAATGTCTCCTAGTCAAGTCATACCATAAGTAATGGATGCACATCGAATGGGTCTAGTAACAATGTTAAGAAGTACGAATCTAAAATAAAGGGAACTTATTCTATGGGTAATTTTAATATTATGGTTGTTAGAAATTATTGAAACTGTGATGTGAGCAATGATAATGAGAACTATATTGGTAGAAATTCTGAAGCTTATTCAAAAATTAATGGTAACATATCATGAGAATGTCAAACATTCTACAAATGGTTTGACAAGAATTATTACTCGGCATCATGCTACTAAACTTCCAAAAAATGATTCAAATGGTAAACTTGTAGCTGGTGAGCATCTAGAGAATGGTAGTGTGGTCCACAATTCTATAGATAATGAGAGTGAGGCTACTAAGCTCCTATCCTTGGAAGATGGTTCCTTATTTCAAGTGCTTGTTTTTTGTATTAATGTTGCAGTTTTTATGTTTGTTTTTGAGAAAATTGCTTTTAGTCCTAATGAATCTTTATATGTTCCTTTTGGCAAGGAGGAAAAAATGGTACTTTTCTCTATAAGAGAAGGGAAATGAATGGGTCATGTGTAAAAGCTATGCATCCACATAGGTTGCAGAAATATAGTCAAGAAACTAAATATATTTCCAGCCAAAAGTACCAAAAACACCATGGTTGAAGGCACAGCAGGCTAAATATGCTTGCGGCGGGGTCGCTGTGGTGATGATGGTAGTTGGCATCACCTCCACAATGACCCTGCCATAGTGATTTCCTCGGACATCACAATTACAATGTCTGACCGACCATTGCAATAGAATGTGCATCACAGACACAGCATCACCATTGCATCATAGAATGTGCTGATGCTTCCCTATCACAATTTTCCAAGGATGTCGCAATTACAACATCCAGGGAAGTAATGGGACGACTGTCGCCATAACAACCCTGTGGCTAGATGTCGAGGCGACCCCGTCGCAATGCTTAGGGTGGACATCAAAATTGTGACGTATGTCGCATGCATTGTGACAGGATTCATGCTAGTATAAAGTGGTTTTATTGCAATGGCTAGGCGTCAAAATTGCAACAGTAGAGGATAGACATCGTAATTGGTGACTAAAAAATAAAGATGTCTATTACTGTCATAGTGGCGACACATTGCCATTGTAATTGTGACACTTAGCCGTCGCAAATTGATGCCAAATGTATTAGTGCATGGTTCCAAGATATTGGCTTTTGACAAAAGCTAAGAAGGAAATTTTTGAAGAATAAAAGCTAGAGGAATGCAATGAGGGAGAAAGAGATTTGTTCATGTGTAACATGAGAGCTAGAGAAGCCCCATTGTCAACTCTTCTAGACAATGAATATAGCTAGATAAAGACATTTCAAACTTCTCATGAAATTTGGAAAGCATTAGAAGTTAATTTTGAAGGTGATGATCATGCAAAAAGAATGAAATTGCAAAATTGGGTTTGCACATTTCAAGATTCTAAGATGATGGAAGATGAATCCATAAGAAGTTATGTTGGTAGAATATTAAAAATTATTACAAGCATTAGATCTCTTGGTGGAACTAAACAAAATAATGAGGTTATATGGAAGACCATGAAATTTTTATCACCACCAGTCAAGAAAACAACTTAGATGATTCAACTAGTAATGTCCTGCACCAAAGATTTCACAAAGGAAGCATTGCTTAGAAGATTAAAATCTTTAGAAGTAGAAATAAGATGGCCTAGAGAATTAGCCCAAGTTGATTCAAGTCCCTATCCTTTTGACCTGGGGTTCATTCCTCTCCAACCCCCCTACCCCTAAATGTTACAAATAGTGACACTTGAAGGGGGTAGAGAAGTGGGTAAGGATAGAGAGCATTCCTTACTAAACTAGGAGTCTGAATTGTTACTCCATAATAAGAACAATATTGTTCAACGAAAGGCCGTGAGGACAACTTTCAGTTCTATGAACATTCAACCTAATTTGTCAAGAAGTACAAATGCAAGAGGAGACATTTCTAGTAGTAACAGATCTAAAGAAGATAAGAATATTGAAGAGGAAATATTGAAGAAGAAATAACCCTTCTAGTAAGAAGAGAGAAAGATGGTAAGAAAATATTTAAATGTTGGACTTGTGGTAAATATGGTCACTGTGCATCTAAATTTCCTAAAAGAGAGAAAACATTTAGAGGAAAATCCAATCCTAGAAGAGATAAGGATAGAAATAGTTTATATGCTAAGGAGGATGACGAATCTAATGAAAAAGATCAAACTTAAAGTGATGATGAATTAGGATTTGTGACTATTAATTAAGATAACATTGATAGAGAAATTAGAGAAGAAAGAGCTCTAGTTACCCAAGTTGAGAAGAAATTAGATTGAATAATTGATAGTGGATGTTCACATCACATGATTGGTGATATGAACAAATTTGTCAAATTTAGAAATCATGATGGAGGTATTGTTAGAGTTGGTAACAATGTAGCCTATCATATTACAGGGATTGGATCTATTACTCTTGATGGTAAAACTAACACTAATAATGTTTAATTTGTTGATGGTTTGAAACATAGTTTGCTAAGTGTTGGATAGTTGATAGGCAAGGGATATTTTTTGCAATTCATAGAGAAGACTTGTATTATCAAAGACAAAGATGGTAAGTTGATTGGTACTGGAATCAGATCTAGAGGTAATGTATTTTAGTTAAATCCTACTAAAATAACTTGTTTGGTTGCAAAGGTTAACAACAGTTGGTTATAGCATAGAAGGTTCTATCATTTAAACTTTGATAATATTGTGAATGTAGTAGTACATTTGCAGTGAGAGACTTTCCTAATATTATTAAACCCACTAATGTTATTTGCAAGGAATGTATTTTGGCTAAGTAGAGGATAGTGTCTTTTCCTAGACAAAAGCTCTCTACTACAGAGAAACTAGATATTGTTCACACAGTTCTTTGTGGTCCTATAAGAATAAGAGGATTTTATGGTGAAAGGTACTTTATGATTTTTGTTGATGATTTCACTAGGATGATGTGGGTAGCATTTCTTAAAGAGAAGTCTAAAGCTTTTGAGAAATTCATGATATTTAAGAATAGAGTTGAAAATGAACATGGTGTCAAGATTAAGTGTTTGATATCAGATAGAGGAGGAGTTCACCTCTAGAGAGTTCAACATGCTTTGTGAAGGGAATAGAATCAAAAGATAGATATCTTCACTTAGAACACCTAAAAAAAATGGGATTGTTGAAAGAAGGAATAAGTTAGTAAGAGAAGTAGCAAGAGCGACGTTTTTTGAGAATGATGTCTCAAAGAAATTTTGGAGAAAAGTAATTAAAACTATAGTATATAATCTAAGCAAAGTAAAGATTAGAAAAGGTATGAGCAAGATACCTTATGAGTACATTCTCCAATCTGTTTGGCATATGTACAAAATTTCAAAAACTTGATCAAAATTTTGTAAGGAACAATATACCTCAAAATTATTGTAACTCCCCTTGAGTGGTTTGTGCCATTATCTATTATGAATGTGTCTCATGCTGTTATATCTGATACTCTTTGTCATTTTCCCTATTCCTATAACTTTTGCACCTATGTTCTTATTTACAACTCCCCAAAACATTATATCTGCCTCACACACTGTCTTATCTCCCCCTTTATTATATCTCCCCCTTTTTGACACTTATGTCAAAGGGTACTAAGAGTTAAGACCATACTTTGCCAAAAATGTTTTATTTACCTCCATGATTGTTCTAAAAGAAGCATCCCAATTATCCAAAGCAATTTTGAGAGATTTATAATGGATGAAAATCTCTGCAGCAAGATGAACAAGTCCATCCAAAGTAGAAAGATTAGGATCTTTCTTTAGAATAGTTTTTGCATAGGCTTGTTCCTTATGGAGGATTTCCAAATGTGGGGTAATAGAGGATTGGAGCTATAGTAATTTGGCTTTAATGGTGCCCTCCTCTATTGTCAACTCAGCTAATTCATTTTGAGTGCAAAGCGTTTTATTAAAATGCTTATCACTTTGAGCTAGATCCTTGGGTAACTGCATGCTAGAGATTTGAAGATTTCTCTCCAAATTTTTTATCCTCTGGCTAGTCTCTTGTGTGAAATATGAGAAGTCACACAACTTTTTGTACAGTGAGAATATATTCTCAAGTACCCTTTTGACCTTTTCAATTTTCTTGGTTAGTTCAACTTGTGATAGTGCTATTTCACTTGCTATCTTCTCATTTACTTTCCCTTGAAATTTCTTTTCAGACCATTCCATAAGTTTTACATTGGTTTCCTGGTCTTCATTTTGTACTTGGTCCACTATGTTGGCTAGTTGCTCCATTATGGGCTTTGTTCATCAGGTATTTGCAAATTGAAAGCATCTAGAAATTGTTGGAATAATGATACATTTTTTATTAGTTACAACACTTATTTGATTCTGAATTCTTACGGAGTTCATCACTCAGTTCATAGTTCATACCGTGCATTCGTTGGTTACCAAGTATGTTCAACAGTGTTTACCGAGTCATGAAGGTAAATGAAGGATTCAGTGTTTACCGAGTTAGGAAGGTAAACGAAGGATTTAGTGTTTATCGAGTCAGGAAGGTAAATGAAGGATTTAGTGTTTACTGAGTCAGGAAGGTAAACAAAGGATTTAGTGTTTACCGAGTTAGGAAGGTAAACGAAGGATTTAGTGTTTACCAAGTCAGGAAGGTAAACAAAGGATTTAGTGTTTACCAAGTCAGGAAGGTAAATGAAGGATTTAGTGTTTACCGCGTCAGGAAGGTAAATGAAGGTTTCAGTGATTACCAAGACAGAAAGGTAAAAGAAGTATTCAGTGCTTACCAAGTGAATCGAAGGAGTTAGTTTCTACCGAGTGACACAATGTTTACCGAGTCACCAGTGGTTACCAAGTTCCAAGCTACTCAGAGTGATTAGTATGAACCGTGCCTCTACTCTTACTGAGTACATGACAATGCAGTGTATTGCAGTGGATGCCGAGTGTTAGAAGGTCACCGAGTGAGTTTGAGGAACCTAAGTTTTCTACTATCTGGACAACTTAGTAATGTTTTGTCCACTTGTGTTTGGCCGACGTTGTTGCTATAAATATTGGAATGGTATATATGTAATGTATTGTGCCATTTGCAAAAAAAAATGAAGTAAGAATGTAATTGTGCGAATTGAAAAAGAATCAGTAGCAGAGTATTCAGCAAGGTTATAAAGGAGCAGCAAAGATATATCCATCACATCAAGTGATCAGTACATAAGATCTAATCAGTAAACCAGTTGCAAGAAGATCCACTGCTTCATCCTAATAGGTGAATCAATTTGTAAATCCTTTAACAGGGTAGACTTAAAAGTCTTTTGTAAATCTCCTAACAGAGTGCATACTTCATTGTATGTTTGTAAATCCTCTAACAAGGTGGATCTAGCAATCCTACTTGCTCCTAACAGGGAAAATCACCAGAAGTGATCAATGTAAGCCTTAACCAGCCAACTTTATATTGCAGTATTGAAGTTTTGTGGGCATCATCCCCACCCCAATTTTACTTTCTAATTGAAAGGTTTCTGGGTCACCAAATCAGTGTGTTAATGAGTTATGAATGTTTATCTTTTCATGCGTACAGTAAAAGTAGATGAATGAATGGTACATTTGTTATTATGCTGAATTGGTTTAAATTTTTAAGGTTTACTGATTCACCCCTCCCCTCTCAGTAACCTTGTTAGTCCTGAATATTTCCAACAGAAATATATCCTTAATTTCCACCAAAACTTGCCTCTATTTGTACTCATTCTTGAGTACCTCTTGCTTCTTCTTCCTTTCAATGCCTCTTGCACTTAATTTATCTAGTCAATTGTCATGGTTGCAGAGTCATATCTAGGAATAACTATCTCTTCATCAAGAGTAGGGTCTCCATAGTGAAGTACCCTTGCAACCTTGGTAGAACTTGAGCCTAGTATAGATATCGATTTTGGTACTGCAATGCTCAGCTGTTGTAAATTTCTAATAGGAGTCCCTGTTGTGGGCAAGTTAGTCAGTGTTTGGATTGCCTACTGTTCCTTCTCCTTAGGGTTGTCCTCTTCCTTTTCATGTTCCTTTCTACCTTGATCAATGACTATTATCTGAGACAATGCAACTTATGCTTGTGTTGTAGAGACAGAGGCATCCAACTATCTTGTTTGCTCTTTTGCTATCTCTACTACAAGTGTTATCACTGAGACTGAAGTGTCAACCTTAGCAGTTGTATCTTTGACTTCCTACTCTTGAGGTTGAGTACTAGTAGCTGTAGGAGTTTGTGAAGGTGGTTCTTTTGGATTCACCTTCTCCTTAGTAATTTCAGCTATTGCCCTCTACAATTCCTCTACACTCACCAGAACGGGGCTAGAGCACAACTATGATTGTAATGTTGTTTGGTGAATAATCTTGTTGAGATCCTCTATAGTGAGTGGATTGATGTTCTAAATAGAGGTGTCAAGAACATCCTTTATTGTTACAATATCTGCAAGTGTAGGTGCTATATGTGGAGGACTTGATGGTGGCAAGTGGGTGTCTTGGACACTCTGTTCTTGTTGCTGCTCCTGAGTTGTTGCCTTATCACCTTCTTGGGCATCTTTTTCTACACCTTCCTCTTCTCACTTTCATTGTCATCTTCCTCATCATTTCTTCCTTCAAAAGGGTCTTCTTCTCCCTCCTTTCTTGTATTCAACCCATAGATTATCTTCCACATTTGTGTTGACTTCTTGACAACATCTTCAATTTGATTTTGTAGAATACTAAAGGCTCTATATTTGGGTGCAAATTTGCTTCCATGTTTCTTGCTTGCCTTACTTATTTGACCTTTTGTAAGGTCTGGCATTACACGAGAAAAAGTTAACTCTCTAATTTATTTTTCCACCTTAAGACTATAATGCTACTTGTTCTCAACTAATGAGCTTAGCCCCTTAGGTATTGAGTCATCAAGTTCAAGTGGGGTAGTCTTGAACTTTTCCATCATATTGTAGATGGATTCCTCAATTTTGTTTTGTTGTTCTTTTCACAACTTATTGAATTCTATGGTCTTTAGACTAGACAAATCTGCATTATCTCTTATATCTTTGAAAATGCTTTCTAATTTAAATGTGGTGGAGCATCTTACCAATCTAAATTGCCCTACATCTAATTTAGTTCCTTCTTCCTCTGACTCTTGTGGTGCAACAAATTTTATTCTCTTTTGTTCTATAGGCCCACCTTGTTCTGTTGCCTTCTTCTTTTCTTGTTCCTTTTCTACTCTGGCTATTCCTCTGGTATATATCCTTGAAGTTTTCATGACTGGGCTTGGTTTTGTCGCAGTCTTCTTTGTCTTAGGATGTGCTAATGGTTGTTTCTTGTCTTTTCTCTTCTTGGGTTCAGCCTTGGGTGAATCCTGCTTATCACTTTCCTCTTCTTCTGCATCGTCACCCATGCCTTGGGTTAATGCAACCGGTCCTTGACATTATTCTTCTTCATCTTCTTCATCCCCTTCTGCAATGCCTTCTCCAAATTTTTCCTTTAACTTTTTAACCAGTTTATTCTTTTTCTTCAATGTGGAGGTAGTATTCAACTCCATATCCACCTTTGATCTTACTACATCATAAGTGCCAAAGTGTGGGGCACTCTTATCTATCTCTTTTGCCAATAATGCAGTTATTGTTGTTGATGCTTCATCTATATTAATCTCATATCCAAGAGGTCTTAGCCATCTCACTCTTGGTATGGCAGCTTGAACATAAGCATAATCAATATCTACAAGAAAAAAAACATCATTTACATGTTTCTCTATTAAAGAAACTAGAATCCTAGGTCTCTACTTCATTGATTTCTTGAAATCTTCAAAATAAATTGTCATGAGTGTCTCAAAATTGGCTCACATTTGCTCTATGTATTCATTAATTTGGGCTATGATTGTCCTATCATTTCTCCATGCAACTTTACCAAAAGTAGGAATTTCATTTTGAACATAAAAGAATATGCAAACCAAAATTGCACCGAATTTCCAGTGGGCTCCCTTAGTCCTTCTTATAGCTGCTAAGTTTCCATTTATCTATTGCAACTATAGTTCTGCAAGATCATAAGTATGATCCTTTTTCACCAATTTTTAGCCTACATCTACTATGATTCAAGGCACACTATTGAGTCTGGTAGATTGATAGAATTTATGGGCAATTATTCTAACAGCAAATTCAACAAGAGGATCTTGAATGCTTTCAATAGTCAGTCCTCTCTTGTTCCACTTGGCACCTGTATTTTTCTCAATAACTTCCTTGGAATCACTTCTCAAGGTCTTGTGCCGATCTAAAGTAGTCTATCTTGTTACCCTATGAATGATTCTCTTCATGATTTTTATGGGAACATCTTCCAACCACAAGATACTATCATGAATTCTGCTTAGTACAAGCCTAATCCATTTTGTTTTAAATACCGTAGGGAATTCTAGGGCTCAGGTTAAACCCTTCCTTTCAAAAATTTTATACTCATCCTTCAAAACTCTGTCAACACACAACCTCTCATAGGCTTCCCTAATTTCCATATCTCCTATGGCTCTTATCTTGAACCATTACAACTTTCGAGGGTATGATGGAAAGGGCTTCGACGGGATCATTTTTGTAAGCAACTTTAGGGATAGGAAAAAAATTGGGTTTCTTAACCTCATTTGATACTAACTGAACCTCAAATGACTCTTTATCATAGGTTTTCTTAGAAGTCGAGGCCATTTGTGCAAACTAGGATTTTGTTTACAAAGAAAATACGAAACTGCGTAACTCAACACAAACATCAATACCTCAAGATCGATGAAAATGCATTGTAAGTTGTTGCAATCTTCTTGGAACACTATATTCTCTACTATGAAGTCACTCTGCTCTCTTTATATTCTTTTCTCTTCATTCACGATGAAAAAAAATGATTTAAATCGTGATAATATACCCTAATTCCATCACATTAAATGCTTAGTGCGCTTACAACTGCCCACTCGACTTCTAAAGGATTTCAACATTACTTGGGTTGTACTAAATTTCCACCTTACTTAGCTTCTATTGAAGTTTCTCAACTCAGCATCAGTCATCAACTAGGTTGTTGTTAGCAACTTGACACCCACTAGAGTTTTACTCGGCTTCTGAGGACAATTCGGCAATATTGTAAGAATTTTCAAATTATGACTTGGCATGTTTTTTTATGCTGATTTTTCTTTTTCAATACTTCTTTGTCTTGGGACTAATCCATGATATAACTCTGTATATTAGTCCCATGCACCTAGTCATGCTTAGTTTGATGAAGTGTGATCACTTGACCCATTAGGTGAAGTGATCCCTACACTTGATGTGCTACACTCATCTTTCTTCTTCCATTTCTTATTCATCTCTCCTTTGATGTGTTCAACATCTACCTTTGCCTTCCCTTTGTTGAGCTTAGAACTTGGTGCCTTTGACCTTGTTGGGCAATTCCTATTGATATGACTAGTCTTTAAGAAACTAAAATATGTGATTTGACTTAGCCACCTGTTGTAATTCCCTCTGAAGTGTGTCCTTATACAATTCTCAAGGATATGTTTGTATTCTTGATAGTAATGATAGCTATACTTTTTATTGTAATCCTAGTAGTAGTGATTTCCATGTCCTTTTGTTTTTGCTATCTGATTTGATGTCCACATGGGTTCTGATCTGCATTCAAAGGCTCTATGTCCATAATTTTTTCAATTGTAGAAGTGACCTTCAAATCTTGGTGTTTTAATAGTCCTAGTCCTGCATTCATGTGCTTGATGACCTTGCTTGTTACACTTGTGGCAATGAATCATGCTCTTAGGTCTGTTATGCTATTTTGCATTTTTACTCCTGCACACATTAGCAATATGTCCTTTCTTACCACAATTATGACAAGTAGATTTTGTGTTCTTACCTTTTTTATTTCTTTCCTCTACAGTCTTGGATGACTCTCCTTCCTCGGTGCTAATGTATCCTAGTCCTGGAGTATCATTGTTGGACCTTGGTGATTTCAGTAGCTATTCAAAGTACTTGATGGCTTCATTAGGTTTGCTAAAGTTCTTTGAAATTTTGTTTTCTCTTCTCAAATCATTTTGCAATTGTTCATTTTGTATCTTCAGTGTAGAGATCTCAATGTCCTTCATACTCAGCTCATGATGTGCATTCATCATCTAGTTTAAGGTGTCTAGTTGCATGTTTGAAATTTTTTTGAACTCAATTGTCTTTTCTTCCAGTCTATTGGTAAGAGTTCTCTTGTCATCTTCTATCATGGCTTTTTCTTCAATGGCTCTTTTCTTTTGTCTAGTTACTTCATAAAGCATCATGGCTTGTGATTCTTGTTCAAGCTTCTTGAGGTTCTGATTTTTTCTGCTTGAGCTCTATTCATCTCCATTAATTATGCTATTGTTGCATCAAATTCTTTAATTTCTCCACTGGAAAACACTTTTGTGGTATCAATCTCCTTATAGTGTATGTCATTTTAAGCTATGGCTATATCCTTCCTTCTTTTTAAGGATTTCCTCAATTCTTCTCTGGCTTCCTCCAATTTGTGTAGAGTGAGTTGAGCATCAATCACTTGATTCTCTATTATCTTCCCAAGTTTGAAGACTTCCATCTTCTAACCTTTTCTCTAAGCTATTAGGCTTCTCCTTGTGAGAACCTAGTGCTCTAATACCAATTGTTGGAATATTCAAAATGGGAAAAATACTTTTGAGAGGGGGGGTGAATCAAAAGTATCACACTTTTGTCTACTTAAATTCTTTAAAACAAACAATTGCATGCATATAAACATATCAAATGAACATGAAGTAAACACATGCATCAAAACATATAACACCAAATTTTGATCACCCAGAAACCCTCCAGGAATAAGAAGGTAAAACTGGGGTGGGGATGATACCCACAAAGTATTACTGCAGCAATATTATTTAACCACTTCTGATGGTCTGGCCTGTAAAAGGCCTGCCTTGTTAAAGGCTTTACACTGTGTTAATAGTGACCTAATTAAAGGATCTACAAACACTTTACATGAAGTGTCACCCTATTAAAGGATTTAGTCACCTTTTCAAAGGATCTACAAACTAGTTGTTAAGCTAACCTATCAACATAGGGTTTTCACTATCTAATACAATGGCTAGAGAGTATTAGAAAGTTTTGACCTGATAGCTTACAATCTTCAATTGTAGATTTTAGGCACTTGATCTACTCTCTCTGATCTTGATCCTCTATGATTTGATGTCTGTTCAATACCCTTGCTCTGTTATGATCAACTAGATGTGTATTTGTTGCTCTCTTCCTTTAAGTCTTTCACACTTCCCTCTAAAATCCACTATATTTTTTAATACACTTCTTCATTCACCATAAAAAAAAATGGAGTTTCATCTTCCCTTTTAAAGACTATCAAAGACTTAGGGTTAGGTATGAATCTACAATCCATATTCATTCATCTTTTCCACTCAATTCTTGCACTTTTCTTATTGGATGCATGCCTTCACCATTTTTCTTATTGGCTACATATAGATTGCATAAGAAATACAAAAGATTTGATCTTATCTCTTGGATCCTTTGGGATTCATCTTATGTCAACCACAAAAATGGTTTACATCTGAGTTTGTTCCTTCTCAAACTCATATGTTGTTTCTATGTTACTCGGCACTTACTAATTCCTGATGCTCGACACATACAAGAGAACTGACTCACTTGACTCCTGTAGTGATTTTGTCTTGCTCGGTATCATCTATGACTCAACATCATCTGTGACTCAGCACCTATATATTACTCAGCACTTGTATCATGTTCGACACCTGAAGTCACTTGGCACTTGATCTTCACTCGACACTTAAAGATTGCTCCGCACCTAAAGATCACTCGGCACTTGATCTTTACTCAACACACATAGTGTACTCAGCTTCAATGTAGAAAGTGACTAAGTGTGTTGGCACTCAATTGTAAAAACTATCAACAATTGATGATGATTAGTTAGATGGATTATTATGTGCCTTCTTATACATACTTACCCCATACTGCATGTGTATGATTTGTGGATATGTTTTTTTTATGTATGGCATTTTTGATGTGATTAAGGAAGGGGGTCATAGTCACCTGCTAGTCGAGATCTACATGATGCACCACTTCTTACCATTGTCTGTTTAGCTTAGAATATTGTGTTTGTGCATTCATGGATTTTATGTAGGTTGTAGGTACTAGGTATCAACTTCCCTGAATTGCTAGGATGAGCATACCCTATCGCATTATCTCAATCGTAAGAGAGCGGAGATAAATTCTTAAGTCCAAATCCTAAACCTTGAAGCCATTTGTCCTAGAAAATTGGAAGAAGTATCTGAGTTGTCTACCTTCCAAATGCGTCAAATGATGTTAATTCGTGATTATAACCCTTTAGTTTGATTTCGTATGTGGTTTTCTATGATGGGTTTTCATATTTTATTTTATGAGTCTCTGGTGAAATTCTCTATTAATTACATCTATTTAAAAGATTAAATTAATAATTTAATTTAATGAAAAATCACTATAATATTTTGATATTTAATTTTATTTTATTTAGAAAGAATTAAACTTGAAAATAAAAGTTATAAGAATAATTTTAGAATGTGATAATATTTATTTAATTTAATAATAATATATTTAGAATTTATTTTTAAATAAATGCTAAATATTATTATTATTTAAGTTAGTAAATATTTTATCAATTAACATTTTGAAAATTATTTAAAGCATGAAAAGATATTAATTTATTAAGAGTTTTAAAATTGCATAAAGTATGCATGGGATTAAAATATAACAAATTAATTAAAAAGTGAAAAAAAGAAATTAATTTATTAAAAGTTTTAAGATTGCATAATGTGTGCATGAGATTAAAATTTAATAAATTAATTGAAAAGAAAAGTCGAGTGAAAATTAAATAAAGTTATTTTATAATTCATAAACGTGTATGAAAAAGATAAAGAAAAGATAATCAAGAGTTAAAGGGTTGTGAACAAGGAGTCCTCTTAGGCGATCACACAATTAGTGCCCTAAATTGAGGAGAGAACTCCTTATCACCAATTGAGAGTTCATTTTTTAGGGGACTGAAGTTTTGGGAAGGAGAGCAAATATTGGAAGGGAAAAGAATTTCAAAAAAGATAAGGCTTGGAGAGGAGGAATTTCTCTACAATCATCTTGAGCATAGCAATTAGCATCAGAATCCAAGTAGACGCTTGTGATTATTTGTTCAGTTTATTACGCTCTTTTCTTTCCTATCTTCATCTTGACTATCAAATGGCTATCTGAATATTTCATGAGATGGGTGCTTTCAATTTTGTGAATTTGCAGTATGCATATTAATTCTTCTATATATATAGAGATTGAAATATCTTAGAAAAACTCATCCATTAATTTTGCAAATTTGATATTAAACTAGGGAGGATTTGAGATTTAAAAAGAAAATTTTAATTTAGAAATTCAAATGGTTAAACATTTTTTTTCTATCGGGCTATTGCTGCAAATGTTTATTAAAAAATATATTTAAAATATTATTATGGGGTATTGTTTGAAATGAATTTTATAGTTTTTTTTAAAAAAATTATTATAAAAATATTATATTTAAATGAAATTTGTATAGGGGGAGGTTAATTTAGGAGGATTAAAATTTATTAAAAATAAAACTTATAAAAATATATATTTAATTATTTTTTTAAAAATAATATTTTTGGGTGGGCGAGGTCCACCAGCTTCCACCCCCCTTTTTATACCCTCAACTTTCTGCTACCTGTGCATGCGCAAATTGTGTCGTTGCATGCAACAACAGTTAATACTACTACCATTGACAATAGCCCAATCTATGGCCACATGACCTACCTTTAAAACCAACAAGCTTTTAAAAGATATGTTGTTTAGTTTTTTTTTTAATTATTATTAATTTTATTTTTAATTAATAATATTTATTATTACATGTTTTAATAATAATTGTATTATTATTTAATAATGATTATTAATAAGGTTTTATTGTTAATTTTTATTAATTTTAATTATTATTTAAATAAATTTTATGAACTATTTTTAATATTTAATAATTATTTAAAATATATAATTAGTATATATATATATATATATATATATATATATATATATATATATATATATATATAATAATTAGTTAATCTAATTGAATTGAATTTAATTAATTTTTTAATAATGGAAATTATCTTAATAGAAATGGAGATTTATTTAATTATTAATAATCTTAACTTTTAATAAAATTGTAAGTTGTTTTTATTTTAAGTCAATGGAATTATTTTAATAATTTCAATGAATAAATAATTGTCCTTAGAATATATTAGGAAATTGTTTTAAAATATAATGGGGGGGTAATTTCTATATTTTATTTGAACAAATGAATAGGTTAATGTGTAGGATAAACTGGGAATTCTTATATATTTGGAATATACATTGAAATGAAAATGAAACTTTATATTTAACTCAAATGTAAGTTTTCCAAATCAAACCAAATTGTAAGACTATTTTGTTTTCTATGCTTTCTCTATGTTTTTGGGTTTCAGGGTTTGACCTAGCCTTGACTTATCGTAGGTTGTTACTAGAGGCTTAACGGTTATGTGTTTGTGATGTCATGCTAATGTTTTAATTTTGATCTTTTAAACCCAACCATGGTAATGTGTCTGGTATGCTCTATGATGTGTGTTGATCTATTGATTGTTATTGCTTTCCAGTGTTCTTGTGTGACACTGAGGTGAATGTATGACCTACTTGACTTAACCATTTTGGAGTTTTCGATCAGTTATTTTTGAGATGCTTTCCAGTTGTTTGCAGAGAACTGATGTGATTATTGTGAATTATCTTTTGATGCTTTCCAGTTGCTTGTATAGGAATGAGGTGATTTTATATGATTATTTGATTTGTGATTTTATGAGCCTAGGGTAGGTTATCTATATGTAATGTTAGGAAGTGGCTTGCAATGGGGGTCGGGGCCCTAAGTGGTTCCTAGGGTAACCCATTGTAAGTTGTTTAATAAGTGAAAACACTACACTA
Source organism: Cupressus sempervirens (assembly GCA_028749045.1). Classification (NCBI taxonomy): domain Eukaryota; kingdom Viridiplantae; phylum Streptophyta; class Pinopsida; order Cupressales; family Cupressaceae; genus Cupressus; species Cupressus sempervirens. The sequence goes on along the minus strand of CM053786.1, from coordinate 290,666,137 downwards.
AATGAGAATAAAATGAATGTAATAAGAGTCTTTGTATGTTCTTGTCCATGCCTCGAGTGCTAGTATAGACTAGGATGAGAGTAGAGAGAACGCTTGGTTGGGACCTTGCATCCATAGTATGCCTTGTCAGTAGGAGAGGATACTAGTGGCCACATAGGGATCACAAGGGGGCCAAGGTCCTGAGAGATTGCCAGGGTAACTCTAGCGTGATTCGTGCGATGACACTTGCCTACTTACATAGTAGGTTTCTTGCATGTCTTGTGTGCCTCTGGGAATTAGATGTTGACCTATCTTGGAACCTTTGAGTTAGACTACTTTTAGGGTTTCCTAGACTTAGAGAGTACTTTTGATATTTAGTTTAATATCCTATTTAGGATTTGAGACTATCTCCTCAATGTGGTGGGAGTGGGCCATTTAGGTTCCACACGATTGGGTGGTAGTGCTTTTTTACTCTTACCATTGAGATTCATCTGTAGTCATCATGGTTGGAGCTTCTTTGTCTGTATTTCCTTTCATTGTATCTATGTTTCATTATGATGGATGGTTAAATTTTATGATGTATTTCTAGTTCTACATATGTATACTCTTTTAGCCTTTCATACCTTGTGACATGTACAATGGATGATTGAGCATTCTGAATTTTATTGCCAAGTGGCATTTGGAACAAATGTATATTATTTAAATGGACATTGGACTTTTTAACTATTTTTTCATGTGGATGTGGTATTTTTTAGACTTAGTATTAATTAAAAATGTGACTCAACATCTTGGAATCCTTAAGGAATGTAACCTGTTATGTATGCTTATAGTTGATTGTATGTTATTGCTTTTGCTACCTTATGTTTGATGTGTATGATTTATCTTTCTTTTTTTTTTCTTTTTTTTTTTGGCAAAAGTTAGTAAAAATTTAGATTAATTATTTTGGATCCCTTGGCAGGATGTTACATCTGGTCTCAGAGCCCAAGTTTCTACATTGGGAGCTCTGGGTATATTGGAACATGACTAGTTGTTAACTAGTTGAATAAAAATGAAACTTAAAACTATTATGTATATCTATTTCAAACTAAAACTTGAACTAGTTGAATTGAAATAGAACTTAAACTTTTAGTTGTATATTTTTCATACTTCAACACTTAGACTTCAAAACTAAAATTATACATAAACCTAAATATAGGCAAATTCAAAATTGAAGCTTATTCTATTTTCAAAACCATGTGTCTTTTATATATGCTTAAAATAGTATTTTTTATGGTTATTATAGCATCTTGTATCTTGAATATTATTGTAGGATGGTATTTGGGACAAGATCTTTAGTTAGAGGTCATAGCCTAGGCCATGGTAGAGGTTGTGGATGAGGCAGAGCTATCAGTAAACATAAGTCTATCCACGAAGGCCCTTTTCAGGAAAGGAATAGGGAAGAGCATGTCAGTGGGCATCAGGAAGAGAACCTTAGAGAGGAGCAGGTCAACTCTGAGGAGGTTGATCTAAGGAAAATGATGAAAAACATCATTGATTTCTTACCTCTGGTTCACAATCAAGATAGAGCACATCGGGTAGGACTTGAGAATAGACCTAGGTTTGGGAGCTATCATAAGTGTCCCAACACACAAGATAATAAGTGCAACTAGTTTGACCAACCATCTTAGAGTATTCCTCCTTATGCTAGTTGGGGTAGTGCTTAGTAGTCTAATGCACATGGAGTGCAGTGGAGTTTTAATGGAGAGTGTTTCTCATGTGGAAAATGTGGGCACAAGTCATCCCATTGCCCTAAATGGAAATCACAATTCTCACACCAAAGACCCGCAGCTTCAGAATCTACAGTTAGAGATATGGGTAGATCCCAGAAAGTGTTCTCAGTGGAGTCATATCCTCCTATAGGGGGAAAGGGTCCAATGGGACCCACACAGTGAGTTCTTTAGTTTTTTTTACCATTCTTGTAGGCTTCCAGGAATAAGCCTAAGTCTAGGGAGTGGATGTAGTGCCTACTCCTAGTTCCCATTTCTATTATCATTGTCAAACTCTTTTAGGCCAGTTTTATGCTTGATGATTAGTAGCATTGTTTAGAGGTTATCAAATATTGTTTCATATTCAGTTGATATATGATGAGATTACTTGGTACTTTATATTTCATGTATGCATGATGATTATTCAATGATTTCAATTATTGATGATGATTAGTTAGATGGATTATTATGTGTCTTCTTATGGATACTTACCCCATACTACATGTGTATGGTGTGTGTGTGTATGTTTTCTTTATGTATGAAATTTCTAATGTGGTTAAGGAAAGGAGTTGTAGTCACCTGTTGGTCGAGATCTACACGATGCACCACTTCTTGTCATTGCCTATTTAGCTTAGAATACTATGTTTGTACATGCATGGATTTTATGTAGGTTACAAGTACCGGGATTGCCGGGATGAGTGCACCCCATCACATTATCTCAATGGTAAGAGAGGGGGGATAAATTCTTAAGTCCAAATCCTAAACCTTTACGCCATTTATCTTAGAAAATTAGGACAAGTATCTGAGTTTTCTACCTTTTGAATGCATCGAATGACGTTAATTCATGATTATAACCCTTTAGTTTGATTTTGTATGTGGTTTTCTGTGATGGGTTTTCGTAGTTTATTTTATGAGTCTTTGGTGAAATTCTCTATTAATTACATCTAATTAAAAGATTAAATAATGATTTAATTTAATGGAAATTTTTTATGATATTTTAATATTTAATTTGATTTAATTTAGAAAGAATTAAATTTGAAGACAAAAGTTATAAGAATAATTTTAGAATGTGATAATATTTATTTAATTTAATAATAATATATTTAGAGTTTATTTTTAAATAAATGCTAAATATTATTATTATTTAAGTAAATATTTTATCAATTAACATTTTAAAAATTAATTAAAGCATGTAAAGATATTAATTTATTTAGAGTTCTAAAATTGCATAAAGTACGCATGGAATTAAAATATAACAAATTAATTAAAAAGTGAAAAAAATAAATTAATTTATTAAAAGTTTTAAGATTGCATAATGCGTGCATGGGATTAAAATTTAATAAATTAATTGAAAAGAGAAGTCAAGTGAAAATTAAATAAAGTTATTTTCTAATTCATAAACGTGCATGAAAAAGATAAAGAAAAGATAATCAAGAGTTAAAGAGTTGCGAGCAAGGAGTCCTCTCGAGTGATCGCACAATTAGTGGCCTGAATTGAGGAGAGAACTTCTTATCACCAATTGTGAGTTCATTTTTCAAGGGACTGAAGTTTTGGGAAGGTGGGCAAATTTTAGAAGGGAAAGGAATTTCATAAAAGAGAAGGCTTGGAGAGAAGGAATTTCTCTATAATCATCTTGAGCATAGCGATTAGCATTAGAGTCCAAGTAGATGCTTGTGATTATTCACTTAGTTTATTACACTCTTTTCTTTATTGTCTTCATCATGACTGTCGAATGGCTATCTGAATATTTCATAAGATGGGTGCTTTCAATTTTGTGAATTTCTAGTATGCATATTAATTCTTTTGTATACATAGAGATTGAAATATCTTAGATAGACTCATCCATTAATTTTGCAAATTTGATATTAAACCAGGGAGGGTTTGAGATTTGAAAAGAAAAATTTAATTTAGAAATTCAAATGGTTAATCAAATTTTTCCTATCAAGCTATGGTTGCAAATGTTTATAAAAAAATATATGTAAAATATTATTATGGGTAATTGTTTGAAATGAATTTTATAATTTTTTAAAATAAAATAAAATTTAAAAATAAAATAGTATAAAATTTAATTATATTTATATAAAATTTGTATAGTAGGAGATTGATTTTGGGGGATTAAAATTTATTTAAAATAAAACTTATAAAAATATATCTTTAATAATTTTTTTTTTTAAATATAATAATTTTGGGTGGGCGGGGGCCACCACCCCCCACCCCCTTTTTCTACCCTCGACTTTCTGTTGCATGCGCATGTGTAGACTATGTTGCTACATAGTGTCGACGACAACAACCCAGTCCATGGCTGCATGACTTGCCTTTAAAGCTAGCGAGCTTTTAAAAGATATGTTGTTTAGCTTTTTTATAAAAAAAAAAATTATTATTAGTTTTATTTATTAATAAATTTTAATAGTATTTTTATTGTTAATTAATAATATTTATTATTACATGTTTTAATAATAATTGGTTTATTATTTAATAATGATTATTAATAAGTTTTTATTATTAATTTTTATTAATTTTAATTATCATTTAAATAAATTTTATGACCTATTTTTAATATTTAATAATTATTTAAAATATATAATTATTTTATATATATTTATAATAATTCGTTAATCTAATCAAATTTTATTTTATTTATTTATTTAATAATGGAAATAATCTTAATAGAAACGGAGATTTATTTAATTATTAATAATCTTAACTTTTAATAAAATTGTAAGTTGTTTTATTTTAAGTCAGTGGAATTATTTTAATAATTTAAATGAATAAATAATTGTCCTTAGAATATATTAGGAAATTATTTTAAGATATAATGGGGGGTAATCTCTATATTTTATTCGAACAAATGAATAAATTAATGTGTAGGATAAACTGAGAATTCTTATATACTTAAAATATACATTGAAATGAAAATGAAACCTTATATTTAACACAGTTGTAAGTTTTCCAAATCAAACCAAACTGCGAGACTATTATGTTTTCTATGCTTTGTCTATGTTTTCAGGTTTTCGGGTTTGACCTAGCCTTGACTAGTCTTAGGCTATTACCAAAGGCTCAGGGGTTATGTGTTTGTGATGTCATGCCGATGTTTTGATTTTGATCTTTTAAATCCAACCATGGTAATATGTCTGGTATGCTCTGTGATGTGTGTTGATCTATTGATTGTTGTTGTTTTCCAGTGTTCTTGTGTGACGTTGAGGTCAATGTATGACCTACTTGACTTAACCATTTTGAAGTCTTCGATCAGTTATTTTTGAGATGCTTTCGAGTTGCTCGCAGAGAACTAACATGATTATTGTGAATTATCTTTTGATGCTTTCCAGTCACTTGTATAGGATTGAGGTGATTTTATATGATTATTTGATTTTTAATTTTATGAGCCTAGGGCAGGTTATCTATATGTAATGTCAGGAAGTGGATTGTAATGGGGGCCAGGGCCCTAAGTGGTTCCCAAGGTAACCCATTATAAGTTGTTTAATAAGAGTAACCACTACACCAAATGGGAATAAAATGAACCTAATAAGAGTCTCTGTATGTTCTTGCCCATGCCTCAAGTGCTCGTACAGACTAGGATGGGAGTAGAGAGAATGCTAGGTTGTGACCTTGCATTTGTAGTATGCCTTGTCAATACCAGAGGATAGTAGTGGCTGCATAGAGATCACTAGTGGGCTAGGGTCCTAAGAGATTGCCAAGGTAACTGTAGCATGATTCGTACGATGACACTTTCTCGCTTACATAATAGGCTTCCTACATGTCTTGTGTGTCTCTGGGAGTTATATGTTGACCTATCTTGGAACCTTTGAGTTAGACTGCTTGTAGGGTTTCTTGGACTTAGAGAGTACTTTTGATATTTATTTTGATATCTTATTTGGGACTTGAGACTATCTCCTCAGCGTGGTGGGAGTGGGTCATTTAGGTTCCATGCAGTCATGTGGTAGCGCTTTTTTACTCTTACCATTGAGATCCATCCATAGTCACCGTGGCTGGAGCTTCTTTGTCAGCATTTCCTTTCATTCTATCTATGTATCATTATGGTGGATGGTTATATTTTATGATGTATTTCTAGTTCTACGTATGTATATTCTTTTAGCCTTTTATACCTGGTGACATGTATAGTGGATGATTGAGCATTGCAAATTTTATTGCCAAGTGGCATTCGAAACAAATGTATATTATTTAAATGGACATTGGACTTTTTAACTATTCTTTCATGTGGATGTGGTATTTGTTAGATTTAGTATTAATTAAAAATGTGACTCAATGTCTTGGGATTCTTAAGGAATGTAACCTGTTATGTATGCTTATAGTTGATTGTATGTTATTGCTTTTGCTACCTTATGTTTGATGTGTATGATTTATCTTTCTTGTTTTTTTTTTTTTTTAAATGTTGGCAAAAGTTAGTAAAACTTTAGATTAATTCTTTTGGACCCCTTGGTGGGGCATTACATTGTTGGAGATTTCAACATAGACATGTCCACACAAAACATAATGACAACAACACTCATGAAACATATGCAAAAACGCAATATTCAATTCATGTTAAATTAAACACATGCAACATAAACAAACCACTCATTGACCATGTATGGAAAAATTCACTGGAAAGTACATGCTCCATCTACAAAATTAAAGCATACTAGATAGACCATCTTGCAACATTCATTCAACTATATGCACTTTAACACTAACTTGGGTTATGTTTACAACAACAATGAGTCCATCAAAGTGAGTACCAAGTCAACTACCAAAAGATCAAGAACTCATTAAAAGGTATTTCAAATGTAAACTTTGAAATCTTTTCATCCTTGCAAATCTTTCAAAATAAAAAACATTTACCTTTAACTATTACAGGACAAAAGAAGATAACCAACCATCTATATGAATAGAAAATCTCAATTCAATAAAGGTAGGCCAAAGTTTCATAGGTGATGTCTTGGTAGTTTACAAAGCTTTCTTGGACAAAGAAACTAGAAACACATGAAGTTCTATGTGTTGACCTTACAGATTCCAAAGGAGAGCTCATTATAACATTAAATATCAGTGGCAACAACCTTCTCAACAAATATAAAAGTAAAATAATCTCAAGCATGACATTAAGAATAGTGGACTTTGACATTGCATTGAAAATAGATTTTGATCGAGGAGACATCAACTGCATACTAATTCCAAAAGATTCCAACATAATTGAGACAATACCAGCTATATTACATGAATACAAATTTATCCCTAGTACAACTATAAAGTAGTTACTCACACGCACAACTGACTACCCCATTGGAACAATTGGTTCACTATTGTTCTAGCAGCATGCAAAAAAGGTACTCAAAATGTGCTTGAAAGAAAAGATGGAAACAAAAACTTGAGAAAAGCACTGGTAAGCTCATACAAACAACTTCATTGATAAATTTATGAAAATAATTCTTTGTTCCCCTCTTTCTATTACATTTTACAATTTCACCATGTCAAATTTTGAAACTTAAAAACTAATTCTACTACTTTTGTTCAACTATATATGCATTCAAGTTTCATGCCTTGATACATTTAGATACAATAGTAGCTTGAAATAAATAAAATACCATCACTGCTCTTTAGAAACATAGCTAAAAAAATTGATCAAAAACCAGCTCTATGGACAAGCCCAACAACATTTATTTTCAAACTACATAACAAAAGAATAGTAGATACACTCCATGGGTTGTTGTAGACTTCAATTGAGGTAAGTTATTTTAGACCCTTTGTCATTTTAATTCATCTTTTCATCTTCCATGTTTTAAAGCATACTAATACAAGTACATTGTAAATAGGTCATGGAAAATTTAACTGTAGAAAATGCATATTCAAGTCCATTCCATGCTTTTTTTTCCCAAAATGCAACTACAAATTTGAAAGCTATGGAGCACTGGATGGAGAAAAAGGTCACTACAACCGATGTGATGAAGTTGTCTCATACAAATATTCATTGTACTTGAAAATAATTATCACAAATGATAGCCAACAACCAATTCATTGCTCTATCAAAAACAATATTGTACAACAATTACTTCTATCTCTTAAAAACATAAATTATTAGCAATACATTGATGACAAATCATAAGCAATATGTATGCTCCAAGACTTTTTAGCAAGAGGCACATACACTCTAAACCAATACAACACCATCACACATGTAATCCTTATGAACCAATAAATTAGGCATGAAACAAAAAAGGTGCCTCTTCTTCATACTTGCCTATTCATAGTTATAAAAATCAAGTACTTCTTCCCTATTAAATGTCATTTAGAATGCATTAATCATGTTACCAATTTTCCAAGCATCACATTTGGGCAGCAAAAAAGTACACCTCCATGTTACATTCAATGTACTATCCTTCTATATATTATTTTCTATAAAATTTTGATGTTATGCATGCATTGTATATATCTTCCACTACATCAAAGTTTTGTACAGTCAAAATAACTGACTAAATTATATGTGTATATGTTGCCTCTATAAAGTTATGTAATTTGTTTTCACTTTATATTAAAAAAAAACTCAACACATTTCAACAACAAAATAGTTCAGCTCTATGCTGCATTCAATGTAGATACATTGTATATATCTTCTACTCTATAAAAATGTATATATACTAGCAATAAAGTTATATTACTCAGTTTCACTCAACATCTCTTGCACTCACTAAAGTAACTCTATTTTGACAAAACAATGAGTACATGTTCAATCATATCACATAAAATAGGTAAAATGTCTCATTTAATCGAATACATTCAATATATCTGCTTAAGAATCATGGAATTTAGCTTTATATAACTGTGTATATGTGCAGATTTAAGACAACAAGATTTATATTTTGAGAAAATACCTAGTTAAAGATAAAGGAAAAAAAGATATGCTCCATAAAGCTTTTCCCTATAATTTTGAAATAGCTGCTCAATATACTTGCTCCAACTCTTTTGGATATGAATATTTCTGGTCAATATATGCAACATTTTTGTTACCTATTGCATCTTCTATTTTAAAAGTTTTAATGTATAGTTTTAATTAAGAATCCAAAATTTGCATGTATATTTTGCAAGTATAACATAGTTGACTACTTCTCAAGCATTTCGTCTAGAATTTTGTTCTCACTTCTCCAACTTATACTATTTAGTTTTCATTTCAAATAATAATTACTAAACACAGATTTACAATTCCAACAACTACAAAGCATATGGCAAGAATTGTGATGAACTGCATCTCTTGTTGAAATTGTAGTTGACAACAACACAATTTAAGATCTTATAATAATCCCCAAGAATTTATCTCAATGTTTTTTCTAGTGTAATAGTTTGAAAGAATTTTAAATCTTTAGAAATGAAAGAATTCATATGTTTAAATTTGAAATGCTATTAAAATAATAATTGACAACATAAATGATTATAAATTTTTAAATATTTAAATTTTCATTTTTCCTATCATTATGTTTTATAAAAAATAATTTAAGTTGTATTTTTTAAAATTTCAAAATAGCTTCAAATTATAAATATTTTTGTAATTAATGTTTTCCTTTTATTTATAATTGTATTTTTAAATTTTTCATTTTAAATTAAATTCTTTGAAAGAGTTTTACCTATTGTTAAAAAATTTAAAATAGAGAAACAAGATTAAAAAATCCCCCTTTTCTTGGTGAATTTAGTTGTTAAAAGTAATGCATCTGAAATGTGCATAAAAATGTAATGACTCTCAGGGTTCTGCTAAAGTAATCAAACTTCAAATGCGTAGACAACTCACATTCATTAAACATAAAGTAAATCTACGGTTTATTTTCACCATGCCAATGATTATGTTTAAATAATTATTTTATTTCGAAATGTTTAAGCATTTTTATTAAAAAAAGAAAACTATAAATATATATGTTTTTAAAAGGTTGTTTGTAATATATTCATTAAGATTGTATAATTTTATTTATAATTAATTATAAGTTTATTAATAAGTAGTTATTGTTCACAAATTAATTATACTAATAAATTGAAATATAATTTAATTAGAAAAGTAAAAATGGTAAAAAAAAATTTATAACAAATATATGTTTAGAAATAATTGAAAATTGATTAAATTCTAATTGTATTATATAATTTTAAGATCATTTTTTATAGAAGTTTATATATATATATATAAACTTCTATATAAAATGATCTTAAAATTATATAATACAATTAGAATTTAGATATAACAATTTATTCAATAAATTAAATCTTAAAATTAATATTTATAAATATATGTCAAGTATTGTACAATTAAATTTTTAATTATACAAATAAATTCATATAGAAATTAAAGAATAAAATAGATATTTGTATGTATATATAATTGAAATTTGATAAAATTAATAAACCTTATAAATAATTATAATTAAAATTTGATAAAATTAACAAACCTTTTAAATAATTATACTTTAAATTTTTGAGTGTGAAAGATGGATATTAGAAACAAATATTTTAACTTCATGGCTCTTGTTTAAAAAAATAAATTTAACCCAATAATTCAAACAATTTGGAAAGAGTTTCAAAGTTCCATATGCTAGCCTCTTGGGTATATTTAGGAATCGTCGTCTGGTATTCTGTTAAATAGACAATTTTGGCTTGATATACATGGAGACAAAAAACCACATCTCTTCATAATGTTGTAATAAATATAGATGATTTCATGGCTAGACAAGTCGCATCCAAAGTCCCTACACTTGGAAATGTGGAATAGACAATATTGACGTGTTAACCTTGCAACTTTTTTTTGGTGTGTCATTCACTCTAGAAAGCTTCACATGGATTCAACACGGTAATTAGGAAATATCTAAAAGTGGTCATCATTGCATTAATTAGATCATTATCCCATGGATTTTCTTTACATTTTCTAGATTGGAAAATTAGCATTTATGCACAAAAAATAGTCTACAACCAATCAAAAAAAAGGATTTTTGTTATGGTAAATGAATTTAAAAATAATCAACCTAAAACTTTAGAGATGTGATAATTTCTTACTCAAAAAAATAAATAGAGGGGTCGAACAAAAGCATTAGTTCCCTACCTTATATAAGGCATGGACTAATAACTGTTTACAATGACAACATATAGAGCTTAGATATATAAGAACTTCACCATAGTGTTACTTTAATATCTCAAAATGTTTTAACTAGTAGTGAGGGTGCCTCCAATCAGAAAAAAGGATTTTTGTTATGGTAAATGAATTTTAAAATAATCAACCTAAAACTTTAGAGATGTGATAATTTCTTACTCAAAAAAAGAAATAGAGGGGTCAAACAAAAACATTAGTTGCTTGCCTTAAATAAGGCAGGGACTAATAATTTTTTACAATGACAACATATAGAGCTTAGATATATAAGAACTTCAGCATAGTGTTAGTTTAAGATCTCAAAATGTTTTAGCTAGTAGTGAGGGTGCTTGCACAATCTAACTTAACCACAAGAAACACAAGTATAATTTGAACGCCTTCAAAACAAATTAGTATTTGCCCTCTGATATTCCTCCTTAGAAAAGGAGTTAGCTCTCTTTCACACATAGAGAATAATATTTTGTCATAGTTTATTATTAACACTTACGAACAATATAGTATGTAATTTTATTTGTACAAAGACTGCATAATTCTTGTAAGATGATAAAAAATGGATTTCAAGTTTAGACTTGTGTTAAGAAATAGATGAGGATATTATCCAAATATTAGCACAGTTTTTCATGTTGTTCAAACACAAGAGAATGGCATACAAGAAATGAGACTTACTAAAAGAGAAAGTGGATACATTATGAAGGTACCAAAATGGGGCACTAGAGACATTGTATGTTCAATAAGTTTTCTTTAAAACCACAAACTTGTGCAAACCATTTAGACATCATGTGGGGAGTAGTAGAAAATTGAGTATTCAGTTGTTGAAGATTATTAGCCCATTGTATGGAAGTCATGTGAGCAAAGAATGATAAAGGACATAAATGAATTGAGTAATAGCCCTAGACCTCTAATTATCCCTACATGTGGCAAGATGGATGATTCAATAGCCATGAGTTCAAAGCCCACTCAAACAAGTCTTCCTCAAGTTTTTTACAGGGTTTGATTTTCATTTACAACACCATAAATTTATTCTTGAAGTTGTACTTTTATTCCAAGACTGGTTCATCAATAATATGCTATGCTCATGTCCACATTTTGAAGAAATCTTCATTTGTTTTTTATTGAATAAAGCTATCTGAGATATGGATATTTATGACAAAGATGACAAAAAGACTAGGCTTTTTTAAGCACGTATATTGGATTTGAACTGATATATCTCTAGAAAACATTTAGTAGAATTGTTATATGAATTTATTTCATTCCAAGGGATAACACAAAAAAGGAAGAATATTGGAAACTATACACTCTTCAAATATACTCTAATTCTATCTCTCTCAAACATGTTAAGATATGGAGGCTTCACAATTTTATCAAGTGAATATGTTCACCTTTTCCATTTCATATTATTACAAATAAACTCTAAGGAATTGTAATTAAAACAAAAGAAATTTCATGATGCTAAGGTTTTGTAAAGATAGTTGACCAAATTATCCAAGTTTCCAATCAAAGATGAGATGTTTTCTCAAAGCTTAACTTGTTTTTAACTAAAATTATTTTAATAAAAGTGTGTTTTATGATTCTTGGTTTTCTTTTATTTCTTTTGGGTTGGGAACTATCAGATCAAAATAAGTAATGCAATAAATAATAAGTGTGTTGAAATAGGTGATTTTTTAATAGAGTATAGAAATCTGTAGGAATATAATGGTTTGGACATTTTTGTTAAATATTATAGTTGGAAACATTTTGGTAGATATTATGTGAAATGAGGCAGAATGTAAATGGTGATGTCATGTTAGATAATATGTTTTATAGACATATGGTTTAAGAAATATCAATATTTTAAAATACACAAGTGATTGAAATAAGAATCCTTTTTTTTGTTGTATTATATTTACTTGTTTCAAAATACAATCTTCTAAAACATAAATCTATAAAGAAAATAAATTCTAAAGAATTTGTTATTAAATTTTGTTAGGATGACAACAATTTTAATATACTTGTATACATTTTGATAGCATATACATCATATTTTAAAATAAAATAATTAGTAATATAAATAATATTTAGAGTCGAATATACCTAAGATTGCATCCACAATAGCTTAGACTTTGACTATTATCACTCATTAAAACATAAAAAGTGAATGGCATATACAATGTATGTAGTTTTCTAAAGTAAATGAGAAGTTCTAATATATTGAGATTATGTCTAGATTTTTTAGGTTTTTCTTTATTATTATTATTTTTGAAACAAACAATAGTAATGAGAGAACATTTCATCATTTTATTATTTATATTCATTCTTTTTTTTTTATTGAAAAATGTAAATAATAATATAATTAGAATAAAGGTACACAACAACACGATGGCCAAGCAATTACATACCCACTCCTACCATAATTCATTCAGCAAGCCATAGCCAAAGTACACAAGAATGAATAGTAGAATTATATTTCTCTTAGAAATATTTTAGTTTTGTATTTAAGATAAAGAGAAAGAACTAGAGTTATCTTAGAGCTACTCAAATTTCTTTCATAACTATATTTTAAAATTATAGTCAAAATTTTAATATTGGATATTTATTTAACTATAAAATAATTTTATTTACTAGATATTTAAAAACTAATATATATTTTTTTATTAGAAAAATAATTTATTTAACACACAATATATTTAATTTAAAATTAAGTCCTTATATTTTGAATAAATTTTTCATCCTAGAATGTTCTTTTATAATTATAAGATTGCATGCTACTTCTATCTTAAATTAGTCCCACAAGGGAGAATGCTTATGTAGAAAAACTTAGTTGGCATCAAAGGTTAAAAAATATACACATGGCTGAAAATAATCCACATTATATTGATAGCATTTATCGCTATACCTTTTGCACAAACAAAAATGATAAGAACTTAAGAAAATCATTTAGACCAACCAAACAGTTATAATTCATCCTGATTTTACTTTTATTTAACCAACATGTCATGTAAAAAAAATTGATAATAATTATGCAATTTTTTAGTTTACCCCCTAAGAACATATGTTATCATCTAATGGGTCAAAAGGGGTCATAGGGTGCCCTATGACCACTGTTGACCCATTCGAATATATGAGATATGTCCCTAGGGGTCCTAAAAACCTTAGGATCATATGTCCCTAATGCCAAATATGTTGATTCGAAAACAATTGTAACTTTCAAAAGGCATAACATGTTTGAAATTCAAAGGATGTGTCACATTATGTGATTCTTCTATTATAAGGAAAAGAAAAAGAAAAATTTAATTTTGTAAATTTTTGAATTAGTTAAGGTTGTTAGACATGGATGTTTTCTTATTATAAAAATGTAATAGTGAAAAATTCATAATTAATCATTTATTGGAAATAAAAATACCCAAAAATATGTGTCACATACAAGCATAAGTCTACTTCTTATATTAAGAATCTTGTTAAAAAATATTATCATTTGATTTTGATCAAGGTGGTCAAACATACACCTACTTCTTATTTTGTCATGAGATTTTCATACTACTAAATCAAAATCTAAATTGTTGACCAATAAATTATTTTTTAGATAAGGCTAGTAGTTTAGAAACTAAATTTAATTTTCTATAGATTCTTCTATTACAACATTTTGATATAAAGTTCACAACTAGTTGACATAACCCTGATTTGCTAATTTTTCATTTTCACTTAAGGGCATAGTTTTTTACACCATGATCCTATACATAAGCTAACTCCCCTACCTAATTTACTAGAAGAATATGGTGGGGCATCAATCCATTGTATTCAGTGAATATCTTATGCATGCTAGTGTTGTGGGACTACTCCTTTGGAGGGGTAGTCAATGTAGTGAGTTAGTCAATATGGACTCTAAATCAAAACCTTTTTTTTTCAAAGTGTGTAGAATGGAGTCTAGTTTCTAAGAAACTAAGTTATTGTAAAATTCGATGAATAAGATAAAATCTACACCTCGATTAGTATATGTTGGTTTTTGAGAGAAAATAAACATAAATTCAAAAGGAATTATAGTTGAAAGGCTTGAAATATTTCAAATTTGGAATAAACTATCTGGTTATATAGCTAACACAGAGATCTACAATGTCATGTAACCTAGTTTATCAATTCTCAACCACAAGGAAACTTGGAGGAGAGCACACAAGAAAAGTCAATCATTTTTTGTACGTTTGCTACAAAACATGTCATAGACCAGTTTAGAGATTCCAAACCTTTGGGTTGGATCCCCAAGGCAACTCCAAACCTTAGGCTTGGTAGAATCCAAAGATTTAAATAACACATGCATGATATAGTGTGTCATATGCTATAACGTGCCACATGTTATTTAAATCATTTTTTAATTTAGGCTTACATAGTGCATACGTGCTATAGTGCACATGCACTTTGTAAGCCTAAATTCCAATAGAGAGAAGAGGAGTGAGGGAGAAATGGTAGAGAGTGAGAGAGATTAGAGTATGGGGAGAGAGTAGGATAGGGAGAGAGTTGGAGATGGGAGAGAGTGGGATAGGGAGAAAGGGAGGGATAAATTGAGAGAGAGAGAGAGAGAGAGAGAGAGAGAGTAGGGGATGGGAGAGGCAGAGAGTGAGAGAGAGGAAGAGTAGATGATGGGAGAGGGTGTGAAAGGGGGGGGAGAGAGAGAGAGAGAGAGAGAGAGAGAGAGAGTTAGGGATGAAAGAGAAAGAGAGAGGAGGGGATGGGATAGGGTGGGATAGGGGAGAGAGAGAGAGGAGGGGATGGGAGAGGGTGGGATAGGATAGAGATATTTTTCACATAGTATGTATGCACTATGGTGTGTGCACGCTATATAGTGTGTACACACTATATGAAAACAAGAAAAAATGGTTATAATGAAAGTTTGGGTCCCTAGTGACCCATATTCTCTTTTTCGTCTATTGTCTATTCTACTGTTCTGACAGAAAATAGGGGTTTCATGCTATTGGAAGCTAGAAAACACCAAATTCAATCATTGGATACATTATTTAAAGTTTGTTTGAACATTATTTCGTGCTATTGGAATCTAGAAAACACTAAATTCAATCATTGGATACACTATTTGAAGAATTTTGGAATTTTTTTTCTATAGGAAAGGTTAGTGTATCCCTTTTTAAATATTCTTTGTTACTATAGTGACAAATTTCATTATAATTTGACAATTTATTTAATATAGTGAATTCATTGAAATTTGTATCATTGAATGAATTATTATTTGGAAAGGAATTTGATAAGTTGTTTAATATATATTATGTATTCATTGAAATAATTGTAATTTGTATTTGTATTTGAATGATTTGTTATTTATAAATTGTAAGTAATTTAGATGTTTGAATAATTTGACATATAGAAATCATCATCATGCCATGGAAAAAACCAAAAGCTCATACAATGGAAGAGAGGGAGAGGGATTTAGCAATTAAAAGAGATTAAATGTATCTACTATGTGAACAAAGAAAATTGCAATGTAATAATGAATAATTTTCTTTTGACGATAAATATGAACCACCAATACAAAGAAACAAAGAGGAAAAATTGGAAAGACAGAGAAAAAATGAGACTCTTACGCTCAGGAAGACAATTGAATTATGAAGCTACACCATCTTCCAATATCGGAGGCATATCTGTTGGAAATATTCTTAAAGGCTAAGTTATTGAGAGGGGATGGGTGAATTAGTAACTTCTAAAACTTTTAAAACTTTAATCCAATTAATATTTAATCCAATATGAAAATTCTAATCTAACTGCATGCATGAGAAACTAAAGACATGAAAGCATACATTACACTTTGACACATAGATTTTGTGACCCAAAAACCTTCCAAAAAGAAAGTAAAACTGGGGTATGGATGATACCCACAAGCGTTAGTATTGTGGTATAAATTTGGCCTATTAAGGCTTACATTGATCACTTCTGATGATCTACCCTATTAGGAACAATAAGGATTGCTAGGTCCACCTTACTAGAGGTTTTACAAACATACAATGAAGTATGCAGTCAGTAAAGAAATTTGCATAAGACTGTTAGGTCTACCTTGTTAAAGGATTTGATTGATCCACCTGTTAGGATGAAGTAGTAGCTAATCTTTGATCTGCAACTTGGTTTGCTGAATGAGATTCCTTTGAGTGTACAAATCACCTTGCTATGATAGATGAATCTTTGCTACTCCTTATACTATTCTTGCCTTTGTAATTCATTCTTTTTTTCCTTCTCTAATTAGATTGATTACATTGTATTCCTCATATATATTTTGGATATGATACAATACATTTTATATATATATCAATCCAATTATACAATTACAAAGTTAGCCACAATACAAGTTTACACAAATATTACAAAGTCAGTTCAAATGTAGACACTCAAGTTCTGAAGACTAACTCGGTGAGATTTTGATACTCAACATCCACTATCAATGCTTGGCATCATCATGCACTTGGTAGATGTAGAAGCTCGGTCCATACTGATCACTTCCAAGTAGTCATGAACTTGGTCTGCACTAGTGACTTAGTGAATACTATGAAACCCATCATATAAACTGAATCACTTGTTTACCACTGAATCGCTTGGTAAACACTATCACCTTGAGCTTGGTATAAACTGAGTCAGTTGGTTAACACTGAGTAGCTCAGTCAATACTACACTAGCATCACATCAATTGTGACTCAGTAACCACTGCACAACTCGGTTTGCATTGGTAAACTTGGCATAAACTAAGATGCTTGGTTTACACTACTGATCTTCATAATAACTCTAACTTCTCAGTATACACTAGAATTTTTCCAAAGGACTTCGTGGCAACTATAGAACTTGGTAACAACTAAAATGCTTTGTTAACACTATTAGCTATACAATAATCTCAGTAGATACTTATAATCTGAATAAGTGTATGTCACTAATAACAAACTTGACTAATATGTCAAAAATCTCCCCCTTTGGCATTAGTAAAAAAAACACTTATTAGCCATAATTGAATTCAAAAATTTCCTAGATATCTTTATCCATCACCTTGTGACTCTTAGCCTAGTAGAGTATACTATTTTTGAAATTTTTCAAAATTGGTTTTGTAAGATATATTTCAGTACATGATAAGGCTCCTATACAATATATTATACATTTGAATACATCTCCTTTCTATGCACAATATACACTTGCTATACATTATTTTTTTTGAATCATTATTTACATTTATCTCACATCTATCTCCCCCATTTCCTTTTCAGCTTATGTATCAATTCTTACATCTTTCTCCCCCATAACTCATCATTCTCATATCTTCTCCCCCTTTGTGACAATAATGCCAAAGATTTATTTTATATATTTACATATTAATGCCAAAATGAGATAAAAAATTTGAATGTACCTTGTTTATGATATCCAAAGTTTTCTCCCAATTGTCTTGCAAGACCTTACATGTGTGTAGTGCAATCTTCACTTCTACTAACAACTCAATGATGTGGTCTACTATGGAAAAATTGTTGTCATGGATGAGGGTTTTTTCATGTGCAATATTCTTTTGTAGTGTATCCATGTTAGGGAGAATCATATTCTAAATATCTACCAATGTAGATATGATTCTAGCTTCTTCTTTAAGAAATTCTACCTGCATATCTATCAAAAATATAATATTCTTGAAATGAGAAGAGCTTGAACTAGGGTCAAGCTACAACTGCTAAGCACTCACCTTGAGATCTTCATCAATCTTGGACAATTTGTCCTTTATTTCCCTAGTGAAATTTGAAACATCACATAAGTTACCAAAAAGCAGAGTTACATTAGTACAAGAGGTTTATAGAGAGCCCAAAATGGTAGAGAGTTCTAATTGGTACATGTAAATATATTGACCAATGTGCTCTAACACTTTATTCTCAAATTTCTTGTTTTCTTTCTGTAGTAACTTGTCTTGTCCATCTACATCTTCATTATACCTCTAGAATTCTTTTGCCAATTGATACAAAATTAGTTGAGATGAATTAACCTCTATACCTATAGCCTCTACCAAAATATTCTTGGCATCCTCAATGATTTTAAATTCTTTTTCTATTTCCCCTCTTAGCCTCTGCCACTTGGCTTTCTTTTGGAGAAGTTCACCAAATGTCTACATTTGATCTAGATTGAATTTGGATATGTCATAATTTGGGATCACCATATCCTCATCAAGGTCTATTTCCTCCTCCTTTTCTTTTCCTTGGCCCAAAAATTTTGTGCTCGTTTGAGGCTTGGTCTCAACTATCCTTACACTTATTTCTTGCTTACTAGGAATGGAAACAATAGTAGACATAATAGGACTAGCCACAAAAATTGATACTACACTTATTGCAGAAATACCTATAGTAGCCAAAATTGATGTATCCAAAATTGATGTGTCCAAAACTATTGTATCCAACATGGTAGAAGAGGGAAGAGTTTGCAACTTGGTAGATAAAGTGGAGGTTACTTGAGTCAATGATGAGTTGAGCTGAAATGGTGCAAAGATTGATTGGATGTTAGTGATTTTATTGGTAGTCACAATTAACCCTGTTGATGTTGTCTCTGTGTTTGATGTTGTCACTATTTTGCTTGGAGAGTGAGGGAGTGAGGCGATAACTGCTACAACAATCTTAACTGAGTTAGTTTCCTCATCATCCTACATTTCTTCCTTGGTAGCCTCTTGATCATATTCCTCTTTATTATCAACATTATCAAGATGCATTGTTTCTTCATCTTTTTCTTCTTTATCATCATCATCATAATATTTCACTTCACAACAAAATCACTTAGTTTATGAAGGTGATATACATTCTTCCATGTATTTGTTACATTCCTTACAACATGCTCAATGTCTTTTATCAGAACTAGACAAGTGTTGAATTTCAAAGTTAATTTCTCCTCATTTTTCTTTAGATATTCCTTAACCTCCTTGCCTATTAGGCTTAGAATAAGCTACATCAAGGTTTTACCATAGATGTATTTTACAATTTGCATGGAAAATTTTCATCTTGGCTTAATCTTATCCATCAAAATATTAGGAATCTAAGAAGTAAGCTAGTCAGGTGAGTATTTCCACTTACCCATTTTGTAAATCACCAAATCTTCAATTTACTTTTGTTCTTCATCAGTCCTAATTTCATACTTCAATGCTTTAAAAAAAATTATACTAGCCCCTTCCTATAGTTATTTTAGTCTATCTTGGAAGGTGGGTGGAGGTTTTCTAAATATTATATCTCCTCCTTCCTTATCAGCTTTCTTATTTGAGGATCTTATTGTAAACATAGCAGTGGATGGCTTGGTAGGCTTGGTAATGATTACCTTGCCTTTCTTCTTTAGTGGTTCCTCTTCCTCATTCTCTATTTCTTCATCCTCGCCTTTTCCCTTGGTCAACAAAAGAGTAGAACTAGTTTTCAACTTGGCAATTCTTTTCTTGCCTTTATTTACTGCCTGAGGGATCTTGATCTCCAATTCTATCCTAGCTTTGGCTTCATCATACGCACAAAAATATGTAGCCTTGGGATCAACTAGTTCATTTACAAGTGCCTCATATCCAAGAGGTTTCACCCATGCAATTCTAGGCCTAACTACCTAAATGTATACTTTATCACTATCTACCATGAAACACACATCATCCTTGCAATCTTCAACTAATTTTTTTGGAATCCTGAATCTATTATTCATTTTCTCTTTAAATGCATCAAAATAGTTATCCATGATACTATTATAATTTTCTCCCATCTCAACAATGTACTCATTAATCTGGTAGAGTACTGGCACATCTTTGCTCCACACAACTGAACCTTTTAAAGAGAAGAATTTCTAAACATAAAAGAATAAACATGTCAACAAAGAGCCAAACTTACATGGGTTGTTCTTTGATGTTCTAATGCTCTCCATGTTCTTGTTGAATTGTTTCAACAGTAGCTCAGAAAGGTCAAGAAAAAGATTATTCTTGACTACCTTGTATGATAGGTTGATTACTTTGTAGGACACACTATTCAACTTGCTTGAACTATAGATCTTATGTGCAATGATATGAATACAAAACTTTAATTCTATGTTAGTGACATTACTTATCTTCATGCCTCTACCATCCCATTTTTCTAGGGTTTTCTTTTGTAGTTCAGCCTAACCTAGGGTTTTGGTTATTTTAGCTTTAGCTAACATTAGGAGATCATTGATTCTATGAATTATCTTTTTCATGATTAAAATTGGTTGTTCCAACCATAACTATCCATTGTGCACCTGACTGAAAATAAACCTAATCCATTTCACTTCAAATTCATCGGGCATGTGAGGAATATTTTTTAATCCTTTTGTCTTGAGGTGTTGATGTTCAAGTTTCAAGACACCATTTACACACAACTTTTATAGGGTTTTGTCCATTTCCAAAGTACCAATATCTTGAATTGTCCATTTAAAATGAGAACAAATGTCATTAATCAACAATACCTTTGGAGGGATTTGCAACTACACTCTACTTGGATCTAGGGTTTCAGTGATTACAGGAGTGAGCTTGAAGTCTAGAGCTTTCCATCCTACACCACAAACCAACATGTCTAATCCTCATTTTTCCTTGTTGATGTTGGATACCATCTTCACTTAGTAGGGCTTGAGAGAATTTGAAATCTTTCAGTAAAAATTCATGCAAATCACTTGGATTCTTTTGAAGATTCCTCTACACAATTTTCTCTTGAAATTTCATGGTGAAAATGACTTTGATTTCATTCCTTTTATCAATTTTTGCTATAAATTCTTGATATGAATGGTAGATCAAAGTGATAGATTTTCATCCACTTCCTTGCATTGATTACTTAGTAGAGTCTTCCATCATTTTGTAACCATATGATATTTAGTTACTCCCAACCTCACTTGGTAGAGTCTATGACCCAACCTCACTCGGTAAGGAAAGTAACTTGATGGTAACTGGTACTCTTTTACTTGGTGATCCTTTTGTATCTTGAATATAGATATATTGTAGAGCCACCAAATTCTTGAGTCACTTGTTCATCATTGTTTGGACTTGCATTCTCGGTAGACTTTGGAACCCATTGTTGTCTCATCTATTTTAAGATATTATCAGCCTTTTCCTTCTTTTCATCTTCAATTCTACCAATATTCATGCAATTCTTGGGAAGATGACCAAGTTCAGTACAAATGAAACATCTTTTAGTAGTATCTCTTTTCCTCAAATGACGCTTTACACAATTAATTCCAATGTGTCCAAATTCTCCACAATAATGACATCTGCACCAGCTATTATAGTCCCAACCAAATATTGCTTTCACAATTTTTTCTACTAGATTTAATAGCTTGGTTTTGCATTCTAATGATTTATGTCCATGCTTCTTACATTTGTGACATCTGCCTTTAAATCTTGGTTTCTCTTTGCATTCATTTTCTCTATGACCATGTTTATTATAATTGTAACATTTTTCATTGAATTTTTCTTTTTCATTGCTCCAACATTTGTTTGATGTATGACATATCTTACCATAGTGATTGCAAGTAGGTCTTTGATTCTTTTGAGCTCTTTGCGTGGATGATTCTCCTTCTTTTGTATATCCAATTCCTACTTTTCCTTTTTGTCTATAGAGATTTTTCTCATTCAATTGATTCATTTCTATTTGGGATTTCATCATTCTTTCATTGATTTACCTTTTAGAGTTTAGATCATTCTATAATCTTTCATTCTTTGATCTCAGGTTAATGATTTCTTCATTTGCATTGGTGAGCTGATCAATGAAGTCTACTTGTTGAAGGGATAGGTGTTGGATTTCATTGTTCTTTCCTTCTATCTCTTCACTTATCTTGTTTTTCTCTTCCATAACTTCACATAATCTTACTAATTGAATTTCTTTCTCTCTTCTTAGTTTTTTTACTTTTCTTGTAGTGAACCATTCTTTTCTAAGAGTTCTTTGATTGCTTCATTGGCTTCATCTAAGCTACTTTCTGAATGAAGGTCTTCAATTCTTTCTTCAATGTAGAGATGATCATTCATTTAAATTGCAAGATATTTTCTTCTCTTTAAGGATTGAGAGAGTAGATCCTTTACTTTCTTGAGTTGGGAAATAGCCATTTCCAAATCTAGCTTTTCATTATCAATAGACTTGTCAAGTCTAAATATCTCCATGGTCTTTGATCTTTGTTCAAGCTATCAAATTTTTCTTTTGAGAACCACAAAGCTTTGATACCAATTGTTGGAAATATTCTTAAAGGCTAAGTTATTGAGAGGGGAGGGGTGAACTAGTCACTTCTAAAACTTCTAAAACTTTAATCCAATTAATACTTAATCCAATATGAAAATTATGATCTAACTGCATGTATGAGAAACTTAAAACATGAAAGCATACATTACACTTTGACAAATAGAGTTGGTGACTTAGAAACCTTCCAAATAGAAAGTAAAATTGGGGTGGAGATGATACCCACAAGCTTTAGTGCTGCAATATAAAGTTGGCCTATTAAGGCTTACATTGATCACTTATGATGATTTGCTCTGTTAGGAGTAATAAGGACTACTAGGTCCACCTTTTTAAAGGATTTACAAATATACAATGAAATATGCACTCGGTAAAGAGATTTGCATAAGAATGTTAGGTCTACCTTGTAAAGGATTTGACAGATCCACTTGTTAGGATGAAGTAGTAGCTATTCTGTGATCTACAACTTGGTTTGTTGAATGAGATTCCTCTAAGTGTACAAATTACCTTGCTATGATAGATGAATCTTTGCTGCTCCTTATACTACTATAGCCTTTGTAATTCTCTCTTTTTTCTCTTCTTAGATTAGCTTCGATTACATTGTATTCCTCATATATATTTTGGATATGATTCAATACATTACATATATATAAATCCAATTATACAATTACAAAGTTGGACACAATACAAGTTTACACAAATATTACAAAGTCGACTCAAATGTACACACTCGAGTTTTAAAGATTGACTCAGTGAGGTTCTAATACTTGACACCCACTATCAATGCTCAACATCATCATGCACTTGATAGATGTAGAAGCTCGATCCATACTAATCACTTCCAAGTAGTCTTGAACTCGTTCTGCACTTGTGACTTGGTGAATACTATAAAATTCATCATATAAACTGAATCACTTGTTTACCATTGCATAGCTTAGCAAACACTATCATTTTGAGCTTGGTATAAACTGAGTCACTTGGTTAACACTGAGTAGCTCAATCAATATTAGACTAGCATCACATCAACTATGAAATCGATAACCATTGCACAACTCAATTTGAACTGGTAAACTCGACATAAACTGAGATGCTCGATTTACACTACTAATCTTCACAATAACTATAACTACTCAGTATATACCAGAATTTATCCAAAGGACTCAATAGTAACTATAGAACTTAGTAACAACTAAAATGCTTGGTTAACACTATTAGCTATACAATAAGCTTGGTAGATACTTACAATCTAAATAAGTGTATGTCACTAATAACTAACTTGACTGATATGTCAACAATATCATATTCTCATATTGATATTGGAAGATTGGCAAGATTGGAAAGATTGGTTTGATGATGATATGTTATATTCATGACTAAGTTTTTCATTGATGTTAACATAGTATGTTTAATATCTTCTATGGTATTTGATAGAAGAAAAACAAAAAGATTAAGTTGGTATGGATGACTAGTTGAGCATGATAACCATTTAAGGTTATCAGAGATACTTCTAAGTATTTGGTATATACAATTAACATCAAAAATACACAGGACAAGTCTAGAGGAAGATATGTAAGTTTTGGTGATGTATGTTCTAAGATAGAGTTTACAAAGGAATGTTTGGTAAACTTGTTATATCTCTTAGAAAAGTTGATATCTTGAGGATTAAGGTTGAGGACATGGATAAGACATATTGAGGATCACATGGCTAAGATTTTTTGTCATAATATTGTGTGTATGAAAAGTTATTCAAGTTACAAGGTAGAAGATTAAGCTTATCACTAAGTGTAATGTGTTCTTAGTGAGGTCCTATAATAATTAATTGAGAAGGACTAATAGCTAACTCAAGAATTGTTTTATGGACTCAGTATAAAGGAAGAACACTTTCCTTTATCATGACATGTGTGGATATTGTGATATGCAAATTTTGAATGTTTGGAAAGTAGTAGAGAGTGTGGAAAGTGAAGTTGAGCAGAGAAGTGCAAAAGTGAAGGAAACTTCATTACCACAATTTTTTGGAGTGATCTAAGGTTTAATATTTGGATCCAAGGTTCATGACTTGGTCTAAAAGTTCTAAAAGTGATTGGTCTAGTTGATAGGATAGAGGAAAGTATAGAGGAAAGAAGAAGATACCAATAAATTACTTGTTTGAGGAGTGAGCTCTTCTTGTAGTTGAAATTGTGTGTTTGGGCAATGGGCTCTTCTTGCATACATTATACCACAACTCCTAATAGGGTTGGAATCTCCTAACAGGGATTCAAAGTCTCCTAATTGGGACTCACTATACTAAATTTTGTAACAGACTCCTAACAAGGTCCATCCTCTAACAAGGAATATTTATATTAGTACATCATCTTTTGGGCATCATTCCTTGGTCAAAATATTTGGTGTAATTGTTTATGTGCATTTTTGCATGGTTTCTATTTACTTTGAATGAATGGTTAAGTTTTGTTAATGAAGATAAGTGGTTTAATTATTGGATAGTATTTTTTCTAACAATTGGTATCAAAGCATCAGGTCCTTGAAGAAAAAGTTTAATAGCTTTAGGAGATCCATGATGAACATTTTTAGGAAAGATGGTCTAAAGTTTGACGGAATGAACTATGACAGCTGGAAATAAAAGATAAAGACACATTTGTTGTGTATGGGTCTAGGATATTGGATCTTGACAAAATCAACAAAGAAAATCATTGAAGAAAAGGATTTGGAAACTTGCACCAAGATAGAAAGAGATCTTGTAATGTGTGACATGAGAGCTAGAGAATCACTATTGACTGCATTTCCTAAAATTGAGTACAATCTAGAAAAATAATTTCCTACATTACATTTGATTTCTAAAACTTTAGAAAATAATTTTGAAGGTGATGCACATTCTAAGAAGTTGAGACTACAAAGTTGGATTTGTGCATTTCAAGATGCTAAAATGGTGGAAGATGAATCTATAAGAACATATATATAGGCAAGAATATCCGAAATTACTATAGCTATTAAAGCTCAAGGAGGAAAAAAAGAAGATGATGAGGTTATATGGAAGATATTGAAGACTTTAACACCACCATTCAAGCTAGCAATTGAGATGGTACAATTATTAATATTGTGTACCAAAGATTTCACAAAGGAGATATTGCTTGGAAGACTTGCAACAGTTAAGAATGAACTTAGACAGTTTGGAGAAATTACCAAAATAGAAACAATATTTAGTGCCTTGAATTTTTGACCTAACCTAGCAAGGAGCACAAGTGCTAGAGGAGATTTTGCTAGCAGTAGTAGATCTAAAGAAGAAAGAAATATTGATGAAGTAGTAGCTCTTCTAGTAAGAAGAGAAAAGGGAGGTAAGAAAATCTCAAAGTGTTGGACTTGTAATGAATATGGTAATCATGCATCTAAATGTCCTAAAAGGGAGAAAAAGTATAAGGGAAATGATAAGCCTAGAAAAGATAGAGATTGTTTGTATGAAAATGAAAAAAATGATTCTGATGATCAAGCATTAAGTGCTAGTGATGATGAAATTGGATTTGTGGCAATTAAAGAGAAAATTCCAGAAAAGGTAGATTTGGTATCACAAGTTGAAAAGAAATCTAATTGGATAATTGATAGAGGTTGTTCACATCATATGACTAGTGATATGAACAAGTTTGTTGACTTTAAAAGTCATGATGGAGGAATTTTCAGAGTTGGAAACAATGTAGCATGCCAAGAAAAAGGTATTGGATCTATAACTCTTGATGGTAAAACCAATATCGAGGATGTATACTTTGTTGATAGTTTAAAACACAATCTTTTGAGTGTTGGACAACTAGTAGACAATGGTTATCAGTTGTAGTTCACAAGAAAGACATGCATGATCAAAGATAAAGATAGAAAGGTAATTGGAATAGCAACTAGATCTAGAGGTAATATATTTCAATTGAATCCTGCTGAAATGACATGTTTTGTTGCAAAGGTAGATGACAGTTGGTTATGACATAAGAGATTTTGTCATATAAACTTTGATAGTATTGTAAGGATGAGTAAAATGTTTTTTGTTAGAGATTCATCAAAGATTGTAAAGCCTACAAACACAATTTGCAAGGAGTGTGTTTTAACAAAGCATAATAGAACTTCTTTTCCCAGCAAGAAGTTTACCACTACAACAAAGTTGGAGATTGTACACATTGATCTTAGTGGTCCTATAAAGACTAGAGGATTCTATGGTGAAAGGTATTCTATGATTCTTGTTGATTATTTTTCTAGAATGGTGTGGGTTGCATTTCTTAATGATGTGGGTTGCATTTCTTAAACAGAAATCTAAGGCATTTGACAAGTTTAAGATATTCAAGAATAGAGTTGTGAATGAATCTAGTATGAAGATCAAATGTTTAATATTAGATAGAGGAGGAGAATTTACTTTAAATGAGTTTAACATGTTTTGTGAAGAAAATGGAATTAAAAGATAGCTATCAGCTCTAAGAACCCCTGAATAGAATGACATTGCAGAGAGAAGAAACAAGTTTGTAACAAAAGTAGCTAAAGCTATGTTGGCAGAAAATGATGTATCCAAGACATTTTGGAGAGTAGTGAATATAGAAGTCTACACTATTAGTAGAGTTCAAGTCAGAAAGGATACAAACAAGACACCTTATGAAATACGGTTTGGTTACTCACCTATAGTTATGTATTTTAGAATATTTGGAAGTAAATGTTATATTAAGAGAGATGATGAAATTGGTAAGTTTGATGCTAGAAGTGATGAAGGTATGTTGCTTGGTTATTCATTGAAAAGCAAGGCTTATAGATGTTAGAATTAGAGAACTAAGACTATTATGGAAAGTTCTAATATAAGAATTAATGAGATGTTTAGATTACAAGAGAGAATAATTGATTACAATTCAAATGATGATGTTATTACTAAGCCAAGGAATGATGAGGTATTTCTTAAGACTAACAATAATTTGTAGAATGAAGGAGAGCAAAGGCAGAAACAAAGCTCAGAACCTTCATTAGAGCCAAGAGTTGAGATAACAACTCCTACTTTAGGAAAGAACATGATAAAGAATCACCCATCCAAACAGATCATCAAAAGAAAAGACAAACTTATGATGACAAGAAGCAAAGTTAATGAAGAACTATGCTTGATATCTCAAGTTAAACCAAAGAATACAAATGAAGCATGCAAAGATGGTTACTGGAAACAAGCTATGAAAGAGGAATTGGATTATAGAGTAAAGAATGAGATATGAGAATGTGATAGGAACCAAATGGGTATTCAGGAATAAGATGAATGACCAAGGAGAATTTGTAGGAAACAAAGCAAGATTGGTATGTAAAGGTTACTCACAACAAGAAGGAATAGATTATGAGGAGACTTATGCTCCAATGGCTAGAACAAAAGCTATAATATTATTCTTAGCCTATGTAGCATAAAAGAAATTCAAAGTATATCAGATGGATGTCAAGTCAACATTTTTGAATGGAGATCTTGAAGAAGAGGTATACACTAAGTAGCTTGAAGGATTTCCTTTGACAAACGAAAAGGACATAGTTTGCAAACTAAGGAAAGCATTATACGGATTGGAGCAAGCACCTCAAACTTGGTATGCAAGGTTGGATAAGCATCTGACAAAGCTCAAATATAGCGAAGCTATGGTAGATAGTAATCTATATTGGAAAGAAACTGAAGATGGTTTGATGATTTTGGTAATATTTGTTGATGACATTATATTTGGAGGAAATGATGAAGAAAGTGAGAAGTTTGTAGAAGAAATGAAAAAAGAATTTGAAATAAGTACGATAGGAGAGATGAAGTACTACCTAGGATTACAGATAGTACAGAATAAAGAAGGAATCTTTATTTCTCAAACTAAGTACTTCAAGGATTTGCTGAAAAGGTTTGGTTTGAAAACATGTAAACTTGTTGGAACACCTATGGTAACTAGACACAAGTTATCTACAGAGGATGAGACACCTACTATTGAGGAGAAGAAGTACAGATCTATGATCAGAGGTTTGTAATATCTGACTCACACAAGGCATGATATAGAAAATGTAGTTGGAATTGTTGCAAGATTCTAGGCTGATCCTAGAGAAGCATATTTTGTAGTAGTAAAAAGGATATTCATATATCTGAAAGGAACTTTAGAATTTAGTTGGATTATGGTATGATAGATCTAATGATTTTACTCTAAGTGCTTATACTAATGCAAATTGGGTAGGTAGTATGGATGATAGAAAGAGCACTAGTGGAGGAGCTTTTTTATTTGGAGGAATATTGGTTTCTTGGTTAAGTAAGAAGCGTGACTATACATCTCAAAGTATAGTAGAAGTAGAGTATGTTGTAGTAGAAAACAATTACAATCAAGTAATCTGGATGAAGCAGATGCTAGAGGATATAAGGATAGAAATTAGTGAACCTGTTGTTATACATTATGACAATAAAAGCTCAGTAAATATGTTTAAGAATCCAGTATTTCATTTAAAAACTACGCACATTTCTATTAAATATCATATGTTGAGAGAAAAAGTTATAGAAAAGGAAATTAGATTGAAGTATGTGAGCACTAAAGAGCAGATTACAAATATATTCACTAAGCCTCTTCCCAAAGAGACTTTTGAATATTTGTGAGGTATGCTTTGGGTTATGCCCCTTACTATATCAAAGTAAGAAGATGCAAGAGTGCATTCATCCAAGGTAACAAAACACCACTATTTGTCTGGATTGGATGTTGATTCTTCCTATATAGGGGAGTATTTGTGATGAAAAAAGTCACTCAGAACTCTTATTGATGTCGTTGATGCAAAGATGTTGGTTGCAGAAACCTTTGACATTGATGCCAATCAAAGAGAGTTTGGCATGAAAAACATTATACTATGGGGGAGAAGTATTACAATGGGAGAGAAGTATTGTAGGAAAGTATTATACTAAAGGAGAAGTTTGTCATGAATTTGTAATAACAATTTGGTACCAAGAACTTTAAGGTATATCAATGGGGGAGTATGATTGATGAAGAGGATTTGAAGAATATTTTTTCTTTTGTTGGTATTGTTGGAACTAGATGTTTTTCATCTATGTTGCCATCAATGCCAAAGGGGGAGATTGTTGGAAGATTGGAAAGATTGGAGAGATTGGTTTGATGATGATATGTTACATTCATGACTAAGTTTTTCATTGATGTCAACATAGTATGTTTTATGTCTTCTGTGGTATCTGATAGAAGAACAATGGAAAGATTAAGTTGGTATAGATGGCTAGTTGAGCATAATAACTACTTGAGGTTATGAGAGATACTTATAAGTATTTAAAATATTTAGTTAACATCAAAAGTAGAAAGGAAAAGTCTAGAAGAATATATGTAAGTTTGGGTGATGTTTGTTCTGAGATAGAGTTATAGAGGCATGTTTTGGTAAAAATTTTATATCTCTTAGCAAAGTTAATATCTTGAGGATTTAAGTTAACGACATGGAAAAGACATGTTGAGGATGGCATGGCTAAGCTTTTTGATCATAATATTGTGTGTATGAAAAAATATTCAAGTTGTAAGATAGAAGATTAAGGTTATCACTAAGTGTAATGTGTTCTTAGTGAGGTCCTATAATAATTAATTGAGAAGGACTAACATCCAACTTAGAAATTTTTTTATGGACTTAGTATAAAGGAAGGAAATTTACCTTTATCATGACATGTCTAGATATGGTGATATCCAAATTCTGAATGTTTGCAATAGCAGAGATTGCAAATGTAAAATTGAGTAGAGTAGTGTAGAAGTGAAGGAAAATTCATTGCTAAGGTTTTGCTGAGTGATATAGGTTTGGTATTTGAATCTAAGGTTTTTGACCTAGTCTACAAGGTCTGATAGTGATTGTTTTGGTTGACAAGATATAGGAAAGTGCAGAGGAAAGAAGAAGATGCTAGTAAATTACTTTTTTGAGTAGTGAGCTCTTCTTGTAGTTGAAATTACATGTTTGGGTAGTGGGCTCTTATTGCATACATTATACCAGAACTCCTAATAGGGTTGTGATATCCTAATAGGGATTCATAGTCTCCTAAAAAGGACTCACTATACTAAATATTGTAACAGGCTCCTAACGTAGTGCATCCTCTAATAAAACATATTTATATTAGTTCATCATCTTGCAGGCATCATTCGCACCAGGGTTTTCCCTCTGATCAAGAGTTTCCCTAGTCAATATATTTGGTGTAATTGTCTATGTGCATCTTTGCATGGTTGTTTACTTTGATTGAATGGTAAATATTTTTTAATGAAGATAAGTGGTTTAATTATTGGATAACTGATTCAACCCCCCTCTCTATTATCTTGGTAGACTATTATTTCTAACAGTTGAAGAGACACTAATTTTTATATCAGATAATGTACACACTCCATCATGTCATGTTGAAGGCACAACATCAACATGTAGGTGATATTCCATATTTTGCATCTTATTGCCAAGGCACATCATCTTTAGTTCAAGGTAGGCAAAGAACTCAAACTTGTGTTGATGTTAAAAATGTTGAGAGATAGAATAGATTATAACACCTTCTAGAATTTATTTTAGAAGACAAAAATATTTGTTTGATATTGATACTAACATTTTGAAATCAATGCCTGACAAGATTAGCAAGCGTACTTGTCAAAGAAAAGTTAATCGTATGTGGAGATCATTCTTTGAAGAATTAAATATTATAGGTCAATGCCATTCATTAATTGAAATGATGAGGAATTTAAAATTTAGGCCCATCATGAAGATTCTTGGGCTAAGAACAATGAATGATTCAAATGAAAAAAGCATTGTAAAGAATCTAATGACTTCATATGACAAAGTAGGTTCTAACTCTCGCATAAAAGATAGTAATATCACAAGACACGTACTTACATCAACAATAGTAAGTACCCAAATGAAGAAAGCTCAAATCATGAGAAAGATGAGAAAAATATTGAAAATTAGTAGAGGTACTCTAAGGAGAGCAATGGTAACGCATGAAAGAGTGGAAGATCCAAAAAAAAATGAGTTATGGACATTGAGTGGTAGACTACCATGAAAGGATAAAGAAATTAGTGAATCTTTGAATCAATGATTGAATATTTTTGGACAAATAACTTGTTTGTTTCCCATAATCAAAGAGATGTAAGAAGGAGGATTGGTAGCCGAAATCATGATACACATGTGAAACATTTTGTGGACTCAACTCAAACACAATTTTTTGCAAAATTTAATGGTATGTATCCTCAAATTCAAATAATTAAAATATTTTTTGAGATGGGTAAACCTTTTTATGTGAAGACAAACCACACACACACATTTTGTTGTCTTCGGATACATATTAAATTTTCTAACCATTTTGATGTTTTTAGGCATATATTTGTGTTTTATCATTCTAAGTTTGTTTTGTAGAATTGTGACATGAATGAGCCACCTAGATCTTCAAGGGAATTTATATTCAACATTTTATGTGAAATAGGGGATGGTCAAAAATTTTATAAGACATCATGCTTGGATGGTACATGGTTATTTTGTGGTTCTTTGCATATTTTATCAACTTACAAACATATGGATAGTAAACATGCAATTGGAAATGAAACAATAGATTACAAAAAATAAATATAAGATAGTGGCATATGCTCTAAAGATGGGGAATAGGTTAAAAAATCTGATTTAATCATTGAAAAGATTCCAGCTTATGAGTTCATGGAGATATTTTGTGAAAAGATTATTTATGAGTATGTAAGGCATACACATAGAGCTCAATCGCTCAATTTGAAATTCAAGTTGTGCAAGGATACATTTCCAATGGATAGCATTTTTTTGGTTATAGACTTTATAGGGAACTACACACTACAACCAAAAAATGAGGTGAAAATAAAGTATTATACTTCTCAATAGGTTTCCATATTTGTTCACATAACATTCATGCATTCACCTACAAGTATAGAGGATCATGAGAAGATATTGAGGGAAAACCATTTTTACATCAATGATGATTGGTCACATTCTACAAAGTTTGTACATGGTTTTTTTCAACTATTTTATGGAGATTTGGCTAACATGGGCATACCATATCGCTATCATATTATTTTGTCAGACAATTGCACATGTCAATTCAAGAACACATAGATGTTCTATTGGTTGAGTACGATGCACAATTTGTCTAGAATTCAATATATGTGGAATTTAATAGGGGTTGGTCATGGAAAGGGAGAGCACAATAGTATGCTTTTGTCCATCATGTGTAGAGGAAAATTGGGATAAGTGTGAGTTGATTGAATGGGTGGACAAATAGGATATATGGGTTTTGGACCCAATTGAGACCTATCATGCCCCACAAGCACTAGAAATGGTAAACATAGATTCATCCATAGACTTTGAACACTTGTCTAATCTAGTGCAACTTGGTAATATATACATCTCTGTAAATTCAATATGTAACTTTATAACTTTTACATAAGTATTTGTTGAATTAATGACCACATTTTGTACATTTATCACTCTAGACCATATTTTTGCTATTATTGCACCTAAAGACAATGAAGAAGGGACAAATTATTATTTTTTTCATTGTGCCCAAGCCAAAAAAAAATTGGATCACTCGGTTATACATGGTGAAGGTTTAGAGTACCATATAGGTGTAGTGGTTGTAATCGACACATGGCTTAGATGATATTCTAGGAAGAACCCTAACTTGTGGCTATTTGAGGATTGGCAAATAGAAAGGAAGATTCTTCATTATTTGAACCTTGTTGTCATGTCAAATGTCTACTTGATAAAATATGATGGAAAACCACATAATAAGACTCTTTGAAAGGTTCATGAGTTAGACCATGAGGAAATACTTGAGACATTAAAATGTAGAGAAGATCCATCTAGTTCAATAGATTGAATATAATTACAAAAACATGGACCTCTCTCACTTTTTGTGATGCAAAGTGCACAACTAGGTAGCTTCAAATGGACTTTCCCACTCTTTGGTGTAAGACACCTCCCTTCTTTTTAGTTTTTGAGGTTTATTAAGGTTTAGTTAAGAGGTTGTGTGTGTCTAATAAGTTCAAAGATTTCTTCAAATACAACTAGTGTCAATGTATTTGTAAAAGAGCCAAAATTGTTCATTAGGTCCTAAGTTCGCCGAAAGTTACTCAATGAGCCAAAAGTTTCTCAATAGATAAAATATTGTTAGGGTTGGGAAACTAAAGTATTTGGTTACATGATAGGTCCTAGTAATCCTAACTAGGGTCCTAGAATTCTCCTAGATGGACCCATTTAACCAAAAGATGCAAAGAGCAAAAATTTCTCAAAAGTTGCAAAGTTGCTCAAAAAGTTGCTTGAGCAACTTTTGCAATTTTCAGCATGGGAAAACACTCAAATTACTCAAAATTGCTAGTAGGCCTAATTGCCCCCAACTAGGTCTCCAGTGAGAAAGATATTAAGTATTCTCCCAAAATCTGCAACGGACTTCTAGGACTTGGAAAAGGTTCCAAATTTTAAAAAAAAACTAAAAACACTTAATCCTATGCTATGTTAACCAAAAACACAAAAAGACCCAATTTTGTGTAATTAGAAACTTTTGCTCATATCTTGCACAAAGTGGCCTAGGTAGAGATATCTTGCTCATATCTCTCCCATTGTTTATTGTGGGCTTGATTTTTCTACTTTGTTAGCTTTGAGTGGTAAGGAAAACTCTAGTCCCAAGATCATCTCATTGTATTGACAGCTCAAACATTCTCAGGCACACCGAACAAAATTGACTTGAGAGTCACTAAATGCCATAGGGAAGTGATCTTTGATAGGGCATATCTTGGAGTTTGTGCAAGGGATGGATCAAATTCTAGATGCTACAAGATCATGTTGTCAACACCTACAATAACTTCTTTCAATTTTTGGATATTGGATTTCATTTTGATTTTTCAGCCCCATCTTTAGTGATGTTGAAACTTGTAGTGTTGGCCTATACAAAGTCCCCAATTGGTGAATCTCTCTAACCATTTGTCGTGGGATTGAGCTATCTATTGTGCTAGCTCTAGGTGATTAGGTAAAACCTATTCCCAAGCTCATCCCATCATATTGACTGGTTGAACATTCTCGGGCACACCAAATAGAATAGACCCTTACAGTCACTAAATGCCATAGAGAAATGAGCTTTGATGAGGCATATCTTGGAGCTCGTGCGAGGTATGGATGCAATTTTGGGTGGAATATAATTTTTTTGTTGACACCTACACTAACCTATCTCTCTTTTAGAGATTAGATTATGTTTTGATTTTGTGGCCCCATCTCAGGTGATGCTGAAACTTGTAGTGTTAGTCGATATAAAGTTGACAATTGGTCAATCTCTCTAACCATTTGTCATTGGATCAAAATATATATTATGTTAGCTCTGGGTGGCTGAGTAAATCCTATTCCCAATCTCTTCACATCCCATGGACCACTCAAACATTCTTAGGAACACTGAATAGAATCGACCCTAAGAGTCACTAAATGCCATAGGGCAACAATCTTTGATGCGGCATATCTTAGAGCTTTTGTAATGTATGGATGCAATTTTAAGTGCTACAGGATCATGTTATCAACAGCTACAATAACCTCTCCCTCTTTTTGGAGATTGGATTATATTTTGATTTTGTGGCCCCATCTTGGGTAATGCTGAAACTTGTAGTATTAGCCACCACAAAGTCGCTACCTACAAAATCTCTCTAACCATTCATCATGGAATCAAATTGTCTATTCCATTAGCTTTGGGTGGTTAGGTAATCCCTAGTCCCAAGATCATCCTATATTGTTGACCATTTGAGCATTCTCAGGCATGTCAAGCAGAATTGACCCTGATAGTCACCAAATGCCATAGGGAAGTGATCTTTGATAGGGCATATCTTGGAGCTTGTGTGAGGTATAGATATAATTATAGGTGCTATAGGATTTTTTTGTCACCACCTATAATAACCTATCTCTTTTTGGAGATTGGATTCCATTTTAATTTTGTGGCCCCATCTTGGGTGATATTGAAACTTGTAGTGTTGGCCAGTACAAAGTTGCCAACTGGTCAGTCTCTCTAGCCATTTGTTGTGGTATCAAATAGTTTATTCCGTTAGCTCTGGGTGGCTGAGTAAACCCTAATCCAAAGCTTGTCCCATCTCATTGACCACTTGAACATTCCTGGGCATGACAAACAAAATTGACCCTAAGAGTCGCTAAATGCCATAGGGAAATGATCTTTGACTAGGCATATCTTAGAGCTCATGTGAGGCATGGATGCAATTCCAAGTGCTATAGGATTGTGTTGTCAACACCTATAATAAAACTTCTCTCTTTTTGAAGATGAGATTCTATTCTAATTTTTTGGCACCATCTTGTGTGATGCTAAACCTTGTACTATTGGCTAGTACAAAGTTTCCAACTAGTGAAACTTTATAACTATTCATTGCGGGATCAAAATGTATATTCCATATCTCCAAGTGATTGGGTAAACCCTAGTCCCAAGCTCTTCCCATCCTATTGACCGCTTGAATGTTCTCCGGCATGTAGAATAAAATTAACCCTAAGAGTCACTAAATGTCATAGGGTAATGATCTTTGACAAAGGCATATCTCAGAGCTTTTACAAGGTATGGATACAATTCTTGGTGCTATAGGATTGTGTTTTCGACACCTACAATAAATTCTTTCTCTTTTTGGAGATTGGATTCTATTTTTATTTTGCGGCTCTATCTTGGGTGATGTTGAAACTTCTAGTGTTGACTGGTACAAAGTTACCGACTGGTGAGTCTCTCTAACCTTTCATCATGGGATCGAACTACCTGCTCTATTAGCTCCAAGTGTCTTGATAAATTTTTAGTCCCAAGCTCATGTCATCCTATTGAACGCTTGAATTTTCTCAAGCACACTGAATAAAATTGAACCTAAGAGTCACTAAATATTGTGTTTCGATACTTGGAAGAATGAAAAAGATAAAAGAACTTGAACACTTAAAGGAAATTTTAAGCAAGAAAAAAGTACTGTACAAACATGAAATAACTTAATCCAAGGTAAAAATTCAACTCTTAATGCAATTTTCTCTTTGGCCCCTCTCACAGAGATTGTGTTTGATATCCTTCTATGTTGTCTAATTGATACTGCTTCTACTCAAATGTCTCATAGATAGTGTTGCATTTCTATTTCCTATTTATATTACTATAGATAAGAAGCCCAACATCATGATTATTTCTCCATGCAAAAATTTTTGGATTCAATATAGATTTTCTGCAAGTAGCATTAGTTTATTGAGGACTTGACATGAAAATAGTTGGACCACTGCTAAAAGGCCACTTAGAAACATTTTTCCCTATCACAACTTTCAAAATTAGATTTCTCATTCTATCATTGCCCTTAAAAATATATTTTTTGAGGAATATTGGAGGCACAACAATTGTAGAAAGCCATGACTACCAATTTCAATCCTTGGGTGCAAGAATTTATTCCTCTTGTAGTACAATACATGACTCTCCCTTCGTGCCCATCCGCTTTCCCAATTTCCCCTCCAAAAATGAATGCAATCTTGCTAATATGATACAATATTTTGTCCAACTTCATTCCAACTATAGATAAATTATGTTCCACACATCATGAATTATATTCCAAAAATATCTCCATCGAATTTCCCTCTCATGGGTTGTCTAATTCCTTTTCCTCCTATAAATACTCCCTTTCCTAGTGGAAGAATAGTGGAACAATCTAATTGTCTGCACAATTTTTTGGTTTTCCCTCCTCATGAGCATCAAGGTTTGAAGGGTCCTCCTCCACAACATCATTGTATGGACTTTGACCCACTTTGTATTGGTCTCAAATTAGTTTTGATAATTGAGTGTCAACACACTTAAGAAATTTCTAAGTTGATGTTGAGTATAATATAGATGCCAAGCAACAATATGTGCTGAGCCAAAAACTCAATAGTTGTTGAGTTATTCATGTGTTGGGAAAATTTCAAGTACTAAGTGACAATTGATGTTGAGCCAGTATATGTACTAAGTATAGGTGTTGAGCAAGACATAGTTACTATAGAAGCCAAGCAAGATAGAAACATATATGTGTTGAGCATCAATAGACAATAAGTGTCGAGTAACACAGAATCAACATATGTGTTTCTGCCTTCACAAACTCAAATGTAAACCATTTTTGAGTTGACTCAAGATGAATCTTGAAGGATCTAAAAGATAAGATCAAATCTATCACATTCCCTATGTAATCAGCATGTAACCAATTAGAAAAATGGAGAGAGGATGCAACCAATTAGGAAATAATGAAAGAATTGGGTAGGAAAGATGGATAAATCTCTATCGTAGATTCATACCTAACCCTAAGTATCAAAACCTTTAAAAGGAGGTCAAAACCCAATAATTAGAGAGAGTAAGAGGTCATGTGGGAATGCATGAATGAAGGCTAGTGAAGTCTTAAGGGGTGTAAGGGCTTAGAGGAAGAATAGTATTGTAGAATCAAGCTGATTAGAATAGAGTATAAAAAATATGAATAGAGTTATATTAGATCAGGAAGGATCATATCAGATTGGACAAAACAAAGATCTGGAATAAGCAATTCAAGATTGTAAGTCATCAGGTCAATACATTCTACTATACTTTCTAGCCATTGTATTAGGAGAATGAAAATCCTATGAAGATAGGTTGGCTGAACAACTATTTTGTAGAACCTTTAACAAGGTGTTAAATCCTTTAATAAGGTGACATTCCAATTGAATGTTTGTAAATCCTTTAGATAGGTCACTTTTAACAAGGTGTAAAGCCTTTAATAGGGCAAGCCTTTCATAGGGTAGACCATTGATGGTGGTCAAACTTTGTAACCTTAACTACTTACATATTGCTATAGTGATAAGTTGTGGGTGTCATCCCCACCCCAATTTTACCTTCTCATTTTTGGAGGATTTCAGGGTGACCAAGTCTTGTGTTATCTATTTTCATGCATGTCTTTACTTTCATGTTTATTAAATGTGTTAGATGCATGTGATTGATTTTAGTTAAATAAGTTTTAGATGATAAAGTTGGCACTTCTGATTCACCTCCTCCCCCCCCTCTCTCAAAAGTATTCTTCCCACTTGTAAATTTCAACAATTGGTATCAGAGCTGAGTTCTCACAAGGAGAAGCCTTATAGCTTGGAGAAAAAGATCTGGAAATGGAAGTCTACAAACTTTTGAAGATCATAGATAACTAGGAAATTGAGATACATCTCATTCTACATTCTTTGGAAGAAGCCATGGAAACTAAGAAAATCCCTAAAGAGTAGAAGAGAGATTGCCATAGTTGATAATGATAAATAATACAAGGAAATTGGAACCTCAAAAGTGTTTGCAAATGGATATTCTAAGGAGTTTGATGCAACAATAGCAGACTTGATGAAAAAGAATACAGCTCAAGAAAAAGAGATAAGAACTCTCATGATTGAACAAGAATCTCAAGCCATGATGCTTTGTGAAGTGACTAAATAGAAGAAAAGAGCTATTGAAGACAAGGCTATGATAGAAGAAGACAAGAGAAATCTTGCCAATAGATTGGAGGAAAAGTCAATTGAACTTGCAAGAATTTCCAATCTGTAGCTAGACACCCTAAGCCAAATGATGAATGCACATCATGAGTTGAATGTCAAGGACAATGAGATCTCCACACTAAAGATACAAAGTGAACAATTGCAAAATGACTTGAGAAGAGAGAAGGAAATTGCAGAGAGCTTCAACAAATCTAATGAAGCTATCAAGTACCTTGAATAGATTCTAAAATCACCAGGAGCCATCAATGACACTTCACGACTAGGATACACTAGCACTGAAAAAGGAGAATTGTCCAAGACTACAGAAGAAAGAAGTGACAAAGGTAAGAATACTAAACCTAGTTGTCATTTTTGTGGTAAAAAAGGTCATTCCTCTAATGTGTGTAGGAGCAAGAATGTCCATCAACATGAAAAACCTAAGAATATGGGTCACTGTCATAAGTGCAACAAGCAAGGACATCAAGCACATGACTGTAGGATTAGAACCATCAAGACACCAAGATTTGAAGGTCATTGCTACAATTGCAAGAAGTATGGACATAGAGCTTTTGAGTGTAGATCAAAGCCTATGTGGACACCTAATCAACTAGCAAGGGCAACTAATTATGGACATCACTACAATTGGGACTACAACACTAGTCAAAGTTATCACTGCAGTCAATAATATGGACACATCCCTAAAAATTACATAAGAACACATTTCAGTGGAAGATACAATAGATGGTTGAGTGAAACTACATGCTTCAGTTGTTTGAAGACTGGTCATATCAGCAAAAATTGTAAAATAAGGTCAAAGGCACCCAACTCAAAGTTCAACAAAGGAAAAGAGAAGGTAGATGTTGAACACATTAGAGGAGAAATGAATAAAGAATGGAAGAAGAAAGATGAAGGCAACACATCTAATGAAGTGATCACTTCACCTAAAAGGTCAAGTGGTCAAACTTCATCCAACTAAGCAAAAGAAGGTATGTGGAACTAATGTACAAATC
The DNA here is from genome assembly GCA_028749045.1 of Cupressus sempervirens. Lineage (NCBI taxonomy): Eukaryota > Viridiplantae > Streptophyta > Pinopsida > Cupressales > Cupressaceae > Cupressus > Cupressus sempervirens. The sequence continues at coordinate 290,625,657 of CM053786.1, read as the reverse complement.
TTTATCATACATTAGTTCCAAGACAAGTAAGTACTGAAAATGATAGATCGGCATGAATAGAGATGCAAAGTTAAAATTTCAAGTTTTATAGTTATTGCCAAGTAAGAAAAGTTATTGTTAGATGATGAGTAAAAACATAGTACATGTCGAGTTGTCTGCCAAAATCAGTAGAAGCTGAGTGGTTAGTCATAGCTGAGTTAGTAGTGGATGCCAAGTGAAGGGAAATTTGTATTGCAGCTGAGAAAGAGAAACTCTAGTATATGTTGGGTGTTTGGAAAGACAATGGAAGCCAAGTAAAGTAGAATTGCTTAAGGAGCTAAGTGGATAGTTATAAATGCACTAAGCATTAAATGTTATGCAATAAGGGTATATGATTGCATTTTGAATCATTTTTCACCATCACAAACAAAGAGTGTAGAATGATTTCCCAGCAAAGTTCCAAGCATTTGACCAGATTTCAATAGAGATTCAACATAGTTTCATTAATTTTAAGGTATTTATACTAGTGTCGAGCTACATAGTTTCAAATTTTCTTTGTGTTTAAACCCTAGATTACACAAATGTCATCTAGCTCTAGGAAACCTTAGGATAAAGAGTTGTTTGAAGTTTAGTTAGTGTCAAATGAAGTTAAGTAACCTAATTTTTGACCTATCCCTGAAGTTGCATACAAGAATGACCATGTTAGAGCCTTATCTGTAATTCCTCCTAAAGTAGTAATGGTTCAAGATGTTAGGAGATGTTACAACTACAAAATAGGTGTTATTGGAGACATGGAAATTAGGGAGGCATCTGATAGATTGTGTGAGAATGGAGTCTTGGAGGAAGAATTCCAAATCATTGAGAATAAGGGCTTAACCTGTGCCCTAGAGTTTCCTACCATCTTTAAGACTGAATGGATTAGAATTGTACTCAGTAGGATACATGATGATGGCTTGTGGTTAGAAGATGGGCCAGTTAAGATATCAAAAAGGATTATCCATAGGGTAATAGTGTATGCAACCCTAGATCGGCCCAAGACACTGAGAAGTGACTCCAAAGAAGCTATTGAGAAGAATACTGGAGCCAAGTGGAACAAGAGAGGCATGACCATAGATACCATTAAGGATCCTCTTTTTGATTTTTCTATCAAAGCCATTTCTCACAAATTCTACCAATCTAGTAGACTCAATAGTTTTCCATGTATTGCAATGGATGTTGGTTACAAACTTGTCAAAAAGGATCATACTTATGATCTAGCTGAACTACAACTAGAATAGATCAATGAAAATTTGGGAGCTATAAGAAGAACAAAGGGAGCACAATATTTTGTTGCCATCAATGCCAAACGGGGAGATTGTTGACAATTTGCTAATGAAGATATGTAATTTCTTTCATTTATGGAAACATGTGATGTACATTCTTGTAGAAAACCTCAAAAATAAAGATACTTAGCTTTTGGTACTCAAAAAATTGTCTAATTATGAATTTGGTTTACAGCAGTGTATTGTTTTGTATGAAACTTGTTACTGATGTCATATTATGATTAGAGAATTTAGATGGAGATAGTATACTTGTTGATGAAGATGTGTATAACCTGTGGCATTAGTGTGGACTATATAGAACAGAGATATTTGCGTTCCACCAATGAAACAAGACAACAAAATTAAAGGAAAGGAATTATTTTGTTTACAAAATAATTACTCTACCAAATAGGGTCGACATCCTAGATGTTTACTCTAAGTTGGAAAATTTTACTATGGTCTTAGCTAACCCAACAAAAAAAATTGAAAAGGCATGGTATGTATGCAAAGGATATCTTAAACAAATTCAAGATGTTGTGATGTGTTGTGCATTTTGATAAGTGATATGTGAACTTTTGTGAAAGTGATATATGTGAAGTTTTGAGAACTTGATTTTGTGATCCAAGATCAAGCTAAGGTCAGAGATCAATCAAGAAAGAAGTTACAACACCTATATACTAAAGGACTAATTCTTTTTCTAGATATTGAGCTCTTTTTGTAATTGGAAGTGCATGTTTGGGCAATGGGCTCATCTTGCATCTACTATACTGCAGCTCCTAATAGGGATTCAAAGTCTCCTAACATGGACTTTCTATACTAAATTTTCTCATTGAATCCTAGTAGGGTTCATCCTCTAACAAGGAACATATATATCAATATATTATCTAGTGAGTATCATCCCCACTGAGGTTTTCCCTTGGCCATGGTTTCTCTAGTTAACAAAATATGGTGTTATGAGTTATCTTTGTGCATGTTTACTATTACTAGTCAACATTACTTGTTTTCTTTCTTATGTATGGTTCAAAGTAATAAATAATATCTAGTTGGAAATTAAAGTTTGTAAATTATTGATTCATCCCCCCCCCCCCCCTCTGCCTCTCAAGGACTAGGTTTGCAACCCAGGTGAAGTGAAAAATTAAAAAAATGATCTTTGTATCCAATAATTTTTCACATCTTCATAATTAGTGGTTCAATGACTAGATTGATAGGTCATTGCCTTTGACCAAATTCCTTTGCATCTAGTTTGAGAGTTATATCATGTACTATTATACTTGGATCATATTTTTTGAGGTCCTCATAACTCCATGATATGGCATCCTTATGCTTGGCTAATAGGTACAACATTTTTATCCTTTCTTGTTGATTCCAAATTGTTCCAATCTTTACTATTCTAGGGTCTTTGGAAGAACTCAAATTGTATGAATCACAGTCATCATTTCTCTCTTTGAGAAGAGGTCTTTTCTATTTTGTATATTCATCTTTATCAAATCTCTGTTCAAGTTTGATCGTCCCTCTAAGAATGGTATTTATTTCCAAATTTATTACCTAATCATCATCCTTGATCTCTTGCTTTTCTTAAACTTCATCTGGTTTTTCATCAATCATTTTCCCTTCAAACATTCCACTACTCATGATGAATTCCAAGATGTGATGATTGAAAGACTTAGAATTTTTTATTATTTTTAGGGATGGACAGGCCTGCAACTAAATCTACAAAAAATATTTTAATTTTGGTTTTCTCCATTGCTTGTAATGTAGTAGATGATGTCATCTATGCATCTAGAAGTGCATTTCTCCTATGGGGAAAAGATCTTATATTAAAGAATTGGAAATCTTCCATCAAATTCCAACCATTTTTCTGTATGCTTAGAATCTTTTAAAATTGCATGAATATGCTTCCTTGATTTCCCTAATCACTAGATGAGAATCTCCTCTGACTATGAGCACTCTCACATATTTCTCTAAGGCTAGTAGAAGACCTCAAACTAGAGCTTCATATTATGTAGCATTGTTAGTACATAAGAATATTAAATGATGGGCATCATAGTAGGACATTTTTCTAGAGATGTTTAGCTCCATCCCAACTCTTTCTCCTTGTTCACATTTAGAACCATTGAATCATAAGATCCATACTATGTCTATGTCTTTTGGTAATTTTTTCTTCACCTTGGATTTTACCTTATCCTTGAAATACTTGGACTTTGGCTTCCATTCCATCTTGTCTTGGGTAGTATTCCTAGTCTCTATAGGTATGTTTCTTGGTGTGATTCTGGATAGTGGTTTGACACATTGTCATTGTTTCTCATAAAGTTCACTTGTGAGTTCAATTACTTTACAATTTTCTTCTTTAGGTCTAACAATGATGGATTTCTATCCTTGATCTTTGACAAAACATCATTGCCTATGGATAGTTACCATTCCTTGAGAACTTGGTGGAAGCTCTCCTTCATCTGAAGAAGTATCATTTTAGGATATCTTGGGATCATTGTTTAACAAGATTCCTTTGGAGGATGAATGTTTAGATGTTAAAATTGTTTCATCAATTTTAGACTAACTTCTTTTGTCAATATATTTTGAGCTATTGAATGCATGAATTTCTTTTAGAATTTCTTGGTTTTCATCCAATAGTATTTTTTGTATGGTTGGTAAAGTAATGTCCTCTTTTATTTCAATATCCTTTGTCAAACTTCCTAGTGATGCCACTTTTGATAGCACTCATGACACATTATCTTGACAACATGGACATTTGAATTCATAATGATTTTCTTAATGAAGGTGGTAGAAACTAGCTAGCAAGAGTATGCCTAGATGTGCATCTTCTATAAAATATTGCATGTTATATATTATTTTTTCCATGAATATATTTAAAGTGCTATCATTAAGTAAAAAATCATGTACTACTTCTATGGGGCTTCCCTCAGAGGTTTCCCACAAATTGAATGTTGGGACTCAATATGTCCCCAAATCTTACTAGTGAGAAAAGACCTCATTGGGAGTATTATACTCAATGACCATTATCTTTAAATTAGGTTCTATATTGATCTTGATTTAGTTATTCAATCCCTTCCATGTCATCCATAGTTGGGTGAAGTCGTTTGAGAATCGTCCCCTTAGGCACTTTGTTCACTATCTACTCAAAAGCATCCCATACATTTCAAGAATAAATGTATGTCAATAAAATCTTAGAATCTTCAATTAGTTTTGATTTTTGTATGCACATCTTTTATTATTCCAATTACTTTGACCTATGTCTTATCTAGTTATATTACCACTCTATTTGTAGGTTGTGTTACTACTCCTAGCCTTTGGGAAATTGATAGTGACATGACATTGAAACTACCATCTAAATCTATCAAATAATTTTATAAGTTTCTTCAAAAAAATATGAAGACTTAGAAAAAATTAAGGTACCTCCAATTTATCTTTAAACATAGTAGGCATAAGAACTATTGCATTGTCATTTGAAGTGGGCTTTCACTAAGCACCAAGTGTTGTTGTGGATTTTGTATGGTCCAATGTTTTCAATGGGGCTTCCCTTTGGGTAGAGAAGCTTTGCACCATGTAAACATGTAAATTTTATCTTTTATTTTTTGAAGTTCTTCAATTGCACTATATTTCTCTGAAGACCATGTTCGATTCCTCATCATTGTAGGAGGATTATTGAATGTTTGGGCCTCTGGGATAGGCTCCTGTGGTAGCATCAGGTTATTTCTTCTCTAAGGATATGGAGGATTAGGGATTTGATCCTATGATTACAATTGGTTCATGGTTCTCTTCGATTGCATAATTCATAAGTGTTCCTCTTATCATTGCAAAAGCCTATCATTTCTACTACTTCCAACTCAGCTTCTTGGTTGAAAGGGATTCATTGAATTGTCATCCTCTATTGGAGGTGCATCATAATATGCTAACACCATTATGTTGAAATAGATGGAGGATGTGTTTACATCTTGGGGATGCTAATTTTGGCTTATATTACCATCATAATAATATTCATTTGTGTTGTTTTGGGTGTTTCTAGCAGGTCCAACAAAGTGTGCCTCAACAAAGTTGACATGGTTAACAATGCCAATGAGAATGCTACTATGGTTAGGGTGGTGTTCCACTAATGGTTTGGCCATGTTACCCATGTAATTCTTTACTATACATTATAATTGTTCCCACCATTATTTTCATTATAGGAACCATAGGTTCTATTTTGATTCAACACATAGTTATTGTCATTTTGAGCAGTAATTGAGTGTTAGAAATTCTTATTTTGTCCTTGAGACAACTTTATCCTTGTGAGCTCATTAGATAATTATGACATTATTTTGTCATGACCTTTAACTTATTGGCCATAGTGTTGTTCTCAAGTTCATCTGGTGGAGAATGTTTTTGCTAAAAATGTTGCTTTTAGGGGCTCGTACCCTAGATATGTAAGGGTTGTTCTTGTAGTAGCATCAAAATATTGTGTGACAATAGAAAAAAATTTGTGTAGGTATGGCATTAAATGGATGAAAATGAGGTAAATCCACTTGCATTCCTACTAGATATAGTGGTATTACTCCTATGGTGTTTATGTCAAGGGGATTGTCATGCTTTCCCCTCCATTAGTGTTGGCTTTCTTGGTAAAAGTGACTACTTCTTGAAAAACCTTCTCAAGGGTATCAATGTTTCCAATGGATATCCTTCTCATGAAAATAGTTGTGAGTGGATCCATGGAGTTAAGATAAATTTTTATTGCAGCCTCAAGTATAACTATATAAGAGGACTCCATCCTTTGGTGTTTCACGTAAAAGTGATGACTGAACCTAGAAATGGTTTCTTGAGGGTCCCCCGTGATGGAAAGAAATGGATGGTGTAATAAATTTGAATTGGAAAATGCTTTGAATTAGTCCAAGAACATACTTTCAAAAGATTTCCAATTAGTGATAGAGGTCGACAATAGATTTATAAACCAACTAAATGTTGTGTCACCCAAAGTATAGGGGAACAAATGGATAACCACATCTTCATGCTATATTTACTTCCTCTTGATAATTTCTTTAAAAACATTAACATGGTCTTCTATTGTTCATGTTTCTTCATAAATGAACTTTGGGGAAAATCTATCAGGATTTTCACAAAGTTCATGGAGTTGTCCTTGTAAGCTAATTGGTGAATTCGAAGCATTGGTAAAGAAATCCATTGATTGGGGAGATGGTCGATTTTATTGTTAATGGGGAGATGTTGGGAGTGAAAAAATTGATGACTACAAAGAAGATGTTAGAAATATGAAATGTAGTGGTGGATGCATTTTGGGAATCCCTTTATCACTGCAAGACTTGCAAAAATGATCAAGATCTAGGAACTCATGCTTGTTAGGCTACCTTAGTACTTGCTACAAGGTGGATAGTGGATTGGAATTTTTCAAATATATAAAAGTGTAAAATAAATTTTAGGCCCTCCATCTAGTGTCAATTTTGTTGATCATCATAATTGCATGATAACAATGGTAGAAATTTATGAGAATCACTCTCTTCAAAAGCAAGTAAAATATTAACTCGAAGGTTCTGGGAGGCTATTTTTCAATTGAATGGGTACCTCACTTGAAGATAAATGTTTCTATTTTCTGAGGTGGTCTTTGTTGGTTTTGTGAATTCCAATTTGTAACTCTATGATACTAAAAAAATAATTAGTGAAAAACTATATTTTTTTAATTTTCTGATTTCTTTGATGCATGAAAGTCTAATATGTAACTAATATAAATTTCTTACTTAACTAGATTTGTGAAAAGAAAATTGCAAAGATATGGGGTAAAAATAAAGTAAACAAATTTCTAAAAATAAAATCTAATGAAACATAAGGTACAAAGATAATGTGTCTACGAATTAAATCTTCATCGGGAATGTTAGGAAACTAACAAAATTGCGAGCAATGTAGTCGTAATCCCTTTGATGCAATTGTTAATGGAACTTTATAAGATTGTATGGTTTTTTCACAACTTGTCAAACCATGTAGCTACAAAAGTGTGCACACATGAGACAAATTTATATCAACATACATGTATGAATTCCCTTCTCTGATTCATCACTACAAAGGTATTATGCAGTTAATTGTGACAAACTCCAGAAAACTAAGATCACACAAGAATTCTAAAAATAATAAGACTATTATCTCCTTCATTATTAATGAACTATTAAATCAAAAAGAGAACACGCATTCTAGTAAGAACCACTACACATGAAATGAGAATACCAATAGCATACTTTATTGCATAAAATGTTGGCCTTGAATACATGTTACATCCCTATATTTATAGTGAACCCTCTCCTTCACATGATTTTTGTAGATAGGGGTTTTCCCATGAATAAAACATTCTAAAACTATTAAAATAGGCAAAATACATACAAAATGGCCCCTACTATAGTGTTGTGTAGGCTTGCACTCTTGTAAATTTATTCATTAAATGGTGTGTAGGCCTTTACATGACTCAAAACTATTAAGAGAAGAAGCAGATAAGAGCGGAGAAATATTTGAGAATAAGTTAGACCTTAATAACCTTCCAAAAATAAGAACTCAACGTCCTCCATACACATCGATCAATTAACCACTGCTAAACTCAAAAAAATTGGAATCGATGCATGAAAATGCCAAATTTAGAAACTGCCAGTTAATTGGAGGCACAATTGTAAGTTGTTTGAAATCAGCATACATGTAAAGTTGTAGAGTTATGGAGGTATGAACATGTAGAGTTATGGAGATGAAAATTGTTCATACTTTAAAATCTCAAAACTGTGGAGTTGTAGAGGTGCGCACATATAGAGGTCCCTAGCTCAAACTAGTAGAATATTTTCTAAGTCAAAATCTCAATTTCTAGCATCTAGGTCTTGTTGTAGTTCAACCAAAATGGCATTTGGATGAGTCATCTTGAATATATCTATAAACACTATGACTTCTTTGGGACTCAAAAAATTAAGTGCTTCATATTTAACCCTTATTTCCCTATCAAAATCATGGACCTCCTTTTGAACTCCACCAAAACTCTCCATCTTACTATCTAATTCCCTTAGTGTTTCATCAACTTTTAAAAATCTCCTTATATCATCTTCTGAGGAGACCTCTTCGAAGGATTCCAAAACATATATATTACTACTACTTCTATTGAACATAGGTTCTATTTGGAGACATCATCAAAAATATCCAAACTTGTAGTATTATAATGCATGTCTCTTTATTGCATGTCTTGGATATCCTTGAACATTGTTACCATGTTCTTACTTCATGCATGTATTTTCTCAATATAGTCATCAAACATGTCCAATTCCTTAGCTATGGAACTAGGTAGCATCATTCAATATCATTGACATCTAATCTTTTTCAAAGTCATTAAGTCATTGGACCATGTTTAAATCTCATTGACCAACCAAAAATATTTCTCTACTACACCTCACATCTTCTTTGAAAAGTTCCTAATGTTGTGTAATAACTATATATTTATATATCTGATTTCACTACATTTGGACCTGAATTGAGACAACCACCCATCACCCAAGTGATACCAACAGGAATTGGCTCTTGTCAAATGGGTGTCAGGATTTTTCCATCTCAAATTGTGATGACAAGAGCTTCTATCTCAATTGTGATGTCAAAAGCTATTGTGAATTAAAGTTATATAGGGTCAGTCACCATCACAATTGTGATGGCTATCTATCAAAGACATTGTCACATGTACAATGTTTGTGTGATAGCAATGTTGTGGGTCTGATGACTATTTGTCAAAGATCCCATCGCACATGAGATATTTATGCAATAGAAATATTGTGGGTCTAGTGCCTATCCATCAAAAATGCAACATCGTCATAATAGAAAAAAATATGGAATGTGTGACATAGAAGAGAGTTCTTTCCTAACAAATCTATTTTTAAAATTCAACTTTGGTTATGAACATTATCAAGAGATTGCAATGCTCTTACTACTATAACTAGTATTACTATTATTTTTATCTTTTGGGAGAGATTGGATGTTTCTTGTGACTGTCAAATTTTTCCCATTGTGGGGAGGATTGAAGACCAATGGAAAAATGTTGTTTGTACATTCAAGCTTGACACAAACAACTTTTTTCCATTAGTCTTCGATCCTCCCTATAATGGGCACAATTTGATAGTCACAAGAATCATTTGATATTCTCCCAAAAGATAAAAATAACAGGAAAACTAGTTAAAGTGGTAAGAGAGTTGTAGTATCCTGATAACATTCATAACCAAAGTTGAATTTTAGAAATATATTTGTTAGGAAAGAACTCTCTCCAATTTCACACACTCCATTTTTTTTTTCTATTACAATTGCAAAATTTAAAGTTACTATATTTTTCCTAGTATATATATATTTGTCTGTCTGTGTATGTATGTATGTATATATGTATGTATGTATATATATACATACATACATATATACATACATATATATAGAATTTGAACTTGGTTCTTCAAATCCTTACACTCGACACTTCACTAAAGTTATTCTTCTAGAAATGAGAATAGTTGCTACAAATTCCTAGAAGCCAAGGGACACTAAAACTATGCTACATTTTTTGGAGACATGGGAGACTTTTCATAACATTCTAGATCATATAGTCATGCCCAAATTAATAGAAAAAGTGGATACTTGGGATCCTCGTGTTGGAAATGATTGAAATGATCATAAGAGAAGTTGTTGGAATGATATATTGAACTGGTAAAGAATGTCCTCAATCATAGTTTTGTCATTGATGTCAAACTTGCTACTTGCAAGAATGACAATTGCTTTAAGTGATCCAAATACTATCAATTTGGTAATTGTCAAGGAGGAAGCAATTAATAATATGTAACTAGAACACCTAGAGAAAGGTTGAAGTTATGATGTTGTAATGAAGTATAAGGATCAGTCAAGCCATTAATGAAACAGTGTATTGGATGACATACTAAAAGATACAAAGAATGAGCATACTGAAACATATCAAAGATCTAAGGTTTTAGCTAAGTCATACATAAAGCTCAAACCAAGTTCAAGTGTCGAGTGATAACAGATGCCAAGTGTAACAAGTGTCGAGTAATAACAGATACCGAGTGTAACAGGTGCCAAGTGAAATAGATGCCGACTGTAACAGGTGCTGAGTGCAATAGATGCCGAGTCTAACAAGTGTTGAGTGCAACAGATGTCGAGTGAAAATAGGTGCTGAGTGCAACAGATGCCGAGTGACAACAGGTGTCGAGTGATAACAAGTGCCTAGTGATAACAAGTGCTGAGTGCAACAAGTGTCGAGTGATATAGTTCTGTGTGCTGAGTAAAACAACATGTGCCGAGCACTAGTAACTCAATGATGTCGAGTAATACAGAGGTGCCAAGCACCAATAACTAAGTAATGCCAAGTTGCTGCATTATTTAGAAAATTGAAGATTCGTCAGATCAAAGCCGACAAAGTTGTTATCTAGAAATTTGTGAATTGAAAAGAGGATAAGAATGATGAGTTGGTGGCACAGAACACCACGTAGAACATTTTTAAATACAATTAGAGAAGAAAAAAAGATATGGGGTAGATACATTGTATCCTACCTAATCTATTTTTGAAACCCTAAAATTTGAGAGGGAGAATTGAGCGGCAAAGGAAAATCAGACTTGTATATAAGAAGACATAAGTTAATGGAAGAGTGAAAAAGTGGGGAAGAGAGAAAAAGAGAGGGGAATGAGAGAGAGAGGTGTTCAAGCATAAAAGCATGAAGTGTTGAAAGAGGTGCTAAGGAAAAGATAGCATAGGAACTCTATTTGGGTAGACGACCACAAGGTTGATTGCATTGGTAGAATGAGTAGGAAAACTCAAGGAGACGAAGCTTGAGAGAGAGACAAGCAAGTCAGAGCTAAAGTGATTAAAGCCAAGCATAAGGATTGAACTGAAAGAGTGATCTGAAATCTGCAAAGTATGTTGTAAGTTATGTTAGATCAAAAGACCATTATTGTTACTTTCTAGCAATTGTAACACTTAGTCTAAATCCTATGAACTTAGGTTGGTTTGATAACCATGTGATAAATCCTTTAACAGGGTGACATTCCAATTGAATGTCCTAAAGTCCTTTAACCAGGCCCATTCCTAACAGTTTGGTGAAACCCTCTAACAAGGTCACATTTAACAGTGTGTTGTAAGCCTTTAACAGGGTAGGCCTTTAACAGGGCATCACTTTAGAAGAGTGAGAATCAAGTAGCATGTTACTGGTGGTTTTTCCCAAATTGGGTTTCTACATAAATCATTGTGTCATGTGTTGATCTTGCATGTTTTATCTTTGCATGTTGATTTACAGTAATTTGCTTATATGATTGTTTTAAGTTTGAACAGATAAAAGGGGTATAAAAGTATTAGAAAGGTATTAATAGGGCATTTTGGATCTTGAATAACTGATTCACCCCCCTCTTAGTTATTCTAAAAGAATTCTAACAATTGGTATCAGAGCTGGACTGCTGATTCAATTTAAAGGGACTACTAGCAGAAAAGATCAAAATGCCAAAGAGAGAAGTTCCCAAGCTCAACAAAGACAACTTTGTTGCATGGCAAAGTTTGATGAAGCTACATCTTGGATCCATAGGAGATTATGCCCAAAATTCAATTGTCACTAAACATGTAGATCCAACAGGTGCTCCTATTGCCGAAGACATGAAAAACAAGCAAGAACACAACCAGACAATGCTGGAGATTGCCTCTACAATCAACTATGCTGAATTTGATGATATTAAAGGATGTGACATTGCATTCAAAATGTGGAAAGCCCTATCAGACATCTATGGAGGAGATCAGAATGTTCAAAGAGGAAAAAGAGAAAGTCTCAGAGGAAAGTTTGATGACATGAAAATGGAAGAAAATGAGAATGCTGCTTAGTATAGTGCAAGAATAAAGGAAGTGGTAACTGCAATAAGATGCTTGAATGGTCAACTGGATGAAGATATTGCTAATAGTAAGTTCTTAAGAACCTTGCTCCCTATCTATGCTATAAGAGTATCAGCAATACAAGAGCTAAGATGTATACCAGGAAACAATCTAAGTTTTGAAGGTATAATAGGTAGACTCACTGCATTTGAGTTCTCTAACTTTGACAATTAGAGACCTGAGAATGTTGAATCTGCTTTTAAGGCCAAGCTATCACTAAAAGATGCCGAATAGGTAAAATCAAGGAAAGGAAGAAAAATTAAGTATGTATCCAGTGATAGTAGCACTGATGAGGAAGATGTGGATCAATTGGAAGCTTTATTAGCTAGAAGATTTCACAGAGGTAAAGGAAAATTCAAAGGTAAGATGCCTATCATTTGTTTCAATTGCAATGAAGTAGGTCATATTGCTGCAAGATGTCCACAGAAAAAGGATTCCAAGGAAGGCAACAAATACAAGTACAAAAGAGATGATGACAAGAGAGATTACAAAGAAAAAGGTAAGAAGTGTTATATTGTTGAAGAAAATTTTGATGACAATGATGATGAAGTTGTTTATGTAGCCATGAAGGACCAATCTGATGAAGAAGAAGCCACAACACTGATGACATGTATAAACAAGAATGACAGATGGATCATAGATAGTGGATGCTCACATCACATGATAGGAGACAAAAGTAAGTTTGTTAACTTTACTCAATATGATGGAAATAGTGTTAGATTTGGTAATGATGCTCCATGTCAAATCAGAGGAAAAGGTTTCATTAAGCTCACAGACCAAATTTCATGTGACAATGCATACTATGTTGAAGGATTAAACTACAATTTATTGAGTGTCTCACAATTAGGCAATATAGGTTGCAAAGTGGAATTTGGAAACAAAACTGCAAAAATCTATGACACTGATAGTAAACTAATAGGAAAAGGAGATCAAACAAAGAGTAATCTGTATTATCTTGATATGGATAATGTTTCTTGTTTTATTGCAAAATTTGATGATGAATGGTTATGGCATAGAAGATTATGTCATGTTAACTTTGATAATCTAGTCAACATCAGTAAAATGAAGAAAGTCAGAGGTTTACCAAAATTGAAGAAGCCTGATAATATCATGTGCAAACAATGTCAGCTAGGAAAGATGGCAAAGTCAAGTTTCAAAAGCAAAAACTATACATCCAAAGAGATACTTGAGTTAGTTCACACTGACTTATGTGGTCCAATAGAAGTACAAAGCTATAGAGGAGATAAATACATCTTGTTGTTTGTTGATGAATATTCCAGGATGATGACGGTTATGTTCTTAAAACAAAAATCTGATGCTTTTCAAATGTTCAAATGGTATGTGACTAGAGTTGAAAAGGAAATAGGAAAAAGCTTGAAATTCCTAAGATCAGATAGAGGTGGTGAATTTACATCAAATGAATTTGAGATATTCTGTAATGACAAAGGAATCAAAAGACAAACGTCAACTCCTAGAACTCCCCCACAGAATGGAATTGTTGAAAGAAGAAATAGATCTGTGATTGACTGTGCCAGAACATTAATGATGGAAAAGATCGTTGGTCTAAAATATTGGAGAGGAGTTGTAAGTGTAGCTTTTCATACACTGAACTGAGTACAAATCAAGAAAGGTACAAATGCAACACCTTTTGAACTATGGTATGGTTACTCACCCAATGTAAAGCATTTCAAAGTGTTTGGTTGCAAATTTTTTATCCTTAAAGATGCTAGAAATGGAAAATTTGATGCAAAAAGTGATGAAAGCATATTTGTTGGATACTCCACTAGAAGTAAGGCATATAAGTGTTTGAATGTTAACACTAACAAAATTGTGGAAAGTGAAAATGTAAATTTTGATGAGCACACAGAAATCCAATCTGAAGAACCAAAGAAAATGGAAGAATACAGAACCTTTGTATATTCTTATGAAGGAATGACTGCTGATGAGGATGATGTCAATCAAATTGAAACTCAACAACAAGTATCAGTCTCAGCCGAGTCTCAACCAGTGAATGCTGATTTCCATTCAGAAGTTGAGCTGCATTCAGAAGCCGAGTTACAGAATGAAGAAAATACACAATCTGATTCAGAAGACAGCATACAAGATGAAGAACAACCTGACAACCAAGTGCATAGTGATCCTGAATCTGAAATATTAAATAGGGAAACAAGGACAGAACCAAGATTATCCAAATATGTAAAAAGACATCACCCTACTGAACAATAATTGGTGACAAAGATGCAAGACCAATGACAAGGAACAGACTAAGATATGAATCATGTCTGATCAGCAAATTTGAACCCAAGATAGTATATGGTGTATTACAAGATGATGACTAGTGTAAAGCTATGGAAGAAGAAATTGGTCAAATAAAGAAAAACAAAACCTGGAGTTTGGTTCCTAGACCAACTAACAAGAATGTGATTGGCACCAAATGGGTATTCAGGAACAAGCTAGATGAGAATGGTGAGATTACCAGAAACAAAGCTAGACTAGTATGCAAGGGTTATGCTCAAGAAGAAGGAATAGACTATGGAGAAACATTTGCTCCTGTTGCTAGAATGGAAGGAGTAAGAACCTTACTTGCATATGCTGCCTACAAAAATTTTAAAGTCTATTAGATGGATGTAAAATCTGCTTTCTTAAATGGTATACTAGAAGAAGAAGTATACATTGAACAACCAGAAGGATTTGTTGATGAAAACAACAGGGATATGGTCTGTAAACTACACAAAGCACTCTATTGTTTGAAACAAGCACCAAGAGCATGGTATGAGAGACTTCACAAGTATCTAGTGCAAATTGGATTTGAAAGAATTGATGACAATAGCAATATGTACATCAAAGTAGAAGAAGGTAAAGACATTATTGTATCTAAATTTTTTGTGGATGACATAGTGTTTGGTGGAAAGGAAGTACTTTGTAAAGGCTTTGCTGACAAAATGAAACATGAATTTGAAATGTCTATGTTTGGAGAAATCAAATTTTTTGCTAGATTACAAGTTCATCAACTCAAAAATGGGATATTTATTACACAATCAAAGTACATCAAAGAGATTCTTAAAATGTTTAGATTGGAGGAATCCAAACCAGTCAGCACACCAATGGCCACATGGAATAAGCTGTCCAAAAATGATGAGTCAGCTGAAGTCAATCAAACAATGTATAGATCCATGATTGGAAAATTACAATATGTTGTACATAGTAGACCAGACATAGCTTTAGCAGTTGGAATAGTGGCTAGGTTCTTTGCTAATCCTAAAGAAAATCATCTAATAACAGTAAAAAGAATAATGAGATATCTTAAAGGAACTGATGATTTTGGTCTATACTACAAAAATAATGGAAAATTTGAGCTCAATGCATATACAGATGCAGACTGGGGAGGAAACATTGATGATAGAAAAAGCACAAGTGGAGGTGCATTATTTTTAGGCAAAAGGCTGGTTACCTGGACTAGCAAGAAACAAACATGTATATCCTAGTCCACTACAAAATCAAAATATGTGGTAGCTGCAGTCAATTGCACAAACATTGTATGTCTCACACATCTATTAAAAGCAATGAAAGAAGAGGTAACAAAACCTATGATATTGTATTGTGATAATACAAGTGCTATAAACATATCCAAAAATCTAGTGATGCATGCAAAAACCAAGCATATCGCAATCAAGTATCATTATATCAAAAAACTGGTAGAAGATAAACAAGTGAAGTTGGAATACATTCACACAAAGGAACAAACTATAGATATCTTCACCAAACCATTGCCCAAGGATTCCTATGAATATCTTAGAGGCAAGTTGGGGGTAATACCCCTAACTCAAGTAGTTTAAAGCAACAAGGAGGCTGCCTTGCATCAACAAGAATAAATTAATAAAATAGTAATAGGTTGATGCAAAGGATGGCAGCAGGAACAAAAACTCCAAATCAGTCACAAGCATGGTGACAGAGGGAGAAAGACAACAAGAAGCCAAAGCTTATATTTTGCATGACAAAGATGCTACATGTTTGGCATTTATGTCAAAGAGGGAGAAATATGTAGAAACCTAATCAATACAAAGAAAGAGGGAGATATATATGAAAAAGGGAGAAATATGTAATTAGTAGTGAAAGTAGTGAGAATGTAGCAAGCTAACGTACACTATACAATCTTGGTGGTAACCAAGTTGATTAATTGATTAGTTTGGTTTGCCATCAATGCCAAAGAGGGAGATTGTTGGAAATGATTGAAATGATCATAAGAGAAGTTGTTGGAATGATATATTGAACTGGTAAAGAATTTCCTCAATCATTTTTTTTTCATTGATGTCAAACTTGCTACTTGCAGGAATGACAATTGCTTTAAGTGATCCAAATACTATCAATTTGTTAATTGTCAAGGAGGAAGCAATTAATAAGATGTAACTAGAACACCTAGAGAAAGGTTGAAGTTATGATGTTGTAATGAAGTATAAGGATCAGTCAAGCCATTAATGAAACAGTGTATTGGATGACATACTAAAAGATACAAAGAATGAGCACACTAAAACATATCAAAGATCTAAGGTTTTAGCTAAGTCCTACATAAAGCTCAAACCAAGTTCAAGTGTCGAGTGATAACAGATGCCGAGTGTAACAAGTCCCGAGTAATAACAGATGCCGAGTGTAACAGGTGCCAAGTGCAATAGATGTTGAGTGTAATAGGTGCCAAGTTCAACAGATGTTGAGTTTAACAAGTGTTGAGTGCAACAGATGCCGAATGACAATAGGTGCCGAGTGCAACAGATGCCAAGTGACAATAGGTGTCGAGTGATAACAATTGCCGAGTGATAACAAGTGCCGAGTGCAACAAGTGCTGAGTGATACAGTTTTGTGTGTCGAGTAACACAGCATGTGCCGAGCACCAGTAACTCAATGGTGCCGAGTAACATAGAGGTGTTGAGCACCAGTAACTAAGTAATGCCAAGTTGCTGCATTATTTAGAAAATCGAAGATTCATCAAATCAAAGCCAACAAAGTTGTTATCTAGAAATTTGTGAATTGAAAAGAGGATAAGAATGATGAGTTGGTGGTACAAAACACCATGTAGAATGTTTTTAAATACAATTAGAGAAGAAAACAAGATATGGGGTAGATACATTGTATCCTACCTAATCTATTTTTGAAACCCTAAAATTTGAGAGGGAGAATTGAGCGACAAACGAAAATCAGACTTGTATATAAGAAGACATAAGTTAATGGAAGAGTGAAAAAGTGGAGAAGAGAGAAAAAGAGAGGGGAATGAGAGAGAGAGGTGGTCAAGCATAAAAGCATGAAGTGCTGAAAGAGGTGCTAAGGAAAAGATAGCACAGGGACTCTGTTTGGATAGACGACCACAAGGTTGATTGCATTGGCAGAATGAGTAGGAAAACTCAAGGAGACGAAGCTTGAGAGAGAGACAAGCAAGTCAGAGCTAAAGTGATTAAAGCCAAGCATAAGGATTGAACTGAAAGAGTGATCTAAAATTTGCAAAGTATGTTGTAAGTTATGTCAGATCAAAAGACCATTATTGTTACTTTCTAGCAATTGTAACACTTAGTCTAAATCCTATGAACTTAGGTTGGTTTGATAACCATGTGATAAATCCTTTAACAGGGTGACATTCCAATTGAATGTCCTAAAGTCCTTTAACCAGGCCCATTCCTAACAGTTTGGTGAAACCCTCTAACAAGGTCACATTTAACAGTGTGTTGTAAGCCTTTAACAAGGCATCACTTTAGAAGAGTGAGAATCAAGTAGCATGTTACTGGTGGTTTTTCCCAAATTGGGTTTCCACATAAATCATTGTGTCATGTGTTGATCTTGCATGTTTTATCTTTGCATGTTGATTTACAGTAATTTGCTTATATGATTGTTTTAAGTTTGAACAGATAAAAGGGGTATAAAAGTATTAGAAAGGTATTAATAGGGCATTTTGGACCTTGAATAATTGATTCACCCTCCTCTCATTTATTCTAAAAGAATTCTAACACCTCGTAGGGAGAGTGTGCCAATACATGCATGGTTACATCCTTGCCTTCCAATTTTTGGCCATCGTATAGAGCCTTTATATTGAACCATTCATTATAAATCGAGGAATTTAATAGGAAATCAAGGATTTGTAATCAACCAAGCTAATCAGCAACTAGACCAATGAACCATGGCGAAAAAGGGATAAAATATGTGACTAAAGTCCCTAAGAAAAGAAATTCAAACAATGAATCATTTGAGAGGGTACCCAAAAAAAGGGGAAAAAAGGAGAAGATATGATCATGACCATGATAGTAAAAATAAAAACTATGGACATACTAGAATGAATTTAGAGAAATATAATAGAAAATTTATAAAAGGTTTCGATCAAAGGAATTAGATTTATGGAGGCATCAAACACAATGATATTATATATGATGCAGAGGAAAAATACAAGAATAGAGATATGGAAAAGAATTTTTTTGATCGTAGAAATGGTAAGCATCATACCTTTGTTAAAAGTCAAGATGATACAGAGCCTAAAAGGGTTGAGACAATGGGAGAAAGAAGTAATTGGGGTAGAGATGTTGAGGGTGATAAGTAAAAAGCACAAGGAAGATAGTAATAAGAAAGTTCTGCTAGCTGGAAACAATTGATTATTTATTTTATCATACCTAGTCTAATGAAAGTTCTATAGGAATGTGTATTCAACCTAGCTAATCAACAACTAGACCAATGAATTTTAATGACAGACATAAAATCTATGACTAAAGTTAGAGAATGTTTACATGAGCTTGCATGCTCTTTGAGATATTATTTTGTACAATTTAGTTCTCACTCTTGTAATAATGTTCTCACTCTTGTAATACTGTTGTTACTAAAGTCTTCATAAAACCAAACTCATACTAACCTAACTATGTCTAAGGAATTTGCACACTAAGTGCATACTCTATCTACTAGGCTACCTGCATACCCATATCCATGAGATCAAGACCCTTGAACTACTCACTCTAATGAATATGTAGTTATGGTTTCTAAATTTTTTGATGTAGTTGTATTCCTATAACCACTGGTGAGCTTTACTTTCCTAATACAACTCTTCACCATCATACACCCACTTAGGAAAAATAGGTGGTTTTCTATAATTACAATACTATAATACCCTTGTACAACCTTTGTGTTGTATTTTATAGTTAATTTAAGGTTATCCTATGTATGTCATAACTCACTCCTTATATAATTATGTCTAAAAGCTTGTGACAATAATCAATTTTAAAAGCACATATTCCTTTTATTAAATGTAAGGTTGATTACTTGAACATCCATATGTGTATAAGCATAGTAAGTTAACTAGAATGTCATGAGATCAATCTTTAAAGTACATAGAATGTCCTCATCACCTCCTACTACTCTCAAGGAAAGTCCATCTTCATTTCTCATGAGAAATTCATCACATAGGTACATCCATTAATGTCCTCATCACCTCCTACATAAAAAAAATCCAATATTACAAAATTCCCCCCTAAGAAATAATAGTTCAAGTGAAATAAACACATGAAAAATGAGAGAGAGAAATAGAAATCTACTTACCAATAGGCATTGCCATTGCATCTGCAACCATGCTACCTGTTGAGTAAGTTTTTATTTTTTGTGTTGTGCCAAGATCTCTATGTTTATGTAAATACATACATGCATATACATACATACATACATACATACATACATATATACATACATATATATATATATATATATATATATATATATATATATATATATATATATATATATATATATGCATACATATATACATACATTATCTACGAATAAGAGCACGAAGATCACAAGGGCAAAGCATGGCAACAAAATCCTAGATCTCCACTAATCTCCACCAATGCTCAGAGCTCTCTACCCTCATTTGGGGCTCTCCACCCTCGTTCATGTGAAACTCTCCACAATCATTCAAAACAAATGGGAGCCACTAGATAGAATCTAGGAAAGTGTTGTGGTAGGTACTATGACATTGGAATCACAACTTGAAAGTGTCTTTGAGAATTTACAGTCCAAATATCAAATTATTATAAGATTTTTTCAAGTATTGACACAGTCTCCTTGTAATGATCCCAAGTATCAAATGCTTATAAGAGTGTTTAAAGGCTGGGAACCACTTCAACATCCTTTACATGGTTTAGAGGTAATTTCATTGTGGCAAAGGCTTCTACAAGGGAATGAGCCTCATGATTATGGCATTTAAATAGAAGTAGAACTTGCTTCTTCAACTCCTTACACTCAACTCTTCACTGAAGTTATTCTTCCAACAGTGATAATAGTTGCTACAAATTCCTAGGAGCCAAGGGACCCTAGACCTATGCTACATTTTTTGGAGACATGGGAGAAATTACCATCAGATTTAGTACTTCATAACATTTTGGATCATATAGTGATGCCCAAATTAATAGCAATAATAGATACTTGGGATCATCATAGGAAGAGCCTAACAATACATGCATGGTTATATCCTTAGCTTCCATTGTTGTGCCATCATATGGAGCCTTTATATCCAACCATTCATTATAAATTGGGAATATACTTCATGTCTGACATTCAGGTGATGCATCTATATATGTAATTTTATTACCATGGAAAACTATATTTGATCCTACTAGATGGGAACAACTAATTTTTCATTTTATTGCACCTAATTTGATGATAGTTCTATAAGAATTTTTAATCAACCCAACTAATCAGAAACTAGACCCAATTTATTGGGCTGTGGCTAGTTTCTTTCTAAAAACATCTGTTATGATATGTTTTTGTAAAATTTCTTGTGAAATCTGCCCTTTTTCCTGGTCTGCATTATTTTTGTGGAGGATCTTGAGGTAGGTCACTTAGCATGGGTTGAGTGAGTTTTATTATTTTATTATTTGGATTTTGGAATATTTATGTAGTTGGATCAATTTTTTTTGTTGTGCTAAGATTTAATAAGCACCTTAAAAAAGATCTCTAAACATACATGTTTAGAAGGAAATATAAAGAGATAGCTATTTAGAAGGAAAAGGAAGAAACATTTACATATCCCTTGAAGAAAATTGCAGAGCTAGTGCATGGAAAAAAAATCACTGAGCAAGGGCATGACATGACAATGAAGTCACAGAGAAAGGGCACAAAGATCACAAGTACACGACATGGAAACAAAATCGCAAAGAAAGGGTAGGACAATGAAATGGTAGACCAAGGGCACAATAATGAAATATAGAGATCACAAGGGCATGGAAACCAAATTACAAAGCAAGAGCACAACAACAAAATGAAGATATCACAGAGGCATGACAACTAAATTTCAAAGCAAGGGCACGACAATGAAATGAAGATATCATAAGGGCATGACAACCAAATTGCAAAGCAAGGGTACAACAAAAAATTGCATATGTCACAAAAATGAAATCATAGAGCAAGGGTAGGATAATGAAATATGGAGATTACAGCAATGAAATGCACCAATCATAAGGGCAAAACAACATTCATAGCTCTCCACTCTTGTTTAGAGTTCTCGACCCTCTTTCCCATGAATATCTCCACAATCAAAACAATACCAAGCTAAAGTGGGGTAGAGGATGATAAGAAGAACAAAGAATAAATCAAAGGTAAAATATCAGAGTGTAGAAGGTGATGAGAATGGAGTGAAATAGGCCTGGAAGAATAAGAAAAGGTAAATTGATACCACAAGAGGAATGTTCATTCCAAATGAGAGTAAGGAGGAGATGTAGATGAAATGGTTGGGATAATTAACATCTCAGTGTCATCAAATGTGTGTTTTGTTCAGTGGTTAATATTTGTCAAGTCAGATGTTGCCCAATTTTGGTAGAAGTGTGGGCTTAGAAATGTATTTGTAATGGTTCTCCAAGGTAGATAGAAAAGTATGGTAGCCTACGAGGCAGATTTTAAATTTTACTAAACTAAATAAAGGACATAAATTTTGAAGACTGGTGTAATGGAAAGAATAATATGCCAAGAGAAATAGTAGAAAATGCAATGTAATTTTTAACTTCTAATACAATATTAATACAAAATATGTTACCAGTCAAAAACACCAAAGAGAAGCAATTGTTGATTATTATCATAAAAAATCTAGTAACTATCAACAACATCATTTAATAAGTTAGTCTGATAGAGAATACAAAATAGATTACCACTTCTATGCTTGTTCATTTACAAGTTATTTTATTCTTTTCTTTTTTTGTTGATTTATTTATTTGAATCTGCTATTAGCATTTAAAGTTATTATTTTGTGATATATTATATTATAATAACAAACAAAAATTCAAACTAAATTTTCATACCCATGCTCAAAAACATAAAGGTGGCACAATCTTAAGAGCATCTTTTAATACAACTTTAAAATCTAAGTTTTCCAAAGCAATGCATTTTCTAAATACTTCTAGACAGCTCAATTTTCTGCTCTCATATTGAATTGAATTGAATCTTGAAAATGAATAGCTACTACATAACCAAAGTTACCTACACCCATTCTTGATAAATTCCTTCAAATAAGTTTCCCTCTAAGTACTTTTTGCCTTGATTTCAAAAGAAATGCATATTGTCATCAGAATCACACTTTTTCCACTTGATACAGTGTAATGATACATTAAAAATGATTAAACAAGACAAGAAAACCATGACAATTCATAAACTATAGAAAATAATATTTATAAACTACAAGCCATTATAATATTTGAAAAAAAGGGCATTAACAATTCACTCACTCCCATTTTGGTCAATAACAAAATTAACCCATTTGTTGAACTCTATCTGCAAGCTATTGTGGCACATGAAATTCTCCATGCAAATCCTCAAGATAGTAGTAGTCCCTCCCCTTTGGCTACTTCTTACCAGTAATTATTCTAGTATGTCCTCCATCATAAGCCAGCATGCATCAAAAATGAAATGAATACAAAACTACTCCAAATATAACAGTTTGGGCTTAGGGTTTCAATGCATAAAAGCCCAAACATCCTATTTTAGAAAATACAAGAAAGCAATTTAGATTTTTGAGAATAAAAAGAGAAAGAACTAAATATGAGTTGAATGCATAGAATTTTCCCTTACCTTTGATTTTCATGTCATTGAAAACCAACTAAACTTTATTGTTTTATTCATTTTGTTCAACTTGGCTCATTGTTATCATTTTTCAAAGGTATTTTGATGTCTAGTGTTCTAAGTCATGGCAAGAATTGGACATTGATTATGAACGAAACTTTTACTCTGGTTTGAGTAATATCATTTATTTAAGTCATTGTTAAAGATTATAAATTGTTAAGGGAAAGTACTCCTTACACAATACTACAATAATATAAAATGATAATCAACTATTAAGGTTAAAATTATAAGTAATTGGATGACATTACTCTAAAAAGAGGGAAAAAAACCTTCATATTAAAATTATAAGTTTTTGTAGAATTTCTTGTGAACTCTGCCCATTTTTCTTGGTCTGCATTATTTTTGTGGAAGATCTTGAGGTAAGTCACTTAGCATGGGTTGAGTGAGTTCTTTTGTTTTATTATTTAGATTCTGGAATATGTATGTAGTTGGATCAATTTTTCTATTGTGCTAAGATGTAATAAGAACCTTAAAAAAAGATTTGCAAATATACATGTATAGAAGGAAATATAAAGAGATACCTATTTAGAAGGAAAAGAAGCAACCATTTACATAGCCCTTGAAGAAAATGGCAAAGCTAGGGCATGACAACAAAATCATAGAGAAAGGGCATGACACAACAATAAAACCATAGAGCAAGGGCATGAAGATCACAAGGGCACAACATGGCCACAAAATTGTAGAACAAGGGCATGGCAACAAAATCATAGAGCAAGGGCATGGAAACAAAATGCATAGATCACAAAGGCATGGCAACCAAATCACAGAGCAAGAGGACAAAAAAAAATGCAAAGATCAAAAGGGCATGGCTATGAACTAAAAAGATCATAGCAATGAAATTGTAGACCAAGTGCATGACAAAAAAATACAAAGATCACAACAATGAAATGCAGAGATCACAACAACAAAGGGCATGACAACACTCATAGCTCTCCACCTCATTTGGAGCTCTGAACCTTCTTTCTCACATAGTTCTCCATAATCAAAACAAGTGGAGAATTATTTATGTCATGTTTTATTTTTTGTGTTTATAGTCACGAGGTGTTGCAATTATGTCACCAACATTGGTATTGTGATGGTGTCGAGGATAATTGCAAGAAAAACATGAAAATCAACACAATTTACACCAACATTGTGATTTGACCCCAAATTTTTTAGTGTTTATACTCCTTTCTCTTCATAACTATGATTTCATATGTAGCAAGCACCAAAAAATGAATCTCTATGTGGTGGGGTTGGAGCTCATTTCTTGAGGGATGCCTTCAATGTTATCTCACAGTGAGTTGGATGAATGGGACCCACTAGCTCCTTCACAAACTCTCGCATTATTTGATTTTATTTATTTAAAACTTGGAACTCTTCCTGACCTTGATCCAAATAGTAAAATACTTTCATCAAGCCCATGGTTACCAAAACCTTTATCATATCCATAGTGAACTTTCCCAATACAATTTCCTACATTTGGTAAACCTAGGGAGTTTTTGTTTATGGATTGGCATGGGATGGAGGGATAGAAACATGTGTGACTAAATAATCTCATCTATCCATCATGATGAAAGTTAATTTCTAAGGATCCCCTTGACAATGTAAAATTAGCTACAGAGCTTTAGTGAGGACTCATATTCCCTCAGTCACACTTGTAATGCATGTTATCATTTAGGTCTTTATTTCCCATGTCAACTATTTTGAGTTTGTTCCCAGTAGTGATATGAATTGACTAGATAGCAAGGTTATCATAGATGCTAATGTTTTTCCTTTATCTATGTTCATCTCTAGAGTTTTCTCTACCCTTAGTTGATCTACCTCCTATGTGGACACTATTTTACTTGGAGGAGATGAAGGTTGTGATACTACCAATGGATCTTTTTTTACTATATAATCTTGCTCCTATTGAGCTATTATTGCCCCACTTGGCTTGTGCTTGCCTCTCCATCTGTAGTTGTTTGAGTTTTCTCTTCTATGGTTGGAGCATGTGGAGGCATTGTATCCTTATCTAGAGTAGGTGGGCGTGGTGTGTTTGGCTTTCTTGGTGAAGAGGGGGTAATTTTTTCCTATACTTGTAGGGGTGGAGGAATGATGTTCAAGTCATCACCTTTCATCTCCCCTCTTAGTGTGTCCCTTATCTTTCCCTCATGTAGGTATGTTCCCACATGAATGAAAATAATTTGGATAAATTAAGAATATCTAAATCATCCCCATTTGGTTTTTATATCCATCCGTCCTTCTCCTAATCACTCGGTTCCTTAATTTGAATTTGTTTCTCTTTGGTAGTGGGAAAATTCTAGGTTTAACTTCTACTTTTTTTGTCTTCTATAGTCCTTGCCAAGTGTGTCCTCCTATTTAATTGGACATTTTCGATAAGATCTTCTTCCCCTTCTTTTAGATCTTCCAATATAGTTTTTGGGATAGAGGGTGACATGGTTCTACTCATCTTCTTCTTCTTCAATCTTCTCCCTTCTACCCAATGACTATTGACTTAGTCCTCTCCTTCTTCAACTTTGGTTATGAGACTTCATATTCCACTTGAGGATTTTCTAGATGTGCTTCTTCCTCTATCACTCTCATCTTCCTCTTTTTTTTGTCTTTTCCTCCCTATGGAAGTAGACTACCTCCCAATCATGCTTATATATCCTTTTAGGTCTTATCGAAGACTTATCTTTCTATAATTACGGTAGTGACCTTGGCACCTTTTCCTTTCTTGGGTCATGTTGGCACTTTAACTGAGGATATATTGGGAAAAGGGTCTAGTGGGAAGGGTCTATGTACCTTTTCTACTAGTGTTAGATCTATTCTATAATTTTCCCTGATCCAAACTTCATAATCATCCACACAATTGAGCTAGTGGTTTCCAATTGATGCATAAAGTATGAATTTTCATCCTACAACATGTTTAAACATTTCTATATTGTCAAAGTGTGGAAAGGCCACTAGGTACTCCTCCGAGGGATATTTATCCCATTCCACCTCATAAGAGGCAATGTCTTTCTTTTCTTTGACCTCATAATGTCCAATGCAAATGGGCCATACCACATCTTCTTTTGTTTCATGTGGATCTTGGCATAGGCTGAAATAAGTTTCTTGTAAATATCTTGAAAGACAACTCTATCTGAAGGATAGTGTGGTAGTTTATTTGGGTGCAATGTCATGTTAGCCACCAAGATGTATGTGAAAGCATGTAGCTAAAAAAGGTATCCACCAACTTGGGTAACCTTTTTCACTTCTTTGATTGATAACATATTCAAATAGTCCCCTTCTATTAATCAAATTACTGTGAAGATGAAGGCATCATTAAATATTATGTACTATGGGTTGTTGTCCTAAAGATATTTCTATACTAACTGAGGGTACATAATAAGTAACCATGCATTTGTGTCTTGTATGCTTCCCATCCTAGAAAGCCCTAGGTTTTCTTCCTTGGGGGTAAGAAAGTATATGACATATGATTTCATTTAAAATAAAGGGTCCATTTTGATATAATTCAAGTATTCATCCAAGGAGTGATTGATAATGGTACCCTAGTCAATCTTGTTAACCTTGGTCCTAATTTTCTCAATTAAAATGCATTATCTATGTTTCTAGATGGCTATTTGTAGGAAGCCCCATTACTCTTCTCAATAGTACTATGCAATAATTAATATCCATGATCATATAACCCCTAGTTATATCAGATTTTTGGGCTTGTTATGTGGGGTCTAAGTGTTTATATACTTCTCCTATATGATAGCATTTTCTTTTTGGTGCTCTTTGTACCACCTTTTTGCACTCTCATATGGAATCTTGTAGTATTCATTTGAGATGGGAAGATGAAATACTTTATCTATATTTTCTCATCTTATATCCTATTTAATTTCTCTAGTGACACTTTTAACTACCTTCTCATCAAGAACATAATGTGGCACTAGAGTTAGGATTAGTTCTAATGACTGTACAAAAATAGGGCAGGATGCGGCATTGAAAAGTTTTTTCTATATTAGTTTCAATATCATCTTTGATCTTTCATCTAATTTGTTTCATAGTACCAAAAATTTGTTCCAATCAATATTTCCCAGTTCCATGTCTTGAATCTCTCAATAGAGATATATAAATATTGATTTCTTTTGTATACCTTTTAAATTTAAGGTTACTAGTTTTGGAGAGATCTTCAAAAAAAAAATTAGGATGAAGTTGAAGTCATGGTTGCTTGCATCAAACCATGTTGGTAGTAACTTTGTTTATAGTTTAAATGAACAGGTGACTCAAAGAGACATTGAAAAATTAAGTATCAAAGATGTAAAATTGACAAAAATAATAAGAAGGTCAAAAGGGGAATTTCAATACATGCACAACATGTGCTATGGGAGCTTGTGTAAAACATAATGAAGGAGGGATGCACATGTTGCACACATGCACAACCCATATACATTAGAACATGCTTAGAATGGAAGGTGCAAATTGGAGCAAAGGGAAATGGGAATGTTTTTTTGATGGGGGAATGTGCATGTTACATACATGTGCAACTCATATATATTGGAAGACACCTAGAATGGAAGGTGAAAATGGGGGCAAAGGGGCATGCAAAGGTTGTGCACATGCACACCTATGCATGGTGCATATATACTCACCCTTATTGAGCAGAGATGCAGACATTATAGAAGTGATGAGGTGCAAACGTGTGCAACTCAAGGATCATTTAATACAAATGATCCCTTCTTACCCCTTTTCCCTCTATTTATAGGTGATTGAAGGCCCTTTTATGCTAGCAAACATGTGTACCTATGCAGCTGCACAAATATGGAGCTCCACAAGGTGTGTAGGAGTTGGTAGGAATGGAGGGTTTTGCACACATTGTGTTGGAATTCTTTAGAATAACTAAGAGGGGGGTGAATTAGTTATCTAAGGTCCAGATGCACAAATAAAACTTTTCAATGCTTAGTAGACCCATATCCTTAAAACCTCATTATGCATGTATCCATTAGATCATACAACTCTTAAACTTTGTAGGTTACTATCCTAGGTCAAAACAACTTTGAAAAATTGTAAACATGAAACATAATAAATTCAATAACACATTTGACACAATGATTTTCTATAGAAACCCAATTTGGAAAAAACCATCGGTAACATGATACTAAGTCTCACTCTTTTGAAGTGATACCCTATTAAAGGTTACAATACACACTATTAAATGTGACCTACTTAAAGGATTTCAATCACCCTATTAGAAGTGAGCTTTGTTTGAGGACTTTAGATCATTCACTTGGAATGTCACCTAGTTAAAGGATTTACAAATGATTATTAGGTCAACCTTAATCCAAAGGATTTACCCTAGACTAATACAATGATTAGAAAGTAACAGTTGTTGGAATTCTTTTAGAACAACTGAGAGGGGGGGGGGGGGGTGGTAAATCAATTATCCAAGGTCTAGATGTACAAGTTAAACTTTTCATAGTGAACCCATAAAATATTTATCATCATGCATGCATCCATAAGATTAAGCAATCACTTAAAACTTGTAGGTTACTATCAAATCAATTTGCAAAAATGTAAACATTAAAACATAATAGATTCAGTAACACACTTGACACAATGATTTATGTGGAAACCCAATTTGGAAAAAAATACCAGTAACATGCTACTCTTCTTCAATCTTCTAAAGTGATGCCCTGTGAAAGGCCAACCCTATTAAAGGTTAAAATACACACTGTTAAATGTGACCCTATTAAAGGATTTCAATGACCCTATTAGGAGTGGGCCTTGTTAGAGGATTTTAGAACATTCACTTCGAATGTCACCCGGTTAAAAGATTTACAAATGACTTTTACTTCAACCTTAATACAAAGGATTTATCCTAGACTAATACAATTGTTAGAGAGTAATAGTAAGGCTTGATCTAATAACAACTTACAAATTCATTTGTAGATTACATATCTTTGTTTTAGTCCTCCATTCTTCTTGGCTTTCACACATTTCAGCTCTAATAGCTTTTCCACCCTTCAAGCATCCATACCCTTAAGCTTTCTTTGCTTAACATGCCAATGTAGACTCTTACTTAGGTCACTTGATGAAGCAATACCCTAGACTCCTTGTCTTTCTTATGTTCTCACACATGACAACCCTTGCTTCTACCCAACCATCCCTATAAATACAAAATTAAGATCTTTTGTCTTTTGTTCTCCATCATCCAATTTAGGGTTAGGGTAGATTAGGTTAGGATTCAATGAATCTACCCCTCATTTTATATCACTTCTAGAATCTTCTTTTTCAATCCTCTTTGAATTTTCCTCAAAATGGTTTACCATGAATTTCATGCCACTAGATCATTAATCTTATCTTCCACCTAGTTCACACAATCCAAGAAAATAAACTTGTTGACTTAGATCCATTGAATTCATGATCTTTCTAATGATTTTGACACTTGATATTCACTTTCTTCTGATACTTGGCACATACTATGTTGCTCAACATGCTCTATAAAATCACTCCATAGGAACTGAAGTTTTCTAGTGCTTGGCATCAACTAAACTTTACTTGGCATCCACTATTTTACTCAACATACACTAAAATTGACTTTTACTCAACTCCAACTAATTTTGTACTTGGCTTGTACTAACTTTTCTCGACACCTACTATCCATTTAGTCAAGCTTGGTAGACAAACATTTTTTAACTTTTACTTTTAAACTTGTTTAGTGCAACCAATCTTTGCAACCTTAAACAGATTATTAATGCACTTTGTTACCAATGTCTTAGTTTATTCTTGTAATCCTTTTCATTTCATAAGTCAACCTTTCCTCTAGGTGTTATTGTTACATCTTTTGATCAAATACTCTTTATCAATCAAATAGGTAATAGTACTCAAATCATATAAGTAGTTATCTTACCAGCAAAATAGCAAGTTTGACATCTATGAGAAAATAATGATTGGAACACATTTATCATACTTGTATTAATCTATTTTCAACTATCTCCTTCTCAACAATCTCCCTCTTTAGCACTGATGGAAAACCATATGATCAACCAAACTAACTCAGTTAAAATAGTAAGACCAATACAATACCAAAAGAAAATAATTCCTTGTATTTAAATCTCTCCCTCTATTAGTAACTTCCATCTTCTGAATAGGTTACAAAACTTTATTATGTCATCCTTATGAGTTTCCCTAAATTACTTCTTATATCTCCCTCTACATTATCCTCCTCTTGCTAGGTAGATGTAATCAGTAGATATAATTTCATCAAAATTTCTCCCGTGTAGTATGGGTTGAGATTTCTAGTCAAAATTTCTCCCTCATACTGTGAGTTAGGATCTTTGCATCTTTGTTTCCTTTACCTATATTATATATCTCCCATTCTTTATATATCTCCCTCTTTCTATAATATCTCCCTCTTTAATGACAATGTGAAAGACTTGTCATCTTAATATGTAGATATAAACCTTTTCAATTTCTCCCTCTATCACCTTACTTGTGACTGATTTGTAGTTCTAGTTCTTTGATTACTTTAGGCAACTCCTAAAGTAAGATCCACTACATCAATTTGTAACATATGACAATCATCTTTTTTGATGTAGGGCACTCCTTTTGTTTCTTAAATAGTCTTTGATAGGGATATCACCCCTAGTTTACCTCTTAGATACCCATGAGCATCATTAGGTAATGCTTTTGTGAAGATATCAACAATTTGCTCTTTTGTTTTAACATATTCCATCTTCACCTCTTTATCTTGAACTAATTCTCTCAAGTAATGATATTTGATTGCAATATGCTTAGTCTTTGTGTACATCATAGGATTCTTTAATATATTTCTAGCACTTTTATTATCATAATAAACTATCACTAGTTCAATGATCTCTTCCTTCATACATGTGAGTAGGATCCATACAATGTTTGTACAATTTATAGTAGTAGCAACATATTTAACTTTGGTAGTAGATTGTGAAGTGAAATTTTGTTTCTTGCTAGTCCATGTAACCAGCCTTTTGTCTAAGAAAAAAGCTCCTCAACTAGTGCTTTTTTTATCATCAATATTTCTAGCCCAATCAGCATTAGTATAGGCTCTTAATTAAAATTTCTCATTTTTATTATAGTATAGACCATATTCCTCTATTCCTTTTGGATATCTCATTATTCTCTTTATAGTCATCAAATTATTCTCTCTAGGATTAGCAAAGAAACTTGCAACCATCCCTACAAATAATGCAATATTAGGTCTTCTATGTACTACATATTGTAATTTTCCAATAATAGACCTGTATAATGTTTGATTCACCTCAGTTGAATCATCATTCTTTGACAATTTATGTCTTGACACCATAGGTGTACTTACTGGTTTGGAATCCACCAATCCAAAAGTTTTTAGTATCTCCTTGGCATACTTTAACTGAGTGATGTATAGACCATATTTCATCTGATGTACTTGCAAACCCACAAACAACTTGATCTCTCCAAACATAGACATCTCAAATTCTTGCTTCATTTCATTTGCAAAAACCATATATAAAGCATCTTGACCTCCAAATATAATATCATCAACAAAAAATTTAGATAACAAAATAAGGGACTTTCTAGTGAATGGTTCATAAGGCACAACACTTGGTGAAATTTTTTCAAATGGGGTTGCAAGCTTTGGGTTTAACTATAGAGGAAACTCTATAGTTGAGCACACTCAGGCTAGAGTAGTACTAGGATTGGTGACCTCCCAGGAAGTCCTGGTGCTTCACCCCTATAAGCATCACCTAGATCCAATGAGTTCTAAGTGTTCCATTTGTTCTCATGAGAGATGGATTCATGTTGAATCACTACTATGAAACATTGTTCAACGAGTTTGACTCAAAATCACACAGTCAAATCTTGATAGCAATATCACAATTTTCCTTGCTATGGAAATTATCTCCCACTTATCAATTGATGAACTTAAGGGGCTTTCTAATGAATGGTTCATAAGGCACAACACTTGGTGAAGGTTTTGCCAATGGGGTTTCAAGCCTTGGGTTTAACCATGGAGGAAACTTTGTAGTTAAGTGTGCTTAGGCTAGAGTAGTACTGGGATGGGTGACCTCTCGAGAAGTTCTAGTGCTTCACCCTTATGAGCATCACCTAGATCCAATGAGTTTTAAGTGTTCCATTTATTCTCATGAGAGATGGATTCATGTTGAATTACTACTCATCAAACATGGGTCAATGAGTTTGACTCAAAATCACATAGATAAATCATGATATAAATATCACAACAAAATACATTTTCCTCTCTCTATCTTCATGTACAGATTGTTTTTATCATCAATCCTTTCAAATGTAATCTTCACAAGATAATTATGAAGTCTCTCATACCATGCTCTTGGTGCTTGTTTCAAACTATATAAAGCTTTGCATAATCTACATACCATGTTCTTATTGTTAAAATCAACAAATCTTTTTGGTTGTTTTATGTAAACTTCTTCCTCTAATATGCCATTCAAAAATGCAGATTTAACATCCATTTGATAAACTTTGAAATCTTTGCATGTGGAATAAGCAAGCAAAGTTCTTACTCCTTCCAATCTAACAACAAGAGCAAGTTTTGTCCATAGTCAATTCCTTCTTCTTGTGCATATCCTTTAAAGACTAATCTTGCCCTATTCCTTGTGACTTCACCATTTTCATCTAGCTTATTTCTATATACCCACTCAGTGCCAATCACATTTTTGCCTTTTGGTCTAGGAACTAGAGTCCATGTTTTGTTTTTCTCAATTTCTTAAATCTCTTCTTCCATGGCTTTACTCTAGTCCACATCCTCTAAGGAATATTTAACTATTTTAGGTTTCTTCATGCTTAGTAAACAAGTATCACTTCTTAAATTGTTTCTTTTTATTGGTCTAGCATCTTTATCTCCAATGATTTGTGCCGCAAGATGATGTCTCTTGACATTTTTGGACAATCTTGATTCAACTCTGATTTCTTCATTTAGTCTATCTACTTCAAAGTCACTATGTACATCTCTATCAGGTAGTCCAACATCTCTCTCATGTACACTAATATCAAAATCACAATGTAGCTCAACTTCATTCTATAACTTGGCATCTGAATGTAGCTTGGTTCCTGAATGAAACTCAACATTCATAGTATGTGACTCAGTAGTCACTGAATCTTGTTGTTGGTTTGAGGCTTGATTTGTAGCATCATCTTTAGTAGCCATACCTTCATAATAATATACAAATAACTTGTATTCTTCTAATTCCTTCATAGGTTTGGCCTCATATACTTTTGTATATTCATCAAATTTTACATTTGCACTTTCCACAACTTTGTTGATGTTAGTATTTAAACACTTATAATCTTTACTTCTTATGGAATAACCTAAGAATATACCTTCTTCACTTTTTGCATCTAGTTTAGTATTCCTAAAATCTTTAAGAATAAATCATTTGCTTCCAAATACCTTAAAATATTTTACATTGGGTGAGTACCCATACCATAGCTCAAAAGGTGTTGAATGAGTACCTTTCTTGACTTGTACACAGTTCAAGGTATAGAAAGTTGTCCTTGTAGCTTCTCTCTAGTATCTAAAAGCAACATTTTTCTCCATCATGAGTGTCCTAGCATAGTCCATTATAGACATGTTCCTCCTTTCAACAATTCCATTTTGTGGAGGGGTTCTAGGAGCAGATGTCCATCTTTTGATTCCTTTGTCATTACAAAAATTCTCAAACTCATTTTTTGTAAATTCTCCTCCTCTGTCAGATCTCAAACATTTTAGACATTTACTTGTTTCCTTCTCAACTCTTGCTAATTATCACTAAAATATTTGGAAAGCATTAGATTTCTATTTCAAAAACATCATTGTCATCATTCTAGAATAATCATCAACAAGAAACATAATGTACTTATCTCCTTTGTAGCTTTGCACATCAATTGGTCCACATAGGTTAGTATGAAAAATCTCTAGTATATTCCTTTAGAGGTATGATTTTTACTCTTAAAACTTGACTTTATCATTTTGCTTAACTAACATTGTTTGCACATTGTATTATCAGGCTTCTTCAACTTAGGAAAATCTCTAACTTTTCTCATGTTACTGATACTAACCAAGTTATAAAAATTAACATGACATAACCTTGTGTGCCATAGCCATACATCATCAAAATTTACAATTAAATAAGCAGCATCCTCTATATCAAGGTAGAATAGATTACTTCTAGTTTGATCACCATTTCTAATCAATTTTCCATCAGTACCATATATCTTAGCAATCTTATTTTCAAACTCAACCTTACATCCTAAATTACTCAGTTGTGACACACTCAATAGATTATAGTTAATTCCTTTAACATAGTAAGCATTGTCACATAAAATCTTTTCTGTGAGTTTGATAGAACCTTTTCCTTTTATCAAGCATGGTGCATCATTACCAAATCTTACACTATTTCTATCAAAACAATTCAAGGTAATGAACTTACTTTTATCTCCAATCATGTGATATGAACACCCACTATCAATGATCCATTTTTCATTCTTATTCACATAAGACACAAGTGTAG
The DNA here is from genome assembly GCA_028749045.1 of Cupressus sempervirens. Classification (NCBI taxonomy): domain Eukaryota; kingdom Viridiplantae; phylum Streptophyta; class Pinopsida; order Cupressales; family Cupressaceae; genus Cupressus; species Cupressus sempervirens. The sequence continues at coordinate 290,590,843 of CM053786.1, read as the reverse complement.
TTGCTTCATCTTCATCATATTCATCCTTCATTGCAACATACACCACTTCATCATCATATTCATTAGATTCATCTTTTGTTTCATCTTCAACAATGTAGCAAGACTCATTTCCTTTGTCTTTGTAATCCTTGATGTCTTCATATCTTCTATTTTTGTACTTGTCACCACTTCTATAATTCTTCTTCTCTAGACATCTAGCAGCAATATGACCAACTTCATTGCAATTGAAAAAAATGATAGGCAATTTACCTTTAAAATTGGCTTTACCTCTATGAAATCTCCTTTATAGTAGTGCTTCAAGTTGATCTACATCCTCCTCATCTGTGTCACTATCACTAGACACATATTTTGTCTTTTTCTTCTTCTTCTTCTCATCTTGTTCCTTCAATTATAGCTTATCTTTGAAAGCCACTTCAATATTTTTAGGTTTGTAATTATCAAAGTTTGATATCTCAAAGGTAGGATGCCTACCTACCAGACCTTCAAGAAATAGAGTATTCCCTAGTATACATCTCAGTTCTTGTATTGCAAAAATTTGAATAGCACATATAGGCAACAATGTTCTTTAAACTTTACTTAGTTTAGTATCATCATCTATCATACTAGTAGCTCCTCTGATTGCATTAACAACATCTTTTATCCTTGAGCAATATTGAGCAATATTGTCACCTTCATGCATTCTCATACCATCAAACTTACCTCTGAGAATCTCAGATTTTTCTCTTAGAACATTCTTGTCTCCTCCATAGATGGTGTGTAAAGCATTCCACATTATATTTGCATTGTCAAGACTTTTCATATCATCAAATTTAGCATAGCTTAGGGTAGAGGCAATCTCTAGGATTTCTTGGATGTGTTCTTTCTTCTTTCTTAGATCCTCAATAGTTAGGGCTCTAGCAAGATCAACATGCTTAGTAGTAATGGTAGATTGTGCATTATCTCCAAGTCCTCCAAAGTGTAGCTTCATCAAAATTTTCTATGCTAGAAAGTTATCTCTATTAAGATTGAGTACATCTCTTTTTGACATCTTGATCTTTGTGCTTCTAGTACCTTCAAACTAGTCCTCTTAAGAAAATGGCTCTGATGCCAATTATTGGAATTCTTTTGGAATAATTGAGAGTGGGGGTGAATTAGTCATCCAAGGTCTAGATGTATAAATAAAACTTTTCATAGCTTAGTGATCACATAAAACATTTATCATCATGCATGCATCCATAAGATTATGCAATCACTTAAAACTTGTAGGTTACTGTCAACTCAATTTGCAAAAATATAAACATGAAATATAATAGATTTAGCAACACATTTGACAAAATGATTCACATGGAAACTCAATTTGGAAAAAACTCCCAATAACATGCTACTCTTTTTCACTCTTTTGAAGTTATGCCTTGTGAAAGGCCAACCCTGTTAAAGGTTACAATACACACTGTTAAATGTGACCCTGTTAAAGGATTTCAATCCCCCTATTAGGATTGAGCCTTGTTAGAGGACTTTAGACCATTCACTTGGATTGCCACCTGGTTAAAAGATTTTAAAATGACTGTTAGGTCAACCTTAATCCAAAGGATTTACCCTAGACTGATACAATTGTTAGAGAATAATAGTAAGGCTTCATCTAATAACAACTTACAACTTCATCTGCAAATTATAGATATCTATTTTAGTCCTCCATTTTGCTTGGATTTCACACATTTCAGCTCTGATAACTTGTTCACCCTTTAAGCATCCATACCCTTAAGTCTTCTTTTCTTAACATGCCAATGTAGACTCTCAATTAGGTTACTTAATCAAGCAATACCCTAGACTCCTTTTCTTTCTTAGGTTCTCACACATGACAACCCTTACTTCTGACCAGTCATCCCTATAAATATGAAATTAAGATTTTTTTTGTTCATTCTCCATCATCAAATTTAGGGTTAGGGAAGATTAGTTAGGATTCAATGAATCTACCCCTCATTTCATATCACTTCTAGAAACTTCTTCTTCAATCCTTTTTGAATTTGCCTCAAAATGGTTTACCATGAATTTTGTACCACTAGCTCATCAATCTTATCTTCCATCTAGTTCACACAATCCAAGAAAACAAACTTGTTGGCTCAAATCCATCAAATTCATGATCTTTCTAATACTGGTGACACTCAACATTAACTTGCTTCTGATGTTTGACACATACTGCATTACTTAACATCCTCTATAAAAATCACTTGGCATGAACTAAAGTTTACTAGTGCTCTGCATCAACTAAACTTTACTTGTCATCCACTATTTTTCTTGGCATACACTAAAATAGACTTTTACTTGGCTCCAACTAATTTTCTACTTAGCTTGCACTGACTTTTCTCGGCACCTACTATCCATTTGGTCAAGATTGGAAAATAGGCTTTATTTAACTTTTTCTTTTGAACTTTCTTAGTGTAACCAATCTTTTGCAACCTTGAGTAGATTATCAATGGACTATGTTACCACTGTCTTAGATGATTCTTGTATTCCTTTTTATATCATATCCCAACCTTTCCTCTAGGTGCTATTGTTATATCTTTTGATCAAATCCTCTTAATCAATCAAATAGGTAATAGTACTTAATCATATAAGCAGTTATCTTACCTACAAAATAGTAGGTTTGACATTAGTGACAAAATAATGATTGAAACACATTTATTATACTTGTATCAATTTTTTTCAACAATCTCCTTCTCAATGATAATAAGGCTTGATCTGATAAGAAATTACAACTCACTTGTAGATTACAGATCTTTTTTTCAGTCCTCTATTCTGCTTGATATTCATACACTTAAGCTCTAATAGCTTGTTCACCCTTCAAGAATTCATACTCTTAAGCCTTCTTGTTTTGCATGCCAATTGCAATCTCTTCTATTCAGCCACTAAATGAAGCAATATCCTAGACTCCTTGTCTTCCTTAGGTACCCTCACATGACATCCTTTTCTATTGACTAGCTCTCTCTATAAATAGAGATTTAAGATCTTGTGCCACTTAATGATAATCGTTCATTTTTGGGTTAGGTAGGATTAGGTAGGATACAATGAATCTACCCACTTTTCCATTTGGTTCCTCTAGAAACTTGTTCCTCAATATTCCTTGAATTTTCCACAAAAATGTTTTACCTTGAATTTTGTGTAACTAGCTCATCATAGTTATCTTCTACACACTACACACAATTCAAGAAAACAAAATAGTCAGCTCAAATTCATTAAATCTATGATTAAAAAAAATACTAGCACTTGGCATCAATATCTTGGCTTCCATATTATTCTTCCACTTGGTCAACACTAGTTCACTTGGTGAATACTAAAGTTTATTGATGCTTGGCATCAACTAAACTTTACTTAGCATACACTAACAATCACTCCACATACATCGAGTCTTTAATTTTCTTGGCTCCAACTAATTTTCTCCTTTGCTTGCACTAACTTTTCTTGGCACCTACTATGCACTCAGTCAAGCTTGGCAGACACAATTCTTCTTATTTGTTTTTTCTAGACTTAATCAGTGTATCCAACCTTTGTAGCCTTAAGTAGATAAACAATACACTATATCATCATTTTCTTAACTGATCTTTATACTCCTTTTTCATACCATAACTCAATCTTTCCTCTAGGTTCTCTTGTTATCTCATTTGATCAAATCCTCTTCATCAATCAAACAAATGATAGTACTCAGATCAACTAAGTAGTTGTCTTACTAGCAAGTAGTAGGTTTGACATAAGTGACAAAATAATGATTGAAACACATCCTCATACTTGTATCAATCTTTTATTTTATCAATAATATCCCTCTTTGGCATTGATGGAAAACCACTACCAACAGTAATACCAAAAAGAAAATAATTCCTTGTATTGAAATCTCTCCCTCTATCAGCAACTTTCATATACTATATAGGCTACAAAATTCTCTTCTGATCAATAGTTAATCAACTCTTCCTTATGACTCCCTTCATCTGTCATTTTTTAGGGCTTCTCCTTCTAACTTTCTCTGATCACTCCATCTTTCTAATATTCAAGTTTCTATCTATCTCTATGTAATTATTTCTCCCTTAGGAGTATATCTCCCTTTGACTAGATCTTTTATATTTCTTTCTCCTAAAGTATTTCTTCCTCTTTCTCACTTTGTTTGGTATTCTTTATTTCTCCCTCTTTGACAACAATGTCAAAGAGTTGTTGTCTCTATATGAAGATATAATCAATTTTGAATTCTCCCTCTATCACCTAACTTGTGTGTGATCATATATTCTAGCTCTTTGATCATTTTAGGCAGCTCCTAAAGTAAGATCCACTGCATCAATGTGTAACATGCAACATTCAGCTTGGTTGGTATAGGGCACTACTCATTCTTCTTAAGAAGTTTTGGATAGGGGTATCACCCCTAGTTTACCTCTTAGATAGTCATGAGCATCCTTAGATAAAGCTTTTGTGAAGATATCAAATATCTTCTCTTTTGTATTCACATATTCCATCTTCACTTTTTTGTCTTGAACTAACTCTCTCAAGTAATGATACTTTATTGCAATGTGCTTAATCTTTATGTGTATAACAAGGTTTTTTGATATATTTATAGCATTTTTATTATCACAATAAATTACCACAAGTTTAGTTATTTCGTCTTTCATACCTTTGAGTAGTTGTTTGATCCATACAATGTTTGTACAATTTACTACAGAAACTACATATTCAACTTCACTAGTAGATTGAGATATGCAATTTTGTTTCTTTCTAGTCTAGGTGACCAACCTCTTTCCTAAGAAAAATTCTCCTCCACTTTTTCTCTTTCTATCATCAATGTTTTGAGCCCAATCAGCATCATTGTAGGCTCTCTACTCAAATTTCTCATTTTTCTTGTAGTATCGACCATAGTCTTCTGTTCCTTTTAGATATCTCCTTATTCTTGTTATAGCCATCAAATGATTCTCCTTAGGATTAGTAGCGAATCTTGCAAAAATCCCAATAGATTGTGAAATGTCGGGCCTACTATGTACTACATATTGTAATTTTCCACTCATAGACTTGTATAATATTTGATTCACAATCAGCTGAATCATAATTATTTCACAACTTGTGTCCTGTCACCATAGGTGTGCTACCTAGTTTTCAATCTTCCAATCCAAAAAATTTCAATATTTCCTTCACATACTTAGACTAAGTGATGTATATACCACATTTCATCTGATATACTTGCAAACCAACAAAGAGTTTGATCTCTCCAAACATAGACATATCAAATTATTTCTTCATTTTTTTTCAAATGCCTTACATAATCCATCTTGACCTCCAAATATGATATCATCAAAAAAAAATTCATCTATTAAAATACCTTTACCTCCTACTATCTTCAAGTATAGACTATTTTTATCATCAATCCTCTCAAATCCAATCTTCACAAGATAATTGTGAAGCCTTTCATACTATGATCTTGGGGCTTGCTTTAAAACATATAAAGCATTGTGTAGTCTACATACCATGTTCTTGTTTTTAACATCAAAAAATCCTTCTAGTTGTTCTATGTAAATCTCTTCTTCTAATATGCCATTTAGAAATGTTGTCCTCACATCCATCTGATAAACTTTAAATCATTTGTATGCAAAGTGAGAAAGAAGAGTTCTTAGTCCTTCCAATCTTGCAATAGGGGAAAAAGTTTCTCCATATTCTATTCATTCTTCTTATGTGTACCCCTTGCAAACTAATCTTTCCTTATTCTTTATGACTTCACCATTTTCATCTAACTTGTTTCTATACACCCACTTGGTTCCAATCACCTTCTTATCCTCTAGTCTGGGAACTAGAGTCCATGTCTTGTTCTTCTCAATTTGTTCAATCTCTTCTTTGATGGCTTTTCTCAAGTCCACATTTTCTAAGGCATCTTTCACTATATTAGGTTCATGCATGCTTAGAAAACATGTATCACTTCTCAGTTTGTTTCTTTTCATTAGTCTAGCATCTTTGTCTCCAATAATTTGTTCAGCAACGTGATGTCTTTTAACATACTTTGAAAATCTTGGTACTTCTCTATTAGGTAATTAAACATCTCTTTCATGTACACTAATCTCAAGATTAAAATATGCCTCAACTTCTATTTGCAACTCAGTTCTTGACCGTAGTTGGGTTCTTGAATGCAACTCAAAATTCATTGTATGTCACTTGGTAGTCACTGAAGTTTGATGTTGATTTATAGCTTGGTTGATATCATCTTGATCAATCATAATACCTTCATAAAATTATAGAAAATATGTGTGCTCCTCTAGTTCCTTCATAGGTTGAGCCTTATATACCTCTGTATATTCATCAAACTTCACATTTGCAATTTCCACAACTTTGTTAGTGTTAGCATTTAAATACTTATAAGCTTTATTTCTTGTGGAATAGCCAAGGAATATAGCTTCTTCACTTTTAGCATTTAATTCACCATTCTTAAAATATTTAAGAATGTACCACTTGCTTCCAAATACCTTAAAATATTTTACATTGGATGAGTATATATACCATAATTTTAAAGGTGTTGAGTGAGTGCCTTTCTTGAATTGCACACAATTTAAGGTATAGATAGCTATACTTACAACCTCTCTCCAATATTTTAATGCAATATTCTTCTCTATCATGAGCATCTTAGCACAATCCATTATAGATATGTTGCTCCTTTCAAAATTTTCATTTTGTGGAGGGTGTTGGAAATATAAGATAGGTTAAGTTACTAAGACGGGGGAGTGAATCAGTAATCTATAAAACTTAATCTGAATTCACCAATTAATCGTTCATATGTATTCTAATTTAATTGTATGCATGAAAAATTGAAAGCATTAAAACATTCATAAAACTTTGACACACAATATGGTGACCCAAAAACCTTCCAAATAGAAAGTAAAACTAGGGTGGGGATGATACCCACAAGCTTTAGTATTGAAGTATAAATTTTGCCTATTAAGGCTTACAATGATCACTTCTAATGATCTACCATGTTAGGAGCAATAAGGACTGCTAGGTCCACCTTGCAAAAGGATTTACAAACATATAATGAAGTATGCACTAGGTAAAGAGATTCACAAAAGACTCTTAAGTCTACCATGTGATAGGATTTATCTATTCCTTCTATTAGGGTGAACCAGTGGCTGATCTCTAATCTACACCTTGGTTTGTTGAAGGGGATTCCTTCGTAGTGTAATGATCACCTTTTTTATGATAGATAAATCTTTGTTGCTCCTTATACTCATGTAGCCTTTTACTTTGCACTTCTACTTCTTACTACTTCTTTCATTCTTCTATTATATCTATTGGATGTGATACAATACATTACATATATACCAATCCAATTTATAATCCATCAAAGTTGGCTACAATACAAGTTTCATAAAAATACACATAGTCAGCCCAACTACAGGTGCTGAGGTTCTAAAGACAAACTTGATAAGGTTTTGACACTCAACAACCATTGTTGACTCTTGGCATCATCATGTACTCAGTAGATGTAGAAGCTCAGTTTATATTAATAACTTCCAAGTAGTCTAAACTTAGTCTTCTCTAGTGACCCAATGAACACTGTGAAACTTGACATATAAATTGAATTGCTTAGTTGACACTGCATAGCTTAGTCAACACTATCACTGTGAGATTGGTATAAACTAAATCACTTGGTTAAAACTACATAGCTCAGTCAACACTATCACTGTGAGCTTGATATAAACTAAATCACTTGGTTGACACTACATAGCTCTATCAATACTAGATTCAAATCGTTGAAGCTACGAACTTGGTAAGCACTAGAGAAATTAGTTTGAACTAAGAAACTCGATAAACATTATGAAGCTTAGTTTACACTAATAATCATTAACTTGGTAGAAACTACTCAATGCAAATTGAATGTTGTTCCTTGAACTTGGTAGAGCCTAAATTACTTGGTTAACACTATTAACTATACAATAAGGTCAATAGTTGCTAGTTATCTGATTAAGTGTGTATGTCACTAATAAACAAACTTGATTGTAATGCCAACAATCTCCCCCTTTGGCATTGGTGAAAAAAACACTTATCAATGAAAACTAAATTATCAAAAAGCTCAAAACAATCTTTATTCTCCATTATGTGTCTTCAACTCAATAGCACACTTCATTTTTGAATTTTTTCAAATTTTCTTTTGTAAGAGATGTTTATCTGAATATTTGTACATGTATATGTATACTATTATGATGCTCCCCCATACATATATATCCAATATACTTTACACATTATATACATCTTCTCATTTCTTATCTTCATCCCCTTTATATCATGTCTTCTCCCCCTTTGTATATCACTTCTTTTATTATATCTTCTCCCCCTTTTTGACATAAATTCCAAAGGTGTATTTTATATGGTAATGCCAATATGTGACAAGAAATCATAATGTACCTTTAGAATCAATGACATTGTCTTGTCCCAATTTTCTTGCAATACCTTACTTGCATGCAATGCAATTTGAATTTCTACTAATAGTTCCATCATGTGATCATCTATGGAGAATTTGTTATTATGGATGAGAGTTTTATTATGTGAAATATGTTTCTACAATGCATCCATGTTTGGAAGAATCATGCCCTGTATATTTACAAGTATAGCCCTTATCCTAGCTTCTTCCCTTGGTAATTCTTCTTGCATATCAGTCATAAATTTGATCTTTGTGTAATTAGAAAAACTATAGCTTGGGTCAAGTGACATCTATTGTGCACTTTCCTTCAAATCTTCATCTATCTTGGAGATTTAACCTTTAATTTCCTAAGTGAAGATAGATGTATCATAGAGTTTACTGAATAGAGAAGTGACATTGTAGGTAGAGGTTTCCAGTGAGCCTAAAATAGTAAACAAGTCTACTTGGTATATTGAAATCTTTTGTGCAACTACCTCCAATACTTTTTTTAAAAATTTCTTCTTTACTCTTTGCAACAATTTCTCCTATCCATTCAAGTCTTCATTGAATTTCTAGACCACTTCTTCTAATTGAGCCAAAATAGGTTGAGAAGTAACAACCTTAGTGTTGAATGCTTCTCCAAGAATGTTCTTTGCATCTTCAAGAACTTGAAATTCTTTGTTCCTTTCTTCTCTAAGCCTCTGCTACTTAGCTTTCTTCTATAATAGTTTTCCTACTGTATGCATTTGATCAGGATTTAGATTAGAGATATCCCAATTTGGGATAACTATATTCTCATCAAGATCAATGTCTTCTTCCTTATCTTTTGTTTTTCTAGAAGCTTTTGTACTTGGTTGAGGCTTGCTCTCAACTATTTTCATACTTATTATTTGCATGCTCAAAATGGTAACAATAGTGGAGATAGAAGGACTAGCAACAAGTGTAGATATAGTACTGATTGAAGGAATACCTTGTTGTTGAGTAACCACAACTAATGAAGAAGGAAGTACTAGCTACTCAATAGATGAAGTATTGGTCATTTCAGTCAATGAAGTACTAAGGTAAACATGTGCAAAGATTGGTTGAGTGCTTGGATTTATAGTGTTTGACACAACCAACTTAGCACTAACTTTCTCTGAGCTTGATATCATTAAAACTTTCCTCAAAGAGTGAGGAAGTGAGGCTATAATTGCTGCTATAATATTTTTTAGGATCTATTTCCTCAATGCTTTGAATCTAAAGGATATTCTCCTCAGTGGCTTCATGTTTTTGTTCCTCATCATCTATATTATCATAATTTGTTTCTTCTTCATTATCATTGTCCCCTTCCTTGTCATCTTCACCATCATCATCTTTGTCACCAACATTAACAACAAAGTCACTCTCATATAAAGATTATAGATTTTTTCCATGTATTGGTTGCATCCCTCACCACATGTTCAATGTCATTGACCAGTATCAAGAAGGTGTTAAATTTCAAAGTAAGTTTTAGTTCGGTTTGCCTAATGGACTCTTTAACTTCTTTGTCACTTAGAATTGACATGAGTTGCCTCAGAGTCTACTCATATATGTCCTTGGTAGTTTTTTTTGCATGTTCCCACCTTGTCTTTATTTTCTCCATCAATTCATTGGGAATCTATAGTTCAAGTTGGTTTGGTGAGTATTTTGATTTACCTAGCTTAGATATAACCATGTCTTCAACTTGTTGCTTCTCTTCTAAATTTTTGGATTCATACTTCAATGATCTAAAATTTTCAATTCCAGCCCCAAAATCAATTATTTTTAGTTTCTCTTGAAAGGTGGGTGGAGGCCTTTTGAAAATCACATCCTTTGCTTCTTCACCCAATTTCAGTTTCTTTCTAGATGATCTTCTTGTAAACACTTCAATAGATGGCTTCGTAGGCTTGGTTATAATAACCTTACCTTTATTCTTGATTGGGTCTTCTTCTTCTTCTAATTCTCCTCATCTTTTGCATCATCTTCTTCCATGTCATCTCCTTTACCTTCTATCAACAGGAGAGTAGAACTAGTTTGTTTCAATTTCGCTATTCTTTTCTTCCCTTACTGACCACCTAAGGGAGTTTTATCTCTAGTTCTATTCTAGCCTTAGCTTCATCATATGTCCCAAAATATTTGGCCTTTGGATCCATAGTTTCATTTAATAATGCTTCAATAATATCTTTGGTGTCATCAATATTGACCTCATAACCTAGTGGCTTGACTCATTCCACTCTAGGTCTGACTACTTGTATATACACTTTGTCACAATCAACCATAAAACAAATATCATCTTTATAGTCTTCTACAAGTTGATTTGGTATTTTGAATCTATTATTCATATTTTCCTTGAATGCATCAAAATATTTATCCATTATACTGACATAATTTTCTCCCATTTCTGGTATGTACTCATTGATTTGATAAAGAATAGGCACATCTTTTCTCCATACAACTATACCTTTTGAGGGAAAAAACTTTTGCACAAAGAAAAATAAATATGTTAAAATTGATCTGAACTCACATGGATTATTCCTTGATGTTCTGACACTTTCCATATTTTTGTTGAATTGATTCAACATCAACTCGACAAGGTTGAAGGACATGTTCTTGACCACATTGAAAGCAAGATCCGCAGCTTCACATAATACACTATTGAGATAGATGGAGCTATATATTTTGTGTGCAATTACATAAATTCCAAACTTCAACTCCATATCAGTAACACAACTAATCTCCATACCCCTTCCATCCCATTCTATAAGGGTTTTCTTCTCCAGTTCCACTTGACTTTGGGTTTTAGTGGTTTTTGCCTTGGCCAACATAGGAAGTCCTATGATCCTATGTATCATTTTCTTCATTATCAAAATAGGTTGTTCCAACCATAACTATTCATTGTGCACATGGCTAAGGGTAAACCTTATCCATTTTATCTAAAAATATTGGGATATGTGTGGAATGATTGATAAACCCTTCACTTCCAAGTGTTGATGCTCTGATTTTAATACACCATTCATAGATAGATTCCTCAATGGTTCATCCATTTCTAGGGTTCCTATTTCTTGAATTGTACAATTAAAATGCAAGTGAATATCATTTACTAGAAGTACCTTAGATTCAATCTTTGATTGAGCTTCATTGGCATCAAATATTTCCACAATAGTCAGATTCAATTTGAAATCAGGTGCTTTCCATTCAACTCCATGAACTAGCATCTTGGACCCTTTCTTTATCTTGCTACTGGAGGATTCCATCACTTGATAGGGTTTCTAAAAATAGAGAAAACTTCAACAATAAATTGTATAGATTACTTGGATGCACAAAAATCATTATTCACATATAGCTCTTGAAATTTCACGATGACAAATGAATTTGATTTTTCCCCTTTTAATAAATTCAACTTTTCAATCACCATAAATGCATGGTATGTTTTCTTGCTCAATGATAGAATGTCTTCCACTCAATTTGAATTAATTTCTCAGTAGGAACATTCATGACTTGGTGTCCACACAATGACTTAGCAACTACTGACCTTGCTTAATAAGCTCTTGCAACCTGAGCTCACTCAATAAGGTCTAGAATTCCTTGGACACTAGGTGATCCCTATGCATCTTGAATATTGATATGGATCTTTCCTTCTATCTTGATTGGAACTGATGTAGGATGTCTGCTTCAAAATCTTAGTTCTAGTTGACCTTGTGAGAGATCAAGTAGAAATCATTGGGTCACCCAATTCTTGAGCAACATGTGCTTCATTTCTTAGAATTGTATCCTTAGAAGATTTCAGAATCCACTATTGTCTCATCTATTTTCTAATGTTATCAGCCTTAGCTTTCTTTTTATCTTCAATTCTTCTAGTGTTCATACAGTTCTTGTCAAGATGTCCAAGTTCTATAAAGATTTTTTAGTGGTATCTCTTGTCCTCATGTGATGTTTTACACAATTCATTCCAATGTGTCCAAATTCTCCATAATAGTGACATCTACACCAAGTATTTTAGTGTCAACCAAATATAGCATTTACAATTTGTTCTGTTGGATTCAATATCTTGGTTTTGCATTCAGAAGATTTGTGCCCATACTTCTTACATTTGTGACATTTTCCCTCAAATTTAGGTTTCTCTTTGCATTCATTAGCTCTATGACCATGCTTATTGCAATTGTAGCATTTTTCATTGAATTTAGCTTTACAATTACTCCAACATTTGTTTGATATATGACCAAACTTACCATAGTGATTGCAAGTAGGTCTTTGATTCTTTTGAGCTCCTTGCTTCGATGATTCACCTTCTTCTATATATCTAGTTCCTGCTTTGCCCTTTTGTCTGTATTGGCTTTGCTCATTCAATTGATTCATGTCTACTTTAGATTACATCATTCCTTCACTGTTTTTGTTTTTAGTGTTTAGATCATTCTTCAATCTTTCATTATTTAATCTTAGATTCATGATTTCTTCATTTGCATTGGTAAGTTGATCAATGAAATATGTCTTTTGAAGGGATAAATGCTGAATTTCATTGTTCTTTCCTTATATATCTTCTTTTATCTTGTTTTTCTCTTCCATGACTTCACACAATCTTACTGACTAAATTTCTTATTCTCCTTTCATCTTTCTTACTTATTCTCGAAGGTTACCATTATTTTCTAATAGTTCTTTGATTGCTTCATTTTCCTAATCTAAATTACTTTATGAATGGATGTCTTCAATTCTTTCTTCAATGTAGATTTTTTCATTCATCTATACTGCAAGATCTTTTCTTCTTTTCAAGGATTGAGAGAGTTGTTCCTTTGCTTACTTAAGTTGCCCAATAGCCAATTCCAAATCTAGCTAAATTCATTTTCAATAGCCTTATCAAGTCTCAATACCTCCATTGCCTCTGATCTTTGCTAAAGCTATTAAATGTCTTTTCTAAGAACCACAAAGCTCTGATACCAATTGTTGGAAATATAAGATAGGCTAAGTTACTGAGAAGGGAGGGGTGAATCAATAATCAATAAAACTTAATCTTAGTTCAACAATTAATCTTTCATATGTATTATGATCTAATTGCATGCATGAAAAATTGAAAGCATTAAAAAATTCATAACACTTTGACACAAAATATGGTGACCCAGAAACCTTCCAAATAGAAAGTAAAACTAGGGTGAGGATGATACCCACAAGCTTTAGTACTACAGTATAAATTTGGCCTATTAATGCTTACAATGATCACTTCTAATGATCTTCCCTATTAGGAGCAATAAGGACTGCTAGGTCCACCTTGCAAAAGGATTTACAAACATACAGTAAAGTATGCACTCAGTAAAGAGATTTACAAAAGACTATCAAGTCTACCTTGTGAAAGGATTTAACTATTCCACCTGTTAGGATGAACCAGTGCCTGATCTCTGATTTGCAACTTGGTTTGCTGAATGAGATTCCTTTATAGTGTAATGATCACCTTTGTTGTGATAGATAAATCTTTGTTGCTCCTTATAATGTTGTAGATTTTTACTTCACACTTCTACTTCTTATTGCTTGTTTCATTCTTCTATTATATCTATTGGATGTAATATAATACATTACACATATACAAATCCACTTTATTATTCATCAAAGTTAGATACAATATAAGTTTCACCAAAATACATAAAGTCAGCCCAACTACAAGTACTCAAGTTTAGAAGACAAACTCAGTGAGGTTCTAAAACTTGGCAACCATTGTCAACACTCAGAATCATCATGAACTCAGTAGACATAGAAGATTGGTTCATACTGATCACTTCCAAGTAGTCTAAACTCGATCTACTCTGGTGACTTGATGAACACTATGAAACTCAACATATAAACTGAATTACTTGGTTGACACTACATAGCTTGATCAACACTATCCCTACAAGCTCAGTATAAACTGAATCACACTACATAGCTTGGTCAACACTAGATTCACATCACTGAAGCTATGAACTTGATAAGCACTAGAGAACTCAGTTTGCACTAAGAAACTCAGTAAACATTATGAAGCTCAATTTATACTGATAATCATTAACTTGGTAGAAACTACTTGGCACAAACTACATGTTGTTCCTTGAGCTTGGTAGAGGCTAAATTACATGGTTGACATTGTTAACTATACAATAAGGTTAGTAGCTACTAGCTATCTGATTAAGTGTGTGAGTGTGTGTGTGTGTCACTAATAAAAAACTTGACTATAATGGCAATAGAGGGTTCCTAGGTGCATATGCCTATCTTTTGATTTCTCTATCATTAAAAAATATCTCAAACACATTTGATATAAATTCTCCACCTCTATCAAATCACAGACATTTTAGGCTTTTCCTATCTCCTTCTCAACTCTAGCTAAGTACCATTTAAACATTTGGAAAGCATCAGACTTCTATTTTGGAAACATAACTGTCATCATGCTAGAATAATCATCAACAAATAGGATAGTGTATGTGTCACCCTTGTAGCTTTTCACATCATTTTTTCCACACAAGTTAGTATGAGCAATCTCAAGAATTTATTTAGAGGTGTGATTCTTACTCTTAAAACTTGATTTTGTCATCTTGCCTAATTGACATTGTTTGCAAATTATATTGTCAAGTTTTTTCAATTTAAGCAAACCTCTCACTCTTTTCATTTTGTTGATACTTACCAAGTTATCAAAGTTAACATTGCATAACCTTTTGTGTCATAACCAAACATCATCAAATTCTACAAGAAGACAAGTAGCATCATTCATATCAAGATAAAATAGATTACCTCTAGTTTGATCACCTTTCCCAATTAGTTTCCCATCAGTATCATAGATCTTAGCTATCTTGTTCTCAATATCAACCGTGCAACCTAAATTATTCAGTTGTGACACACTCAAAAAATTATAGTTAAGTCCTTCAACATAATAAGCATTATCACACAATATCCTTTTTTTAAGTTTGATAAATTCTTTTCCTTTTATCAGACACGGTGTATCATTACCAAACCTTACACTATTTCCACCATAATAATTCAAGGTAATGAACTTACTTTTATCTTCAGTCATGTGATGTGAATATCCATTATTAATGATCCATCTGTCACTCTTGTTCACATAAGACACCAGTGCAATTGCCTCATCTTCATTAGAATCATCCTTCATTGCAACATACACCACTTCATCATCATGGTCATTAGATCCATCTTTGGTTTCCTCTTCTACAATTTAGTAAGACTTCTTTCCTTCATCTTTGTAATCTTTTTTGTCCTCGTCTCTTTTATTTTTGTATTTGTCTCCACTTCTATTGTTCTTCTTCTGTAGACACCTAGTAGCAATATGACTGACCTCAATGCAATTAAAATAGATGATAGGTAACTTACCTTTGAATTTACCTTTGCCTTTTTGAAATCTCCTTATAATATTGCTTCAAGATGTTCTACATCTTCCTCATCTATATCACTGTCAATAGAAACATATTTGACTTTCTTCTTCTTCTTCTCTTTGGGTTCCTTTAAAGATAGATTAGCTTTGAAAGAAGATTCAACACTATTAGATTTGAATTGGTAGTGAGCCTACCTACCAAACCTTCAAGAGTTAGATTAGAACTTGCTATACATCTTAATTCCTATATGGAAAAAACTCTAATAGCATAGATGGGCAACATTGTTCTCAATAATTTTCTTAATATAGTATCATCTTATATTTTACCATTACCTCTTCTTATAGCATTAACAATATCTTTTATTCTAGAGAAATATTGAGCAACATTCTCACCTTCTTGCATCCTTATATCATTGAAATTACCTCTAAGACTTTCAGATTTGGCTCTCAGAACATCTATATCTCCTTCATAAATGGTGTGAAGAGCATCCCACATCTTATTTTCACTTTTACAACACTTGATTTCATCAAAATAAGCATAACTTAGGGTAGAAGAAATCTCCAACATTTTTTGATAGTGTTCTTTCTTCTTTTTTCAGATCATCAATAGTTAGGACTCCAATAGGATTGACATGGTCAGTGGTGATGGTATATTGTGCATGGTCTCCAAGACCTCCTAGGTGTAGCTTCATCATACTTTTCCATGTAGGGAATCTCTCCTTATTAAGCTTGGGTACTTCTCTTTTTTAAATATTTATCTTTTGCTTCTAGTACCTTCAAACTAGTCCTCTTAAGCACTATGGCACCCTGATACCAATTGTTGGAATTCTTTAGAATAATTGAGAGGGGGTAGTGAATTACCTATCCAAGGTCTAGATGTACAAATAAAACTTTTCAATGCTTAGTAGACCCATATCCATAAAACCTTATTATGCATGCATCCATTAGATCATAAAACTCTTAAAATTTGTAGGTTATTAGCCTAGGTCAAAACAACTTTGCAGAAGTGTAAACATGAAACATAATAGATTCAATAACACATTTGACACAAGGATTTTATGTGGAAGGCCAATTTGGAAATAACATGCTACTAATTCTCACTCTTGTAAAGTGATTCCTTATGAAAGGCCAACCATGTTAAAGGTTCCAATACACACTGTTAAATGTGACCTAGTTAAATGATTTCAATCACTCTGTTAGGAGTGAGCCTGGTTAGAGGACTTTAGATCATTCTCTTGGAATGTTACTCTGTTAAAGGATTTACAAATGATTGTTAGGTAAACCTTAATCCAAAGGATTTACCCTAAACTGATTCAATGATTAGAAAGTAACAGTAAGGCTTGATCTGATAACAAATTATAACTCATTTGCAAATTATAGATCTTTGCTTTAGTGAATCCAACTCATTTGCAAATTACAATTCTTCTTACTTGTTCTTCTAGACTTAATCAGTCTATCCAACCTTTGCACCCTTAAGTAGATAAACAATACACTATATCATCACTGTCTTAAATGATCTTTGTACTCATTTTTCATACTATAACTCAACCTTTCCTCTTGGTGCTCTTGTTAGATCTCATTTGATCAAATCCTCTTCATCAATCAAACAAATGATAGTACTCAGATCAACTAAGTAGTTTTCTTCCTAGCAAGTGGTAGGTTTGATATTAGTGACACAACAATTATTGAAACACATCCTCATACTTGTATCAATATTTTCTTTTCTCAACACATTGTGCATGTACACATGTGTGAAAGCATGCAGCTACACAAAAAATAAACTTTTCAAGAAAAAAACTAGAAAAAAAATATGACTAAACTATTGTCGCCAATTTCCTATTATCTTGATTATCGATACCTCTCGAGAGAGGCCCTATTCTAAAGATCAAGATGCTAGGTTGCATAGTGGAAAAAATTTTGGGGTCCCCATTCTTGAAGTAGAAAATGGGATGTGTCTTATGGAACCATAACAATACTCAACACATTCTTGACATCTATGATGACTATAGTAATATGGACAAAGCATTGGTAAACTTGTTCACTCAACTTCCATGCTCATGTAACTAAAACCTTTCTCTCTAACTTCATCATTTTCATTTAAATTTTATAGTGTGTAGTAAATAGACTACTTTTAATGCTCAAAACTAGTTAAACATGCGTCCAAATTTCACACACCAATAATTTTATATTCTGGAATAGTTACAAAAAAATGGAACTCTATCCTTTCTCTTTAGAATCATTATAAAAAAATTGTTAAAAAACATGTACTTTGGATAAAAAATTTAACATTTATTTGCAAACCAAATGATAACATAACAATAGAAAGACTACACTAACTATTTGTCATTGTTGTTTTCCCTTGTACCATACTAATACTATCACATATTGTACAAGCTCTTGGGAATTTAAAGATCACAAATGCCCATTCCAATCCATTCCACATAATTTTCCCTAACTACAACTACAAACTTATGAACTATGGTGCACTAGATAGAAAACTTCCCCATTGAAATAAATGTGATGAAGATGTGACTAACACATATTCTCTACATCTAAAAGAAATTATAATAGGTGACAACAAACAAACCATCCACTATTCCACTATAAAAACAATCATTGAAAAATTTTTACCTACTCTATAAAACTTGACTTATCAACAATACATTGATTCCTAATCAATAGTAATACTCATGGTGTGTGACTTTGTAGTGCATTGAAAGTTCAATCTCAACCAAAATAACATTATTGCACATTCCATTTTTATTGATGAATAAAAAAGATGCTACCATAGAGGAAGCTATATTGGCCCTCCAAATACTTTTTATACATCACAAATACATATTCATTGAGATTTATTATACAATATTTATTTCAATCAATAACCTATCTAAAACATTTGCAAGTTCCAGAAGAGGAGATTTGTGCATTCTTGCATTGTGCTTCAATTGCCACTTTTGTAAAAACAAATGAATACCAGTTAATAGAATTATACACGCCAATATTGTGTTGTAAATTCTTTTGATGGTCAGAGAAAACTACTACATTTGTGATTCTCTATTTCACCCTATATGTTTCACATAGAATACATATATGGTTACTAGTGTCCATAACGGACACATACATCTACTATTTTTACTTATTTGAGAATGTTACTTTATGTATTGTATAAACTGAATTCTCAATTAAATGGTGTTTTTGAAATATTTGTGGTATATAAATCTTGAATCAAAATTCATGCAATGGCATTTTAAATATTCAATGAGAAGCCATAACATAGTTTTAAGTGTTGTTTAATAAAGTGTACATCTTTTCTTGATGTTGTTTACATATCTTTTGTCCCTTCATGTCAACAATAAATGAACTTGAACATACTAAAGAGAACATATGATTAGTCAACTCTTATTGTATACTAGTATTGGCATTTGGAAATCAAACTTGGTTCCATTTAGGATCCATGATCAAAATCACTGTGTGCTTCTAAATTAATTCACCTTTATTTTATTTAAATTTTTCTTATTCAACCAAATCTTACCTCTAAAAGCATTACACTATAGGAAAAAATTATGACACTTTGTATCCCTTTCTATTCTATACACTTTGATGTGTATTCATAGAATATTACATTAAATTTGATAATTTGATAAAATTAGATAAAAAATCAAAAATAAATTATCAAATTGCAAGATTAATTTATTCTTATCTCTTTCTGATGAAGACCTAATTTTTCTCTCAAATATTAAGAAATACTAGTGAAAGCCCTAGAATATTGAAAGGTAAATTATCAATTGAGTTATGCTTAAGTACATAAATTGAAGTAGATTACTTCAAAGAAAGCTATGAATGTTATTTTACTATAGTGTGGATGCAATGCAAAAGAGTGAATGAATTACTCAAAAAATGTTTAGTATTTATATATTTTGTCAAGTGTTTGGGGTGGAGTTAGGTTAACCAAGGTTGAGTAAGATTCATGTAAATGGTTTCAAATATGGGGACAAGATGACAAAATGAGTGATCAAGATTCAAAAGACTAATTAAATGGTACAGATTGTAAAGCCTTATTGATTTGTCTGAGCCCTTTCCTCAATTCTCAATGGTTGATCTAACTCTTTCCATATAGTGACTGGGTGAATTTAGGAAATTAATATTTTCATTAATTAATTTATTTATTAAGTGTACCCCTTAAATGGTTTTAAATTAGGATAAAATATTTAAGTGAACTATAAAATTAATTAAAATTAATTGTACAATTATTTTGATTTATTTTAATCCACTTTAGCTTTGATAATTTATTAATTTTATTTTTACTCACAATAGTTTAATTTAATTTTGTTTGATCACTTTGATAATCTATCCATAAATGCACCCCTTTGCATTGATGTGTGAAGTGCATTAGTTCAAAGAATGTATGATGTTTGATTTAATTGATGCTTAATTAGAAGTCAATGAGTAATCTATTGATGTCTAATTCAATGATTCATTGATTCAAAGATAAGATTCCAATATGATGATTAATTAGTTGATTTAATTGATTAAAATGCTTGAGTGGTGATTTTTAAAAAATTATGTCTGATATCCCTATTTTTAAAAGTTTCTCTAATTTGCTTGATTCTGATTTTTCTATTTTGATATCATTGATGGTATGCCCCATCGAAAATGAAATTCAAATGATCTATGATGATGGTTAAAACAATTTTCAATTTCAATTATATTTCTAATATATAAATCATTGCAAAATATATCCCTTTTAATAATACTTTTGATAAAAATGATAGACAAATTTGATAGGTAAAATGTCTAAGTTAAAAAGTTTAATCAATAGGGTTCTGTGATAATAAACATGATAAAAATATCCCTTGAAGGTGAAAATGTTAGTTAATAAGGCCCTGAAAACTCATATACCAAGTCATTTTCACCCTTTATCCTCTTAGTTTCCCTTTTGAGCTCTAACCTTCCTCTAGCTTTGTCAAGATGGTGGTCCCTATTCGCAAGCATAGATTTGAGTCAGGATGTCAATTTTAGTGACCAACTGACTATGGACCTCTAGTGAGTCATCAAATCCTCTTAATTTTTTTTAATTTTATAATTTATATTTATATTTTTTAATTTTTAAGTGTGATTTGATTTCATGTGGGTAAAAAAAAATCGTTTAGCACCTATTATATTTGTTTTACATGTAGAATTTTCTAATAGCACCTCTACGAATAGTTTCAATGCAAATAGATAGAGAAATGGTAACTAAAAATGCTTCTCTAGCATGTAGATTTCAAATATTACCTAATCAATATAAAACAACATGTACATTTTTTTTAGTGCTTAACTAGGTGTGTAATAGTGACAAAGCTTTCCTTCATTTCTTGCTAAAGTTCTTTGACATTTTGTGTGTGAAGCATTATTTTAGAAAAATAATACATATGAGTTTTAAAATATTGTGTATAAGAAAAATAGTGGCCGACACTATCTAAAATAGTACCTAAGGATAAAATAGTGCCTAAATAGATATGAAATAACACTTAAGCCCATTTTTGTCTTTTTGGTCATCTTTTTTTTTTACTAAATAACTATTCAATTTGGTTGATATATTGAATTTTCATCTAATTGCATTGATTTGAGTCAATTGTAAATCCCTTTTATGTCAAAACCCTTGTAAAACATCTAATTATGTTTAGAAACCAAGTTATTGATTTGAATGTTAATCATGTTGTTATGATCAATTTGATAGGTTAATATGATAAATAAGATGATAATTTTTTATCCTCAAAATCTAGAATTAGGAAAATGATGTGCTTATGCTAACCGATAAGTGATTAGGATAGAAGACTTAGATGATGTTTACTAATTGACTTTTCTTTTTTTTCAATATTGTTTCAAAGTCATAGGCTTTATCTTTGCAAATTGTATATATGGCCTTTTGACTCATTGATAAATTATCACCTCTTGATTGATAGGAGATTTATCGATGTGGTTTAGGATTCTTCTTCGATATCCCATTCCAAGTGAAAATGGATTTTCTCATACTTGTAGCTAAGAAGTAGCACTTAGACCATAACACTTTCAATATATCATTGGGTGTGATGATCAACACACTTGAGGATGTGTACTACATTCTGAGGATACCAAAAATGGGAGAGATTTTATACTATGATCATGTATATGATGGTGCCACTTTAAGACATGTATTCAGTGGTTCAACCATCAACAATGATATCATTCAGTAGAGAGACATGTTGGCTTACAATTTTCTCTCTACAATACTATCTAGTTTGATCTATAGGTTCTTGTTACCTAATAGGAGAGGACATGGTTTTTTTTGGTTGGGATAAGCATTCTTCAGGATATGATTATGCAACCTCAAAGACATGCATAGGATTCTTATGTGTTGACATAACTCTGCCATGATTTGCATCATGTTATTTATAGACATAGTGTTTTATTTTTGTTAGGAGTGATCTTACTACAAATTTGGACATGGGAGCGCCTTCCCATTGCTTGAAAAATTGGTGTCAAGAATTTTTAACCCACTGTATCCTACATCTTCATGTATGAGGGAATAATTGTCCATTCTTAGTTATTAAAGATAGAGTTCTGGTGACATATCTTATATGACTTGGATGAGGTGGTCTACATGCCTTAATGATATTGCAAGGAGTGGGATGAGGATGAAAAGGAGATAGCATATATTTTCATGCATAGAAGGTCTCTTGATCAAACACTCTTGATGATTGAGTGATTCTTCTTCGTGAGAGTTTTGAGATAGTCTATGAGGAAATAGGATACACCATAGGGTCTTGCACATTCTGTCATGTGTAGTCAAAGCTATCATTATGGGCACCTTATGTGGAGTTTTACATTTCCATCTATGTATTTTGGAGATGTTTTTACATCTAAATTACATCACATGGTTCCTAGAGCATCAATTTCTTAGATACATATATCTATCAGAGATGATCCCAGATATAAATGATCTCTCTATAGTTGATGATGATGATGATGATGATGATGGTGGTGGTGGTGGTGGTGAAGATAATGGACAAGGTGTTTGAGGTAGAGGGAGATGGAAAAGGTAGAGAGGAGGTAGGGTTGGAAGAGTTGGGAGGGCTAGGAGGGGCTAGTAGAAGATAAGTCTAGCCTTAAAAAGGAGTATCCCCTATACTAATGATATATTTGCTGAGAGATGTCATCCCTGGTATGATACATAGATATAGGGGATCAGTGAATTGGTCCATTCTAAAAACCTAGTTCTAGTAGTAGTATAGTTGTTGGTGTGTTTTTTTGGGTCTAATGGATCAAGTTGTAGTGGTGGTGGAGATAGAGAAAATGGAAGGGGTGGGGGGTACAAATGTGAGGTGGTATGGTATAGATAAGGGTTGTTGTGGTGATGATGTGATACATTGATAGAATAGTAGTGGGACCACTACTTGTGTAGGGATTAAGGATGAAGAGACTATTTGGTCCACAAGTACATAGAAAAGTTCCTTTATAGGTGTAGGTATAGATTCATTTGGTGTAGATACCTCAACCTCAGGTACCCTAGGATCAAGATGGGATACCTCATGTGATAGCATAGATCAAACCCTAGTGGATAAAGTCTTGCATATTGACACTAGGCTCCATCATTTTTCTATGATGATGCAGACATTTTTGCAACAACCCCAAGATCACTTGCACCTCCTACACAACTAGGTATCAATGTGGTTGCCACAAGTTAGGTAGTACATGTAGCTCTAGGTACAAAGGGGAAAACTAATAATAATGGAATAGAAGGAATTAGTGATGGATCAAGTGCCCTAGGTTGAGATCTTGGTTAGGCTATTTAATTTTTTATTTAGCTAGATGTACTTGATTATAAGACATTAATGTATTGATGTACCCTTTGATTGGACTTTTTTTATGGAGTCTTACTTAGTTATGATTGATTATTTCTCTCTGATATCACTCTACTTTAAACTTTATATTTTTTTATGATATGCATTTATTGATGATTGTGATTCTATTTATATGTGTGTTTTTGTGTATGTCAATACATGATGGTATGAATGCATGTATGAATTATATTCTTGTACGGATGACATAGATGCAAATGTGTTGTTAAGATAAATGGATGCATATTTATTATATATGTAGTTATGAATGCATGTCTACTTTAATGAAAATGAAAATATTATGATTTTGAGACTAATGTGAATGTTTTTGATGTGTTTTATATTATTTGATATGCTTCTAGATGAATATGAAACTATTTTTTGTTTTTTGTATGATTTTATGGATAAGATACAAAGTGATATGAAATGGTAGACTTAATGGTTTATGCATTTTTTAATGATTCTATTGATAATGATATGAAAACCTAATGAATGAAAAATGTAATGAATTTTTCATCCAATACAATGTATTTGAAATTATGTATGTACTTAATGCTAAAAGATGATAAATGGCCTAAGCAATTAATACATTTAAATGTGATGAAATAGAATATATAAAATGAGTGTAATGTCAATGTAATTTTGAATGAATGGCCTAATGTATCTAAATGAATGTAAAGATAATGATCTAAGTATGAAATAAACTTTAATGAAATTTGTTTGGCCAAAGACAAGGATCAAAATACTATAGAAATCGACTGATTAATCCAAGATTGGACATCTTGAGTGTTTCTAACCAACTCATTTGGACTCATTTAATTTATCAACTAGGGACATAAACTTGAAATGGTGTCTGTAAAGTATATGCTTCAAACTTCTCTCAACTTAAGAATTACTCTATGAAAATTCAAATGATTATGCTACAAGAAATCTATGCTAAAGCTAAGAATCAAATCTACTTCAACAAAGCATGAAAATATAGCTAAGAACTACTTCAATTGCCTATGTTGCAGGAATAGCCCACTAATTCTACTATCAATGCTACAAGAATAGTAGAGTCTACTATAGTTCTATAAACTAAAGGTAAATCCTATGCTAACTAATTAGTTCACTTCCTATGTGGGCCCCCACAGAGAAGTGAAGTAGAACTACTCAGAGATAGAAAACTAAAATGATCTTCTTATTCATAACAATAGTAAATGTACATACTGATAAACAACAAGATTATATTTAGTACTCAAAAACTTCTTCTTTCTACTAAAAACCACTAACTAATTATATCTTTGGAACATAGACTTCGAGTTATTTAAGCACAAACTAGGAATAGAATTCCTAAATTTTAAACTCCATCAACTACCAAAACAATGGACGACATTAAATATTACAATATATGAATTAACTTTGGCACCAAATGGAATAGGAATTTAGGAGCTCATGACCCCTAGATTTCCCACTTTGACTCCCACTTTCCTGAAAATAGGTACTAGCTATTATGGACAAAACATTTGGTGATGTGGAAGGTCATTGATGAAATCTACCACCGTTTACTCAGGCTGCTAACTCCACTTAGCTAAGTTGACTTCACCTTTAAGTTTTAAAAATATTAGTGCCTCCAAAGTAATAATATACATCAAGAGTAATTCAAAATAAATTAGTTTACCCTATGTCACATTGCTACATGAGAACTACCCAATCTAGCTAAGGAAGAAAAAACATCATTCTCACTATTTTGTAATCAAATGATATATCATTTCATAGCATATTCATTTTAGTCCTAGAAAGTAATTATGTATACATCTATCTAAAATTATCATAAACATCATGTTCTTAAACATCAAAGTCTTTAGAAAGTTTGCAAATTCAACTGAAAATGAAATGATAAAATAGACCATATTCTAGTCTCATCACAATTTATGCAAGCTAGAGAATGACCTACATGATTTATGCACTTTAACTAACTATTAAATAAATGCAACTTAACATAATTTAAAATGATTAGTGAGTAATAAATAATCAAAATGTAATTGCAGTGAGTAGTGAATAATGATTGATGATTAATGAAATGCATCTTAGTGTACATGCAATCTTTTTGATAAATAATAAGCTTTCTCTAGAGCAATATGCCTTTTGTGAGAAAAATCTCAGGCTTGTTGACCTCAAGGAAGCTATCATCTCCATGGTTGATGATAAGGCCCCTAGTTGTGATGGTTTCCCTTTTGAATTTTTACAAGATCTTATGGGACAATAGTGGCCCTGATTTCCATCACATGTATCAAGAAGCATATAATTCTCATTTCCTAGGCAACATTATCAATAAGAGTAATATCAAATTCATACCTAAAGCCAGTGATCCTAAGGACATATGCAATTGGAGGCCCATCACTTGGTTGAATTTCTCTTACAATATTATTGCCAAGGCTCTCTCCCTTAAAATTTGGCATCTACTTGGGAGATTGTTCATCCTGAAAAAATTGGTTTCATTAAGTTTCAATATATTCTAGACAATATTATTGTTTTTGGGGAAGGTACGCAGTGGGCTCATCAGTCCAAATAGTAAGCCTTTTTTCTTAAGATTGATTTTGTAGAAGCATATGACCGGATTGAGTGGCCTTTCATTTGGTCAAGCTTCAAGCTCTAGGGTTTTGCCTAGTCTTTTTGCAATCAGTTTGAATACTCTTTTGTGATGCCTCTTCTTGCACTACCATAAATGGTCAGCAATTTGAATCTTTTGGGCTCTATAGATCTATCTATCAAGTTTTTTCTTTAGTACCTTCTCTTTATGTTTTGGCGGTTGAAGGGTTTGCCTATCTTCTAGCCAATGCTATCTCTCAGGATCTTTTGCATGGCATAACTCTTTCAAATTCCACTATGTAACTTGTGAATGGTCATTTTGTTGATAACTCATTTCTCACGCTTTTGGAGAATGAAGATATTTTCAATGCCTTACAATTATTAGATACTTTTTTCCTTGCCCCTAGGTTTGCTATTCAATGGCACAAGACCATTTGTTATAAACAATATTTTTTGTCAGGCCCTCAATGGTTGTAATGCTATAGGTGGAAATGAGTTTAGCATGGAAAAATCTTTAGGTTTTTAGGAATTCTATTTTCTTTTCAAGCTTTCCCTATGGAATTATGGAATTTTGTTCTAGCTCAGATTGAGAAGAAATTGGACTATTGGATCACAAAGCCTCTCTCCATGGTAGGAAAATTTTAGATTTATTTTAAAATGCTAGTTGCTATGCATGTATATTATTCCTCATGTTGGGCCCCTTCCAAAGATTCGTACCTCAAGCTTGAATGCCTCCTAAGAGATTTCCTTTGGGACTCTGATGTTGTGCATCACAAATTTCACAAAGTTTCCTAGGATTTTTTTTTGTTTTCCCAAAGACTTTGGTGGTCTTGGATTGCTTTCCACTTGTAAATAAGGGGTTTCCCTCTATGCTAAGTGGTTCATTTTTCTCTCACTGGCGATAAGGCCTGGAAAATATTGCTACGATATTGCATTTCTTCAGGCTTTTTAGTTAATCAGCCTACCTAGAAGGGGATTGGCTTTCAAACCCTTCTCATGACCACTAAAATAGTTCATATTTAGGGTACTTTTGTTGCCAAAATAATTTTGAAATCTTGGGAAGCTATCAATTTGTGGCTTCATTGGGTAGGTAACTGGTTTAGAGATGGGCTCTCTATGAACCAACAAAATTTGTGGTGGTCTCCCTCATTTTTCGTTCAAGGTGTTACACTAGCTAAAATTCAAGGAGCTAGCATGTTGCACTTATTTCAAAGGGGGATCAAAACACCTAAAGATTTATTTTCTAGGGTTACTATGAGCCTTTTCTTATGGGAGGGCTTGTAGGTGTAGTTCAAGCTTAACCATCTAGATTGATAGACAGTTGATCTTCTAGTTTATGTGGTGCCTCCCCATCTATTGCACAAGGGTATTCATTCATCTCAAACATGGTGGAAAGACTAGAAGTGGTATCCTGCCACTCCTATTACTAGTAAAAAACCCAAGTTGGGCTACCAATGGTTGGTTCCCTACCTTTCAATGGTTGATACTCTCAACTAGCATTGGAATTTGCAGTCCTCTCACAAGACTTGGAGTCTTAGATTTTCCACAGTGTGGAAAACCATCATGGAGCCAAAAATTGCTCACTTTTCTTAGTGTCTTCTTTTCTAGGGGTTCTCATTGGGCCCTCTACTCAAACATCTAAGAGTCTCAGGCCCTAGATGTCCTTTTTGTAGCCAGAAGGAAAGTTTCTTGCTTATTTTTTGGTTTTGTAGGTGAGCCCAAAATTATTGGCTCTGGATCCATGATTTTTTAAAGCCTTTATTGCCAAAGGCCTTTACCTAGCATATGGTTGTGGTGAGAGATTCACCTAGACTTCTTTTTAAGTACTCCTAGATATGGCATGCTTTCAAAATGGAGATTTTATTTACTATTTGGAAAGACCATAATTTTGTTGTAATCTCTCATAGCTTTCTTGATATACATGTTACTATGTACTCTAAAGCATGTATTTGTAATAATGTCATGATATAGATTCAAGTATAGATAGATAAGGTCACACTGGAGGTTGCTCACCTATGAGAAATTTTAGCTCATTCGGGAAATGCCTCTTGTACAAGCATATGTGTGCCACTAGACACATTATCTAGTGATCATACTCCTCCTAGTGGTCGTTGGAGAGGCTAAAGTAGATCAATATGTCCTTGCATACTCCCAAGTCACAACCTTCTTTTTGCTCTCCTAGTGCCAGTTTTAGTGGTCTCCACCACTCAGCCTCACCTCTATAGATGTTGGTCTTGGGTTGGTCCCCAGTGGCTCATCCTATTTCCCCTAATGTGGGCTAGCCTTCTATGCATGGAGACCCCAAGTGGGCTTTCCATTAGCTAGATTTAGCTATCTCTCCACCCACACCAAAGGGAGAAAAGGAAGCTAATGATGTTGTTGCCACCCCTATTGATGGTTGGGTTCCTCCTAAGCTAGCTACCAAATCCAAGGACTTTTGAGGTTCTGATGATAAAGACCCTCCCTTAGCTAGAACTACTCTTGCAACCTAAGGGCTTTATTTATTTTGTTAATGTTTTTTTTTTATGAATAGTTGTCTTATCTGGCTACATGTCAAGTGAACTTGTGGGGTGATCTTGTATCCCATGGCCTCTCTTTTTTTGAATATGTATCTTTGATATTTAATTAATATGAAAGGTCTATTCATCAAAAAAATCAATATTTGGATGTTTTGATTTAATGAGAAAAAAATTCCATGATCCATGATACTTCTTTACAAAAAAAAATTGGATTTGATTGTGTTGAAATTTTTTGCATCAAATTAAAAGGACATTTCAAATTACGCTTCATGATCCATCGTCGGGATTAAACCAAGAAGAGAACAAAAGGAAAAAAGATAAAGTTGCAAATCCAACCATGATTAGAGAGAGAGAGAGAGAGAGAGAGAGAGAGAGAGAGAGAGAGAGAGAGGGAGAGAGAGAGAGAGAGAGAGAGAGAGAGAGAGAGAGAGAGAGAGAGAGAGAGAGAGAGAGAGCACTAATGTGAAAGAAAAATAATAAACAAATAGGAACATGGATCAAGGAATAAAAGCTCTACCAAAATAAAGAAAAATAAATAAAAGAAGAAACAACAAAGAACCATCAAAAACAACACAAGCTAAATTGTATAAAAATATACATAAATTAATATATGTATGTATGATGCACAAAAAAACTAAATACAATCAAATTCAAAAGTTGTTGCAAAGATGTTTAAATTTCTTTCTTTAGGATCAACTATCCACTTTTTTATTCTTTCTTTAGGAACTCTATTTCATTGTTTTTAATTCTTTCTTCATGCTCAATCTTCCCATGTTTTCTTATTTATCTTCATGAACTCTTTTTCATTATTATTTTATTCTTCTGCATCCTCAATTTTCTCCATGTTTTTGGATTCCTTTCTTTTTTTATGTTTTTGAATTTTTTTTTATGATCAATATATCAATCTTTTTTGGGTTTATTCAAGATCAATATATGTAGTACAAAGTTGAATGCTCTCTCATCTAATATTATTTTCTTTAATCTTTAATCTAAGTGGGTGTAAGACCTTTCCAAGTGGGTACTATTTAGGGGCTCATCTAGTTCTTCCCAATCACAATTGGCTCACTTATAGTTACTGTACACTAGAAATGTGTCACACTCTAAACCATTCGATCCAAACAATTCCATGAGTTGGAATGCTTAGATGCCGACTTAGAGCTCCCTATCCACAGAGTGCAAGAAGCTAGTATTCAAACATGAAGGCTCTCAACCAAGCCTTAGAAATGTGCTTCTTGCTAGTAAACCATGCAACAGGAGGTTCTTTGAGACAAGAGCAAGAATGCAAGTGTCTACAATGAGTTCCTCAAAGATGCAATGCAAGATGGAAGACTAAACTTGAATGGAAATGCAAGATGCAGCTATGCTAGAATGTGAATGAGAGTGTTTCAATACCATTATTTAAACTATGTGAGATTATTGCAAGAACCAAAGCTAAACTAACATGCAACTATGCTAAGAATTCCATGTGATCTTATGCTAATATGATGGAATGAGAGAATGAGACAAGAAATGAGAAGTTCTCCACAAAGCTCAAAAGAAACCTATTAGAAAACCTGCAGCATAATAATATTCAAAAGATGGATGGATCCTTTGAGGGGGAAAGCTCTCTCCTTTTTAAAGATGTATGGACAGTGGAGATCAAGATGAATATGGTGGATGATCAACGGTGGAATTCAAAAATAGGTGTGATCCATGTGCACACACAAGTCAACCAATAAAATATAAGTTGACTTGTCATATAAGACAAAAGTCTCACAAGTCTTTTCTTTTAATTGTAAAATAGAAAAAGGACTTTATGTGTGCACTTTAAGTGAGTTAGAAGAATGGGGTCTTTTATTTAATTAAAAGAGGACATGTTCTTTTAATCAAATAATGAACTTAGGATAGCATAGTCAAACTATAGGTTATAATCAAATAAATTGATTATTAGCAATTTGGTCTAGGTAAATGATTAAATTAACTTATCCAAAATGTTGAGAAGGGGGTTAATAGTCTAGATGGCCATTTTTAGGTGGTTACATTTGCACCTCTTTGACTAATTTGTGATTGATCTGGGAACACATTATGTCAAAGAAAATAGAAAGCCAAGTAGGCAATGATAGATATAGACATCTAATTCCAAAGAATGAAATGCAGAAATAGATAGCAAGTCCTAAATGCACAACCTGAGAGTGGTAGTACTGAACATTAGGAAGATGATGTTAGGATTTAAAAAAGAATTTTAACACCTAGCAAAGTGAATAGATTGAGAGCAAGTGATAAGGTCAAACAAATGCTCCTAAGAAATAGATAGCTGTAACAATCAGCAATAGAGTATTTCTGCCCCCTCAGGATTGAAATTGAAATGAGGTAAGGGGATGCAAAAACTAGCAAGACATGAGAAAATTAGAATAGAGCAATGTCCAAGATGACAGATAGATGATTAGAACCCAAGAATGACTATAAGAAATTGATAAAATGCCCCAGTTTGACTAGAGTTGACCTTGAAGGATATAGCATAAAAATTAGGTCAAAATGAGTAGAAAGGTGATTTTAGACATGAAACAGTGAATTTAAGTAGATATGAAGCATAGAAATGATGAAGTCATGAAGAAATGAAGATGCCCCAGTGATGATTCAAAGATTTGACCTCAAACAGTCAGCTAACTACTCAGAATAAGGTAGAATTTTAAAATGAAATTTTGACCATCAAGATGAACTCAAATTTTGATTTTGATCCCAAAAATGGATCTAGGACATCGAAATTAGCTAGGAGTGCAATTTTTGTGCAATTTCGAGGAGTTTGAAATTTAGGTCAAAATGAGGTTGGAGGCTATAAAAGGGGTCCAAGTGTCATTTTCACTATTCATTTGTCTTTTTATGATTTGAAAGATTTTGAGTGGTCCACATAGCATCATGGCTCAAGTGAACATTCCTCTTCATCGACACCATTTTGAGCGCAGCCGGTTGCACAACCGGCCAAAGCGATATGGGGTGTCGTAAGTAATTACCTTTTTGTCGCTTTTCGAGCTTTTTGTGAGCTTTTTTTGCACATTTTTAAGTTTTTTGAAAAAAATTTGCACGATACTTTTAAAGTATCACATGGGCACATAAAAAGTGTCACACCGTTTAGGAAAAAGTGTCACCCTAGCGATACCCAAATGTCGCACGATGCTATGCGAAATTTCGCACTGCTATTGCAAAAAGTGTGACGTGACACTATTTCAAAAAAAATGTTGCACTCTTTATGTAAAAAGTGTTGCACAGCTAGTTTTACTACATTTCTTAATGCTTTTTTTTGTCATGTGACTATTACTGATGATTGATTGTTTTACCTTGACAGCAGGTATTCCCGACATTACAGATTAGAGCTCCCAGGGTGGTCAGTTTGCGCATCGTGCAGCATTTGAGCGATGAGGAGCAGACTGCGCTAGTGGCTATGGGCTTGTGGTGGGTTGTACGGATGCCCCATATTCGAGCAAACCACAGTTTGTTGTCTGCACTGGGAGAGAGGTGGCATAGCGAGCATAACACCTTTCACTTACCGACCGGCGAGGCATCGATTACCTTGGAGGATGTGTATCACATTCTGTGAGTGTCATGCCATGGTGAGCCATTAAGTTACTTGGTTAATAGTTTGTTGATTTAGCCATTTCAATGTTGGATGCCAGGTGTACTGATGTTAAGTTTGGTGATGGCACAGGTGTACTATGCTACGAACCTGATAGAGGGGCGAGCGCAGGTGCAGGAGCTTTTCCAGGATGTGACCACTCTGGACCATCACTTGAGTTGGGAGAGATTGATGACTGAGTATGGATATGATTATCCTTTGCCCAGCTTGTTATGCTCTTTGGTAGCCCAGGCCCTGGTGACAGACCGAGGCCAGAAGGGCTTTCCACTAGCATGGGGTCGACTGGTATATGATTTGATCTCTCGACCATGTAGGATGGCATGGGGGCCTACTATACTGGCTAACATGTACCACAAGCTTCACGAGATAGTATAACATGAGGGTGGGTCATGGGCATGCGAAGTAGTGTTAGCACAGATCTGGGCTTAGGAGCACATTGCTGTGATCTGACCACGGGTACAACCATGAGAGTGCAACCAGCCATATATTTTTTGCTATAGAGGTTTCATCCCAAAGAGGCATAGTGGACATGTGACCTATTACCGATGCTAGTTTGATGAGCTGACAGCATTCACATGGTGACTATACTGGGAGTGTCAGTGGTGGTCAAATTCATGGGAGTTAGACTACATGCGGTATAGTAGACCGCTGGTGGGCCGAAGCGCAGACATTGTGGAGTGATTTGTGATCAGTGGCGTATGGTGGCAGTTTGCAGAGTGATAGGTTGTGTCAATGGAGACCACTACCTATGCCCGAATGCACATAGATGAGGGATTGGGATGGCTACTGATGCTGGACTATAGGACAGCAGTTTAGGATACCGTAACACTAGTGTCGACTCCCTAGGATTATCGCCCAGATGTGGCAGATGCAGAGGCTGACCCAGGGTACCTTTATGAGATGCAGAGATGCTCGTTCCCCCAGTTCACACATCCAGATGAAGCACCTGTAGTAGTGGGAGGTGGAGGAGGAGGCAGAGGGAGAGGAACAGGGACAGGGGGGAGGCAGATGGAGGGGGAGACCTCCCGAGTAGGGCAGAAGAGGATATAGGCACAGGCGATGCAAGAGGTGGAGGAGTCCTCAGAGTCTGATGGCGATGAGGGTGGAGAGGAGGAGGCACCTTTAAGGAGACGACGAGTAGTGAGAGTAGAGGTGCCCGCAGAGCAGCCAGCAGGAGGAGATGAACAGCGTACGAGGATATGTGCCTTTGAGCAGAGCTACAGGCAGATCGGATGACCATTCCAGTATGGGATCAGCAGCTGATGGATGAGCGAGCATGATCAGATGAGCTACGTCAAGAGTGAGATATTGCAAGGTGAGAGGCAGCGCATCATGGTGCGCAAGCTGCATACTATTATGCTGCCTATAGGAGTGTGGTACCACCAGGACAGGATCTTCCTGATTATTTAGAGCGAGTGGGCAGCTCAGAGGGTGCAGTGCAGGCACCTGACAGGAGATAGGCTCCTCCACCAGGGCCAGCACTAGCTGCAGAGGGTGGCTGTCAGACATGACATTGTGTTTTGATTTGTACCTTATGTATTTTTGAGACATATCCAAATTTTGGATCTCACATTTAAATATGTACCATGACTCATTTGATATATATATGAGATACTAGGTTTCATATTCTTGTGTACTTGTCTCAAAATGTATGTTTCAGTTTTCATGTGATGTTTCAGCTTTTGTTTTTAGCTCATGTATGTGTATTGATTTTGATCTCTCATATGGATGGTAAAAGACTTAAATGTTTTTGTGAAAATATGAGACTTGGATAGATCGTATGTGATGATTTTGGATTAACCCCTTGTGATGAAAGGTTAGCAAAGAAATCGAGCAAAAGATTAAGAAGGTGAAAAGACATGCAAAAGCGAAAGATAAAAGTAGCTAGCTGATATGTCCATGAAAAAGATGAAGAAAGAGCTCTTCCCACATGTAGGAATGTGCAACTAGAAAAATGACATGAACCTAAAATGCAAGCTACTATGCAAAGTGGTTTACCAACAAGAAACTCATATCATTTAGACTCTTAATTTCATCATTGAGCATTTATTAGGGACATCATGACATCATACAACCATCACTAGTATAACTATGAGGACATGAATATGATCGATATTAGATAGGTATGTGGAAACCCAATCTAAGCATCAAAGACATGTAAGTCAAGATAACTACGTGATTAGATTTCCTAAGTTTAATTTAGCAAGATTACACCTGTATCAAGGCATGAGCGTCAGGATAAACCCTGAGTGCGGTCTTACAAAACAGTCAAGGATGATACATTTGTAAGTCAAAATGTTGAATAGGACAAGCATAAATGCTTACAACACTATAAACAAACAAAGTATACCCACAAGAAGAAATCAAGAAACTATGTCCCATGCCCCCAGTCTTCTAGTCAATGACATCCTTGAAAGACTATTAGGGAAGGAACAAATGGCAAAGAAATCATCATAGACTGAACACAAAGTAGATAAAGGTAAGCATAACTTAGTCATTTAAGTGTTAAAGTGTGTGTGTGTAAGTCACTTGGCCATTTCTTCAAGACTTGATTCTTATAGTGAGAAATATCATGACATCGGAGACTGTAGGTAAACTATCTAAAAAGTGTTGAGAAACACTTGATGTCAAAGTGGGTGGGGGTAGTGTTGAGAAACATTGAGTCTCTAATTCCTGTACTCGTATAGCTCTATGGTCTTCATTGGTTATTAACCCATGTAAGGAGACGTGCAAGGAAGGTATCTTGACTTCTAATGGGAGAATGGCCTTTGAGCCATAGACTAGAGAAAAGGGTGTAGCCCCTGTAGGAGTATGAATAGAGGTTCTATAGGCCCAAAGTGTCAGATTTATTTGCAAGTGCAAATCTTTCCCAGACTTGTGAACTGTGCGATGTAGGATTTTCAACAGTGTTTTATTAGAAGCCTCAGCTTGGCCATTCCCTTCGCGATAGTAAATGGAGGACCAATGTTGTTTAATTTGAAACTTTTTGCACAGTTATTTTAAGTCTTTATTCTTGAATTTCCCTCCATTATCTATAACAATAGAGGATGGGATACCATATCAACAAATGATGTGATTCAATATAAACAGGGCAACATGTTTTCCTGTAGCAGCAGATAATGGTACAGCTTCAACCTATTTAATGAAATACTTGGTTGCTGTGATGATGAATTTATGACCACTGGATGAGCTTGAATGAATCTTTCCTACCAAGTCAAAGGCCCATTCTTGAAATGGCCAATATGTCACAAAAGGGATTAACTCTCGCCCAGGAGCATGTATCAAGTTGCCATGGAGCTGACATTTCTGACAAGACTTTGTATAGCACACAGCATCAGGTTGCATGGTGGGTCAATAATAACCCACCCTAAGCAGTTTTCAGGCAAGTGCAAGGCCATTAGAATGTGCCTTACAAATGGCATCGTGGACTTCGGCAAGTGCCTTCTCAGACTCTTCTAGCTCTAAACACCTAAGTAACATTCTATCTAGAGCTTTCCTATACAAGTCACCAGAGACCAAAGTGTAGTGTGAGGCATTACGAAGGAGTTGGCATTTTTGGTTGCGCATGAGGGTTTTGAGAATAACTTGATCATGTAGGTAGGAGAAAATAGCCGCATAGCGAGAGGAATCATGACCCCAAATAGTGTAGATCACCTGGTTATCTAAGGAATCATAGGCTGGATGATGCAATTCTTCCACCAAGAACTCAAATTGTGATTCATGTTCTTGTAAGTGGAGGATAGATGCTAAGGTGGCCATAGCATCAGCAGCCTTGTTTTTTGCTCTAGGAATCTGTTAGAATGTTACAAAGGTAAAATAATTCCTTAGAGCGTTTATCAACTTTTTATAAGGGATCAACTTGTCATCCTTTGTTTGATATTCATTATTCACTTGGTTCACAACCAGTTGAGAATCTCCATAGATTTGTAGCTCATTTATTCGCCATTCAAGGGCTATTTTGATCCCATTTGTTAATGCTTCATACTCTGCAATGTTGTTTGTACATGGGAACAATAGTTTTTTGGATTTTGGGATCGTATAACCATGAGTGGAAACAAACAAAATCCCTACTCTAGCTCCATTTTGTGTATGGGATCCATCAAAAAAAATCTTCCATGTTCTGTTAGTAATGTACATGATCGAGGTATCTGGAAACTCAATTTGCATAGGTGCTATATCTTCAAGTCGAAAGTCAACCAACTGGTCAGCTATGGCCTATCCTTTGATTGCCTTACATTCAACATACTGAATGTCAAATTTGAAAAGAATCATCATCCATTTAGCAAGGCGGCCAGTAAGTGCAGCTTTACTTAATAAATATTTCAATGGGTCTATCTTGGTAATCAAGTGAACTGTATGGGCCAACATATAATGCCAGAGTTTTTGGGAGGCAAAAT
This sequence comes from Cupressus sempervirens, assembly GCA_028749045.1. Classification (NCBI taxonomy): domain Eukaryota; kingdom Viridiplantae; phylum Streptophyta; class Pinopsida; order Cupressales; family Cupressaceae; genus Cupressus; species Cupressus sempervirens. The sequence goes on along the minus strand of CM053786.1, from coordinate 290,554,162 downwards.
TTAAAGCAAGGCATGCCTTTTCTATACCTGTATAATTTAGTTCATAAGCCACCAAAGTTCGACTGATATAGTATATGGTTCTTTCTTTACCCATCTCATCACTTTGGGCTAAGAGTGCTCCTAGAGAAGAATCCATAGCTGAAATGTACAGAATCAAAGGTTTTCCCAGAATGGGTGGCATCAAAACTAGCAGTTTTCCCAAGTAGCCTTTGATTTGATCTAAGCTTTGTTGACAGTCACTATTCCAAATATGGGTAGATCCTTTATGCAGATTTTTATTGAAAGGTTGAGCCTTATCATCTAATTGAGAGATAAATCTTCTTATCGATTGTAGTCATCCTTGCAAACCCCTAAGCTAACTGATAGTCTTTGGTGGAGGCATATCCATGATAGCTTGGACCTTTTCAGGGTCAACCTCAATGCCTTTTGCTGAAATGATAAAACCTAGCAATTTCCCAAAAGTGACACCAAAGGCACATTTTTTTGGATTTAGCCTAAGTTGGAATTGTTCCATACGGTCCAATATCAAACTAAGGTCTTTGAGATGTGTGTCTTATTTCTTTGATTTTGCCAATGTGTCATCAACATAGTCTTCCATGTTTTTATGCATCATATCATGAAAGATGGTTGACATTGCTCTTTGATATGTAGCGCCAGCATTTTTAAGCCCAAAAGGCATGACATTCGAGAAAAAGGTACCCCCTGCACATACAAAAGCTATCTTTTCTTGGTTTTTTGGAGCTATCTTTATTTGGTTGTACCTAGAAAATCCATCCATGAGTGAGTACATCTCATAACCCGCAGTCATGTCCACTATCATATCGATGTTTGGTAGTGGAAAGTCATCCTTGGGGCATCCTTTATTGAGATCTCTAAAATCAGTACAAACTCATATGGATTTGTCATGCTTGGAGACAGGTACAATGTTAGAAATCCACTCGGCATAATCAATGGCCCTAATGAAGTTTGCATTCAATAGTTTTTCTAACTCTATCTTGACCAATAGGGCCACATTGGATGCATTTTTCTCAACTTCTATTTGACAGGCTTGACATCTGGTGAGATTGATAAGAGATGCATGATGAGATATGTATCAAGCCTTGGCATGATAGAGTATGTCCATTCAAAGTTGACCTTCTTGTTTTGAAAGAATTGAGAAAATTGTGTCTTTTCTTCATCTGACAAAGATTGAGCTACATGGATAATCTGAGGACACTCTTCTGTTCCCAAGTTGATAGGCTATGTAGGTTCAACTAGAACTGAAGATCTATCCTATAAATAGCTTGGCAAACTACCAAGTACCTCATCCGCAGGTGCCCCAAAGAGGTTTTCACCATTAGATATGCCTTTATTTTTACTTTTTTGAGGATCAAGCACTGCCACAATGTGGTTTTCGCCATCTGATCACTTATTTTTCCTTTTAATTTTTTGACTGAGGTACTTGATATCTGATTCTGTCATGTTAATTGCAGGTTCCCTGGTGGAAGAAATGATAGGTTCAATTGCATTTAGATAACAAGCGATCTCATAGTCATTTTGGAAAGATCGTATTTCAGGCCTTTGATTTTGGACAGACCAATCTATGAGATCTAGGTAAATTAGCAAGAGTGAGGGAGAAGTTTCAATGTGATTGATATGGAAGGAGTCATCTCTGGTGACCTGTGAAGTTGAGCCTATAGAAAATGTCACAAAGGAGTCCAGCTTAAGAATAGTCCTAGAGGAACTAGCGTGATCCATTGAGACATGTTGTGACTCAAACTCATCCAACCCCATACTAGACCCTTTGACTACATTGGGTTGGGTTGCATAGGCATGAATGACATCCACCCCTAGCTCGCAAGATGCATCAGAGAGGCTTTCCCCCTCATACTCATGAGAATCTATACTTTGACCCCTAGCTATGAGATGAGCAATATTTTGCCTAATTTTTCCTCTATTTATGTCCTCAAAAGTAGATCCTTCTCATTCCTATTGTTGGGAGGTAGAAGCTTCTTCATTATTAGCAGTCACTATTTCTTCTCCCCAAAGGAGGGAAGTGAGAGGAATAAAGTCTTCATCTTGTGCAGTAGTAGCAATCACGGGAGAATCATCCTCCCCTGATTCACTTGACATGAGCAATCTTCGATCACAAGTTGGTATATTATTGTTTAGCCCAAAGCCTAGACCAGCAGTGTCTTGAGCATCACGACCTTGAGTGTGACTTAAAGGTTCAACTAGAGCGTTCTTACCACCAGATAAGGACCCGTGGCCCTGGTAGCCCATTTTGGTTAGAAATTTGTAGCCTTTTCCATATTTTTTGGGAGAAATAGGAGTAGTCACTGTAACCTCCTCATCTTCCTCCTCTCTGTAGATCTAGTCCCTAATGGCCTATTCTTCCTTCTCTTCTTCTAGTGGTATGGAATATTGCACAAAAGTGCCAAAAAGTGTCATAGTAGAAGCAGAAGGCTTCTTTGCAATAGTTGGTTTCCCATAAGACCGAGGGGAAATTGATAAGGTAGCAATAGAGTCCAAAGTGTACTCGTCCATACCAAGGCTCATCATTTTCAATTTTTGTTCACATTCTGTGAAAGATGGTGTTAGCTCATGAGAAGAGCGATTGTGCGGGACTAGCATTTCAGCAGTAGATAATGTGTTGATAGACATGGAGTTGTCGCTAGGGACAACTACTTCAGTACCATTAAAAGGGAACTTAATGCACTAATGGTATGTAGAGGGTATTGCTTGCATATCATGAATCCATGGCCATCCCAACAACAAGTTGTATGCAAGTGGTATGTCTAAGACTTGGAAAATGACATTCTTCTCAAGTGGACCAACTCTGATTGGAAGTACAATTAGACCTTTAGAAGGCCTTTCGACCTCATCATAGGCCTTTATGGTGATCTTGCATTTAGGACCAATGGAAAATTCAAACATGCCCAGCTGTTGGATTACATTGAATGAAATGATATTTAACCCTGCACCATTGTCTATCAAGACTTGGCAGACACGAGTACGAAAGACTTGAACTTTGATATGAAGAGCAAGGTTATAGGGATGATTAAGAGCTCGGTCATCTTCTTCATAAAAGGTGAGCTAGTGAGGCAAGGAGATGTGGTTCACCATAGCTTGGAATTTTTTCGTATCAATATCTGTGGGAACATTGGCAGAACGCAAAGCTTTCTCAAGGATATCCCTGTGCAAAGGGGATAACTCTAGCAATTCAAAAATGGAGATTTGTGCTTGTGTGCATTGTAGTTGGTTAACAAGATCATAGTTGGAGATCTTGGAAGTAATTGGTTTCTTAGATGATGAAGCATTTTTAGGATCATTAGAAACTTTTAGGACAACCTTAGATTACCCCCTAGTGTTAGCGTTAAGTGGTTCACCCTGAGAAGATGAAGACTCAGCCACTCGGAGTACCACCTTGGGTCTAGTATCAGTATGATCTTGGGGAGTGGATCGTGTCTTTAAGACCACTCTTGGTTGCTCATCTTCAGCATCATAATTTGGCCAATTGTCATTGTTGGAGCTTGCCATACATATGTATTCAACAAGATCAAGCATGCTTATAACATTATTAGTGTTAGCGTAAGCATAACTGATTTTGGCTTCATGATTCTTTTTGATAGCAGCCCTTGAGGTCTCACCCTTTTCGTATTCAGGTAATGGTTTTTGAAAACCCTTATGATCAGCATTTTTAACAAGGCCATCTGTAACAACTTTTCCATCTTTGATGAGGTCTTGAATTACATCTTTGAGTTTGAAGCAATTCTCTATGTTATGTCATTTACTTCAGTGGTAGCTGCAAGTATGATCTTCTCTCCACCATGGAGGTCTAACAGGTGGATCATAAGGATGTGAGTTGTCTAGCAAGGTAACCAATTTGTTTTCAATTAAGGTTTTTAAAACCACTTCATAAGGTTCGACCATAGGTTTGTAAACACGTCTCTTCCTTGCAAACTTGGAGCCTTTGTCAAAGAGTTGTGGTTTTGAACCTTCTTGTTGTTTTGCTACATAGATGGCATTGGAAAGGTTAAACTCAAGCTCCTTAATCTTAGGAGAGTCCACTACTTCGTCATTGACAACATACTTGTTTTTGTTCCAAGGTTTGCCTTTGTCTTTACCATTTCCATTGTTAACTCTATCCTTGCCTATGGCAATGTCACCTCTTTTGATAGCAACATCTTCAATGCAATATGCACTTTCCACCATGGAGTTGAAGGATGTGAATAACTATTTTCTTAGATCAAAGTATAATTCAGGTACAAGCGTATTGACAAAAATGTCAATTTTTCAGCCTCAGGCACTTGCCAAGGATATCGAGAGTATAAAGATCTCCAGCATTGAAGGTATATTGCAAAAGAATCTCCTGGTTTTTGTTTGATGTTGCATTAGTCTAACACAGTCACAGGATGTTGAATGTTGTATGAATATTGCTGGATGAAATGTTACACAAGTTCGTCAAATGTTTTAAGAGGAGGAATCAATTTTGTGAACCACTCCATAGCTTGTCCTCTTAGACTTCTAGGGAACAAATGCATAAGAAAGGTGTCTTCATGCATAAAGTCCATGCTAATAGCATAGAAATGTCTCACATGGTCGTGAGGGTCACCATTTCCATCGTATTTGTCATACTTAGGAACCTCTATATCCTTAGGAAATGGTAGCATGTATAGACTCCTATCAAATGGAAGAGCACAAATTGATTCAACAAATGATGTCTTAGGTGGCTCTTTTGAAGTTTGTAGTTGCGTAAATTGTTTCCTTAGTTCTTCTATTTCTTCCCTTAAGATTTCAGCCTCAGTGGGCTCTTATTTTGGAATAATATGTTCAACATTAAAACCTTGAGGGAGTTTCCATCCCCTAGCTGCCATGTATCAGAAGTATTGGTCTCCATTTTCCTCTAAAGCTCTGAGCATTAGTTTTTGGCGAAGCCATCTTGTTGAAATTTGATCACATCTTCTCTAGTTACTTCTTCATAACTATCCTAATGAGATGGATTAGGTGAAGGACATTCACCAACGGTAGCTCTAGGGGTACTTGGAGGTGTGTGATTACCATCATTGTTCTCAAAAGGATTTCGAGGACAAGTTCCTTTATATCCTTCCTAGTGTGTCTGATTATCAGTTTCAACTTGTTGATTTTCTCTCTCCATAGCATATATAGCCTCCAAAGTCTTTTGGGTTTCACGTGCTTGTTCTTCTAAGAAACATTTAATTTCATCAAGGTGCACCATAGTGACTATACCAATCGTATCCTTGGGTGTCTCAAAGGGTGTACCAAATGGATTTTCAAAACTATAAAGTGGGTTGTGCCGAATGTTGGCAATTTGTGTTTGAGCAAATTTGAGATTATTATCACAAGGTTGTTTGTGAGGACATTTGGGTGGTGTTTCCAATTTCTTGAAAATGAAAGGCATGTGGCTACCATTAACAACTTGATATCTAGTTGTGACTGGCATGTAAAGAGTTTTCTTTGTTTAGTAGGACAAGAAAAGCGAGCCGAATTTGAAGCTTTTACGATCAGGACTAGTCACTTGTCAAAATGTGATAGATGGCTTGTCAAATAGTGCTCAAGATCTTATTGCACAGGTGACTCGAGCTGAGCGGATGAGTGAGAAGCTCAATAGCGAATAGTTAGAATAAAATAATAGCTGAATTTTGACAAGTGATTCATCAAGACATTTCAAGACTTACATTCGACAGACTAAACCCATCTTTTCAACCTATGACGAATTCTTCACACACTGATATGTAGCCAGTATCAAGGGTGACCAACGTGACGCTCCTTAGACCAAATAAATCCAACGGCAAACTCTATTTTTGAACCAAAATGACTCTAGGCAATACTTTCTCAAAAGGAGGGTGACATAAGTTCAGCAAATAATGTCGCGTGACAGAATTTCAAGAACAGTGCAACACTTTTTGTCTAAGGGACAGATATTTATACTGAGTGCGACAGAATATTAGACATAGTGTAACATAATTTACTACTGTCGTGCGACATAATTTTTTGGAAAAAAATGTCGCGCGATATTTCTCGTGACAGCGTACGACAGAGTGCCAGTTTTGTGGAAAAAAAGTCAATTTTTTGGTTTGAAATTCATTTCAATTTGTCAATCAGACAGTCATTTCAATCAGATAGCATTTCCTTTCAGTTCGTATCAGTAAACAGCAAGGTTTGCAAACAATAAGTGTTGTAACATGTCTCAAAACAATTGATCAAGGGTAAAAACAACCTTGTCAATATGCATTTGGGATATCAGAACAGCCTTCCTAGCAACTTTTTATTGGAATGTTTATGTTGCAAGAACATTAACACTGGTCAAAACATCGAAAACAATAGCCAAGAAATCTACCTTAGAGTCACGGTTCATTACTCAACAACTTGGCCCACGCTTGATGCTCCTTTGCTTCACACCAAGTGGTTTTTCACAAGAGATATTGGCTTTGTCATGGAAGTTCCATAAGCACAACCAAGGGAGCACATATGGTGAGTGTAAATCTTGGGGTGATCCGGGTAGTCCACTAGGATCGATCCTTGCACCAAGAAGTTGAGCGGCTAAAAAGGGTAGTTACTAACTTAGGGTTTTTAGATCGAGCTTCTGTTCATAGTGTCCCTCTTGCTCCCAATTATGGGACACCTCACCTTGCAATGAGTAACTGATCTCATGATCACAAGAGTACCTTAAGCATTCTTGCCTAGTGATCTCCCTATGGTCAAAATCCCATAAGCGATCACACTAGGCAAAGACAAACACTACATCTACCAAAGTTTTGTGTCCTTGGTAGCCTTGAGTTTATAGTGGATTGGAAGAGCCAGGTAATCAGCTTGTCCCCACTTGGGTCGTTCCTCTCAGGTTATCTGAGAGCAGGCCCTCTAAAGGATTCTAACTATACAAAGTGGATCAACTTTCGAAAGTCAAGATTTTTGGTTCACCACAAGGGTGAAGAGCATACTCTCCTATTCCAATCGTTTTCTCCCAAACACGCCAAGAAGATTCAGTTACCCCTTGCTTTTGAAACCAAATGGCAAGTCAATATTTCTGATTCACCACAAGGGTGAAGAGCATACTCTGCTATTACCAAAAGACTCCAATAACAAGTTTTATGTGCCTATAAAAATGAACAACTATTCAATGCCGCACATGGAAACAAAAATCAAGCAAGTTTGGGTTTTTATGCTTTGGGCAGCCCTGCAAACAATGTTAGTAGCCCTTGCACATTTGAAGCTTTGACATTCGTTCTTTTATATGCAAAGTTTCAATTTTTTTCTTCACAAAGAGGGCAACCTACAATCACAACTCGTTAGCCCACAAGTTAGCACAAAATAATCACAAAAATCATGAATAAACCTCTGTAAAACAACCTAGAAATTTGCTTAAAAATGACAGTTAGCTAGCTAAGAAGAAATTTGATCAAATCCCTCAAGGAACAAGCAAAAAAAATGTTAGGTGATACTTTTTGTTGAACAAATGTCGCGCAATACTTCACAGTACACAAAGGCGACAGTTTTTGTTCAGGCGACAGTTTTTCTTCAGACGTGCGACAGATTTTTGCATAGAGGGTGACAGTATGCAGACTGCAAGTGCGACACTATTTCCAAAAAAGTGTCACACGATAATACTGTGAACTATCGCACGATACTAGAAAAATGCCACCCAACACTACAATTGTGAAAAAAGAAAAAATGCAGAGCAGTAAGGGAAATGCAAGCGAAAATAAGAAAATGTATGGCAAAACGTACAGTCCTACCCCATGGTGGGCACCAAAAATGTACACTAGAAATGTGTCACACTCTAAACCATTCTATCCAAACAATTCCATGAATTGGAATGCTTAGATGCCGGCTTAGAGCTCCCTATCCATGGAGTGCAAGAAGCTAGTATTCAAACATGAAGGCTCTCAACCAAGCCTTAGAAATGTGCTTCTTGCTAGTTAACCATGCAACAGGAGGTTCTTTGAGACAAGAGCAAGAATGCAAGTGTCTACAATGAGTTCTTCAAAGATGCAATGCAAGATGGAAGACTAAACTTGAATGGAAATGCAAGATGCAGCTATGCTAGAATGTGAATGAGTGTTACAATACCATTATTTAAACTATGTGAGATTATTGCAAGAATCAAAGCTAAACTAACATGGAACTATGCTAAGAATGCCATGTGATCTTATGCTAATATGATGGAATGAGAGAATGAGACAAGAAATGACAAGGTCTCCACAAAGCTCTAAAGAAACATGTTAGAAAACCTGCAACATAACAATATTCAAAAGATGGATGGATCCTTTGAGGGGAAAAGCTCTCTCCTTTTTAAAAATGTATAGACGGTGGAGATCAAGATGAAGATGGTGGATGATCAACAGTGGAATTTGAAAATAGGTGTGATCCATGTGCACACACAAGTCAACCAATAAAATATAAGTTGACTTGTCATATAAGACAAAATTCTCACAAGTCTTTTCTTTTAATTGTAAAATAGAAAAAGGACTTTATGTGTGCACTTTAAGTGAGTTAGAAGAATGGGGTCTTTTATTTAATTAAAAGAGGACATGTTCTTTTAATCAAATAATGAACTTAGGATAGCATAGTCAAACTATAGGTTATAATCAAATAAATTGATTATTAGCAATTTGGTCTAGGTAAATGATTAAATTAACTTAGCCAAAATGCTGAGAAGGGGGCTAATAGTCTAGATGACCATTTTTAGGTGGTTACATTTGCCTCTCTTTGACTAATGCGTGATCGATCTGGGAACACATTATGTCAAAGAAAATGTTTTAGCAAGGGCTACTAACATTGTTTGCAGGGCTGCCCAAAGCATAAAAATCTAAACTTGCTTGATTTTTGTTTCCATGTGCGGCATTGAATAGTTGTTCATTTTTATGGGCACATAAAACTTGTGATTGGAGTCTTTTGGTAATAGGAGAGTATGCTCTTCACCCTTTTGGTGAATTAGAAATCTTGACTTGCCATTTGGTTTCAAAAGCAAGGGGTAACTGACTCTTCCTGACGTGTTTGGGAGAAAATGATTGGAATAGGAGAGTATGCTCTTCACCCTTGTGGTGAACCAGAAATCTTGACTTCCGAAAGTTGATCCACTTTGTATAGTTAGAATCCTTTAGAGGGCCTAATCTTAGATAACCTGAGAGGAACGACCCAAGTGGGGACAAGCCAATTACCTGGCTCTTCCAATCCACTATAAACTCAAGGCTACCAAGGACACAAAACTTTGGTAGATGTAGTGTTTGTCTTCACCTAGTGTGATCGCTTATGGGATTTTGATCATAGGGAGATCACTAGGCAAGAATGCTTAAGGCACTCTTGTGATCGCGAGATTGATTACTCATCGCAAGGTGAGGTGTCCCATAATTGGGAGCAAGAGGGACACTATGAACGGAAGCCCGATCTAAAAACCCTAAGTTAGTAACTACCCTTTTTAGCCGCTCAACTTCTTGGTGCAAGGATCGATCCTAGTGGACTACCCGGATCACCCCAAGATTTACACTCACCATATGTGTTCCCTTGGTTGTGCTTATGGCACTTCCATGACAAAGCCAATATCTCTTGTGGGAAACCACTTGGTGTGAGGCAAAGGAGCATCAAGCGTGGGCCAAGTTGTTGAGTAATGAACCGTGACTCTAAGGTAGATTGCTTGGCTATTGTTTTCGATGTTTTGACCAGTGTTAATGTTCTTGCAACATAACCATTCTGATAAAAAGTTGTTAGGAAGGCCATTCTGATATCCCAAATGCATATTGACAAGGTTGTTTTTACCCTTGATTAATTGTTTTGAGACATGTTACAACACTTACTATTTGCAAACCTTGTTGTTCACTGATACGAACTGAAACAAAATGATGTCTAATTGAAATGAATGTCTGATTGATAAATTGAAACAAATTTCAAACCAAAAAATTGACTTTTTCCACAAAATTGGCACTCTGTCGCACGCTGTCACGAGAAATATCGCGCAACATTTTTTTCCAAAAAATTATGTCGCAAGTCAGAAGTAAATTATGTTGCACTATGTCTAATATTTTGTCGCACTCAATATAAATATCTGTCACTTAGACAAAAAGTGTTGCACTGTTCCTGAAATTCTATTGTGCGACATTATTTGCTGAACTTATGTCGCCCTCCTTTTGAGAAAGTATCGACTAGAGTCATTTTGGGTCAAAAACAAAGTTTACAGTTCGATTTATTTGGTCTAAGGAGCGTCACACTAGTCACCCTTGATCATGGCTACATATCAGTGTGTGAAGAATTCGTCCTAGGTTGAAAAGATGGGTTTAATCCGTCGAATGTAAGTCTTGAAATGTCTTGATGAATCACTTGTCAAAATTCAGCTATTATTTTATTCTAGCTATCCATTATTGAGCTTCTCGCTCATCCGCTCGGCTCGAGTCACCCGTGCTGTAAGATCTTGAGCACTGTTTGACAAGCCATCTATCACATTTTGACAAGTGACTAGTCCTAATCATTAAAGCTTCAAATTCGGCTTGCTTTTCTTATCCTACTAAACAAAGACAACTCTTTACATGCCGATCACAAATAGATATCAAGTTGGTAACGGTAGCCACACGCCTTTCATTTTCAAGCAATTGGAAACACCACCCAAACATCCTCACAAACAACCTTGTGATAAGAATCTCGAATTTGCTCAAACACAAATGGCCAACGTTCGGCACAACCCACTTTATAGTTTTAAAAATCCATTTGGTACACCCTTTGAGACACCTAAGGATACAAGTGGTATAGTCACTATGGTGCACCCTAATGAAATTAAACGTTGCTTAGAAAAACAAGCACGTAAAACCCAAAAGACTTTGGAGGCTATATACGCTATGGAGAGAGAAAATCAACAAGTTGAAACTAAAAATCAGGCACGCTATGAAGGATATAAAGGAACTTGTCCTCAAAATCCTTTTGAGAACAATTATGGTAATCATATGCCTCCAAGGACCCCTAGAGCTACCGCTGGCGCATTTCCTTCACCAAAAACATCTCATCATGATAGTTATGAAGAAGTAACTAGCGAAGATGTGATCAAATTTCAACAAGATGGCTCCGCCCAAAAACTAATGCTCAGAGCTTTAGAGGAAAATGGAGACCAAGACTTCTGATACATGGCAGCTAGGGGATGGAAACTCCCTCAAGGTTTTAATGTTGAACATATTATTCCAAAATGAGAGCCCACTAAGGTTGAAATCTTAAGGGAAGAAATACAGGAACTAAGGAAACAATTTACACAACTACAAACTTCAAAAGAGCCACCTAATACATCATTTGTTGAATCAATTTGCGCTCTTCCATTTGATAGGAGTCTATACATGCTACCATTTCCTAAGGATATAGAGGTTCCTAAGTATGAAAAATACAATGGAAATGGTGACCCTCATGACCATGTGAGACATTTCTATGCTATTAGCATGGACTTTATGCATGAAGACACCTTTCTTATGCGTTTGTTCCCTAGAAGTCTAAGAGGACAAACTATGGAGTGGTTCACAAAATTGAGTCCTCCTCTTAAAACATTTGATGAACTTGTGCAATGTTTCATCCAGCAATATTCATACAACATTCAACATCCTATGACTGTGCTAGACTTATGCAACATTAAACAAAAACTAGGAGATTCTTTTGCAATATACCTTCAACGATGGAGATCTTTATACTCTCGATATCCTTGGCAAGTGCCTGAGGCTGAAAAAATTGACATTTTTTTCAATATGCTTGTACCTGAATTATACTTTGATCTAAGAAAATAGTTATTCACATCCTTCAACGCCATGGTGGAAAGTGCATATCACATTGAAGATGTTGCTACCAAAAGAGGTGACATTTCCATAAGCAATGATAGAGTTAACAATGGAAACGGTAAAGACAAAGGAAAACCTTGGAACAAAAACAAGTATGTTGTCAATGACAGAGTAGTGAACACTCCTATGACTAAGGAGCCTGTGTTTAACCTTTCCAATGCCATCTATGCAGCAAAACAACAAGAAGGTTCAAAACCACAACCCTTTGACAAAGGCTCCAAGTTTGCAAGGAAGAGACGTGTTTACACACTTATGGTCGAACCTTATGAAGTGGTTTTAAAAACCTTAATTGCAAAAAAATTGGTTACCTTGCCAGACAACTCATGTCCTTATGATCCACCTATTAGACCTCCATGGTGGAGAGAAGATCATACTTGCAGCTATCACCGAAGTAAAGGACATAACACAGAGAATTGCTTCAAACTCAAAGATGTAATTCAAGACCTCGTCAAAGTTGGCAAAGTTGTTACAGATGGCCTTGTTAAAAATGCTGATCATAAGGCTTTTCAAAAACCATTACCTGAATACGAAAAGGGTGAGACCTCAAGGGCTGCTATCAAAAAGAATCATGACACCAAAATCAGTTATGCTTATGCTAACACTAATAATGTTATAAGCATGCTTGAGCCTGTTGAATACATATGTATGGCAAGCTCCAACAATGACAATTGGCCAAATTATGATGTTGAAGATGAGCAACCAAGAGTGGTCTTAAAGACATGATCCACTCCCCAAGATCATACTGATACTAGACCCAAGGTGGTACTCCGAGTGTCTAAGTCTTCATCTTCTCAGGGTGAACCACTTAACGCTATCACTAGGGGGAAATCTAAGGTTGTCCTAAAATTTCCTACTGATCCTAAAAATGCTTCATCATCTAAGCAACCAATTACTTCCAAGATCTCCAACTATGATCTTGTTAGCCAACTGCAATGCACACGAGCACAAATCTCCATTTTCGAATTGCTAGAATTATCCCCTTTGTACAGGGATATCCTTGAGAAAGCTTTGCGTTCTGCCAATGTTCCCACAGATATTGATGCAGAACAATTCCAAGCTATGGTGAACCACATCTCCTCGCCTCACTATCTCACCTTTTCTGAAGAAGATGATCGAGCATTTAGTCATCCCCTTAACATTGCTCTTCATATCGAAGTTCAAGTCTTTCGTACCCGTATCCGCCGAGTCCTGATAGACAATGGTGCAGGGTTAAATATCATTTCATTCAATGTTATCCAATAGTTGGGCATGTCTAAATTTGCCATCAATCCTAAATGCAAGATCATCATAAAGGCCTATGATGAGGTCGAAAAGCCTTCTAAAGGTCTAATTGTACTTCCAATCAGAGTTGGTCCAGTTGAGAAGAATGTCATTTTCCAAGTCTTAGACATACCAGTTGCATACAACTTGTTGTTGGGACGGCCATGGATTCACGATATGCAAGCAGTACCCTCTACATACCATTAGTGCATTAAGTTCCCTTTTAATGGTACTGAAGTAGTTTTCCCTGACGACAACTTCATGTCTATCAACACATTATCTGTTGCTGAAACGCTAGTCCTGCACAATCGCTCTTCTCATGAGCTAACACCATCTTTCACAGAATGTGAACAAAAACTGAAAATGATGAGCCTTGGTATGGGCGAGTACACTTTGGACTCTATTTCTGCCTTACCAATTTCCCCTCGGTCTTATGGGAAACCAACTATTGCAAAGAAGTCTTATGCTTCTGCTATGACACTTTTTGGCACTTTTGTGCAATCTTCCATACCACTAGAAGTAGAGAAGGAAGAACAGGCCATTAGGGACTAGATCTACAGAGAGGAGGAAGACAAGGAGGTTATAGTGACTACTCCTATTTATCCCAAAAAATATGGAAAAGGCTACAAATTTCTGACAAAAATGGGCTACCAAGGCCACGGGTCCTTAACTAGTTGTAAGAAAGCTCTAGTTGAACCAATAAGTCACACTCAAGGTCGTGATGCTCGAGACACCGTTGGTCTAGGCTTTGGGCTAAACAATAATATACCAACCTGTGATTGAAGATTGCTCATGTCTAGTGAATCAGAGGAGGAGGATTCTCCCATGATTGCTACTACTGCACAAGATGAAGACTTTGTTCCTCTCACTTCCCTCCTTTGGGGAGAAGAAATAGTGACTGTCAAGAATGAAGAAGCTTCTACCTCCCAACAACAGGAACAAGAAGGATCTACTTCTGAGGACATAAATAGAGGACAAATTAGGCAATATATTTCTCATCTCATAGCTAGGGGTCAAAGTACAGATTCTCATGAGTATGAGTGGGAAAGCTTCTCTGATGCATCTTGCAAGCTAGGGGTGGATGTCAGTCATGCCTATGTAACCCAACTCGATATAGGGTAATGGTCTAGTATGGGGTCAAATGAGTTTGACTCACAACATGTCTCAATGGATCACGGTAGTTCCTCCAGGACTATTCCTAAGTTGGACTCCTTTGCGACATTTTCTATAGGCTCAACTTCACAGGTCACCGAAGATGACTCCTTCCATATCAATCACATTGAAACTTCTCCCTCACTCTCGCTAATTTACCCAAATCTCATAGATTGGTCTGTCCAAAATCAAAGGCCTGAAATACGGTCTTTTCAAAATGACTATGAGATCACTTGTTACCTAAACACAATTGAACCTATCATTTCTTCCACTAAGGAACCCGTAGTTAACATGATGGAATCAGATATCAAGTACCTCAGTCAAAAAATTAAAAGGAAAAATAAGTGATCAGATGGTGAAAACCACATTGTGGCAGTGTTTAAACCTCAAAAAAGTAAAAATAAAGGTGTATCTAATGGTGAAAACCTCTCTAGGGCACCTGCGGATGAGGTACTTGGTAGTCTGCCAAGCTATTTCCGGGATAGATCTTCAGTTCTAGTTGAACCTACATAGCCTATCAACTTGGGAACAGAAGAGTTTCCTCAGATTATCCATGTAGCTCAATCTTTGTTAGACGAAGAAAAGACACAGTTTGCTCAATTCTTTCAAAACAAGAAGGTCAACTTCGCATGGACATACTCTGACATGCCAGGGCTTGATACAGATCTCATCCAGATGTCAAGCCTTTCAAATAGAAGTTGAGAAAAATGCATCCACATGTGGCCCTACTGGTCAAGACAGAGTTAGAAAAACTATTGAATGAAAACTTCATTAGGGCCTTTGATTATGCTGAGTGGATTTCAAACATTTTACCTATCTCCAAGCATGACAAATCCATACAAGTTTGTACTGATTTTAGAGATCTCAATAAAGCATGCCCCAAGGATGACTTTCCACTACCAAACATTGATATGATAGTGGACATGACTGCGGGTTATGAGATGTACTCGCTCATGGATGGATTTTTTGGGTACAACCAAATAAAGATAGCTCTAGAAGACCAAGAAAAGATAGCTTTTGCATGTGCACGGGGTACCTTTTGCTGGAATGTCATGCCTTTTAGGCTTAAAAATGTTGGCGCTACATATCAAAGAGCAATGACAACCATCTTTCATGATATGATGCATAAAAACATGGAAGACTATGTTGATGACACATTGGCAAAATCAAAAAAATGAGACACACATCTCAAAGACCTTAGTTTGATATTGGACCATATGGAACAATTCCAACTTAGGCTAAATCCAAAAAAATGTGCCTTTGGTGTCACTTCTAGGAAATTGCTAGGTTATATCATTTCAGCAAAAGGCATTGAGGTTGACCCTAAAAAGGTCCAAGCTATCATGGATATGCCTCCACCAAAGACTATCAGTCAGCTTAGGGGTCTACAAGGATGCTACAATCCATAAGAAGATTTGTCTCTCAATTAGCTGATAAGGCTCAACCTTTCAATAAAAATCTGCATAAAGGATCTACCCATATTTGGAATAGTGACTGTCAACAAAGCTTAGATCAAATCAAAGGCTACTTGGCAAAATTGCCAGTTTTGATGCCACCCATTCTGGGAAAACCTTTGATTATGTACATTTCAGCTACGGATTCTTCTCTAGGAGCACTCTTAGCCTAAAGTGATGAGACGGGTAAAGAAAGAGCCATATACTATATCAATCAAACTTTGGTGGCTTATGAACTAAATTATACAAGTATAGAGAAGGCATGCCTTGTTGTAGTTTTTGCCTCCCAAAAACTTCGGCATTATGTGTTGGCCCATACAGTTCACTTGATTGCCAAGATATACCCTTTGAAATATTTATTAACTAAACTTGCACTTACTGGCCGCCTTGCTAAATGGATGATAATTCTTTTCGAATTTGACATTCAGTATGTTGAACGTAAGGCAATCAAAGGACAAGCCATAGCTGACTAGTTGGCTGACTTCCCACTTGAAGATATAGCACCTATGAAAATTGAGTTTCTAGATGCCTCAATCATGTACATTACTGACAGAACATGGAAGATGTTTTTTGATGGATCCCATACACAAAATGGAGCTGGAGTAGGGATTTTGTTTGTTTCCCCTCATGGTTATATGATCCCAAAATCCTACGAACTATTGTTCCCATGTACAAACAACATTGCAGAGTATGAAGCATTAAAAAATGGGATCAAAATGGCCCTTGAATGGCGAATAATTGAGCTACACATCTATGGAGATTCTCAACTGGTTGTTAACCAAGTGAATAATGAATATCAAACAAAGGATGACAAGTTGATCCCTTATAAAAAGTTGATAGACTCTCTAAGGAATTATTTTACCTTTGTAACTTTCCAACATATTCCTAGAGCAGAAAACAAGGCTGTTGATGCTATGGCCACCTTAGCATCTATCCTCCAATTACAAGAACATGAATCGCAATTTGAGTTCCTGGTGGAAGAATTGCATCATCCAGCCTATGATTCCTCAGATAACCAAGTGATCTACACTATTGTGGGTCATGATTCCTCTCGCTATGCAGCTATTTTCTCCTACCTATGTGATCAGGTTATTCCTAAAACCCTCACGCGCAACCAAAAACACCAACTCCTTCATAATGCCTCACACTACACTTTGGTGTCTAGTGACTTGTATAGGAAAGCTCTAGACAGAATGTTGCTTAGGTGTTTAGAGCTAGAAGAGTCTGAGAAGGCACTCGTCGAAGTCCATGATGGCATTTGTGGGGCACATTCTAATGGCCTTACACTTGCCTGAAAACTACTTAGGGTGGGTTATTATTGGCCCACCATGCAAGCTGATGTTGTGTGCTATACAAAGTCCTGTCAGAAATGTCAGCTCCATGGCAACTTGATACATGCTCCTGGGCGAGAGTTAATCCCTTCTATGACACATTGGCCATTTCAGCAATGGGCCTTTGACTTGGTAGGAAAGATTCATCCAAGCTCATCTAGCGGTCATAAATTCATCATCACAGCAATGGAGTATTTCACTAAATGGGTTGAAGTTGTACCATTATCTACTACTATAGGCAAACATGTTGCCCTGTTTATATTGAATCACATCATTTGCCAATATGGTATCCCATCCTCTATTATTACAGATAATGGAGCGTAGTTCAAGAATAAAGACTTAGAATAGTTGTGCAAAAAGTTTCGAATTAAACAACACTGGTCCTCCATTTACTATCCCCAAGGGAATGGCCAAGTTGAGGCTTCTAATAAAACACTACTAAAAATCCCACATCGCACAGTTCACAAGTCTGGGAAAGATTAGCACTTGCAAATAAATCTGACACTTTGGGCCTATAGAACCTCTATTCATACTCCTACATGGGCTACACCCTTTTCTCTAGTCTATGGCTCTAAGGCCATTCTCCTGTTAGAAGTCAAGATACCTTCCTTGCACGTCTCCTTACATAGGTTAATAACCGATGTAGACCATAGAGCTATGCAAGTACAGTCATTAGAGACTCTTGATGAGTGTCATAAGGGTGCTTTTGATCACATGAGGGCTTATTAGAAATGCATGTCTTCACAATATAACAAGAAGGTTCACCCCTGTGAGTTCCAGGTTGGTGAACTCATGCTTAGAGAAAATCCAAAAAATCAGCAACATCAAGAGCAAAAAGGGAAATTTGAACCTAACTAGCTGGGTCCTTACATTATCACAGCAGCATTTGGGTCTGGTGTTTATCATTTGTCTACTTCAGAGGGGGAAGAACTTGCAGAGCCTATCAACATCCTTGAAGAAGTTCTATACCTAGAGGCTTGTCGCTCAGCTATCTTGTATATATCTATGATCCTAAAAAAATCCAAAAAATCATATACGATGCTGAAAAAATCCTAAAAATCAAAAAATGTCCTGAAAAAAATGACCATCTTAGTAAAAACCTAGCAATAGGTGCTTTGATGTATCACCAAAAAAAAAAAAAAATGAAAAAAAGTCATGAAAAAATCTGTCAAGTGGTCAAAACCTGGAAACAAGCGCTACTTGAAACCCTCGCACCTATGTCTATTAGTCTCAATCATCCACTTTGCTATACATTTCCTGGCTTGGAATTGTTTCTTGTCCTCATCTCAGGGGCATAGCTACTTAGCCTATTGAGCTATTCTTGTGCATTAGGGTTTCTTTGACAACTCACAAAATACTGTTTCTCAACACTACCCCCACCCACTTTGACATCAAGTGTTTCTCAACACTTTTTAGATAGTTTACCTATAGTCTCCAATGTCATGATATTTCTCACTATCAGAATCAAGTCTTGAAGAAATGGCCAAGTGACTTACACACACGCACTTTAACACTTAAATGATTGAGTTATGCTGACCTTTATCTACTTTGTGTGCTATCTATAATTATTTCTTTTCCATATGTTCCCTCCCTAATAGTCTTTCAAGGATGTCATTGACTAGAAGACTGGGGGCATGGGACATAGTTTCTTGATTTCTTCTTGTGGGTATACTTTGTTTGTCTATAGTGTTGTAAGCATTTGTGCTTGTCCTATTCAATATTTTGACTTACAAATGTATCATCCTTGACTATTTTGCAAGACCGCACTCAGGGTTTATCCTGGCGCTTATGCCTTGATACAGGTGTAATCTTGCTAAATTAAACTTAGGGAATCTAATCATGTAGTTATCTTGACTTACATATCTCTGATGCTTAGATTGGGTTTCCACATACCTATCTAATATCGATCATATTCATATCCTCATAGTTATACTAGTGATGGTTGTATGATGTCATGATGTCCCTAATAAATGCTCAATGATGAAATTAAGAGTCTAAATGATATGATTTTCTTGTTGGTAAACCACTTTGCATAGTAGCTTGCATTTTAGGTTCATGTCATTTTTCTAGTTGCACATTCCTACATGTGGGAAGAGTTCTTTCTTCATCTTTTTCATGGACATATCAGCTAGCTGCTTTTATCTTTCGCTTCTGCATGTCTTTTCACCTTCTTAATCTTTCGCTCCATTTCTTTGCTAACCTTTCATCATAAGGGGTTAATCCAAAATCATCACATACGATCTATCCAAGTGTCATATTTTTACAAAAACATTTAAGTCTTTTACCATCCATATAAGAGATCAAAATCAATACACATAAGCATATACACATACATGAGCTGAAAACAAAAGCTGAAACATCACATGATATCTGAAACATACATTTTGAGACAAGTAAACAAGAATATCAAACCCAGTATCTCATATATATATCAAATGAGTCATGGTACATATACAAATGTGAGATCCAAAATCTGGATATGTCTCAAAAATACATAAGGTACAAATCAAAACACAATGTCATGTCTGACTGCCACCCTCTGTGGCTGGTGCTGGCCCTGGTGGAGGAGCCTGTCTCTTGTTTGGTGCCTGCACTACACCCTCTAATCTACCTGCTTGCTCTGAATAATCAAGAAGACCATGTCTTGGTGGTACCACACTCCTATAGGCAGCATAATAGTATGCAGCTCGCGCACCATGATGCGTTGCCTCTCGCCTCACAGTATCTCGCTCTTAGCACAGCTCATCTGATCGTGCTCACTCATCCATCAGCTACTGATCTCGTACTACAATGGTCACCTGAGCTACCTGCAGCTCTACCTCCAAGGCACGGATCCTCGTACCCTACTCATCTCCTCCTGTCGGCTTCTCTACGGGCACCTCTACTCTCACCACTCATTGTCTCCTCAAAGGCGCCTCCTTGTCTCCACCCTCATTGCCATCAAACTCTGAGGACTCCTCTGCCTCCTGCATCGCCTGTGCTCGCATCCTCCTCCGCCCTGCTTGGGAGCTCTCCCCCTCCATCTGCCTCCCCCCTCTCCCTCTCCCTCTCTCTTTTCCTCCTCCTCCGCCGCCGCCACCTCTACCTCCCACTCTTGCAGGTGCTACATCTGGATGTGTGAACCAAAGGAATGGGCATCTCTACATCTCATAAAGGTACCCCAGGTCAGCCCCTACATCTACCACATCTGGGTGATAATCCCAGGGAGTTGCCACTAGTGCTGCGGTATCTCAATTTTTTGTCTGATAGTCCAGCATCGGCAACGATCCCAATCCCTCGTCTATGTGCATCCGAGCATAGGTAGTGCTCTCCACTAACACCACCTGTCGCTCTACAAACTATCGCCATATGTGATTGATCACAAACAGCTCTACAATGTCCGTGCTCCGACCCACTAGCGGTCTGCTATACTACATGTAGTCTAACTCCCATGAATCTGACCACCGCTGACACTCCCAGTACGGTCGCCATGTGAATGATGTCAGCTCATCAAACTGGCGTCGGTAATAATTCAGATCTCAACTATGCCTCTATGGGATGAAACCTCTATATCAAAAAATATATGGCTGGTTGCACTCTCGTGGCTGTACCTGTGGTCAGCTCACAGCAATGTGCTCCCAAGCTCAGATCTGCGCTAACACTGCTCCACATGCCCATGACCCACCCTCATGGTATGCTATCTCTTGAAGCTCTTGGTACATCTCAGCCAGTATAGTAGGCCCCCAGGCCATCCTACATCTTCGAGAGATCAAATCATATACCAGTCAACCCTATCCTAGTGGAAAGCCCTTCTGGCCTCGGTCTGTCACCAGGGCCTGGGCTACCAAAGAGCATAACAAGCTGGGCAAAGGATAATCATATCCATACTCAGTCATCAATCTCTCCCAACTCAGGTGATAGTCCAGAACGGTCACATCTTGGAAAAGCTTTTGCACCCGCACTCGCCCCTCTGTTAGGGTCGTATCATAGTACACCTGTGCCATCACCAAACTTAACATTAGTACACCTGGCATCCAACATTGAAATGGCTAAATCAACAAACTATTAACCAAGTAACTTATCAGCTCGCCATGGCATGGCACTCATAGAATGCAATACACGTCCTCCAAGGTAATTGATGCCTCACTGGTCGGTAAGTGAAAGGTGTTATGCTCGCTATGCCACCTCTCTGCCAACGTAGACAGCAAACCATGGTTTGCCCGAATATGAGGCATCCGTACAACCCACCACAAGCCCATAGTCACTAGCGTAGTCTACTCCTCATCACTCAAATGCTGCATAATGTGCAAAATGACCACCTTGGGAGCTCTAATTTGTAATGCTGGGAATACCTCCTATCTAGGTAAAACAAGCAATCATCAATAATAGTCACATGACGAAAAAAAGCATTAAGAAAAGCAATAAAACTAGCTGTGCGACACTTTTTACATAAAGAGTGTGACATTTTTTTTGAAACAGTGTCACGTGACACTTTTTCCAATAGCAGTATGACATTTTTATGTCATGCGACATTTTCCACAGCGTCGTGCAACATTTAGGTATCGCTAGGGCGACACTTTTTCCTAAACGGTGCGACACTTTTCTTGAAAAAAAGTGTCGTGCGACAGTTTTTATGTGCCCGTGCGATACTTTAAAAGTATCGCGTGAATTTTTTCAAAAAACTTAAAAACATGTGAGAAAAGCTCAAAAAGCGACAAAAAGGTAATTACTTACCAGCGCCCCATATCGCTCTAGCCGATTGTGCAACCGACTGTGCTCAAAATGGTGTCAATGAAGAGGAATGTTCACCTGAGCCATGATGCTATGTGGACCACACAAAATCTCTCAAATCACAAAAAGACAAATGAATAGTGAAAATGACACTAGGACCCCTTTTATAGCCTCCAACCTCATTTTGACCTAAATTTCAAACTCCTCAAAATTGCGCAAAAATTGCACCCCTAGCTAATTTCAACATCCTGGATCCATTTTTGGGATCAAAATTGAAATCCAAGTTCATTTTGAGGGTCAAAATTGCATTTTAAAATTCTACCTTATTCTGAGCAGTTAGCTGACCGTTTGAGGTCAAATCTTTGAATCATCACTGGGGCATCTTCATTTCTTCATGACTTCATCATTTCTATGCTTCATATCTACTTCAATTCACTGTTTCATGTCTAAAATCACCTTTCTACTCATTTTGACCTAATTTTTATGCTATATCCTTCAAGGTCAACTCTAGTCAAACTGGAGCATTTTATCAATTTCTTATAGTCATTCTTGGGTTCTAATCATCTATCTATCATCTTGGACATTGCTCTATTCTAATTTTCTCATGTCTAGCTAGTTTTTGCATCCCCTTACCTCATTTCAATTTTGATCCCGAGGGAACAGAAATACTCTATTACTGATTGTTATAGCTATCTATTTCTTAGGAGCATTTGTTTGACCTTATCACTTGCTCTCGATCTATTCACTTTGCTAGGTGTTAAAATTCTTTTTTGGATCCTAACATCATCTTCCTAATGTTTAGTACTACCACTCTCAGGCTGTGCATTTAGGACTTGCTATCTATTTTTGCATTTCATTCTTTGGCATCAGACATCTATATCTATCACTGCCTACTTGGCTTTCTATTTTCTTTGACATAATGTGTTCCTAGATTGATCACACATTAGTCAAAGAGGGGCAAATGTAACCACCTAAAAATGGTCATCTAGACTATTAGCCCCCTTCTCAGCATTTTGGATAAGTTAATTTAATCATTTACCTAGACCAAATTGCTAATAATCAATTTATTTGATTATAACCTATAGTTTGACTATGCTATCCTAAGTTCATTATTTGATTAAAAGAACATGTCCTCTTTTAATTAAATAAAAGACCCCATTCTTCTAACTCACTTAAAGTGCACACATAAAGTCCTTTTTCTATTTTACAATTAAAAGAAAAGACTTGTGAGACTTTTGTTTTATATGACAAGTCAACTTATATTTTATTGGTTGACTTGTGTGTGCACATGGATCACACCTATTTTCGAATTCCACCGTTGATAATCCACCATCTTCATCTTGATCTCCACTATCCATACATCTTTAAAAAGGAGAGAGCTTTCCCCCTCAAAGGATCCATCCATCTTTTGAATATTGTTATGCTGCAGGTTTTCTAACATGTTTCTTTGGATCTTTGTGGAGAACTTGTCATTTCTTGTCTCATTCTCTCATTCCATCATATTAGCATAAGATCACATGGCATTCTTAGCATAGTTGCATGTTACTTTAGCTTTTATTCTTGCAATAATCTCACATAGTTTAAATAAGGGTATTGTAACACTCTCATTCACATTCTAGCATAACTGCATCTTGCATTTCCATTCAAGTTTAGTCTTCCATCTTGCATTGCATCTTTGAGGAACTCATTGTAGACACTTGCATTCTTGCTCTTGTCTCAAAGAACCTCCTGTTGCATGGTTTACTAGAAAGAAGCACATTTCTAAGGCTTGGCTGAGAGCCTTCATGTTTGAATACTAGCTTCTTGCACTCCGTGGATAGGGAGCTCTAAGCCGGCATCTAAGCATTCCAACTCATGGAATTGTTTGGATAGAATGGTTTAGAGTGTGACACATTTCTAGTGTACATTTTTTTTAGGTGCTAAGAAGGGGGTTAATAGTCTAGATGACCATTTTTAGGTGGTTATAGTTACCTATTCCAAATGAAGTTGTGATGACATATGGACCTAGCCAATTGGCTTCTCATTTTTGCTTCTTCTCTCTTTCTTGATTCTTAAGAGAAGGAATGGAGTGGAATATATGTGGTATTTGTTTCTTTCCTCACATTCCTCTTATCTTTGTCACTATACTCACGAAATGGAATTTTTTTTGTATTTGGAAGTACTACAACCAAAAGGCAAAGCTCTAAAATAGGATAGAAAGTAACTAGATATGTCATGATGATGATGAGGTTGTAAATGAATCATCATCTTTCCTAGAGGAATGATAAAGCTATTATCAAGCCCACCTCCACCATACTGCATTGACCACCACATATTAAATAAACCTACAAACACTAGCTTCATTTATTAAATAATACATGTGTTTTCCACTCAAATTCGACCAAATCCATCTTTACAAAAATGAAAAATAAAAACATTTTTTGAAATTCAAGCCACAATCACACATTGCAGCTTGGGTGGGATGTCAAGTTGTAGCAAACTGAAAGTGAATCAAGTCAATTAATTTTATCAAATCTCTCCAATTTATTAAATTATCATATCTATATTTCTAGAGTTGATTGTGGGTCCTCTTTATGCATCTAAAATGTTAACATTCAAATCACACTCATGAGCTACTAACAATCTGGATGGGAACTTCAATTTAGTGTGGTGAAAAAATAAAAGTCAATTAATATTATTGACTCCCTACAATATGGTAGTTGATCACTTGATTAATCCTAGAATTAATTGTGTCACCTTTTTGTGTCAATGTTCCAAATCACACTCAGTAGTGGCTAGTAATCTGGATGAGAATATGTATCAAGGCTTAGGTAAGTCATCTATCAAAAAAAATTAATCTAGATGTGAAACACAATTATAGCACGGTGAACATTAAATAAGTTGATTTTGTCAAATTTCCATAGTCCATTAGTTAATCACTTAGATATTTATAGATTTGATTCTTTTTCTCCTTTTTGCATCAATCTTGTGGACCATGCTCATGATCTATTAGCTAATCACTTAAGTACTTATAGATTTGATTGTATCTCCTTTTTGCATCAAACTTTTGGATACTAAAGTACTTATAGATATGATTGTGTATCTCCTTTTGAACTAATCTTTTGGACCACAATCACTAGTAACTATAGTCACCTAGATAGGAAGTCAAGTTATTTCATGGTGAAAGCAAAATAAGTCAATTAATTTTATCACATTTCTAGAATCTATTAGTGATACTTCTCCATCCCGAGGAAGCATATTACTAAATCTCGGGTATCAGTGATACTTCTCTATCATAGGGGAATGCATGTACACAAACACTTTTACACTATGGTCATACCAAGGAATTGATACACGAGTGGACACATACATATGCATGCATGCATAAGCCACTAAGGTGTGCATACGATTGACTATCGGGCACACAAACCCACTAGACCATTTGATCTTTCTTTTTTATTTTTCATTTCTAGGATTGACTATTAGGTACATAAACCTTTTACACTATTCAATCCTTTCTTTATGTGGTTCCAAGTAAGACAGACAAACCATACTGGGCAAGATAATCATTCTCTCTCCCTCTTTTTATGATTTTATATTGGTGCAATAGAATCATGAGGCATGTAGTCCTCTTTGTTACTTTTGTCTTTCCTATGTAATCTATTATGCTTTGTTAGCCTTCCAAATATTATATTAGTGAGAAAGACTTTTCCTTAGTTAAGGTCTCATTCAGTAATTGATTTATGCTTTACTACAAACCCATTTTGTGTCTTTTTAGTTTTTCTTTCTTTTCTTTTTCTTTTTTTTCTTTTTTTTTTGTGCTCTTGTGCATGGGAATGGAGTTAGGATCCTAGGATTTGAAGTATTATGTCCTTAAGCTTAGAAATTCTTTATCTCAATGTGGAATTGTCTCCTCTCTCTTCTTCCTTTACCAAGAGTGTGACTTGCCTCATACTCTTGCTAAAGTGGAGAATAAATGTACCATCTTAAAATGGACATGCATCATTTTGAGACCTTTTAGCCCTCCTAGCCCTCCTTTGTGTGGTTTTCATCTATCTTTTTTCTCCTTAATTCATCTCACACTTTTATATCATCTCATCTTTTGATGTGGTCCATTAAGTGTTTTATTACCACCCTTTTGGTCATATCTTCCAATATGCCCTATATTTCCAAATTCAGTCTTGGAGGGAGCTCTTCCCTTATTTGGGAATAGGCTGACCTATTCTAAAATAGGTCAACCTCTTCCCTAGTTATTGCAAAGCACAGGGTCTAAAATGCATCGAGATTCCAAATATTAGTTTCATGCTTCCTAGTTGGCCTATATTATTTTACCACTCAAAAAGTAGTATAGAAGGAGGCTTGGGGATTCATTTAAAATGGACACACTTCATTTTGTGACCTTTTAGCCCTCCTGAGTGTGGTTTTGGAATTTCTTTTTCCTCCTCAATTCATCTCACACTTTTATATCATCTCTCATCTCCTAATGTGGTCTGTTGATTACTACTGTAGTGCCTGCCCTCATTCACATTCTTTTTAGACACATTGTTGTTACTATTATCACACTATGTTAGACTAGTTTTATGTGACAGATAAGTGGTATTATTTTGAGACTATCAGATATTATGTTATGGATTCAGTTGATATATGATGAGATTATTTAGACTTTACATTTCATGTATGCATGATGATCATTACATTGTTTTCAGTTATTGATGATGATTAGTTAGATGGTTTATTATCTCATTTGTTTTATTATGGATACTTACCCCATACTTGCATGTGTATTGTGTGCGTAATTTTTCTTTTGTATGGCGTTTCTGATATGGTTAAGGAAAGGAGTAGTAGTCACCTGCTAGTCGAGATCTACACGATGCACCACTTCTTGCCATTGCCTGTTTAGTTTAGCATTATATATATATATATATATATATATATATATATATATATATATATATATATATATATATATATATATATATATATATATATATATATATATATATATATATATATATATATATATATATATATATATATATATATATATATATATATATATATATATATATATATATATATATTGTATGTACATGCATAGTTTTTATGCAAGTTGTAGGTACCAGGTATCGACTTCCCTAAATTGCCAGGATGAGCATACCCTATTGCACTATCTCAATGATAAGAGAAGGGAGATAAATTCTCAAATCCAAATCCCAAACCCTTAAACCATTGTCCTAGAAAGATAGGACAAGTATCTGGATATTTCACCCATCGAATGTGTCAAATGACATAATTCATGATTTTTAACCCTTTAGACTGATTTTGTATGGGTTGTTCTATGATGGGTTTTCATATTTTTATCTTGGAGGTCTATGGTGAATTTCCTATTAATTAAGTCTTAATAAATAGATTTAAATAATAAATTAAGTATTGGGTAAAAATTAATATAATATCATGATTTTGATATTTTAATTATAATTAATTAAATGAGAATTAGTTGAGAAAAGAATTAAATAAATGCAATTAAATTAAAAATTAATAATAATAAATAATAATAAAATTAAATAAATGTTATAATAAAATTAAATAAAAGTTATAAGCTTGTAGGATTTAATGCACCTTTTTATTTCTCTTATGTTAACAACATGGGGGTTAGCGCACAAATTAAGCACATGGTGTCTACAACCTTAAGACTCATTTGGGAAGTTGGATAAAGCTTGTGCTTAGTTGTCTACACCTTCTAGTTGTTTCTAGAGGCATTCTTGAGAGTCCTTTATATTAAGGCACTCCAAGAGGCTTAAGGGAGGAATTTTGGAAGCATCAATTTGGAGAGCGTTTTGGAGCATTGGAGGACTTGGGAACGTTGGAGAGGGAAGGAGCTTGCTCTGTAGGTTTCTGAGGAAAAGTGATTTAGCATTAGAATCTGGGTAGACTCTTGTGATCTTGTTTATGCTATTTCTGTATCTTGCACTTCCTGTCTTCTTCACGTCTTCCATATGTCTTCTAAGGGTTTTTCATATTTTAATTGTATGTATTCTCAATATGGGCAGTTAAAAGAATTATTTGAGAGAACTTTATATGCACAAATCTGAAGAGAACACGAGGCTAGGGTTTTAAATCCATTAGCAAACTTGTTGAGAAAATTTGGAGAAAAAATATTCCATGGTTTCATTAAAATTGAAATCCTTTAGAAAATTGTGTTTATATGAACATGCAAATACGGATCTGCAAATATATATATATAATGCTTAATTAATCTCTGTAAGTATATGTATATATACACACATATACATATATATATATATGGATAAATATATTTATATACATATATGTACATACATACATATGTATATATGTATATACATATATATATATATATGTGTATATATATATAATTGGAGAACCAAATGTTAATCGCATCATGATTTACATTTTTAAAGAAAACGTTATAAAAAAATTTTAAAGAAATGGTTCACATATTATATGTGGGCGGGGAGGGCCGAGCCCGTACCTCCACCTCTGCGCAGTGGCAGTAGCCGGCAGTGTCGCAGGCCCGCATGGTACCTCCGTTTGCGGTGGCATTGTATTATATGCGGTATCGACATTGATAAAACACATTTTGTGATTCGTTTTCAATTTTTATAAATTTTGATATTATTAACATATATATATATATTTTTTTTTTTATTTTTTTTTTATGTATGTATATATATATGTATGTATGTATATATAAGTATATATGTATATATAGTTGTGAACAATTATTATTATATTTAAAAGGTTAAATAAATGGGCCATTCTTTAAAGATAAATGATTTAAAATATTAATGGTAGTTTGTCAAATATTATTTTTTTTTTAAAAAGAAAAATATTAATAAGTTAGCTTAATTAAACTTAGTTTAATTAAGATTAAATCGAAGTTTTATTATGCAATTTATTAAATTGATAATTGATTTTGGAACTTGATAGGAGTCAATTTTGAACAATGTTTATATAAACAATATAATTAGAAAATTGGATCTAATGGTTTTGGGAGAGAAACTTTTAACAAATACATGGGATGGGAAAAACGTACAAACGATTCTCCATTCATTATCTTAAACTTGAAACGAAAATTGAAAGCCTCCACATTTAAATTTAAGTGTGTAACTTTAGGAAAACCAAAACATGTGTTTGCCTTGTGTATTTCTTTATGCTTCTATTTTGGGTTTTGGGTTGACTAGTGTTGACCAATTATAGGACGTCTACCAAAGGCTTGGGGTTATGATTGTGATGTCGTGATGATGTTTTATTTTCGATCTTTATAACCCAACCATGGTTATGTGATGGAATGCTCTATGTAATGTTTGTGTTTACTGATTTCTTAGTTGAGATTCTTATGTATGAGACACTTGACCTAATCATTTTTGAGTCATCGATCAGTTATCCTTGGTTTTTTTTCCAGTCGCCATGATGCGACTGATATGTTGTTTATGATGTCATGTTGTGACATGTTTTGACTCAACCATTTTGGAGTCTTCAATCAGTATGATTTGAGTTACATTTTGGTTAATGAGAACCAATGGATACTTTTGATTATCAGTGATACTTCAATTGCTAATAGAGAACTGTTGTGGTCATGATTTTTTATGGACGTTCTTTGGTTGCTCATGGAGATTTGATGCTCTTATTTTGGATTATCTTTTGGTATTTCTTTCCAGTCACTTGTACAGGACTGGGGTGATTTATGATTCCATGAGCATTAGGGTAGGTTATCTGCTTATAGTGTCGAGAAGTGGCTTGCAATGGGGGTTGGGGCCCTAAGAGGCTACCAAGGTAACTCATTGTAAGTTGTTTAACAAGTGAAAACATTCTCACCTAATAATGACTTAATGAAGCTAAAAAGATAATTGTTTTTTCTTGCCCATGCCTTGAGTGCTTGTATAGACTAGGATGGGAGTAGAGAGAACGCTTGGTTGCGACCTTGCATTCCATAATATGCCTTGTCAGTATGAGAGGATACTAGTGGCCACATGAGGATCAGTAGGGACCCATGGAGTTTAGCTAACTGCCAGGGTAACTTCTACATGCTATATGCAATGACACTTTCCTGCTTGCATAGTAGGTTTCCTACAAGTCATTGTGTGCCTCTAGGATTAGATGTCGATTTTGTGATTGGAACCTTTGAGTTAGTATACTTTTAGGATTCTGAGACCTAGAGAGTTTTCTATGCTATGTGATTTTGATAGCCTATGTGGGACTTGAGATTATCTCCTCAGCACAATGGGAGTGGACCAGTTAGGTTCCATGCAGTCGGGTGGTAGTGTTTTTCCACTCTTATCATTTGAGATCCAGTTGAGACATCGTGGCTAATGCGTCCTTCATGATGGTGGATATGTATCCTTACATTGGTGATTAGCATGTGTTAGATGATGTTACTTTATTCTTATATTTGCATGTTAGATTATTTTCTGCATATGATGTAGTATGTATAGGAGTGAAATTCCTACTATGCTAATACGGATGATCTCTTCAGTGATTCAGAATGTTATGCACGGAGGGATGGCTAGGATCCATGATGGTCTAATGATGCTATTTATAGTTGGGAGGAAACATGCACTTAGTTTACTATGTTGATCTTTTGTGATGGATGTATATATCGTTTATGATGATGTATCATGTGTATCATATGGTTATCTTTACTTGATGTACCTTATTTCACATATGTATATTCTTTTAAGCTTTTCATACCCTATGACATGTATAGTGGATGATTGAGCATTTGGAAATGTAATGTGAAAACATTGGACTTATCATTGTTATTTCATGTGGTTGTTGTATTAGATGGATTCATTAATGTTAGTTGAATTAGATGTGATTCATCATTAAGGGATCTCTAAAGAATGTAACCTGTTATGTCTATGTTCACTTTTAGATGGTTATTTCTATTGCTTCCATTATTCATGTATCAGTTGTGAATAGTATTACTTTCATTTTTTTTTTTTTTTATTAAATGCTACCAAACTTAGCAAAAATTTAGGTTAATTCTTTGGATTCCCTTGGCGGGGCATTACAACTACCTCTTTGATCATATCTTCCAATAGGCCATGAGTTTCCAAATAATGTTTGCACTCCCTTTAAGACCTTTAGAGGCTCTCCCTCTTCCCTTCTTTGAGATTAGGTCGACCTATTCTAGAATAGATCAACCTAAGTTGACGTATTCTGAAAGAGGTCAACCTAGTGTTAGAATAACAACTTCAATCAATTGATGTTCCTTGTAAATCATAGTACAATGATATGTATAACAATAAGAAAATCATGTTACATACATACATACACATATATAATATATTCTAATTATGTGCTTTATTAAACATCAAATTATTTCTCTTAACTACACTCAGACTTGATTACATATCATATATGTGCATGCCCAATTGGGTATTATATTGTGAAGTCACCATGATAAATAGGTGCAAGAATTAGGACTCTACATTTAGAGAATGTCATCAACCCAAGGAAATCATAATATATGTTATGGTGATCAAAGTATTGTTTTTATCTTAACTAATGATAATCAAGGGGCATGACCACATGAGGCCATTACCTTATGTGGCTCTAACCATGTAAGGGTCATGACCTTACATAGTCATGAATCTTCACATTATATAAATACCATGTCATCAATGCAAAAAGAAATCAATCACAATTAGAAATATCATCTATGCTTTGTAAGTAGAATAAACAGTGATCACCATCACTAGTAATATAATTCTAAATATTTAGAATTATGTATATCTACCACACTATATATACATCAGAAAAGGTGTTATCAGATATCTACAAATACAAATCAGAATTCATTATTGTTAGAGAATAAACTAAATTTGAAATAGCTCTATCTCTATCTCTAATCTTAAATTACTTAACATAGTATCAAAGCCTAACTAATGGATATCAAAAGAAAGATAGATAAATTCAAATAATAATAATAATCAAATTTGCATTCATTTGAAAAGTGCAATCATGGTGAATCATGTCCAACTCGAGGACAAACTTGAAGGAGCATCAAATTTTGTTTCATGGAGAATTCAAATTATGATAATACATCATGAACTTGAACTCAAGTAATATGTAGAAGAAACCAAATCAATGCCTTCTAATGCTCCAGATAGAACAATATGGAAAAGGCATAATAATAAGATGATGAAAATTATTATCGATGTTGGTAAGGATCATATTCTTTCAACTATATCAAAATTAACAACTACATATGATATGTTCATGACCATTCAAAATATATGTGAGATCAATAATACATGCATATTTCTCACCTTAAAATAGTAGCTTCTACATATAAAAATGAATAAAGGAGAATCAATTACATCTTATTTCATGAGAATTTTAGGATTGAAAGACCAACTCTCTACAATTGGAAATATGGTAGATAATCTAGAATTGGCACAAATATCCCTCAAAGGATTACCTACCACTTGGGATTCTTTTTTTCAAGGTATTAGTGCTCGACCCACTCTACCAAAAAATGATCAACTAAAAAATGATTATGCTCAAGAAGAATCAAGGCTAATTATGAGAGGAATTAGTTAAAATAAAGAGGGAGAAATTCACACCCCTAAAACAAACACTAAAAATAAAGGAAAGAAAAGTTTTTTTAAGCAAAAAAGAGAGAAAAATAATCAAAAATACAAAAATAGAGATTTTTCCAAAATTCAATGCTTCAAATTTGACAAGTTTGGACATACTCATAGTTCTTCTAAGAGAGGAAGAAAGCTCAAGCCTCTAAAGTTGAAGTCAAGGAAGTAGAAAATCCTTTATTCTTCTTAGCCTTGTCAAGTGAATTAAACTCAAACAAGAACACTTTGATAATTGATAGCAGAGTATCTAGACACATCATTGGATTCAAAGATTAGTTTGAAACTTTTAAAGGACACTCAATGGAAGAGGTCACAATAGGTGATAACTCCACTTATCTAGTGAAAGGAATTGGGACTTACTCAAATAAATTAAGAACCAAAGTTACACTACAACTAAAAGATGTCATGCTTGTACTTGGCATCAAAAGAAATTTGGTTTCCATGTCTAGTCTAGTAGATCAAGGATGTCAAGTCAACTTTCAAGAAGATAAAGTACTATCCTAGCCTAAGAATTCAAACATTGAAAATGAAAGCTCTATAGGATTTAGAGATGGAAGTTTATATAAACTCTTTAATGTTCAAAATCAAGCCTTAAATCATGAAGTTTCACAAACTAATGAAATTTGGCATAGAAGGTTAAGACTCCTCCATTTTTCATAGCCTACCCTCTATAGAAAAAAAATGTGACAAGATTACCTTATCTGAAATCTGAACCTATTGGAGCTTGCAAAGGATGCACCTTAGAAAATAATTCAAAAGGGTCTTTTCTTCATGGTAAACATAAATCAGAATTTGTATTATAACTTATTCACAATGATTTGTGTGGTCCAATGTCAATACCCTCCTTTGGGGGGATTTTTGTATTATTTGATTTTGTGGATGACTACTCTAGAAAAATTTGGATTTACCTCCTAAAACTTAAAGAATCAAATGAAGTATTGTTGAAATTCAAAAAATTGAAGGCCTTAATGGAAAATCAAACTAGGAAGGAAATCAAGACCTTAAGATCTTATAATGGGGGTGAATACATTTTTGAAAACTTTACAAAATTTCACACTTTTGTTGGGATTAAGAGGGAATATACAGTACCTTATAATCCACAATAGAATAGAATGCCCGAAAGGGAAAAAATAACTATCATTGAATCCGTTAAAGCCATGACGCATGATCAAAATCATCACATCACATTCTAGGTTGAAGCTTCAAATACAATAGTATACATCCAAAATAGATGTCCACATTCAATCTTAGAGAATATAACTCTCAAAGAAGCCTTTATAGGAAACAAACTAGATGTAAGTCACTTAACAATTTTTGGTTGTCTTGTATATATAAATGTCCCTAAAGAAAAGGGGTCCAAACTAGAACCCTCTAGGAAGAAAGTCATATTTGTTGGGTATAGTGAATCCTCTAAAGGTTACAGGGTTGAAATTCTAGGTCTAAGAGCTATTGAAATTGACAAAGATGTTAAATTTGAAGAACATACTACATATAACCTTTCCAAAAACATTGAAGAATCAAATGAGGAACCAACTATAGAATAAGATGAAAACCTTGCAATTGAGATTTAGAGGGAGAATTATTTAGAAGATCATGAACCCTTATCATATAATACTAAAAATATTGAAATCCTTAACAATAAGAAAAGGTCATTGTGGACAAGAAAGATGATTGAAGAAAATAGTGTGTTACCCGATGAAATCTTTAGAGAAAGTAAGAAAACTAAAATCCATTCATGTTATGTTGCTCTCATAGCTAAACTCATCAAATTTGAACAATCAATTGTTGAAGAGACTCTAACATGTCCATCTTGGAAAGATGTAATGATTGAAGAAAACCAATCTATACTAAAAAATGATGTTTGGGATGTCATACCTAGACCTAAGGACAAATTAGTTGTCTCCTCTAAATGGTTATTCAAAATAAAACATACACCAAGTGGAAGTATCAAAAAATTCAAAGGTAGATTCATTGCCAGGGGATTTTCTCAAACAAATGGAATTGACTATGAAGAGGTATTTTCTCCTTTTGCTTGATACACCTCTGTAGGAAACATTTTTTTGAAATAGGAAATATTGAGAGGGGATGAATCAGTATTCTACAAACTTTTTCCCAACTATGGATATCTTGTACAACCTTAAAATATGCACATGTGGTGAAACTAAAAAGTAAACATAGCAATAACACAATCTAGCTCATAACACAATTATTTTTTAACTAGGGAAATGTTTTCCAAGGGAAAACTCTAGTGGGGATGGTACCCACAAAATGATCCACTAATCAAAAGTATCTTGTGAAATATATTGACCCTATTAAGATTCTATTACATCTATATAATGTCTATGTCCTTATTAGAGGACTAAGCCTTGTTAGAAGCCTCAACCCTATTAGGAGTTGTAGTAATACAATACAAAATGTATGCAAGATGAGCCCACTACTCAAACATGTAATTACAATGATATTTTGTACACAAAAGCTGTAGATATAAAAATATTTGACATTGTTGATATCTTATATATCTTATTTTTCCTTTGTAGCTCACTATACATATCTTTACATAAACTTACTTTTCTCTTCTCTAATATCAAGTTCAAATTACAAAAAAACATAATTTCAATGTCATCAACGTCACACAACTTCACATGTCCAAATTTTTCCTTTATACCTAGTTATTATGTCTTGTCGGCCCTTATTCCAAAATACAAAAGTAATTTTTGTTAAGTTAGGGTTAACATCTAGGATGTTGTCTCTAATTTTTTAAGTAATTTTTTTTATAAACAAAACAATTCCTTAACTTAAAATACCACTTTCCTTAATTTTTCCATGTTCTACATATACAGTACTACAACTGATAAAACATTAATAACTTCATATCTACTAATCATAATGACTCATACTCTTGCATGTAGGATCCTCATAACCTATTCTTAATTCTCTCAAGTGTGCATGTGCCAATTTTCTATGTATGATCTTCAAAAACCAAAAAGGTGTATTTGTTGACAGATAAACTCTATGATATTTAGACAATTTTCTATGTCATCAAACCAAAATTGTAGCTTTATGACATGTGGTCTTTATAGAGATAATATGTTTTCATAAATGAAAACCTTAATATTTTTCCATATTCTCCTCTAAGCCAAATTGGCAACAATCTCCCCATTTGGCATTAATGGAAACATACGGGAAAATTGGCTAGGTCCCAAAATGCAGAATTTCAAAATTGTGAAGTTCTTCACATAGCCATACAAAAAAATTCATAATGTGGATAATTTTTATTATATAACATATTTATATTATACATACTCATACTCCCCCTTATTCTATGCTCGACCTTATATCTCCTTATACATACAATTATCCATAAAATTACTCCCCATTTGACTTCAATGACAAAAGTGCGTCAAAAGGCTATTTACAAGTCAAATTTTTTATTTGACTTTAAATACTTTTATGTTGATTAATTATTTAGCAATGAGATGCAATCAAAAAAACTACTCTTTAAACTAATTAGACCTTCATTCCATGCTCCCTTGATTGAATCTAAAACTATGATAAGTGTGCATAGTCCATAAGATGCTAACTCTATGGCTTGCAACTCTAGATAGCTTAAATGTTCATATGATACATTAGCAATCATCTAGTTGCTAATGTACTAGATCAATCTTCAAAGATAGGTGCTCTCTTAATAAAGAGAACCTTTGTAATGTTTATTCCTTGCTAACTTCAAGAATTCTTCTTTCATCATGGATCTTATTTATCTTCTGCTCCA
This sequence comes from Cupressus sempervirens, assembly GCA_028749045.1. Classification (NCBI taxonomy): domain Eukaryota; kingdom Viridiplantae; phylum Streptophyta; class Pinopsida; order Cupressales; family Cupressaceae; genus Cupressus; species Cupressus sempervirens. The sequence continues at coordinate 290,518,072 of CM053786.1, read as the reverse complement.
AGTGAAAAACTTGAGCATCTACACTTTTCAGCTCACTAATCACATTATTTAACTCATCTTTCTTTCACTTGATCTGAGATGTGAAGGTATGCATGTATTCATGTGGTAGCACACATTTCCAATATAATTCCTTACCTTTATCAATACAACTTCTCAACTCTTCAATACAAGTATCCAAGATAGCTAACTCATCTTTCACATTTTTGCATACCTTGCTAAAAAGGTTTTCATCATGATCATCTTGTTCTTTGAATATAGTTGCTCCTAGAATATGGAAACTTCAACCAAATTTTTATAACGATTTTCAAATTATTTTAGTACTTTGGTTGCTTTCTTCTATGGATTACTTTCACTAATCTAGATGTTCATTAAACTTTCCATCTTCCTTTTTTCTTTTCTACAATCCTATTGGTATCCAATGATGATAATTGACTAAGCATCTCAATCTCAAGATCCTCTACTACTACTAGTGATGTACTACTCATCATTCTTACAATCAGTGATTCTAATGGTGATTTAGATGAGCTAGGTGCCTCGCTACTTGTATCCTTAGTTGGTGTAACCAATTGTTCTTTCATTCTCTAACTGTCATCATCTTTCTCTATTTGTTGTAGGGGTTGAAGTGTTAACCCATCATCAATGGAGTCCTTTTACATTTTGGATTCCTCTATATATTGACTATCAATGATTTCCTTCTCAATTTCAGTATGTTTTAGCTAAGGTGTGAAATGAGAAATCTCTTACACTATGATTTTCCAATCAATTTGTAACTTCACATCAACATTGTTAAGAACATCTACCAACATGGCCAAATTTTTTGATTTATTTTTGTCAACTTTCTTCTCATCATCATTAGAACTTGGATACTCAACCAAATTCTTAATGGCCAAATTGTCAACAATATCTACTTGATCCTTCTTAATGGATCCTCAGTCTCATCAATTGTTATATGTGTGTTATCAATATTCATACTGTTAATATTAATGGTAATTTGTAGTGTCTCACTGACTTCTTCAACATTTACCTCTACCTCCTTGGTTTCTCTTGCTTTTTCCATTGTAGTGTCCTATTTTATCTTTTCTTCTATCTTTGTAGAAATAGGAGTTGAAGATTTTGCTACTCCTCCTAATTCTATGTTTCCCTCTTCTTTTCTAGCCTTAGGTACATCTAGCATTATCTTGGGTTTTGAAGTCATAGGAATTTGTGTCTTTAATGCCCTTGATGGTTCTATAGTAGATGGAGGTGTTGTAATTTATTTTCCAACTTCTTCTATATAGGCTTTGTAGATAGGTTCACTAAGAATCTGATCCATAACTATTCATGTGTCTCTTATAACCTCCTCCCTTAATCCTCTCATAATCCTTATTATTCTCATCTTATCTCACACATGTGAATTAAGTAAATGCATTATTTTTTCCTTTTTTACATCATTCTTCACATCAAAACATCTCTGCACAACTTCTTATCCCAATGTATCTTCTTCTTTCTTTATCATGAACCTCTCCTTATTCAATTTGTCATTTGGTTCTTTAGGTTTTTCACCATGAATGGTAAGAAGTGGTTTCTTTAATTTTATCATTTACTGAATTATTATCACATACAAATTTCTTTGCTCATACAAGGGATATCTAACATAGAGTTGTTTGAGCTTCTTAAGACTTCCCTCATTCAATATAGAATTATTTAGATTCTCAATTCTTGGCTTCCATGAAGTTTTTTTCTTACTGCTTCCTTATTATTTTTGTGGTTAGGGCTTAACTTTAGGAGTAGCAACTTGTCCTCTCACCCTTTTATCTTCATGTGTAGCTATAGCTTTTTGTATCTTACCTAGTCTTGTAGCTATTTCTTTCATTCTATTAGGTTGGGGCTTCTACTACTTCTTGTTTCACTTATACCAACTTCGATCACCTTCTTGAGTTGGTGGGTGTGGATGATTGAATGTGTGTAATACTGACACCTTCCTATTCTGTGGGTTGATCTAGAATAACTGCAAGTGTTGAAACAAATTGAGGTGCAGATGTAGAGTAGGTTCCTTCAATTGACAAAGGTGAAACAAATAAAATATCTTCTTGTCCAATTTGTTTCATTCCTAATATTATCTTCTTTATTGTTGCAAACTCTTGTGGAGTCATTTATTCTTCTTCCATGATTTTCTTAATTGTAGTGTCTACCTTCTTCCTTGTGGACTTCTCAATCTTGGCTTGATATGCCAACTACATGTTTTCCTCACAAGTTCCAAATATTTCATTGTTAGAATCTAATTCTAATTTAAGAATTGTTTGTATATATCCTCTAATTTCCTCCTTGGTAGCTTCATAACCAAGTGCGTCAACATATAGTACTCTATGTGTGACTGCCTCCATATATGTCAAATTTGTGTCTACCATAAAGCATATCTCATCTTTATACTTCTCAACCATCGATTTTGGCATCCTTGTTCTTTGTTTCATCTCTGAATAAAATGTTGTCAAAATAAGTACTATGCTACTCTCAATCTTGTCAATAGAGTATCTCCTATAGAAGTATGTGATTTTCTCCATTGTACACTTATCATTATTCCAATAAGCTATGAGCATGAATGGAAATGTCCTCAAAAGATTTTTAAAAACATGTAAGTGATCAAAGATTGAAATCTAAACTATCCATTCTTTTTTTTCTTTATCCTCTCCAAACTATCTACCAACTAAATTCTTAGGATTTCACACAAATTCAATTTAATTTCTCAACACATAATTTATGGTGCACAAATCCAATTGCTAACTCATCATCTCTAGAACTGGACCATAACCACAATTACTTCATGAATCAAACTTTTTGAAATGTCAACTACATTGTCTCCTAACCACAATTTCTCATCATGAATTCTACTTAGGATAATGTTGGTCCAATCTTCATTATCAAATTTATGATCGAACATATACTTCACTACATCATTCTGGATTAAATGTTCAAATCCATTATTGAATGACATGGCTTGCCTATATACTTTGTCAAATACATTTGATATGTTGTTTTCTTCTAATTCCTGAAACTTACATGTATAACTCCTAATGTCTTCCAAATTAAGTACTCCATTGGGATTTTGTGAAAATGTGATTGTAGGGTCATCCTCCAATAGTGGAATAGGGTCTAAATTAAACTTATGTTTTGGGACTTCCTCAATATTATGAACCATAGATTGTTCCATTTCAATAGTTTTTTGAAATGTACCTTTAATGATTTTATATGATATTTCAAGCCTCTAGTCAGATCTTTAAAATCAAACAACCAATACTTCAAAGATCCACCAATTTCTCAATAAACCCCAAATCGAGTATGCCTGAAATAGTGCCAAAAACTTCACAGCTTCACAAATTATTAATAAATCTGAAAGTAGAAATTTTTATAGAAATTTCAGCAGCATAACAGCCTAAAAAATAACATTTCTAGATCTATATAACATTTACACAACAGCTCCCAAATGGAGGATAAAAACAAAGCTCATCGGGCTCCCGAAAACAACACAGAATAGTCCAGAAACGCCACAAAAACACTAATAATCTATCACAAGAGTATAATCATGACCAAATACATATATTTAGCTCTATTTTAACATCTAAAAGTCTGAAATATAGCAGCAATCCAAACTGATATGAAATACTCAACCGGAAACACCAAACTCTTACAAAAAAAACACACCCGAAAACTCACAAATCTGCACTGTTCAGCACAAAGGCAAACTTTGCATGAGCATGCACATGGAATGTCTTAAAACTCCCATCCTTAGCCTTCTTAGAAACCTAAAAACTCCCATTCTTTGGTCTCCTTCTCCACAGGTTTGGCAACCTCTGAAGAACAACAAAGAAATGAGCAAAAATCAAGTTCTGGAGTGAGCCCAAAATGCCTCCAAACCCCTTAAAAGAGGGCATAACCCTAACTCACGTCCAAGAGAGATTAATAAAATATAATTTAATAATAATTTTATTTATTAGTCCATTGGTTTCCAAATATTAGCCACTTTTGCTGAAACTTCACCTTTTTCGAGCCTGCCTGCCTTAGCAAAGTTTATTATTTTTAATTATTTGAAAAGGGGACATGAAAAGTCCTCCCCTTCCAAATATTTCTTGTCCTCAAGAAATTAAGGTTGGAATTCTCAAGAATATATTCTCCTTCTCAAGTTGCATCCTCTAGTGGTAATCTTTTCCATTTGACCAAATGCTCTATGACGCTCCTGTTTCTCAATCTTTTCTCTCTTGTATCCAAAATCTCTTCTGGTATCAAAACTAATTTCCCTTCATCATCAAGAGGTGGTAATTCTGTAGATACTATGGTTTTCTGGCCTAGAACCTTCTTCAAGCAAGATAAATGGAAAATATTATGTATTTTTTTGTTTGGCGGGAGCTCCAATTCAGAAGCTACTTCTCCTACCTTCTTGATGATCTTATAAGGCCCATAGAACCTTGGCTTGAGTTTCTCTACACCACTCCTCTTCAAGGTGCTTTGCTTATATGGCTGCAACCTAACAAATACCAAATCTCCCACCTCAAAAGATCTTTCAATCCTTTTCCTATCAGCACATAACTTTTGTTGATTCTGTGCATGTTGTAGATTATCCTTGAGGGACCTTATTATGTCTTGGCTTTGCTTGACGAAATCACTTGCTGCAGGTACTTTGCTATCGAAAAGTATTAGATCAACAAAGAAAAGGGCATCATAACCATAAAGAGCATGAAAAGGAGGCATCCCAATAGACATGTGATGAGATGTATTGTAACAATACTCCCCTAGGTGTAACCATTTCACCCAAGCATGTTGTTGATTTGAAACAGAGTTCCTCAAATATCCCTCTATCCATTTGTTAACTATCTTTGTTTGTCCATCTGTTTGAGGGTGATAGCTAGTACTGGGAGTGAGTTCAGTTCCTGCTAAATGAAAGAGCTCCTTCCAAAAAGAGCTAAGGAATCTACTATCCCAGTCACTAACAATGTTTCTAGGCAAGCCATGTAATCTAAAAATTTCCTTGAAGAACAATTCGGCAACTTGTGATGCCTTGAAATCAAATGTGATAGGAAAGAAATGTGCATACTTAGTTAGTCTATCTACTACCACATATATGTAATCCTTACCTTGAACCTTGGGCAACCCAGTGATGAAGTCCATGAAAATACTTTTCCATTTTTGTTCAAGAATAGGAAGTGGCTGCAACAACCCTGCAGGAAAATTTTGCTCACTCTTGCTTTATTGGCATACCATACATTCCTTAATGTGTTTAAGCACATCCTCCTTCATACCCTTCCATGAAAACCACTCTCAAATTTGCATGTATGTCTTGAAGTATCCCTGATGACCAGCCAAAGGTGTGTCATGAAAGGCCCTCAATATCCTCTCCTTAGTTTTTTATCCTGGCACTAAGAAGATCATGTTCTTGTAATAAATTAATTCATCAACAACCTTGTACCTATTATCATCCACTAACTTATCCAAAATCTTGGTGGCAAAGGAATCTTTAGCATACTCTAAAATTATGGAGACTTTCCAATCAGCAAAGGTAGATGTTAAGGAACACAAAGTGGGCTTTCTTGAGAGAGCATCAGCAACCACATTATTCTTTCCTTTCATGTATTCAATATCAAAATCATAAGCTTGCAATTTTCTTACCCATTTTTTTTGACGATCATTCAAATCCCTTTCGTTCAAGAAGAACCTGAGGCTATTATGGTCTATCTTTACAATGAATCTCCCACATACCAAATATTGTCTAAACTTATGAAGTGCATGCATGATTGCCAACATTTCCTTATCATAGATAGAGTAACCTTTCTCTGATTGATTTAATTTTCTACTCTCAAATGCTATTGGATGTCCCCTTTGAGTTAGGATAGCCCCTATACCTTCTCCAGAAGCATCACATTCAACAACAAAAGGTAAAGAGAAATCTAGAATTGCAAGCACAGGGCATGAACTCATTACCTCCTTAAGCTTATCAAATTTTTTTTTGTGCCTCTTATGTTCAAACAAAAGCTCCTTTCTTTGTCAAATCAGTCAAGGGGGCAGCAATCTAAGAAAATACCTTGGAAAATCTCCTATAGTAGCTACACAACCCGAAGAAACCTCTCAACTGTGTAAGATTAGTGGGTGAAGGCCAATCCAAAATTGCCTGAATTTTTTGTTGATCAACCTGTACTCCTTTAGAACTTATAATATGTCCCAAATATAGGATCTCTGTCAAACCAAACTCACATTTAGATAGCTTAGCATAGAAGGATTGCTGCTCCAAGATTCCCAAAATAGTGTCTATGTGTTTTAGATGCTCTTCCCATGTTTTACTGTAAATCAAGATATCATCAAAAAAAACCAAAACAAATTTTTGAAGATGCTGGCTGAATACCTTATTCATACAAGATTGGAATGTTGCAGGTGCATTAGTGAGGCCAAATGGCATAACAAGAAATTCAAAGTTCCCATAGTGACATTTGAAAGCAGTCTTTTCCACATCTTCACTCCTCATTCAGATTTGATGGTACCCTGATCTTAAGTCAATTTTTGAGAAGTATACAGCACCATGTAACTCATCAATGAGTTCATCTATGTGTGGTATGGAATACCTATTTTTTATGGTCTTCTTGTTTAGAGCCTTGTAGTCTATACAGATTCTCATTGTACCATCCTTTTTCTCGACAAGTACCACAGATGATGCAAATGGACTAGAGCTAGGCCTTATGAATCCCATGTCCAGGAGTTCTTTAATAGTTTTTTCAATTTCTTCCTTATAACCTCTTGGATGGTGGTATGGGGTTGTTATAATTGGTTTGGCACCCTATTCTAACTCTATAACATGCTCAAAACCTCCATCTGGTGGTAATCCTGGAGGCAAGTCATTGAAAACCATACTATGCTTATCAAGAATATTTTGAATTTCAAAATGGAAATTACCTTGATTCTTTGGAGAGCTTGTTGGATGGATTATGACTCCTGCTGCCCATGCTACTTGTCCTCTTCGAAAAGTCCTCTCCATCCTCTTTGCAGAGATCACCTTAGGTGCTCCATTCGATAAGCCTCTCAATATGACTTCTTTCCCATTGGAATGAAATTTAAACTCCATAGTTTGATGGTTCATGTAATAGCCTTCAATAGAGTGCAACCATTGAACACCTAATACTAGATCTGTCTCCCCAATACTAACCACATAGAAGTCATCACATAACTCATAATCTCCTAAGGACATCTTGAGTTATTTCACCACCCATGTGCAAGGCATAGTGAATCCATCAGCTATAGTAACATTGAATCCCTCAAAATATTCTGCTTTAAGCCCTCTTTTCATGAAAAATCCCTCATCAATAAAATTGTGAGTTGCCCCACTATCAAGAAGAACTGTCAACCTTTGCCCTGCTAGTACCCCTTGAATTTGAAAGGGATGGTATCTTGGGACTCCTGATAATGCTGCTAAAGTGCCATCCTTGCTGATTTCTTTTTCTTTCTCTTCTTCTACCTCCTCCTTAGTGTCATGAAATTCCTCATGCTCATCTGAATCAAATTCTGAAGCAACTTCAATATAGTGCGCTTGACCTTTCCCCAAACATCTGTGTCCTAGAACCCATGGTTCTCTACAAGTAAAACAAAGCTTTTTCCTTCGTAATTCACTCCTAGTCTCTTCATCTACCTTCTTTTTTGCCACATTTATCACATCTTTTGGTGGTAGTGTTGTGTAAGTCTTTTTTTGAAAATTTCCCTTATGTTGCCAAAGATTTGGGGGTTTTTGATTAGTGACTGGTTTCATGGGCATGCAAGTTTCAAGTTGCAAGCTTCTTTTGATAGCTTCGTGTAAGGTTGAGGGTGAGAAAGACTTAACCAAACCCTTAACAGAATCTTCTAAACCATCAAGAAAAAGATAAACAATCCTCTTTTCACTCATATTAGGTACCATAACAGCCACTTTTTGAAACTTTTCTATATACTCATTAACTGATTTGGTTTGCTTCAACTTTGACAATTCTTTAATGTACTCTTCATCATCCTTGAGGTCAAATTTGTCTATCACTCTTTGACTGAAATCATCAAATGTAGTTACCTGATCATGACCTTGAGTAGTCATTCCATGATACCACCAATCATAGGCTCCATCTTCCAAGTGTAGACTTGCAAATTGAACAGCATCACTCTCCTTCATGGGGTTAAGTGTGAAGAAAGTCTGTAATTTTTGTAGCCATGCTCTAGCTGAAATTTTATTTGTTCCATCAAAAGTAGGTGTTGTAAACTTGCTTATTTTATTTTTGAGCTCTCTTCCACTTATGTCATGCTCCCTCCTATTCTCTTTCTTGGGCATCAAAGTGTTCATCATATCCACATATTCTCTAAAAGGAACCGAACTATGAAAGTCATCATCTAAGCCATTGTAAGTAGCTCTTAATGCAATCAAGTTACCTGTAACCTCTTCCACGAGATTAAGGGCTAGATTCGGTACTGGTGGCTCATCTACAGGCAAGAAAATAGTTTTGGTTGATTTAGATGGTGTGGATTTTAGATTTCTTGGCTTCTCTGAAGTGCTCCCTTTCTCATTAATAGATGCAACTCCTTGCAGTTTTTCAGTCAATATTCGCAAAGCCTCTCTAGTTTCTGCCAAACTATCCACTGTTTGCTTCTGAGTATTTTGGATGTCTTGGAAGAATTTCTTTGCCATCTCATCTGGATCAGCCATACCTTTCCCTTCCTTGGATTTTGTACTTTCACTTTCAACTGGAAGTTTGATCAAAATTTCTTTATTCTTTTCTCGTTGTAAATACCTTTTTTCTCTTTCACTTAGTTTCATGTAACCATAAATTTTGGCATGCAACTGATTAGAAGAAACATGCAACCACCAAATTCACCAAGAACTAACATGCAAATGATTAGAAGTAGCATGCAACAATAAATTTTGACATGCAGCTGATTAGAAGCAACATGCAACCATAAATTATGACATGCAAGATTTGGGTAGTTGTCAAAACTGACATGCAAACTTCTACAAACCCTCAGGCTGGCAAGATCATAGCTCTAATACCACTGAAATGTCCCTTTACTGATTTTATATGATATTTCAAGCCTCTAGTCAGATCTTTAAAATCAAACAACCAATACTTCAAAGATCCACCAATTTCTCAATAAACCCCAAATCGGGTATGCCCAAAATAGTGCCAAAAACTTCATAGCTTCACAAATTATTAATAAATCTGAAAGTGGAAATTTTTATAGAAATTTCAGTAGCATAAAAGCCTAAAAAATTACATTTCCATATCTGTATAACATTTACCCAACAGCTCCCAAACGGAGGATAAAAATAATGCTCATCGGGCTCCCGAAAACAACATAGAATAGCCTGAAAACACCACAAAAACACTAATAATCTATCACAGGAGTATAATCATGAACAAATACATATATTCAGCTCTATTTTAACATCTAAAATTCTAAAATACAGCAGCAACCCAAACTGATATGAAATACTCAACCGAAAACACCAAACTCTTACAAAAAAAACACACCCGAAAACCCACAAATCTGCACTGTTCAGCACAAAGTCAAACTCTTCATGAGCATGCACATGGAATGGCTTCAAACTCCCATCCTTAGCCTTCCTAGAAACCTACAAACTCCCGTTCTTGGGTCTCCTTCTCCACAGGTTTGGCAGCCTCTGAAGAACAACAAAGAAATGAGCAAAAATCAAGTTCTGGAGTGAGCCCAAAATGCCTCCAAACCCCTTAAAAGAGGGCATAACCCTAACTCACATCCAAGAGGTGTTAATAAAATATATTTTAATAATAATTTTATTTATTAGTCCATTGGTTTCCAAAGATTAGCCCCTTTTGCCAAAACTTCACCTTTTTGGAGCCTGCCTGCCTTAGCAAAGTTTATTATTTTTAATTATTTGAAAAGGGGACATGAAATTTTCAATCTTAAATTTACTTCACAAATTAACTGTGCAAGAGTATAAATACGTTTAATTCACAATTTAAGAATTTGTGCACAATCACGATAAAATGCTTTGACAAATTCCCAAAATTGTTGGTAAATCGCTCTCAAATTTTCTTCTAAGGACGACTTAATTCTTTACACGATCAAATGATACTCAAACATTCAATTAAAACCTTTCAATCCTTTCCAATTTTCTTTTGCATTAATTATGCAAGGACATAGGCTTGAAAAAGATGATTTAATTAACTAGAGAACTTCTTTTTGTTTGAGCACTCACATATCAACTCAAAATTGTATGTGCACTTAGGTTTAGCTTCCTTGCATCCACATCTACCTCCTCTTAATTGTGCAAGCCATAATTCAATCATACAAAGGTTAAATAATTTTATAATGTTGAATCCCTTTTATCTTCTATGAAATGAATTGATAAAATAGATAATGGTTTGTCAACAACTATTATTGACTTCAACTTGTTCTCAAGTGTGTTACTTGTCTTCTTCTCTACCCAAATTTGTGTGTTGGCAGGTGTCTTATCTTTAACAAATATTTCATTAAATTTTTCTACCTCTTCTTTCACATTATCCTTCTGTCTATCATTGATATTCTCATTCCTTCTTACATTGTTTACATTCATGCTAAAGTTAGGTGTCCTCGTGTTATTTCTCATATTGTTCATCTTACAAAATCTTGTTGTATGACCTATGTCATTACAAATCTGACAACTGACATGCTATCATAATGTTTCCATATCTAGGTCCTAATTAATTTATCTGTAATCTGCAATCTCTAGCAATATGTCCAAATTTTTTGCACTTACAACACATAACTTCATTTCTTGTAACATTATTTGCACCAATAGATCTACTAGTTGCAAGGTTAGTACCTTGATACATATTATAGTTAAATATAGGTCTTCTACATTCACTAGTTCTATGTCCATTATCATAACAATTATAATAGTAACTAAAAATAAGATTAGAATGCTTACCTGTACATTTCTTCATGTGACCAATTTCAAATTGCATGCATAACATTTTTTAGTAAATTGTCTTCTTGCTCCTTTGGGATATTCAGATTATTTGGGTACATCTTCAAATTGATTATTCTCAATTTTTTTAGATCTCTTTATTTTTGTTTGGGTTGTTGGATCACAAGATATGGTTCCTTGATAACTTTTGATCTCTTTAATAATTCACCTTTATAGTAACCAATACCAATCTTATCATAATTAGGTCTTTATGTCATGATCTATACATCAAGTTTTCCACTACTTCAATATAACTTCTCAAGATGTTTCTTTGTCTATGTAAGCTCTCCTTTCACAATAGTATTGTACTTCTCAAGTTTAACATATTGTAACTTTGAAGTCTCATGTTCAGATGTCACCTTAGTAAGTTTGGATTTTAGATCTGCATTCTCAACTCTCAAATATGATTCATCTTCTTGTCATTCTCATCCATACCCAATTTTAGATTTGTAATCTCTAACTCATGCTTTAGGATTTCATTTTCCTTTTTGAGCCTTGAAACAACATTGTTGTCCTTGATCTAATTATTTGATTCATTTTTTTGGAAATTGACATATTCAATCTCCTTGTTCAACTTTTGAATGGTATATTTTCCTATTTGTGGTTGTTCTTCAAATTATCTCTTTCTTTAGTGATCATATCAAGTTCTTCAAGCGCTTCATCCAAGTTCTTCTGATATTGATCCATATCCATAGAGATATTACTCAAGTTGTTAGGCCTTCTCTAAGTATATGTAATTTGATACCAATTGTTAGAAATGGGAAATACTGAGAGGGGGGTGAATCAATATTCCACAAACTTTTTCTTGGCTATGGATATCTTTTACAATCTTAAAACATGAATGTGTGATTAAACTAAAAGGTAAACATAGCAACAAAACAATGTAACTCATAACACCAACTAGGGAAACCCTAGCTAAGGGAAAACCTCGGTAGGGATGGTGCCCACAAAATAATCCACTAATCAAAAGTGTCTTGTGAAATAGATTGACTCTATTAGAAGTCTATTACATCTATATAGTGTATATGTCCTTGTTAAAGGACTAGGCCTTGTTAGAAGTCTCGACCCTGTTAGGAGTTGTAGTAATACAATACAAAATGTATGCAAGATGAGCCTGCTGCTCAAACATGCAATTACAATGATATTATGTATAGAAAAGGTATAGATAGAAAAAACCTTTGACATTGTTGATATCTTTTATATCTAATTTTTCCTTTATAGCTCACTATACATATATTTACATACATTGCCTTTACTCTGCTCTAATATCAAGTTTACATCACAAAACAATAGCATTTCAATGTCATCATCACACAACTTCACATGTCCAAATCTATCCTTTATACTCAGTTATTTTTTCATGTCATTCTTCATGTCTTCATACACATCCCAAAATGTAAAACTGGCTTTTGCTGACATAGTACAAGGTAAGAGAATCCCCAGAGGAGATGTCCTAGCCCCCGGCAAATAACCACGTAGCAAAAAAACAACAACAAGAAGCAATAACACAAGATCTGATACCAAATCACAACTCTTTATTTATAAAATAATTGTTACATGCAATGTGTTGGGTTGTAAGGCCTTCCTAGTTATGGCTAAATATAATAACAATTACAATAACAGTTCTGCAAGATCCCTCAAGATCCAACCCAAACACTAGTTAGTCCAGATCCACACTCTGGTAGAAACCTCCAAGGAAGATCTAAAATTGTGCTCGCAAGCCCACCAAGAAATCTCCTTGTCTTCCAAGCCACAACTACTAGCTCTTCTCAAACTCTATCCAAGATCCAAGTGTAAACTACCTCACATTCGGTGCTCTGTCCACACATTCACAACTCCATTGCAATCCTATTGTAAACTACCTCACATTCGGCACTCTATCCATAGACTTAGGAAAAACTCACTCTTCAACTTCCTCCCCTTCTCCATGATGGATAAATAATGACTAAAGAATTCCCCACAACCCCTACTTATACTAATCTAAGACACAAGTAAGCCCAAAACACAAATTAAAAACAAATACTTAAATTAAATGCCACAAGTTGGCCAACAACAACAATTAAGTGCCCAAAATTGATGTCTAAGTAAAATCGCGATATCTCCTAGCTTCAATGGAGTTAGAACTTGTTCTTTGAACCATATGTAGAAATCTAGTCCCTCTTCAATCCCTATAATTTGCATCCTCTAACTCAATGTGGAAAATTAGTTACATGGCCTGCAATAGACATTAGATTCCTAAGCAATGCTGAGCTCCACAGACCATGTCGAGCAACCAAAGACCATGTCGAGCTCCAAAACCATGCCAAGCTCCAAGACCATGCCGAGTTCCCAAACCATGTCGGGCTCCATAGACCATGTTGAGTTACCTCTACAAATGTAGGATTGCAAGCGAACCCAAGATTCTCCTGCATCATTTGTTAAGTTAGGGTTAACATCTAAGATGTTGTCCCTAATTTCTTAAGTAATTGTTTTGATAAAAAAAACAATTCCTTAACTTAAAATACCACTTTCCTTAACTCTATCATATTATGCTTGTATAGTACTACAATTGATAAGACATTAATAACTCTATATGTATTGATCGTAATGACTTGTGCTCTTGCATGTAGACTCCTCATAACCTATTCTTTCTTCCCTCAAGTGTTCACATGCCAATTTGTTGTCTATGATATTCATAAACCAAAAAGGTATCTGTCCTAACAAATAAACTCTATGATACTAAACAATTTTCTAAGTCATCAATCCAAAATAGTGGCATCATGATATGTGGTCTTTATACAGATAATATGTTGCCATAAATAGCAACCTTAATGCATTTCAATACTCCCCTAAACAAGTTTCCAAAACCATTATCATTATTGCAGCATCCAAAGGATGGAATATAAATCAAATGGACATAAAACATGCTTTCCTAAATGGTGTTATTGATGAAGATGTATATCTAGAACAACCATAAGGCTTTTCCACTCATGAAAAAAACTCATGTGTGTGTAAATTGAAGAAATCTCTCTACAACCTTAAATAAGCCCCCAAGGCATGGTATGAAAAGATTGATAGTTATCTTACCAAACTAGGATACTCTAAAAATGAAGTTGATCCTAATTTATAATTCAAAGTATTAGATGGTAACATGCTAATTCTTGTTCTATATGTTGGTGAGCTATTGATAACAGGGGAAGATCATCTTATTGCAAAACGTAAACATGATTTAGCATCTGAATTCAATATGAAAGATTTGGGTCTTCTACATTATTTTTTGGGTCTAGAAGAATGGCAAAATGAGAACTACATTTTCCTAAATCAAGGAAAATACATGATTGACATCTTGACCAAATTTGGAATGATGGACTGCAAACCATTATCCACACCAATGGAAACAAATCTTCATAAGCTTAAAAGTGATGCATTTGAATCTGAACCTACAAATCCTACATACTATTGATAGATAATTGGATCTCTAATGTATTTGGTGAATACTCGTCATGATATTTGTTATGCAACAAATGCATTAAGTCAACTTAAGTGTGAACCCAAGAAGAATCATCTCATGGCATCTAAGCACATTTTGAGATACTTGTGTGGTACCATTGGACTTGGTCTAAAATATGACAATGTTGAGATTCAACTTCAAGAATATTCAAATTCTAACTGAGTCGACAGTTCCACCAACTATAAAAGTACTATAGGATGTTATTTCAGTCTTGGATTTGCTATGATATCTTGGTTTAGCAGGAAGTAATCAACTATTTCTTAGAGTTCAACTGAAGTTGAATATATAGACACCTCTATGGGAGCTCGAGAAGCAATATGGTTAAGGAAGTTATTGATTGAACTATTTGAAAAGTCCTTGAATCTCATAGTTATACACTATGGTTATCAATGTTGTATTAAATTGTCTATAAATTCACTTTTCCATAATAGATCCAAGTGTATAGAGATTCCCTATCACTACATCAAAGATATGCTAGACAGTGATGCCATTAAGTTGGTATATATTAGCACTAAAGAGAAAAATGTTGACATACTTAACAAACCTCTTGCAAAGTTGAAAGTGGGCTACTTTAGAGTTAAACTTGGTATGACTAAAATGTAATGATAAATCCTAAGATTAATTCTAAGTCGTGTTTAAATTTAATATATATTCATTTATATTTTAAATGTTAAGAGTTAAAATGTTGCATATGTGAATCATGTCATGAAAAGTGATGATCTTTCATTTGATTTATGTGTAAGGTTTCTATCCTAAGGCAATGATCTTAGCAATAGCTTGAGCATGTTATCATGATAGACTCCATTAAGTTATTCTCTCGAAATGTATCAGAAATCATGATATTATATATTTGTTTTGATTAAGTAAAAATAGATTTTGAAAGGACCTGAAACCTTGTACAAAAAGAAAAGAAAGATATAGCAATGAAGGATCATAACACAATTGTTGGACACCACCCAACAAACTAGAGGGACACACCAAAGTTTCCAACAAGAGGGCTACAAACTAGCCCAGATTTTTTTTTTTTAATTTTTTTTAAAAGACCATCAAAATTTACATTTTGGTCCAATATTTTGAGAACGTAAAGATATATCAAATAAAGGTTTGGAGGATTTGACTTTTTTTTCCTTTAACTGGTGTCCATCCATCCTCCACCTTCTCAGCAGCCATCTGCCAATCCAAAGATAAACCTAAAGAACCAAGGCAAACCACAAGAGAATCCATAGGAGGGAAAGGGGTAGCATCACTGCTAACCCCTAAAACCTTCACAAAAGAAATATGGGCACCAATATACACAACAATAGGGGAAAAGCCAGTTGAACCAAGTTTAACAGCAACAAAAGAAGGGATAGCCTTAGCAATCTGATCCAAATACTTATCCTAATGGAAACTATGTTGTTGTTTCTAAGACCAAGGTTATTATCTGATAGACTATGTCTCAGAATGTGTCAAAAATCAAATAACACATATCCTCCTAGGATATACTTGATAGGCATCTTGATGTTTGATGCGAGCACTCATATGTGATGAGATTTCTCAATTTGGATCATCATTTGAGAAATTATCATATTGGCTATATCCTTCCTTGCTAAGAGGGAGTGTTAGAATTATAGCTTCAGTTGCATTGATGCTCTCAATAAAGCACATCACTTCAAAATGAAGATCTACTCTTCCAAGCTTGCATTCTCTGCAATTTGGCTCGGGGACCTTCCTCGGTCGGTATTCATTATTCAACTGAAGCACCTCGCCACCATACCCCTCTTGTTACTACAGTTTCTTGTCACAAAATGTATAAAGGTTTTGTTATATTTCACATAGCCGATGTGGTATTATACCCTGATTTGAACCACAAATAATTCTACAATAATCAGGAGAGACGCAAGACTAAGTTGTAGTGTTGATGATCGTTGAAGTTTCGCAGTGATTACTTTCTCCATCTCCATTCGCACGAAAGAAAATTCTTTGACTAAATCTACAAATAGGTTTTCCACGTGCAGTTTTCTCATGGGAGTTTGTTGGGATTTCACTCTCTCTACCCAATGGTAATTTAATTATACTACGAGAGAATGTCTGAGTGTCTGAATCACCATAGCTAAAACTTCAGTAAATTTCCAGGAGAAGCTGTCGGATTTGGAAAATCAATGGCATCCCCTCCTGATTATAATGGTAATTTGTCTCTGCCATCTTCCATGCCTGAATTTTAAAATAAAAAAATCCCCCTCCCCCATGGGCCAACTCCATCTGTACCTGAGTCATAACTGCACTTCCCTTGGAACAAAGAGGGTTTCTAGATAGATTATTTTTCTCTTTCTGTGTTGTTATGCATCTAGTCAGTGATAAACGTGGCTCTTAATTGTTGGTTGCTTTGTATAATCATGTGTAAATCTTTGAATAATTATGTGTAAATCTTGGAGAAGTATATCAAGCACAACGCCTTTTAAGAACCCCCAAAATTTTCAGCCCTGGGAGAATGAAATCGACATGGGTTCCGAGAAAACTATGTTGAGATGTCTTTTGTTTTCGTTTTCTTTAGGAGGGTCTGGGAATTTATCTCATATTATGTTGCCTATTTTGAAGAAAAAAATTTAAAATTTGGAGAAACAAATAGTGTTTGAGTACGGTCTCAGAATTTAAAGGGCACAAGGCATAGGATAGTCTCATAAATATGTTGTTGTTAGTACTTGTTGGTAGGCAAGTACTATTGTAATTAAAATTGTTTAACTTGTTATTATTTTATTTTTTGACCATTCATAAACAACTAAATTTAATAATATTTATAAATTATTTTTTATTCTACTAATGTCTACATATACATTTTTTTAATTTTTTCAAATTTTAAAATAACTTTATGTTCTATCATTGGATAAAAGTTGTGGGGTCTTATACATTTTTTTTTGGAATGCTTAGGATTATAATGGAAAGCATGACTACCCCATTCTTCCCATAGTTTTGTTGTGTTTCATTCAATGTAATTTTACTTTCATAATCTCTTATTAGTACTGGTCAGTAGGCTAAGTACTATTGTAATACTTTTTGAATTTTATACTTTAACCAATGTTTAAATTTATTTTTTCTACGTGTTTGAAATAATCATTCTTTAAATTTCTTTATCAAACTATTATATTGCATATTATAGATGCAAGTTTTTAAACTTTACAATTTTTACAAAATAGTTTTCTACAATTTGATTGGGTGAACTCACTTACCTCTTATTTAAAACTAATACTTTTTATACCTAGTTTTTTATTAAACTAATGTGATTCATTAATGTAAGAATAATTTTTTGAATGCAAGTGATTTGATTTAAATTTTTATATTTTAATGTTGTATTTTCTTATAATATAATTTTTGTCTTCAAAAATACTAAAAAAATTATATTATTTATATTAGGTACAATTATTTAATAAATATTATTTGATATTATTATTATGAAAATATTATTATTTTCATATTATAATTTATTTATAATATATCAATAATTATATTTATAAATACTTGTTTTAAACATATTAAAATAAATTTATTAAATTAAAAATGGATTTACATAAAAACTAAAGACAAGTACTAAGCTACTATGTGGCACTTTTTGACAAATATTGTTGCATTCAGTTTTGCTAAAACCATAATTAATTTCTACCATTTTCACCGTGATATTTGTTATGCAACAAATGCATTAAGTCAACTTATGTGTGAACCCAAGAAGAATCATCCCATGGCATCCAAGCACATTTTGAGATACTTGTGTGGTACCATTGGACTTGGTCTAAAATATGACAATGTTGAGATTCAACTTCAAGGATATTCAAATTTTGACTGAGTTGGTAGTTCCACCAACTGTAAAAGTACTATAGGATGTTATTTTAGTCTTGGATTTGCTATGATATCTTGGTTTAGCAGGAAGCAATCAACTATTTCTTAGAGTTCCACTGAAGTCAAATATATAGCCACATGGGAGCTCGAGAAGCACTATGGTTAAGGAAGTTATTAGTTGGACTATTTGAAAAGTCCTTGAATCTCATAGTTATACACTATGGTTATCAAAGTTGCATTAAATTGTCTATAAATTCACTTTTCCATAATAGATCCAAGTGTATAGAGATTACATATCACTACATCAAAGATATGGTAGACAATGATGCCATCAAGTTGGTATATATTAGCATTGAAGAGCAGAATGCTGACATACTTAACAAACCTCTTGCAAAGTTGAAAGTGGGGTACTTTAGAGTTAAACTTGGTATGACTTAAATGTAATTATAAATCCTAAGATTAATTCTCAATCATGTTTAAATTTAATATATATTCATTTATATTTTAAATGTTAAGAGTTACAATGTTGCATATGTGAATTATGTCATGAAAGGTGATGATCTTTCATTCAATTTATGTGTAAGGTTGCTATCCTAAGGTGATGATCTTAGCAATAGCTTGACCATGTTATCATGATAGCCTCCATTAAGTTATTCTCTCAAAATGTGTCAGAAATCATGATATTATATATTTGTTTTGATTAAGTAAAAACAAATTTTGAAAGGACCCAAAACCATGTACAAAAAGAAAAGAAATATATAGCAATGAAGGATCATAACACAACTATGGAACACCACCCAACAAACTACAGGGACACACCAAAGTTTCCAACAAGAGGGCTACAAACCAGCCTAGATAAAAATAAATAAAAATTTAAAAAGACCATCAAGATTTACATTTTCGTCCAATCTTTTAAGAACGTAAAGACATATCAAATGAAGGTTTGGAGGATTTGACTTTTTTCCCTTTAACTGGTGTCCATCCATCCTCGACCTTCTTAGCAGCCATCTGTCAATCCAGAGATAAACTTGAAGAACCAAGGAAAACTACAAGAGAATCCAAAGGAGGGAAAGGGGTAGCATCACTGCTAACCCAAAAACCTTTGTAAAAGAAACATGGGCACCAATACCCACAACAACAAGGGAAAAGCCAGCTAAACCAAGTTTAACAACAACAAGAAGGGACAACCTTAGCAATTTGATCCAAATCTGCGAAAGAGACAACATCTGTATCATCAAGGACAACAATAGTATTATCATCTACCAAAGAAAGAGCATTATGAGGTGAGGAATCTACCCCATCCCCTTGGAAGCTTTTTGAACCGTATAATGATGGTTTGAAACCCTGAGCCACCAAGAAGATGATTTCTTCAATCTAACCTTATCCGAGGAACACTGCACAGTGACATGGCCAATCTTGTGATATTTCCTGCATCTGAAATGAATACCCTCATAATCAAGATTTTGGGTCTAAGAACCATTTGGAGAAGCCAAAGTAATCTATTTAGGGAGACCCTTAGAAACATCAACCTCCACAAGAATGTGAGCATACGTCTTGTTAAACACATCAAAAGACTTTGTATCAACCATCTAGAAATTCCCAATGTCCTCCCCCATAGACTCCAAGATTGAATCTAGCAATCTTACCCATAAAGGTATCTTATTGAGGGATTCAATAGACAGATCAAATCCCTGATACCAAGGTTTGGCCACTAGGGGAAACCTCTCCTCCCAAGAGAAACAACTGTTACACAAGATGGTTTTCCTATCTGCAACATTCACAAATTTCACAAATTAAAAACCCCTTTCCACAGGGTAAATATAAGTTGCATCAATTATGATTGGCTTGCAATGTTTGGAAATCTAAGCATGTAAATCTAGAAGAGAGGGCCAAAAACCCCTAAAATGAAAAAATAGCAATAGTAGAAGAGTAATCCTCCACATTTTTTAATATCTCATAAATAGTTTCAGAATCAAGATTCACCACAATGGGGCTACTTACAATGACAGACACAACCAAAGGATGAGGTCCCCCTCTCCCAAAAAAAGTAGGACCACCAAGACTTGTCGCAAAAGCAGTTGCATCCGCATAAGAAATTACAGACCTTATTGTAGCAACCCTAGACCCAAACCCCCTATCCCAATAGAAGCAAGACCACCAAGACCTACCTCAAAAGTGGCCACATCCGCATAAGAAATCACAAACCTCCCTATAGCAACTCTAGACCTAGAAAGAGTCATCTGAGACAGCCCATAAGATCCACCAGGAAACACAGCAACATGGACAGAGGCCTTCTCACAAGCAGCACCCCCAAACATGACCGACACAGTAGTAGCAGCAAAAGGATGATGGGCAAGAACATCTACAATTTGAAATGCAGCGTGAGCAGCCAACGTAGTAGCAATAGTAGTAGGACATTGGGTAGGAACATGTGCAGTTTGAAATGTAGCACAAGCGTGAGCGGGAGCCATTCCTAAAGTTCCCTATATTATATATTTGTTGTTTTTTAGTACTTGATCTATTATCATGATAAAATTCATTTAATTGTTGTCTTAGAATGTGTCGAAGATCATAAAAACTAATGTATTATGATAGACATTAAGTTGATGTCCTCAAGTGTGTCAGAAGTTGTAATACTTATCCTAATGGAAACTATGTTGTTGTTTCTAAGATCAAGGTTATTATCTGATAGACTATCTCTTAGAATGTGTCGAAAATCAATAACACATATCCTCCTAGGATATACTTGATAGGCATCTTGATGTTTGATGCAAGCACTCATATGTGATGAGATTGCTCAATTTGGATCATCATTTGAGAAATTATCATATTGGCTATATCCTTCCTTGCTAAGAGGGAATGTTAGACTTATAGCTTCAGTTGGATTGATGCTCTCAGTAAAGCATATTACAGTGATATGTATAATAGTAAGCAAATCATGTGTATATGTAACATATTCAAATTATGTGCCTTATTATACATCAAATGATTTATCTAATTTGCACTCAGACGTGATTATATATCATATATGGGCATGCCCAATCGGGTATTATATTACGAAGTCACCATGATAAATAGGTGCAAGAATCAAGACTCTACATTTAGAGAATATCGTCAACCCAAGGAAAGCATAATATATGTTATGGTGATCGAAGTATTTTGTTTAACTAAACTAGTGATAATCAAGGGGCATGACCACGTAAGGCCATGACCCTACATTGATCATGCCACGTAAGGATCATGACCTTACATAGTCATGACCCTTCACATTATATAAATACCATGTGATCAATGTAGAAAGAGATCAATCACAACTGGAAATATCCTCTATGCTTTGTAAGAAATATAAACCATGAGCATCATCACCAGTAATATAATTTTGAATATTGACAATTGTGTTTATCTATCACATTATATATACATCAATAAAAGTGTGTTATTAGAGACCTACAAATACAAATCAAAATTCATTATTGTCAAAGAATAAACTAAATTTGAAATAACTCCATCTCTATCTTTGATCTTAAATTCCTTAACACCCAGGTCAACATCTTCCCCATTGTATCTGAAGCATGGGGCCTAAAATGCCTTGGGGTTCCAAAAATTAATTTCATGCTTCCCAATTGACTTGTATTGTTTTCCTAACTAAAAACTAGTATAGAAGGAGGCTTGGGGCTTCATTTTCACATTCATACTCTTTGTGATCAAGAATTCATGAAACATCTACAAGAAAGCAAGAAATCAAGGCATTCATCTTCAAGTTCAAGCATCTTCTCTATATCAAGCTTCCTCCTTCAATGTAGTAGTGGAGTTTGGCTTCGAAGGAGGAGATTTTTCATACCATTCTCTTCAAGTTCTTCTAATTCATCCATGGAATGTCACATAAATTTCTATTCATGAGGTTTTCTCTTCTTTGATTCCCTTTTGCTTTCTTTGAGTTGAGACTATTACATTTACATGATCACATATCAAATTCAATTGCATCTACAAAGGTAATATATCTTTCATTTGATATTATTTAGTCCTACTAAATGTTAACATTTTCTTTATCAATTATATTTCAATTCAAAATTGATTCCTCAATCTAGGGCTTGACCAAGGCAACATCCACGCAACAACAAAAACTTGAATTTATTGTGCACAGAAACAAGATAGTAAATTTGTGCTTACAAATCTAGAAATGACTTGTCAAAAAAATTTCGAAAAACCTAAGTCGGCCTTGTTACAATGCCCTGTGAAGATTGTGACTCCATGGAAAACCTTCCAGAATGATTTCCACCAAGTCACCCTATTCTCTGAGCCTCAGCCAGAAAATCAATTTTTGGGTTTTTTGTGTTTTTATTATGTTCATATATCTACAGTAAGATTTTCAGTCGTAGATCTAGATCCACACTTTTCAAAGTGAAAACACACTTTTCTCTACATATTTCATGGTGAGTCCTTTATCTTTCATCTCAAATCATAATGTTAACATAATTTTGTATGTTAATTGGGTTGATTGTGTACATTGGACATCTAAATTTACATTATTTAGTCAATTAGTTCAATTTTGCATACACATTATCACGCACAGGATAAAGAGTATTTCCTTGTATTACATTCCTTTTCACAATTCAAATTTAGTATCAACATCCCTTCCTCCATTTAGGCCTTGTAAATGTAATTTGAATTCAAGCAGGAATCATACTTGCAGATTCTCCTCCTCCCTACACTAATATTTGAATGCTTTAGTCCATAAAAGTGGAGGTTTACATCCTATTTAAAAACTTCTATTTTTTCATTAAATAGTACTAATAATTGAGAAGCTATTGTTGGGCTAATAACTTTCAACTAAACTAAGAGGTATGACTCTCTCATAAAATATACAATGAATTAAAATACTCAATAATTTTTTTTTTTTTTAAAAAATTTGCCAAAAGCAATAAAGATCACTAATATCTCTACCATATCCATGCAAGTAGATGCAACAAAAACTTATTTTCAAAGCACACGATGGAAACAAATGAAGTTAAACAAGGGGTAAAGAGTGACTATTTAAGATAGCTACAATAATCCACGCTTTACATTAGTACACCTGAGAATAAAAAATTTAAACTTAACATATTTCAAGAATAAGGCATAGCTTAAAAAAAATTATTCGCGCATCTCATATATATGAGTCTATTTGTAATTGAAAGACAAACATAAATATATACAAGATAAGAACTATGCTCATTCTATTTATGTTTAACAATTCAAAGACTATACTTTCATATTATCAAAGTTTGCACTGTTTTATAATTCTCTCTCTTTCACTCCCTTTTCCAAAACCTAAAAGCCCCTTTATATACAAAATTCTTTCAAAATAACCATTCACCTCACTACAACGACCGTTACAGTAATGAAAAAAGATGTCAACTTATTTGGGATCTGCACAAAATCGTCAGCACTGGCTAAATAGCCACAAAAATGCACCAGTTAACTTCATCGCCAACTCCATCAGTCATGTTACTTCTGCCCATTCACGTACATTTTGAAAGACTGCAGAGAAGTATACATTACAGAAACTACTGCAGAGAAGTGTCAACTTGGCCCGCCATCTTTTCGAATTTGGGGACCAACTCTAGCGCACGTGTTGTGAAAACGAGCCGGTTTATAATGTGGCAATGATGAAAGTGATAGTGATGGTTTTTCTTGAGTTGTTTTAATTTGATGGATACTTTTTGTATTGAAGTCTTTTTCCACTATTTTTTATGCTAAATTTCATTTTTAGTTGAATGATCGATATGAAAATAATGAGGGTAAAGTTCTGATTAATTATCACATAAATCATAAATAATTATGAAATCTTATTTCTTATTTTTGAAGAAGTCCCAAAAATTAATGGTGTTACACAAGCAAAATTTCATACTTTCCAAACGAATTGTGGAAACTTGATGATAGTAGTTGATGTATTATAATCTAAAAATAATTTTTTAATAGTCAAGTTAAAATAATAAATAATTGATTTTAAGATAGATATTTTCTATTATAAAAATAGTTTTAAGTTAAATTTGATTTTTAGATGAAGGATATGAAAATATTAGAAATGAGTGTGATTCAACTTAAATATTTGACAATTAGTAATACATGTTATTCACAAATGTATTAGAGGTAGATTGTATTCTTTGTATAGTAATATAAAATACAATTTTTGATGTAATAAAATTGTTTCTAGTTAGGCCTCATTTTCATTTGAACAACATGATAATATTAGAAATGTACAACTTCTACTACTAAATGTTTTACATTAACAGTAGAATGTAGTCCTTACATGCTAATATCAATAAATAATGACTTGTCAAATTTTATTTTGCTGTAAATATATAAACCGATCTATTTTAACATGATGGAAAATTTCTTGCACTTAAGTCTTCTCTATCCTTTTCTAACTAAATGACATGAAGATATTAGAGATGGGCACAATGTTAATAATTTTACATGTTATAGATGTATAAGAGGTAAAATTTATTCTTTAGTTATTAATATTAACACAAACTTTAAAAAGTGATAGAAATCATTTTTCTTTTATGTTATCAAGATTTTAATTTTAATTAATAATATTTTAGTTGTTTTATCATTCAACATATTACTATAGTAGTTTCTTGTTTTTTATTATTAACTTAGTAGGTAATTAACTTAGTAATTAATAAAAAGTTAGTAATATAGTAATTAATAAAAAGTTAGTAATATTTCATGGAAGAAAGTTTGGAATAGGTTTTCATGGCCTAAGTGTAACTTTTTCCTCTGGATTTTGGTTTACAATCGTTGTCTCACTTGGGATAATCTCTGCAAGAGAGGCTTCCAGGGGCCTTCTCTCTGTGTTCTCTGCCGCAATAGTGAAGAGACTGTATCTCACCTTTTTTTCCAGTGCCCCTTTGCCAAACAGATTTGGCACCTCTGGTGGAGTGTGTGGGGATGCACGTGTTGGCATGTGTCCTCTTTGTCTGAATTCTAGGACCGTTTGGGCCATTCCCCTTCCAAGACTTCTTTTCTTCAAGTTGTTTGGACTATCGGCCCTTCCCTTGTTTTATGGCATGTTTGGCTTGAGAGGAATAGAAGGATCTTTCATGATTTGCAGTTTGGGATCAAGCACATGTGGGGGAGAATTGTTAATTCTCTTCAGGAAACCCTCCTTGCTAAATGTGACATCGGCGGGGGTTTGGATCCTATTGATGCTAGTATTTACTCTCGCCTCTCCTTTCCTCTTCAGGGTTGTTCTCCCTCGATCCCCCACACCCGCTCTGGGAATCGAGCTAAGCAACACCCTCAGCGAGTTAATCGTCAAGGACGTTGGTCTCCTCCTGAGGTGGGCACTCTTAAAATCAACACTGATGGTTCTTCTCGAGGAAATCTCGGTCCGGCTGGTATTGGGGGAGTTGGGCGTGATAGTTATGGTAATATCCAGTTTCTATTTTCTACTTACAAGGGTTACTATACTAATAACCTCATGGAAGCCCTGGCTATCTTGGTTGCAATGGAACAGTGTTGTCTACATGGCTGGAAAAGAATCCTCTGTGAGACTGACTCGCAGGTGGTTGTGAACTTATTGCATAATAGGAACCTTGTGCATGTGGATTGGCATTTGGCTCTGGTTATTCAGCAGATCATTCAGTTATGCAATTCGCTGGATTTTGTGTCCTTTATGCATATCCCTCATGAGTGGAACAGTGTGGCTGATTGTCTGGCTAAATGGGCCTCTGAGCAGGGGCCGACTTGGAACATTCTTGATCCTCGGATGCTTTCCCTTGATTTATCTCAGATGCTAGATCAACTTGTGGATTAGGATAAAGCTATGTAGTTCTCTTTGTTTCTTGTGTTGTTCAGCTCTCTTTGATATTCAATAAAAATTGTACCCCTCTTTTAGTAATATTAGTAATATATTACTATAGTAGTTTCTTGTTTTTTATTATGAATTATTATTAATTAGTTAAAAAAAGTTGTTTTACTATTTTAATAAAAGGTAATTAATTTTTATTATTAATAAGAGGTAATTAGTTAAAAAACATTCATTAGTAATATTACTAATTATAATAATATTATAGTATTAATAATAAAAAGTTAGTAATATTAGTAATAATAATTAGTTAGTAATATTAATAATATATTACTATAGTAGTTTCTTGTTTTTTATTATTAATTATTATTAACTCTTTTTAACTCTAGTAGGTAATTAACTTAGTAATTAATAAAAAGTTAGTAATATAGTAATAAATAAAAAGTTAGTAATATAGTAATTAATAAAAAACTAGTAATATTAGTAATTAATAAAAAGCTAGTAATATTAGTAATATATTACTATAGTAATATATTTTAATAAGAGGTAATTAGTAAAGTTGTTTTACTATTTTCATAAGAGGTAATTAATTTTTATTATTAATAAGAGGTAATTAGTTTTTATTTTATTTTTATTAGTAATTAGTTGTTTTATTAATATTTACACAAACTTTAAAAAGTGATAGAAATCATATTTTAGTTGTTTTATCATTCAACATATTACTATAGTAGTTTCTTGTTTTTTATTATTAATTACTATAACTTTTTATAACTAACATCTTTTTATTCAACATAATAATAATACTTACTAATTAATGTTTTTTATTATTAATTACTATAACTTTTTTATAACTTTTTATTATTAATATTATAAAACAAAAAACTACTAAATGATAAAACAACTAAAATATTAGTAATTAAAATTAAAATCTTATTATTAATAAAAAGTTATAGTAATTACTATAACTTTTTATAATTATTATTAATTAACTTAGTAATTAATAAAAAGTTAGTAATATAGTAATTAATAAAAATTTAGTAATATTAGTAATATATTACTATAGTAGTTTTTTGTTTTTGATTATTAATTATTATTAATTAGTTTTAAAAAGTTATAGTAATTAATAATAAAAAACAAGAAACTACTATAGTAATATGTTGAATGATAAAACAACTAAAATATTAGTAATTAAAATTAAAATCTTGATAACATAAAAGAAATATGATTTCTATCACTTTTTAAAGTTTGTGTAAATATTAATAAATAAAAAATAAATTTTACCTTGTATACATCTATAACAACATGTAAAATTATTAACATTGGGCACATCTCTAATATTGTCATTTAGTTAGAAAAGGATACAAAAGAAGACTCAAGTGCAAGAAATTTTCCATCATGTTAAAATAGATCAGTTTATATAGTTACAACAAAATAAAAGTTGACAAGTCATTATTTATCGATATTAGCATGTAAGGACTACTTTCTACTGTTAATGTAAAACATTTAGTAGTAGAAGTTGTACATTTCTAATATTATCATGTTGTTGAAATGAAAATGAGGCCTAACTAGAAACAATTTAATCACATCAAAAATTATATTTCATATTACTATACAAAGAATACAATCTACCTCTAATACATTTGTGAATAACATGTATTACTAATTGTTAAATATTTAAGTTGAATCACACTCATTTCTAATATTTTCATATCCATCAAAGGGTTGTTGCTCAATTGGTTGGGCACAATTGGTGAGGATGATGGTACAATTGAAATTGCCATCCACCAAGGTTCAAACCCCCAGAGACGCGTTTGGGCCAAGTTCGACCCCAAGGTGACTTTGACGAACTGCATCTCCTTGCACGTGGCAGCTTAGATATATGCTTGTAGGTAATTAACTTAGTAATTAATAAAAAGTTAGTAATATAGTAATTAATAAAAAGTTAGTAATATTTCATGGAAGAAAGTTTGGAATAGGTTTTCATGGCCTAAGTGTAACTTTTTCCTCTGGATTTTGGTTTACAATCGTTGTCTCACTTGGGATAATCTCTGCAAGAGAGGCTTCCAGGGGCCTTCTCTCTGTGTTCTCTGCCGCAATAGTGAAGAGACTGTATCTCACCTTTTTTTCCAGTGCCCCTTTGCCAAACAGATTTGGCACCTCTGGTGGAGTGTGTGGGGATGCACGTGTTGGCATGTGTCCTCTTTGTCTGAATTCTAGGACCGTTTGGGCCATTCCCCTTCCAAGACTTCTTTTCTTCAAGTTGTTTGGACTATCGGCCCTTCCCTTGTTTTATGGCATGTTTGGCTTGAGAGGAATAGAAGGATCTTTCATGATTTGCAGTTTGGGATCAAGCACATGTGGGGGAGAATTGTTAATTCTCTTCAGGAAACCCTCCTTGCTAAATGTGACATCGGCGGGGGTTTGGATCCTATTGATGCTAGTATTTACTCTCGCCTCTCCTTTCCTCTTCAGGGTTGTTCTCCCTCGATCCCCCACACCCGCTCTGGGAATCGAGCTAAGCAACACCCTCAGCGAGTTAATCGTCAAGGACGTTGGTCTCCTCCTGAGGTGGGCACTCTTAAAATCAACACTGATGGTTCTTCTCGAGGAAATCCCGGTCCGGCTGGTATTGGGGGAGTTGGGCGTGATAGTTATGGTAATATCCAGTTTCTATTTTCTACTTACAAGGGTTACTATACTAATAACCTCATGGAAGCCCTGGCTATCTTGGTTGCAATGGAACAGTGTTGTCTACATGGCTGGAAAAGAATCCTCTGTGA
Source organism: Cupressus sempervirens (assembly GCA_028749045.1). NCBI lineage: Eukaryota > Viridiplantae > Streptophyta > Pinopsida > Cupressales > Cupressaceae > Cupressus > Cupressus sempervirens. The sequence continues at coordinate 290,489,240 of CM053786.1, read as the reverse complement.
GACTGACTCGCAGGTGGTTGTGAACTTATTGCATAATAGGAACCTTGTGCATGTGGATTGGCATTTGGCTCTGGTTATTCAGCAGATCATTCAGTTATGCAATTCGCTGGATTTTGTGTCCTTTATGCATATCCCTCATGAGTGGAACAGTGTGGCTGATTGTCTGGCTAAATGGGCCTCTGAGCAGGGGCCGACTTGGAACATTCTTGATCCTCGGATGCTTTCCCTTGATTTATCTCAGATGCTAGATCAACTTGTGGATTAAGATAAAGCTATGTAGTTCTCTTTGTTTCTTGTGTTGTTCAGCTCTCTTTGATATTCAATAAAAATTGTACCCCTCTTTTAGTAATATTAGTAATATATTACTATAGTAGTTTCTTGTTTTTTATTATGAATTATTATTAATTAGTTAAAAAAAGTTGTTTTACTATTTTAATAAAAGGTAATTAATTTTTATTATTAATAAGAGGTAATTAGTTAAAAAACATTCATTAGTAATATTACTAATTATAATAATATTATAGTATTAATAATAAAAAGTTAGTAATATTAGTAATAATAATTAGTTAGTAATATTAATAATATATTACTATAGTAGTTTCTTGTTTTTTATTATTAATTATTATTAACTCTTTTTAACTCTAGTAGGTAATTAACTTAGTAATTAATAAAAAGTTAGTAATATAGTAATAAATAAAAAGTTAGTAATATAGTAATTAATAAAAAACTAGTAATATTAGTAATTAATAAAAAGCTAGTAATATTAGTAATATATTACTATAGTAATATATTTTAATAAGAGGTAATTAGTAAAGTTGTTTTACTATTTTCATAAGAGGTAATTAATTTTTATTATTAATAAGAGGTAATTAGTTTTTATTTTATTTTTATTAGTAATTAGTTGTTTTATTAATATTTACACAAACTTTAAAAAGTGATAGAAATCATATTTTAGTTGTTTTATCATTCAACATATTACTATAGTAGTTTCTTGTTTTTTATTATTAATTACTATAACTTTTTATAACTAACATCTTTTTATTCAACATAATAATAATACTTACTAATTAATGTTTTTTATTATTAATTACTATAACTTTTTTATAACTTTTTATTATTAATATTATAAAACAAAAAACTACTAAATGATAAAACAACTAAAATATTAGTAATTAAAATTAAAATCTTATTATTAATAAAAAGTTATAGTAATTACTATAACTTTTTATAATTATTATTAATTAACTTAGTAATTAATAAAAAGTTAGTAATATAGTAATTAATAAAAATTTAGTAATATTAGTAATATATTACTATAGTAGTTTTTTGTTTTTGATTATTAATTATTATTAATTAGTTTTAAAAAGTTATAGTAATTAATAATAAAAAACAAGAAACTACTATAGTAATATGTTGAATGATAAAACAACTAAAATATTAGTAATTAAAATTAAAATCTTGATAACATAAAAGAAATATGATTTCTATCACTTTTTAAAGTTTGTGTAAATATTAATAAATAAAAAATAAATTTTACCTTGTATACATCTATAACAACATGTAAAATTATTAACATTGGGCACATCTCTAATATTGTCATTTAGTTAGAAAAGGATACAAAAGAAGACTCAAGTGCAAGAAATTTTCCATCATGTTAAAATAGATCGGTTTATATAGTTACAACAAAATAAAAGTTGACAAGTCATTATTTATCGATATTAGCATGTAAGGACTACTTTCTACTGTTAATGTAAAACATTTAGTAGTAGAAGTTGTACATTTCTAATATTATCATGTTGTTGAAATGAAAATGAGGCCTAACTAGAAACAATTTAATCACATCAAAAATTATATTTCATATTACTATACAAAGAATACAATCTACCTCTAATACATTTGTGAATAACATGTATTACTAATTGTTAAATATTTAAGTTGAATCACACTCATTTCTAATATTTTCATATCCGTCAAAGGGTTGTTGCTCAATTGGTTGGGCACAATTGGTGAGGATGATGGTACAATTGAAATTGCCATCCACCAAGGTTCAAACCCCCAGAGACGCGTTTGGGCCAAGTTCGACCCCAAGGTGACTTTGACGAACTGCATCTCCTTGCACGTGGCAGCTTAGATATATGCTTACTCGTAATGTTGTAATCAGTTTTGTAATGACAGAGATGTCGATATCTATGTAATCCGGTTGTTTCCATCAAATAAATTATATATTTTTTCATATTCTTCATCTAAAAATCAAATTTAACTTTTAAATATTTTTATAATAGAAAATATCTATCTTAAAATCAATTATTTATTATTTTAACTATAATATGAATACTAAAAAAATTATTTTAAGATTATAATATATCAACTACTATCATCAAGTTTCCACAATTCATTTGGATAGTATGAAATTTTCCTTGTGTAACACCATTAATTTTTGAGACTTCTTCAGAAATAAGAAATAAGATTTCATAATTATATATATGATCTATGTGATAATTAATCAAAACTTTACCCTCATTTTCATATTGATCATTCAACTGAAAATGAAATTTACCGTAAAAAACGATGTAAAAAGACTTCAATACAAAAAGTATCCATCAAATTAAAACAGCTCAAGAAAAACCATCACTATCACTTTTGTCAGCGCCACATTATAAACCGGCTCATTTTCACAACACATGCGCTGGAATTGGTCCCCAAATTCGAAAAGACGGTGGGCCGAGCTGACACTTGTCTGCAGTAGTCTCTGCAGACATACGCTTCTCTGTAGTCTTTCAAAATGTACGTGAATGGGCGGAAGTAACATGACTGACGGAGTTGGCAACAGAGTTAACTGGTGCATTTTTGTTGGTGCATTTCCGTGGCTATTTAGCCAGTGCCAAAATCGTCGCCCATACAAATCATGTTGAAAAATTGCTCCATTTCCCCGAGGAATTAATCTAGAACAAGGGCTTCTCCATGATTCTAGAGAAGTTCGCAAAGTTCTGCTCTGTCTCTTTCCCCTTCAAGCTCAAAAGTGTCACTTTCATACCGAACAAAACTGGTCTTCAATTCCCACGCAGCTGCAAAAAGGCTAGAGATAATATCAAGCTGTTTGAGTTCTTTCTTTGTCAGACAAGGTTGCCATACAGAGTGAGGATCTTCATCCACAAATCGGCATTTGCAAGTAATTCCATTCTGAAAGCTGAAACGAATTTCAGGGGTGGCAAGCGCTAGGAATCTTCAAAAAGGAGATGATGGAGAATTAGTTTGAGAGGTTAATTACAACAATTCTGCTTGCGGTTAATTACAACAATTCTGCTTGCGAACTTAATCCTGACAGCCTGGCAATGAGTCTCTTACCAGTGTGGGAATTAAATGCACGTACGCCACCTTTGTCCAGAACAATACAATTTCATTCTCACACTTCAATTCTTCTACCAGTAGTCATGTCAAAATCTTCAAGGATCCAATTCAAATTAATTCCTGCACCATTCCCAGTTTCCCAGACTGAATCATCTTGAGAAGCACGTCGTTAGGCAATCACTTCTTTTCATAAGTTTCAAACAAAAGGCCACACATTGTGGCATTTGGAAAACCAGGGCAGAGCTTAACCGGCACACTCGAAGCATTGACGCTTCCATGGCCCATGATCTGACATTCTCTCTTCACAGCATTCCCGTTATCAGATTTTTGCTTTCCTCTGTTTCTTTTGCTGATGTTTGTTCCATGTCGTCTGTTGGATCTGAATAAGAGTCACCATTAATGTTTGAGTTTGAAATATAGTTCCCGCTTAGAATTTTGAATGTGTTCAATGGAAATGTACATTTTAGCACATCGGCACTGTGATTGATGTTGCTGCTCTCATGGAGTAATTTTGGCAGAGCTTAATCGGCACACTCGAAGCATTGACGCTTCGATGGGCCATAATCTGACATTCTCTCTTCACAGCATTCCCGTTATCAGATTTTTTCTTTCCTCTGTTCCTTTTGCTGATGTTTGTTCCATGCCGTATGTTGGATCTGAATAAGAGTCATCGTTAATGTTTGAGTTTGAAATATAGTTCCCGCTTATAATTTTGAATGTGTTCAATGGAAATGTGCATTTTAGCACATCGGCACTGTGATTAATGTTGCTACTCTCGTGGAGTAATTTTGGCAATTGCAGAGATTTTTCTTCTTTCTAGATTTTCCCTAATAGGTATTTAGAGGGTCTTTTTTTCTCTATGTGAGTCCCTTTTCGGCAGAGCTTAATTGGCACACTCGAAACATTGACACTTTGATGGCCGGGCCCACTCTTAGCCTGTGATCTGACATTCTCTCTTCACAGCGCTCCCGTTCTCAGATTTTTGCTTTCCTCTGTGACGTCTGTTCCATGCCATCTGTTGGATTTGAATAAGAGTCGTCGATAATGTTTGAGTTTGTTGGATTTGAATAAGAGTCGTCGTTAATGTTTGAGTTTGAAATATAGCTCCCACTTAGAATTTTGAATGTGTTCAATAAAAATGGGCATTTTAGCACATTGACACTGATTGACGTTGCTGCTCTCATGGAATAATTTTGGCAGTTGCAGAGATTTTTCTTCTTTCTAGACTTTCTCTAAGGTATTTAGAAGGTCTCTCTTTCTTTATGTGAGTGATTTTGGCAGCGGATTTGGAACAACATATAGGCATAAAATTCATATATCATTTATTGCAAAAATCACTCACATAAAGAAAGAAAGGCCCTCTAAATACCTTACAGCAAGAAAAAAAATCTCTGCAATTGCCAAAAATATTCCATGAGAGCAACGAGATCAATCACATTGCCAATGTGCTAAAATGCCCATTTCCATCGAACGCATTCAAAATTCTAAGTGGGAACTATATTTCAAACTCAAACATTAACGATGACTCTTATTCAGATCCAATAGACGGCATCAAAAAGACGTCAGCAAAAGAAATGTAGGAAAGCAAAAATCTGATAACGGGAATGTTGTGTAATCATGAGATCAGACCTAAATGAAATTTCAGAAGTGGGGCCAATACTTAAGAAGTTTCAACAAAGATGAACAGGCCAACAATTCTAATTGCAGGAGAGCTTCTTGGAATTTTTGAACTGGAGAAATGGTTTGAGAAGTACACTAGGGGTGGGTAAAAAATTAAGGGTAACAACCACCAAAAATCTATTGCATCTTACAGTAAAGGGAAAATGGCGCCAAATCTGACCTTGGTCCACCAATCTCCGTACAGAGACTAGAAAGAAGTCACTACTACTTCCACGCCAAACAAATAAGAATCTTTTGCAACTATGTCATAGCTCAAAATCAAAAATATAGACAGAGAACCCCCAACAAAGAAAAGCGACCATGTCGTGCTTGAATCCAGTTACTCTGGAACATCACTTATCAATCAAAGAACAATGAAAATCCTACTCGTCTATAGCTTTGTTTGAGGGAGGTCAGCATCACCATTTGCTTCCCGAAAGCATGACCTAACAGGAATGATTCAACATGCTGTGATAAATATTGTTTCCTCCAAAAGTCCCTGTAGCTTCCAATTGGAAGTTCGCCCTTAAGGCATTAATAACAATGACAGAATTACCTTATGCTACACTTTCCCCAGATCTAATGCTCTGCATCTCTTCAGCCCCATGATTAGTGCTCATCATTTTTTGAAATAGACTTTTTCACATGCACAAGAAGTCAAATTTGGTAGAGATCTTTTCCTGCTCCATAAACTTCTAATCCGCTACTCCTTACAAGACCACCACTTGTATAGCCGCATACTCGGGTAAATTGAAAGGTGGTACCCCTACTCCATACAGGCAATGTCCTATCCATACACTGTTATTGTTTGACCTGACTTGAACTCCCAGTCTCCCCAGTTATGAACTAATTTTGGAGGAAGTCAAAGTGAATTGACTTCAAGAATGCACTTAGAAGCATCAAATTTATAGGTATCACTTCTCTGTTTATCTTCTCAATATATAACCATAAAAATATTGTCCTCAATAATAGCATAGGAGGCTTGTTTGTCTAAATGGACACTCCATAACCCAACAAGCTTCTGTAATCTCTTCCCCGGGTGCAGTTCTAAGAAATCCTCTAGGCTCCCAGTGTATCGAACCACTACTCGGCCAAGTGGAAACAAAAATAGTGCCTAAATTCTTCAGTCCAGGTGAGCTCTCGAATACTGACAACTCAATGGGAATCTCTTTTGCACATAAAACTCACTTAAAGAGGATTATGGCTATCCCATGGAAGTGCTAAAGCAGCTACAATAAATGTGGTGTCATGGACATTGGTAATAAACACCATTCTTAATAACATAAGAAGCTGGTTTGGAAATAGAAGATGACAAAGAACGATTTTAATGTCCATGAGGCTAAAAATATTCTATGGGACCACCTCAACAAGCACTTCGTTATTTCAGTGATTTTCCTGTACAAGGTGATGAATCAACTTCTGCATTTCACTCCTTGCATAGTGACTTCTATATTTCAATCTTTTCCCTATACATGAAAGGTGATAATGAGCACCCCCGACTCCTCAGCAGACTCCTCAGTGAATAAATTATACCAACGGTCAAGATATCTACATAATTGTCCCAAACTTAGTTCAAAAGGTGATGACTTTCTTCTCAGAATCAACCAATAACTTGTAGGTTCTACCCCAACATGTGCCCTGTGATGTTGCAGATCTGAAACCCTAAGCCCGTGCTGGTTAGAATTATGCTTATTAGCCAGACAATTGATCGTAAGCACCCAAAGAGCAGCTTGCCTTAATCTGATATTCAAACAGTTTCTTCATAGTGTTAGTGTCTAACCTGCACTCAGTCTTTCTCTTAACCTCCCTGGTCTTAACTTTAGAACCCTCTAATGTCACCACAACTCTCTCCAGATTTGAAAAACAAGGTGGCCTAGCTCAATTTCAACATCCGTCCATTACAAACCGGTGTAATTTCGAACATAGTGTCAGAAAAAAGACCCTGCCACTGTGATAGGACTAGCAAGGCTCCTTAATATAACTTATGAATTCAAAAGATTTCTCCCAGCATCGTGACCCTTATCATATCTGTTAGGGTTTCGCAACCATCATGGAAGCAAAAACCTCGTGCTAACTACTATCTTATGTTTTGAATTTTCCAAACTTGGGTTTTTATGCAATCAAAAGATTACAGTGAAACCTTCCAATCCTGATTTCAATTTCACGTACAGCAAACACTAATTCCCTCCAAAAGAAAAATAATCATAAGCACCATCATTGAAATTCAAATTTCAAAAACCTAGATCAAGTTCAAGCTTCGCACACTGGGAAACTTAAGAATCATTTCTGTGTCGTGGCAAGTTTTGAATTTTGTAAACAAGGGTTTAACATGTAGTCAACAGATTACAGAGATACCTTAAAACCCCAAACCATTTCGCCGTAACTCTCTTCAATTTTAAGAAAGGCAAACACAAATCTACTCCAAAAAACAATCCAGACGCACCAAATCAATTTTGTACAAACTCACGAGACGCATCCCTAAACCGGTTTCAAGATTCCGGGTATAGTGAAACCCTAGACCACTCATTAGTCATATTATGGAATTTTCTAAACTAGGGTTCAACATTCAGTCAGCAGATTACAGTGAAATCTTAAGCCATCAAATCGATTAGGAGTAACTCTTCCAACTTCAACTATCGTAAAAAACTAATTCCCTCCCAAAACAAGAAAAAAAATCGACGAACACAAATTAATTGTATAGAAATTCACAACCCTTGACCAATTTCAGGCATCGCATACTGTAAAAGTTAACTTGGACAAGCTCCCAACCTACCTTGAACTGTAATTTATCATCACAATTCCCACAGATTCCTCGGTTCACACGGTCGGCAAGCACAATAATTCTTCTGCCCTAAAATTTGCACCAAAAAATTCAACCGTTTTATCACCTATATTTCAAGAAGTTACCTAAGATAATCGAATCGGGAAAAAGCCAAAAGCTCGGGTGACAGCAGACATAGGCCCCGTTCTGTTGATCGATAGACATCGACCAGGTGCATCACTGTGATGCATATATGGCCAGCTGCTTCGCCGAGGTCTGGACATGGCTCCACACGTGTCTCGGCCAGCCCTGCATGAGAGCGCCAGATCACTTCAAAGCGAAGATCTGCTCTTCCAAGCTTGCATTCTCTGCAATTTGGCCCGGGGACCTTCCTCGGCCGGTATTCATTATTCAGCCGAAGCACCTCGCCACCGTACCCCTCTTGTTACGATCATTTCTTATCGCAAAATATATAAAAGTTTTGATGTGTTTCACACAGCCGATGTGGTATTATACCCCGATTTGAACCACAAACAATTCTACAATAATCGGGAGAGTCGCAAGACTAAGTTGTAGTGATGATGACCGTTGGAGTTTCGCAGTGATTGCTTTCTCCGTCTCGCACCCGCACGAAAGCAAATTCTTCGACTAAATCTGCGAATAGGTTTTCCACGGTTTTCTCGCAGGGGTTGGTTGGGATTTCACTCTCTCTACCCGACGGTAATTTAATTATACCACGAGAGAATGCCTGCAGTGTCTGAATGATCATCGCTGAAACTTCAGCAAATTTCCTGCAGAAGCTGTCGGATTTGGAAAATCAATGGCATCCCCTCCTGATTATAATGGTAATTCGTCTCTGCCATCTTCCACGCCAGAATTAAAAAATTAACAAGAGCTCTGCCCTGCCTCATACGGCCAGGCTTAACCGGTACACTCAAAGCTGACAGTTTAGATGCTCGGGCCCACATCTCCCAATAAAACTCTGTAATACATCCCTCTTCCGTTTGCTTCAGGTGGGGTCCAGCCTCAAAACGTCTGCTTTCATTTGCCGTTAACTGTCCGTCTGTGCTGTGTGCCAGATTTGAAAATTTGAAATTTGAAATTTTCAGTACCGCCCACTGGTACAAAGCTTAAAGTAACCACACTCCAAAAATAAATATATGCAATGTAGAAGAAACAAACTTGACACACTCATTCATATAGATGCACTATATTACAGTGAAGACAGTCTGATTTCTGATCTTCCAAACTAGGAAGAGAGCATACTCTCTATGTCTTGCTGTAATCTGAACTTCTTATGACACTTCCTTTCAAACTCTAGACTCTTTCTTTGTAGACTCGGCTTCACCTTAGAACCTCTTGATCATAATGAGGGAGCGAGTGCCCTTATATAGGCTGAGCACCGACTTGCATTATACAAGAGCGTTTTACAGATTTTGAAATCCGTCCATAGAGGATGGACGCATGTCCGGTGGAGTAGAGTCTTATCCTAAAGGAATCTCTTAAAGCTACTTTACAAAAGAGATTCTTATTACACACATCTTTTTGACACGAGAAGGGTAACTCGTAGTTACTTTAGAGGTGTAACTTGACCTCCTTTATACCATGGTAGGGTCCATGCTTAATCTTTATTCTGTGAGGATTAAGTAACTCACATCAATAACAACCCTACTAATTAGGTTAATATCATCGCCTTTTGGGTGACTTGGCTTCAGAATCATATCCTTGATTTGAACTGGAAGGAGATGGATGAGTTCCACGCAATAGTTGTTCAAGATGATCTTCAAGTGATTCTTCCTTCCATAGGATACTACGATCAAGACGAACAAAGGCAGTAGGTTGACTGGTACCAACGCTTGCTATCTGAGGAAGGGTAGTAAACTTGGTGAACATCCAGAGAGGTTTACGTTGAGTGGCGAAATGATGAAGGTTGCGTAATTCAATGGTATCACGCTGCATAGGACTTGGACCAAAGTGATCAAAAATAAACTGGTTTATTGGGTTAGAAATATAAGAATAAAAATCCAGTTTATGCAGATAACTATAATTGACCACAGTGGGCATCAAAGCATGAGAGTGCGGATACAAACCACGAAAGAACATTTCAAATGGATCTCCTGAAGACAACCATCTTCTTTGATTAGGCATATGAGTACTGCTCAGAATATGAACTGGCCATTCAAACAATGTGACGTTGGTGGCAGTGTGAGCTAAATAGATTCTTATTGCATCATCAGAAGGATGACATGGTTCTTTTTGGATGAGCGAATCTGTGAGCAATTTTTTGGATGCAGCAAAATGGAGATCTCTTTGTTCTTGATAAATCTTTTGTCATAGAAAAACGATTTTCCTCCCACGGTACATTACTGATAAATGTATATTCTTCCTTTCTTTCACAAATCATACGAACATGATGTTCTGGGATTGGAACTTGATTAAATTCATGGAGAAGAATACGATACCTGTGGTTATGTAGCTGCTCATCTTCAGGATTTATCTGGGCAAGCTGGTGAAAAATTTGATGCATATGATCTAACAATTGTGTTTGATCACGTTCTGCTTCAGTCACCAGATTAGGATGTTCTGTGCGGATAGCACGAGCATTTCTCAACTTTTGTTGTCGATATGCTTCGATTTGCCTACCTAGAGTATGTTCTGCAAGTATGACCTGACGATCTTGAGCATATCATTCCCATGACCCTAGTTCATCATAAATCCTGTAATGCAAATTTTGTAAGATATCTTGTTGGCTATCTGAGAGTGAATCTTGCAGATTGGGCTGTAAAACTCGGAGACCTAAAACTGTATTGACAATTTGATTAAGAGCATGAACATGATTTTCTTGACAACCTTCTCGACTGAGAAAATCTGCTAGAACATTTTTAGTACCTTCTACATGTTCTGTTTCAAATTCAAAAGTGTCAAGAAATTGAGCCCATCGGAGCAAGCGAGCTCGAACAACTTTATTCTTTGATTATTTTTTAAAGAATCCTGCTAAATTCTGGAGATCACTTTTGAGAATAAACTTTTGATCACCAATGAATAATTGAAATTTCTTGAAAGCATTCACAACAGCTAACAACTCTTTATGAGTAGAATGATAATTTACCTCAGAGCCTTTGAAAGAGCCAGATTCAAATCTGACAATTTCTTGTTTCATCTTTCCATTAACAGACACCATTTCAAGGAGTACAACGCCCCAAGCATTTTCACTGGCATCTGTCTGTACAATCTTCTTACCTTTTCCTGGGATGCGAAGAGGCGGTAATTGTTGACATTGAAGCTTAATTTTCTGAATTGCTTCATCATGCTTGGCTGTCCAGGGTGGTGCATTCTTTTTCAACAGCTTATTAAATTCTTTTTTGGCTACTACAATATTCTGGAAATAGCCAGCAATATAATTAACCATGCCTAAAAATCTTTGTAAACTCTTTTTATCCTTAACCTCAACATTTTGAATTGCTTGCAACAGATGCTTATGAGGGTAGAGTTTACCATTAGGCTCTATTCTTGTACCAATAAAGATCAAACTTTCAGTACACCAGCTCAACTTAGTAGGATTCAAACATAAACCATGAGTTTGACAGATGGACAAGAATTTCTTTAAATGCTCCATATGTGATTTATGATTCTGACTAAAGATAAGGATATCATCTATGTAGGGCTGGATAAATTTGGCATAGGGAGCAAACACTTGATCCATGAATCCTTGAAAAATGGAGGGTGCTGTTCTAATGCCAAATGGAAGCACATTCCATTCAAATAATCCTTGTGGCACAGAGAATGTAGATTTATACTTATCCTTTTCATTGAGCTTGATTTGCCAAAATCCCTTGGTCAAATCAAATTTGCTAAACACATTACAGCCTTGAATTCTTTGCCAGATATAACCTTGTTGGGCAAAGGATGTTGATTACTTTCCAAACATGTGTCTCTAAACTACCTAGCCCCTACCTGTGCAAATGTAAGACCCTACGTAATTTATTAATTTTGTTTGAGCAAAATCGATATTTTTGTAATGGTTTTAGAATTTTCGGCAAAATGCAATATGCAGGTGTAAATATATGGCCTATTGGATTGAACTGTAATTTTACACTATAATAATTATGTGAATGGGAAATGAAAGTATAATAATTATGTGAATGGGAAATGAAAGTACGGATTTAAAAATGGTCATCATGACATTTTAGGTTTTTAGAATATACCGAAGTGATAGTATAGGATTCTAATTTTTTCATTTATGGGTATAGGGGCACTTGGGTATTTAAGGTACTAGTATGTTACGAATACAAAATAGAGGCAGGGGTACTTGGGTATGTTAAACTTATTTTTTATTATAATTTAATATTTAGAAAAAGTCTGAAATCATAAGTCATGACAATGATTTTCAAAACAAGAGCAGTGATTAAGTTTACAAGTGTAAAGTATTGTTTTCAGTTTTAGATTATATATATATATATATATATATATATATATATATATATATATATATATATATATATATATATATATATATATATAACAGAGAATGAAAAAGATCATAAATCATATAACAATGACATATTGCAAATGATAAATTTCTGATTTGATCAATGATAAAGTTTATTATTTATTAGTATTATATCAAAGTGTCAAACTAATCAGTATTGAGTGTGATCCCTAGAATCAATTACAGTATTGATAATTAAAGAGTTTGATCCATATAATCAAGGATAGATTCTCTATCTATTTAGGGGAAATTGATAAAGCATTTATTTTGTTAGGGACATTAAATTGGATAAAGTTTTCTTGGATATGGATAGAGGTTTCTTTGATAGACATAAAGATTAATTGGATGATAAGAAGAGAGCTTATGATAAGCACAAGAAAGTGACTAATGATACATTAAAATATCACTCTCAACATTGGTGTGGTTATTAAAGTATTAAATTTGGTCAATATAATTTATAAAAGTCTAAGATACATTGGCTAGTTGCAAACTAAGGTTTAGAATTACCACATGTTGACATGATTTTTAAGGATTTTTTAAAGAAAAAATATCTTTGGATTCTCAAACTAAAAGATCCAAAGGGGAGAAATTGTAAGAGAAATGAACCACTACTAATGGAAGAAGTGTGAATCTAGGTGAGAGAAATTATGTGATGCAGGCAAGGGATGAATAACTAGGGCCAAAGGCACACCCAGCTATCCAAACCACCTTGCAAGAGTTAACACAACAAAAGCAAACACGAGGAACAACACCAAGGAGAGAGAGAACAAGGATATATTTATTGATTCATCAAATATTCAGCATTAATGCCCAGCTGTAAGGCCTTCTGGGTTACGGCCAATTACAAATGTACAACTTCCGGATCTCCAAATTAGCTTTTTAAATCCACATATCTCTTTTCTTTTGAACTCTCCCCAAAAATCTGCCCTAACCCTAAACCTAAAACACCCTACTTATACTTGCCAAAATGGCTTACAGATAATTCTAAAACATAGAGAAACCACAAGTCAGCCCTCATCAAATATAATTAACTATACCGAAATTAAATGGGAGCAAAGTCGGCCCAATTGGAACTAGGCAGAATGAACTAATGTGCAGGATTACAAAGAAACCCAAGATGCTCCTACATCATTATGATACCACTAAATAACAAGGTAAATGAAATTAATTAGAGATTAAAGAGATAGATGTGAAAAGCAATTTTGGTAAAGGAAAATACCTAGTTTAATCCAAATGTATATGAATTGCTCAAGTAATGGGTTAGGGGTCATTAATGTAGTTATGATAGAAGACAAAAGAGCAAGAAAAATAGTACACAAAATTTTCAAGGTTTAAAGGTTTTACCACTAGCCTTGTACCTGCCAAACTTGATGGTAAGAGTAATTAACTATATGAGTTTCATTAGGATGAAGGGAGCTTGGGAGTGGGTTGAGGGAAATGAGTTGGGAAAATACTAAAAGCCCAAGGTTTTGAGACCTAAAGAAAAGGGGAACCCCCAAATAAAGAATTGTCAATGGTTAATACTAAATGGTGAATTGTCAAATTAAGAAGAAGAGTAAGTGGAGAATAACTTATGTTCATGGATTATTCTTATAGCTTAATAAGGGCATGATTATTTAGAGATCTAAAACCCTTGGTGCCAAGACAAAGACAAAATAGCCCAAGTGTAAGCATAGGAGAATCCATGATAAAGTACCAAATTCAAAATTTACTATTACGTTATTTAGGAAATATATTAACTAGTTTTGATCTTTACAAGGTCCATTTCTTTTAAGAAATCTCAATGATACAAATTGGATAACTATACCCAAAGGATTTCTATTGTTGTAGTCAACTAACATATCTATATTGTAAAAAAAAATACCAATAGAGTCTATTTTAAAACATATTTGTACCATATATTGATCTACTTACATCTAGAAAAGTTTCCTATATTTTATTTATTATATAATTATAATTAGACACTAAGAAAAACATATATACCCAAACAATTAGTTTACTATTTTGACCATTCTATTTTTTCTATTAGGTATTAAAAACTTAAATTATCTTACCGCTCATCAACATATGTTTGACACAAATTCTTAATAATGGAACACATTTTATGATTGTCCATGTTTACATATTTGTTCCACACAAATTCTTAATGATGGAAAGCATTATCTAATTGTCCTCGTTTAGAGATCTATTCCACACAGATTCTTGATACTATAGTACATAATAAAAGAAAATCCAATAAAAACAAATGTCACCATCATTATCCAACAATCCATCTGATCAAATAAAATCTAATCTTATTACTACGATACTTTCCTTTAAGAAAGATTAACTGAAATAAAAATTATCCTAGATACACATTCCAAAGATAAGATCTTACAAGAATAATCAAATAAAAATTATATCTTGTAAAAAAATATCAATTTTCTAATATAATAATTCTAAAATGATATTTTTAGCTACATTTTAAAGAATAGAGCTACATTTTATCATCTCACTCTTTTATATGAAAGTTACACTTATTGCCTTGCAATGTTGTCTATCAAAGATTAAAGGTTTTAGCTTTGTTTCAAGTGTCAAGGATGTCACTTGGGAACATTGTTCAAAGTTAAAATAATATGGTTATGATTTAAGACATACTATTAGTTCTAATAACATCTATTGATTGTAGCTAGATTACTTTTTATTAGATTTGGTTAGTGCAACTAAGAAAATTGTTGACCATTGCATGTTTACAATATTGATCCCTATTAGAAAGGAAGTTGGATCGATATGAGGAAATTGAAGGAGTTTTCCCCCTGACTTTCTTAGAGTGCTTCCCTACAACTTCTTCATTCATCTTAATGAATTGGACCTCTTCATGGCTTTCTTTCCACTAGTATTGGTCTCTTTCTTATGGTTTGATTTTGTTTGTTGCAGAGTTGTGTTTTTTTTTTTTTTTAAATATTTTGTGCTCCAATTATTTGTCTTTTAAAAAAAAAATTGTTTCCCTTCGCCTCACATTGACTAGGCCAAGAGCTCGACCTTTAATGCCTTCTACTTTAAGGAGTTTTCTTGGCCCTAAGTGACAAGTGGTCAATATTAATGAAAACCTAGGTAGTAGACCATGTTATTTTATTGAAGATAATATTTTCCAAAGTGATGTTAATTTCCATAATGTTAAGACGTAGAGGATACTCTATAGGGTCATCTTTTTTGTAAATGATTCTTCTACTCTCTAATCACTATCTATAACTTTCAATAGAAGATTCATGAAAACTAAGGCAATTGGATCCAAAGAATTATTGGGGGCTACAAGTGACAGAAGTGAAGATGGAAGCATCATCCAAACTAGAGACCATTGATACAAATCATAGGGTAAGATTCTAAGAGAGTGTGAAATTGGACTCATTAATCAAAGGGGTGCAATTTACTACACTACACTTTATACTCCATTAGAACACATGGGTTTTATTCAAAACTTGCAAGTGAAATCCAAATTAAGACTACCTATAAAATCACCATAAGGCATGATAGTAAAGTATATACAAGACTCCTTTTGCCATACAAAATTGGACACTCTTCTTTTCATTATGAATATCAACCAAGGCACAATAGAAGCATCGATAGCCAAGCTACAATAAACACCAAACAATATTGAATTTATCCTTAACATGAACATATCATGTCTAAAGCAAGCAATCTAATAAAAAATTATCTATATTTTTAAACTTATGTATTTATTTTATGATGATGCTTCTACTAAAAATGTCAATTTTTTTTATTTATATAGCTATCAACCATCAATGTTTTTAATACATTTTTTAATATTTAAATCTCATAACTAGTAATAACTACAATGTTGTATTTCATATTAAGATATTATTAAAAGTAAACTTATTAATATATTTAATTATAGAATATCATTTCAGATATATTGATATTATTTTTTATATAAACATTATATGTTAATTTCTAATGATTTTTTTATAATACTTTAAAATTTTTAAAATACTATGAATTTTCTAAGCTTGTATATGTAAATAAATAGATATATCTATATTTTAGAATTAGATCATTTAAATTCGTAATAATTTTTGCTTTAATTCTAAATCTATGTCTAATAAAAATAGATTTAGTTATACTAACTTCACTAATATATTTATTTATTTATTTATTTTATTCCTTATATATTAACCTTCATTGTAACATGAGTTTTAGATCCTAAATTACTTTCGAAAACAATTTTTCTTCAATTTAAATAACCAACTCTTATCACATTATATAATATTGTATTCCATGGAAATATTGCAAATTAATAAGGCCATTAGAAAGAACATTATGTTGATTATGTGATGCACAATTGAAAATAAACATTATTTTAACATGTGAATACGTTGCCATCTGAGAAACTAATGAGACAGATTTCCTGAAGGCATGTTGTCAAATAACTGGCCTGCCTTTCTATCTGTCCACATTTGTATCTACAACATCTAGCAAATGAGTTTTCAAATATTGGTTAAAAGCACCTATATTTTTTACAGGCATGGAGGATGTTTATGTTTGCAGTTTGAGGTGTTTGCATATTGCATTTTGCCGAAAATTCTAAAGCCTTTTTAAAAATATCGATTTTGCTCAAACAAAATTAATAAATAACGTAGGCTCTTACATTTTACCAGGCAGGGTCTAGGCAGTTTGGAACTCTATTCTCTTTGTGCGACCATCTCACAAGAATACCCGCGTCTTCTAAGTATTACGGAGATGTGGGCCCGAGAACCTAACCTGTCAGCTTTGAGTATGCCGGTTAAGCCCGGCCGCCTCATACAAGAAAAGACAAGCATGGTGAGAGAAGATAACTTTACCATAGTACCTATTAGTCTTATATTTTGTTCTTTATGGTTTTTTTAAAAATATTTCTCTATCCACTAAACCTTGATTGAATTAAAGAGTTTGTATTCTTTAGAAAGCGTCATATTCTCATGCTAATATCAATACCATGTCAAATGCATATGAATCACTAACAATGTGAAAAAAAAAATTGTTTACTTATAGCTAGATGTTATTTTCTCAAATTCAACAAATTTTAAATCATCATAAGAATGATATGATATTGATGATTGAAATCATATTGAAGAAAGTGATGAGTTGAAAATTCTAGTTCCAACTTAAAATAAATAACAATCAAGTTCAATATATTTTTACAATAAATTAATAAGAAAAAATTGAAGATATGCAATTCAATATGACATAAATTTTTGAAGAAGACAAAAAAAATTTAAGTGCAATATCTCTAGATCAAAATTAAAAAGAAATTTGTCCAAGAACATAAACTAGAATTCTAAAAGGCCATATTGTGGATGTAAAAAACACATGCAGAAGCCCACATTCACTATTCATCTTCCCGAGTCTCCCCACCTCTTGCCACAATTTCCATAAATTTTATGCCCAAAAAAGAAAAAGATCACCAATAAACTGAATTGAGTTTAATACAAATTAATCTTCAGACCTTACCATATTAGTCTTGGCCTTAGATAGCAAGGACTAATAATTTTTTTTTAAATTATAGAAAACTAAGATAATAAATAATGTTCATGAAGTTTGGGTTAGAGTATAGCGATAATAAAAAGCTACAGTAACAATGAAGTGCATTAGACTTGACGATGAGGAGCACTATGCCAGAACTCTAATAACAACGAGGCTTGAGGCACATCAAATTTCAGCTTGGAGTATAGCATTATCATAGAGCCTCAATAATTATGTGGTGGGAGAAAAGCGTTGACCAAATATTCAAAAAGATCATTTGAAATTTAAACCAAACTAAAATTACTGATTAGAAAAAGTTAGTGCTTGATTCTGATATGCAAGATATGCTCCTTCAGATGTATATAAAGTTTAGATCTATCCTACAATAATCAATTCAAAATTTACATATTATTTATGCAAAAAAATATCAAAATCCTAGTCTTTAGAAGCATATTTCTAAAACTCTCAAGTGTTAATATTTAAAATAAAAATGAGACTTTGAGCATAGAAGATCAAATGAATCACCTAAAATTTTAATTTTAATTTTCTACAAATTAATTAGAGATATCCAATTTTAAGATATCTAAAATTCACAAATATAAATAATTCATCAACTTTATCAACTTTAAGAGTTCCACATGAACCACTATTGAAATGTAGACAATGTTGTGAGCAAAGAAACAAATAAAATAAAATAGTGTATATCATTCCATTAAAATATTTTATATTGGTCAAATTCAATCAATATCTTTTAACAATAAATATCTTCTATATATGTCTTTTAATAATAAATTTAAAAAATCACTTTTAACAATAAATATCTTTTATATATTGAATTTTTTTTTTTCTATTAACTATAGAGAGATCAAAAAAATATACAATGACTAAGAGTCAAAACAGAGGCATAGCCTCACTCTGACACTAAAGTGGCAAGAGTACAACTAGAATAGATCATATACAACAATAGCCCAAAGAAAGATACAAAGCTAGTGTAGAGTATCAGAGTAGGCATCCACCCACGCAGTCCAACCAAGTAGGCCTTCCATTCAAACGATAGTCTTCTGCTCCAGGACTTGGGACAACACAAAGATCTCCTCCTGTTTGATGTTATGATTCTTCTTAATAGCTTGGTTCAACTTTTGGCATGTGTGCTCAAACATCTGCAGATTATCAAGAGTCCTCCTCCATTGGTACCCATCTTTAAGCTCATAATATAAGAACGTAGCTTGGCCATCCTTGAGAAATCTTCGTAATTTATCCTTTTCAATAATCATGGTGGTTTGAACCTACAAGAATATTTTAAAATATGTGAGTTTATGATAAAACTCGGTAAGAACCCTTGGCTTACCTTGGTATTTTTCTTCCTTCCTGTATTTCCAGATCTGTCAAAGAATGTTAGAAGACAACATATTCTAGAAAAAATTAGCATCCTTACTAAGCCCTTTAATGTGACCTGTAACAATTTCAATAATATTCACACTTAAAGGATAGTAAATACCAAAAGAATTCCATATTTCTTTAGCAAAAAGACAATCAAACAAAATATGTCTACCAGTATCATGCAGCTTGTAGATATTGCATAAATCAAAATGATGATTACCTCTTTTAACTGGAAGTCTATCAATTAACATAAGCCATTTAAAACATTAAGTTTTTGGTTCAACAAGACTTTTCCAAATATAATCGAGCAACTTATTTCAAGCTTTATGATCAAAAAAACAATACCAAATTTTGTTCAAATGAACAATAATATCCTCATTATGATCAATGACCTTATATATGTTCTTAGCTTTAAGCTTGTCTAAGATCGTTCCATCTGGCCATTTACATTTAAGGTGCCTATAAGAGTCCACATTATAGATTGAGGGGAGGTCTTTAGAAGCTTGTAGAATTAAATTATAAGTCTTCTTTTGAGACTGAGGTAAATTAAATTTATTCTTGAGATCATCCCAAGGAATAAGAATATCATGCTCAAAGATATTAGCAAATTGAGTAATACCAGATTCAGCCCAGGACTTGGCAGAACATCCCTGGTAGAGGGCAAGGGGTTTATTATTCATACTCAAGTTCCACCAAATGGATCTCTCACCATGGAGTTGATTATCATTATAAAAATCCTTATTGGTGATAAATCTTTGAACATGGTCCCAAGCACACCAAATAGATTTGAAAATGGCAGAACCTTGAGCAATAACCAAAAATTTACCAACAATAAGGTCACAGAACGGGAGGTTCTTCCAAGATCTAGCCTCCTTGGGGAAACCTCTCTCAATGTTGTGTCTAATCAGCACTTTCCAAGGACTATCAATCCACTTAGCAGAAAGAGCTATACCTTGTAATTTGAGATCTTTTAACCCTAGCCCACCCAGGGTCTTATCAGTATGACACCAATTCCATTTAATAGCATGAGGTTTTCTATTGCCCTTGCCATTAGACCAGAGAAAATGCCTAATAGCCTTTTGAATTTCAAGAATCTAGTAATTGTTGAACATCCAAGCAAAGGAGTAATAAATACTATAAGAAGACAACAAATTTTGACAAAATTGAATTCTCCTAGCAAGAGATAAGGATCTATGATGCCACTTATTAAGCTTATTCTCAATCTTAGCCCTCACCCAAGCCCACATGTGCTTTAAAGAAGGATCAATAGAGTAGGGTATACCAAGATACCTGACAACTTTCTTGGGACCTCCCCATTGAAAATTGTGTTGAAGGAACCATTCAGGAGGCTGATCATCCCAACCCAAGCAAATAGACTTAGCTTGAGAAATCCTAGCACCTGAAATAGAACAAAACAAATCCAACTTGACTTGCAAATTTTTAAAATTGTTATCAGTGAACTCAAGAAAAAGAGAAGTGTCATCAGCAAAGTGGCTATTTATAAGTTCATCATTATTAGGAAGATACAAACCTCTCACTTCTAGAGAAAGAGTGTTATCTCTAAGAATATAGTATAAAGCTTCAGAAACAATAAAAAAATAAGGTAGGAGCCAATGGGTAGCCTTGCCTGATGGACCGACCAAGAGGGAAAGGGTCAAAAAGAGCTCCATTAATCTCAATTTGAGCACAAGCATCTTTAAGCAGAGTTTGAACAACATTACAGAAATAAGGAGGAAAACCAAAAGAATGCAACATCATGATGATAAACTTCCACTCAACCCTATCATAAGCTTTCTTGAAGTCAAGAAGGAGCAAAGCAACATTCTGATGAGAACATTTAGCCCAATCCATGACTTCCCAAGCAGTAATAAGATTCTCCAGGAGGTATCTATGTCTAATAAATCCCATTTGAGTATTACTAACAAACTTAGGGAGAATGTGAACCAATCTAAGGGCTAAAACTTTTGCTAATATCTTATAATACACATTGAGGAGCATAATAGGTCTCCAATTCTTAATAAGAATCTTATCTCCTTCCTTAGGAAGGAGTTTAATAATACCTTTGTTGATCTTAGGACTGAGGGAGCCAGTACATATGGCCTCATTATAAAGATCAAACATATCTTTGCTGATCCAACTAAGATTAGCCTTATAAAATTCAATAGGAAGCCCGTCAGGCTCGGGGGCCTTGTCATCTTTAAGGGCTTTAATAGCCACTTGGATTTCCTCAATAGATATAGGGATGGAGAGAAAATTGATATCATCAATATCTAATTTAATAGGAAAAAGAGGTCTACATTTGGATCTAATCTCATCAGCCTCCCTAGAGTTCTCAGATGAGAAAAGCTTACTATAGTACTCAACAAAGGCCAAGGAAATGCATTTAGGGTCTAAAATTTCCTAATTATTAATAACAAGCTTATCGATAGACTCTTTAATTTGTTTCTACTTAAGAAGATTAAAGAAAAATTTAGACCCACGATCCCCATGTTGGAGCCAGTTAACCCTTGAGCTCCCTGAATTTTGGTTTGTTGGTGTTTTCTCAAGGCATCTTTGATGGCAATCACCTGGTTTAGGAGATCCTGATTAGAAGGGTCAGCCTGAACATTATATTCAGTGATTTGAAGATTATAGTAGAGACATTTTTCGATGAATTTGTAATCTTTGGCACACTTTTGGCCAATGGTTTGAAGAAAACCTTTCCAAGCCAGAAGGTTAGCCTTCCTTTTGTCAATCATGGAGGACTCTTTAAGATTATAGAAGTTGATGTTTCTGATGATTTTAATGGCACAAATAACATCATCATCCTAAGGAAGATTAGTGTTCAACAAGAATTTAGGACAAGTGAGCTTCTAATGAACTAGCACAGAGTTGATACTAATATGGATGAAAATAGGATGATGATCAGACAGGGTGGTAGTCGTGACTTGGAAAAAGTTACCTTTATTATCAGGAATAATAGAAAAGAAGTCTTTGTTGCCATAAAAATGATCTAATCTAGAATATAGCCTAGCTTGACCTTGCTGGAAATTGCAACAAGTGTACCATATTCCAAAATGAGTATCCTTATTATTCATAAGAGGATCAAAAAAATTCTTTGACTTAATAAATTTAGACCAATGCAAATTTGCATAATCTTTCCATCTAAATGGATTGCCACCCAATTTATCAATTTGGGACTCCACCATGTTGAAGTCTCCCCCAAAAAACTAAGGTATATCAGGAAGAGTGGATAACCAATTCCAAAGGGAAATTCTAGCTTTAGTATCATTAGGTGCATAAATAGAGCAAAGACCAATAGGTTTATTATTAATGTTTGCAATAAACCAAACAACCCTTTGACAGGGAGAAACACCACTATCAAATAAATCTTTAAGGTTCATCGGTTTAGGGTTACTCGAGGCAATCCCCTTCCTCTTCTTCCTACTCCTAACCAACGTAAAGCCTTCATCAATTTCAGGCCCCAACACTCTTTCTGGAGGAGGTAATAGAGGCAAAGTGGGAGTAATCTGGGTAGTACTAGAGGATTCTAGAATTTTCTTAGCAGGTTGGCCTTCAGAAGATGAAACAATAGAGGGGTTAACTAGCACTATGGAGTTAGGAGGAGGAATAGGGCTACTAGTGGGTTTAGCAAAAGATTTGTTAATGAGGGGGCAATCTCTTCTCTGATGACCTTTTTTCCTACACAGAAAACAAGCATTCGAGCCCCCTAAAACTTCAATAGGGTAAACAAAATTTTCATTAAGCACATTAATATTAATCTTAGTAGAAATTTCTTTACCAAGGAGAAGCAAGATAAGAACACTAGCATCCACGTGAGGAACCAGTCTAGCTGTTTCATCCATCCAGACAATCTTGCCCAGATTTTCCAATAAATGAGGTAAAGATGCCAAAGAAAAGGAGGGATATTCTTCACAAGGATCCATTTGGGAGCTAAAAGAGCCAAAACTTCTTCATGGACGGCTTCAAGGGTCCAAGCCAAAGTGTGGAAGGAGGTCGATCCAATCGCCTAGTATTTTTTTTTAAGGACCTCTTGTTGGGCCTCATGATTAGCAAAAAATATAACAAATAAGCCTTTTTGAATTTTTTTGCAAAATGAAATGTGAAACCCTAACTTTATATTCCAGAAATTATAGAACCAGTCATCCAAAAACTTGCATGGAGGGAACTTATCAATTTCAACTACAGTAAAAGATATAGTAGTGTCCTTAAGCCTATTTTTCTCCTTAACAATTTCAGCAATCATCTCAGAATTGGGAGTCAAAGAAAAATGAGCCAGACAATCTTGCCCAGATTTTCCAATAAATGAGGTAAAAATGCCAAAGAAAAGGAGGGATATTATTCACAAGGATCCATCTGGGAGCTGAAAGAGCCAAAACTTCTTCATGGACAGCTTCAAGGGTCCAAGCCAAAGCGTGGAAGGAGGTCGATCCAATCGCCTAGTATTTTTTTTTAAGGACCTCTTGTTGGGCCTCATGATTAGTAAAAAAATATAACAAATAAGCCTTTTTGAATTTGTCTACAAAATGAAATGTGAAACCCTAACTTTATATTCCAAAAATTATAGAACCAATCATCCAAAAACTTGCATGGAGGGCACTTATCAATTTCAACTACAACAAAAGATATAGTAGTGTCCTTAAGCCTATTTTTCTCCTTAACAATTTCAGCAATCATCTCAGAATTGGGAGTCAAAGAAAAATGAGCTGAGGAAGCTAGAGGGTTCATACCATCAAGGGCAACCTCATTGTGCTCAAGATCAGCAATAACAAACTTGGTTCGCGCATCAATACCTCCAGTTGAGTTAGCCACCACCTCTGAGAAAGATCTAGGTTTGAAGGCATTGGTAAAAGCCAGGTGGGGGTCACCATTACAGTTGGCATGTGTGTTTGTAGAGGATGAAGGAATCAAAGGCATTGAGGAACTAAATGAAGCACCTGCAAAAGCGTTAGATGAAGAGCCACCCCCTGTTTTGGTCATACACATGTGGACACTCAGGTGTCCATCGTTGTCAACTCCCTAACTTTCCTTCACCACAATGCTAGCAAAAAATTCCAAAACCCTAAACTGGCACTGAAGACACAAAAGCATAGCAAAAAATTAGTCGCAAAAGTGTAGCCTCTGCAAAAATGCAGACCCCCTTAAAAAATCAGTCGCAAAAATGCCAAAGAACTTCAAATTTGTGTATCATCAGATTTGTCACTCTGTGTTCTCTATAAGATTAACAATTCATTCTCAAATAAAAAAATATAAGCAGTCATTCTAGCCGAATCTAGATCTGCCCTTAGAAGATGAAGAAGCAGACCATTCGCCAATTGTCAATCTTACGTCTATTGTTATTTATTTTTCAGAGATCAAAAATTATATATTGATTTTTCAAATTTTTGTATACATTCGTTTGAGTTAAAAGAATTTTTATGACTAAATATTAGAAATAAAAATTTCTTGATTTTCTACTTTTGAAATATCTTAAATTCTTTTTCTAAAGACCCTAAATATTTTTTTTTATTAATATTTATAAATTTATATATTATTTTTACATAACCTAAATATTTATATTTTCTTTTTTTAATGTGTAAAAATTATAAATATGTTTAATATCTAAATTGAAAACTAAAAACTATATATTTCTTTTGAAATATCTGGAGTGATTTTAGAAACTTTATCTTTTTTAATATAAGATTTAGAACAACAATCAATTTACTTTTTTCCTTTCTTTAAATATATTAATAATTTTAGAATCTAAAAATTTAAAATTAGAAACTTAAAAAAATTTATTTTTACAATTAAGGAAACATCAATAAATGATTGATATTAAATAATGAAAATTAAAAAGTTAAAAAAATAAATAGCAATGTTTTATATGAAAAAAATAATTAGCAATATTTTATATGAATTTATTTATCTTTTTTATGTAGATTCAGTATTGGTTGAGCTCAAATATAAATTATGCTATAAAAAATGAGCACATCAAGCTTTTAAATTAGGGGTACAACAATTAAAGAACCCACCAAAATAGAGAATCTATGCACGAGATTAACCTCCAAAAATTATCCAAAGCCAAATCTGAAACACAATTTATTCTGGTTTCACTACCAAAAACTATAAAAAAAACTTGATAAAAAAAGAGCATTTTCATTTCTACCAATAACCAACATCAAAAATTTCAAGATCAAAAAGATTAAAATGTGATAATGCCTCACTAACTTCCATAAAAAAAATCATAGCATATTGGTTGGATTGGAATCATGGTGGAGGTAAGCCATTGAATATGTAAAACCAAATCGATATAAAACATTTTAATGTTAATAATGTCACCACTGTATTTGGAGATACATGTATGCTATGCAAATATAGAAGCTCCCTTGAAAAAGTGTAAAATGGACATCACGAAACAACTAACGACTAAAAGAAACAAATTGACAAGTAATAGAAACAATGTAATGTATAATGTTACAAGTCGTAGAAATGGTCAAAAATATAGAAATAAAAGTTGTAATGGCTAAAAGAATGTCTCAGTTACATCTTTCAATAAAATCAAATGGATGGTGATTTCAAACAACATTGGAACAAGTTTTCACTATTGTCGAAGCCTATGGAAATGTGAAATTGTGAATAACTGAATATGTCTTTACCTATTTTCTCCTCATCCCTAGATTCATCAAGGTCCTCTTCTGCAATATGATAAATCATGTCAAGAACCTTGCAAACTACTATGTTGCTGAAAAATCTCTTGGGATACATTGAGTGAAAAAGTGTCTGAATCCACAATATCCTACCATGTAAAATAAAAAGTGAGTTTATATGGTGCCATGTGTATCATACTACTTTAAAACTAAAACAAAACAGATAGGCAGGAACAACAATGATAGATACTGAACTTCAAGAAAGCAAGGTACTTGGAAAGAAGTTCTTCAAAGTCCAAACTCATCAGAAATGAAGACATGCCTAAAAAATAATATAATATTTGCCTTGCTAGTATAGTAAGTTCTCTAGTACAAAAGAGGGTTGTAGTATATCTTTACCTTTTGTGGTCTTGCAGTTGGAAAACCACTTGAGTTGTAGATGTGGATAAGTTGTTCACAAGGGCATAAGAAATTTCATATTAAAATTTAATACAATATAATATTTCAAAATCATCTATGAGATGCTATGGGTTGTAAGAATGACAAAAAATAGAAAAGTTTGAGGCTAGCTCATAGTACTTTGGGTTAGTATTAGGGCATTTCTTATTGAGTAAGTTATTGAACATAATACCATCAATTATGTCAATTATGGCATAAGGAATTGGTCTTCTTTTAGCTCTATCCAATCATTGAGGCGGATATCCATTTCTTGATGAGAAGGCTATCATGTCCTTTATCCAACTCCTTGAATTCTCATTTTTTACTTGTTTTTTTGTCAATACCAAGACAAGTACTTCATTTGCTTCTTGAGATGAGACCATATGCTTGCATAGTCCTTTCCCTCTTACCTAAAGTGTAGTGCCTGCCCTAATTCACATTTTTTCTATTGTTGTCGAACTCTTTTAGGATAGTTTTATGTTGATGATTATTAGTGACATTATTTTGAGATTATCAGATATTGTCTCAGATTCAACTTATTATATGATGAGATTACTTGGTACTTTATATTAAATCATGTATGCATGATGATTATTATAGTGTTTGCAATTATTGATGATGATTAGTTAGATGATTTATTATCATATGTGTTTTCTTATGGATACTTACCACATACTTGCATTTGTATGGTGTGAGTGTTTGTTTTATTTCTGTATGGCGTTTATGATGTGGTTAAGGAAGGGAGTCGTAGTCACCTATTAGTCGAGATATACATGATGCACCACTTATTTCCATTGCCTGTTTAGCTCAGTATATGTTGTGCTTGTACATGCATGGATTTTATGCAGGTTGCAGGTATCGGGTATCGACTTCCTTGAATTGCCAAGATGAGAGTACCCTATCGCATTATCTCAATGGTAAGAGAGGGGAGATAAATTCTCAAGTCCAAATCCCAACCCTTTAAGCCATTTGTCCTAATTGAAAATTAGGACAAGTATTTTAGTTGAGTACCCTCCGAATGCGTCGGATGACGTAATTTGTGATATTAACCACTTAGTTTGATTTTGTATGTGCTTTTCTATGATGGGTTTTTGTATTTTACTTTATGAGTCTTTGGGGTATTTTCTACTAATTAAATCTAATTAAAAGATTTAATTAAATGGAAAATTATTATGGTATTTTAATATTTTATTTTATTTTATTGATTGGGAAATTAATTAATTTAAATAATTAAATTTGAAGATAAAAGTTATAATTTTAAAGTTGGAATGTGATAATATTTATTTAATTTAATAATAATATATTTAGAGTTCATTTTTAAATAAATGCTAAATAATGTTATTATTTAAGTTAATAAATATTTTATCAATTAAGTTTCAAAAATAAATTTAAAAGTGGAAAAGATATTAAAATTATTAAAAGATTTTAGATCGCATGATGCATGCATGTGACTAAAATATATTAAGATAAAACAAGTGGATTTAAAAAAGTGAGTGCATGAGATTTAAAATTAATAAATTAATTTAAAAAGAGTGAAGTGAATATTAAATAAATTAATGTGCATTATTTTAATATTTATTCACACAGGAGTATGCGAACTCTTGTCATGTTGATGACATAGGAGTTTGCACTCTAATTATGCACGTGTTGTCTACACTTAGGAGTTAGCATATTATTTGAGCACATGGTGTCTACAACATTTTAGACACCTCATCATGTTTATCTTCTTATCGTGGAAGATATGTGCTTAGTTATCATGCTTATCTCTTAGTTCTTTCTAGACACATTCTAGATGCATCTTAGAGGCCTCTATATACAAGCTCTCCTAGTGTGTATGGACATCCTCATATGCTTCTACAAGCTCATATGCTTTGACATGCTTATATGCTTCTGCATGCTTTTATATGCTCCTACATGCTCATAGGCTTCTACAAGCTCATATGCTTCTACATCCTCATATGCTTCTACAAGCACTCCTAGTCACTTGGGGTGGGTTCGATCCTTGGAGGAATTGTGAATGTTGGAGAAGGAAGGAATTTTCGGAAAGAAAAAGGTTCTAAGAGGAGGAGCTTCTCTACAATTTTTTGAGGCATAGTAAATTAGCATTAGTGTCCAGGTAGGCACTCATGATTATTTCGCATATTTTATTATGCTCTTTCCCTTCCTGTCTTCATCGTGTCTGTTATGTGTGTCTGAATAATTCTCTATGAATGAATATTCAATTTTGTAATTCGAGCATGCATATTGTTTCATCCAGTTATGGGAATTAAAAATATTATTGCAATCTTCCCTTAGTAGAGTCAGGATTTGGAAATTGATTCGATTTTGGGTTTGAATTAAAATTGAATCTTATTATTATGCATTAGTTTTATAAGATTTATTAACTAATCTAATTTAATTTAATTTAATTAAGACTAGTTAATAGTAGAAAGAGTCTAATTAATTATTAGTCAATTTTAGTAAATGGATTTTTTAATGAGGGCAAATTAAAAGAAAAGAGATTAATAAGTGTTTAGTAGAATTAGCCAATAGTGGCATGTTGTGATGGTTAAGTTGTTGTGTTGCTATCCTTGCCATCAAGGATCAAATCTCATGGGGATGAGGTCCCCCGTTTGTGGCCTCATTGGTTCATAGCTCCAAGTCAAAGCGTTTAACCCTCTTTAAAAAAAAAAAATAGTGTTTAGTAGAATTAAATAATTGAATTATTAATGAGATTGATTTTACTTAAAATCAATGAAGATTATTTTAAATAAATGATTGTCCTTGAAGTGTTTTAAGGAAATTGTAAACTAATTATTTGAATGTTGATAAGTACTATTCTAATGTTTCGAATAATGTGAATGATTTTATCTAAAAGTCAATGGGAACTAGTTCAATGATTTAAATAAGTAAATAATTATCTTATGATTATTTTAGAAAATTGTTTAAATTAATGGAGGGATAATTCTATGCATTATTTGAAAAATAAATCAGTTGACTTGTAGAAGAATCTTATACTCTTGAAATATACTTGAAACAAAATCTGAAACCTAATATTTGGCTTAACCATGTGACTGTATCTTGTTTCTCTATGTTGTATGTGTTTTGGGGTTTGTCCTAGCTTTGACCAATTTTAGGTTGTTACTAGAGGCTCGGGGGTTATGAAATGTGATGTCATGTTGATGTTATTTGATCTCGATTATTTTTAAGACCCAACCATGGTAATGTGATGGTATGCTTTATGAGATGTTTGTATTTATCGTTTTTTGATGTTTTTCAGTCTTCTTGTGTGAAGCTGAGATTTATGTGTATGAGACACTTGACTTAACCATTTTTGAGTCATCGATCAGTTATACTTGGGTTACTTTCCAGTCGCCTTGATGGGACTAAAGTGTTTGTTTTGATCTTGATGATGTCATGTTGTGACATGTTTTGACTTGACCATTTTGGAGTCTTCGATCAGTATTACTTTGAGATACTTTTTGGTTGCTTGTTGAGAACCAATAGATATTATGATTATCATTGGATGCTTTTCAGTTGCTGGTGGAGAACTGATGTGATTATTTTGATTATCTTTATGATGCTTTCTAGTCGCTTGTATAGGACTGAGGTGATTTTGTGATTTGTGATTTCATGAGCCTAGGGTAGGTTATCTACTTGTAGTGTCAGGAAGTGGCTTGCAATGAGGGCCGGGGCCCTAAGTGGCTGCCAGGGTAACTCATTGTAAGTTATTTAATAAGTGAAAAAATTTACACTAAATGGGGATTAAAATGAACCTAATAAGATAATTGTATGTTCTCGCCCATGCCTCGAGTGCTAGTACAGGCTAGGATGGGAGTAGAGAGAATGCCTGGTTGCGACCTTGCATTCTGTAGTATGCCTCGTCAGTATGAGAAGATACTAGTGTTCGCATAGGGATCACTAGGGGGCTGAGATCTATTGAGAGACTACCAGGGTAACTCTAGCGTGATCCATGTGATGACACTTTTCTTCTTACATAGTAAGTTCCCTACATGTCTTGTGTGCCTCTGGGTATAAGTATTGGCCCTTTATATTGGAACCTTGAGTTAGTATACTTTTAGGATTTCCTGGACTAAGAGAGTACTTGTGCTATGTGATTTGATATCTTGTTTGGGACTTGAGACTATCTCCTTTGCACAATGGGAGTGGGCCATTTAGGTCCCACGCGGTCAGGTGGTAGTGCTTTTTCACTCTCACCATTTGAGATATGTTTGTAGTCACCGCGGCTGGAGCATTATTTGTGGTATTTACCTTCATTCTATTCATGGATCTTATGATGGATGTTATTTACTAGTACGTTTCTCTATATTGATGATTAGTATGTGATAGATGATGTTATCTACTTTGTAAGATCATCTTATGCTTTATTCTTGCATGTTAGATTTCTTTATGCATATGATGTAGTATGTTTTAGGAGTGACATCCCTACTATGATAATGCTGATGATCTCTTTGGTGACTTCGGATGTTATGCACAAGGGATGGCTAGGGCCCATGATGGTCTAATGATGTTATTGATGGTTGGGAGGAATTGCACACTTAGATAATTGTGTTTGTGATGGATGGTTATCTTTCACGATGATTGTTATATCTTTATTGATGGATGGATGTATCATGGATGTTAATAGTTTCATTTACTTTATTGTACTTGTATCATGGATTTGATGAGGATGATGTATCTTTATTTTTACGTATGTTTAATCTTTTAAGCTTTTCATACCCTGTGACATGTACAATGGATGATTGAGTATTCCAAATTTAATTGCCAAGAGGCATTCGAAACAAATGTATATTATGGACATTGGACTTTTTAATTATTCTTTCATGTGGATGTGGTAGTTTTTAGACTTAGTACTAGTTAGATTAAATTTGACTCAACGTCTTGGGATCCTTAAGGAATGTAACCTATTATGTATTCGTATGTATGCTTTTAGTTGTATGTATGTTATTGCTTCCGCTACTATGTGTTTGATATGAAAGGTTTATCTTTCATGATTTTTTTAAAAAAAAATTGTTTGGCAAACTTAGTAAAACTTTAGGTTAATTCTTTTGGATTCCTTGGCGGGGCATTACATAAAGTATTTTATAGATGTTTAAAATGTGAAAACTAATGAATGGTTTTGATCTACTTAAAAGATAATTTATAAAAGATTATGATCTATTTAAAAAATCATTTATATGAGCCAGCTTAATAAATTCAGAACTAATTTGCATATAAATACTATAGAACTTAAAACATTTAAAAGATCTTTGATAGCATTTTACCAACTCATATCTGTAATCGTTTATTGAAATGAGTTTACAATTTCCTTACAACTTCTTCCAAATGTTGATAAAAAATGTTTGAAATATTACAACCAAGTCCACAACACCAACACAATTAGTATTACCATTGGAAAGGAAAGACTTGAATGACCATTCAGTTAGGGTTAAGTAAACTAATTGAAAAGAAAATGTGTTGTCACATGTGATGTGGGTGTTTCCTAATAAGGATGTGAGTGTGGTGGAGGGAAAAGAGAATGTTTCTTAGCAAAATATAACATCAAAAAGAAGATTTTTATTGTTATTAGTGAAACTATGCAAGAATAATATATGAAATAATCTAAAACTTGGAAGATCAACCAAGTGTTTGCATCGCCGATGTACGTTTAAGTTGGAAGCTTATGTAACGAGACTTGAAACCTTGATCATCAATGCCAATAATAAATTTTCTCATGTAATTGATGTCCATGTTCTATTCCAACTAGGGTAGGTAAGGCTCGAAAATGAGATGACTAGCCGAATTGAAAAAAGTTGAGGCACAGATGCCTACAATTTTAGTAGTTTTATTATTCTCATGCTTGGGTATCGCCATTGGACTTGAGAATGAATATCTTGTTTATTTTAATATGGTGTTCATACTTCTTCCTTCATGTCTATTGTCATTTATCGAAGCACTTCTATAACTTAAACCCACTGCAAAGATTACAAATATAAATCTAGGTGAAGAAAGAAATACGAGCTCTTTCTAGAAAAAAAAACACATATAATACTGACCCAAACCTCAAGGTTGATTAGGAGCACTTCCTTTCTACGCTTTATCACTAATATTCTCCTACTATGTGTGTTTTGTTTGGAGACAACCAAAAATTTATTTTCCCTTCTACCATTTAGTAGTGCAAATGGATCAATCGGGTCTTACATTGGAGTAATGGGATGGTGATACAATGGCTAATTTAAGTAGCAACTCCTCTATAGTTGGACTTGAGGGGGTTCCAATGGCTTTTCCCATAAAAGATTTTGTATAAGGATTTGAGAGAAGAAGGTGGAATCAATTGGATTGAAGTAGATTAAGGGTAGAATTTCACAATGCACTCTTGTAGGCTAGTAGATAAAATTTAATTTTTTTAGCAAAGCAACAATTTTCCTACACTAAATTGGATAATGAATATGGAATATGATAGATATAGAAATTTAAAATGGGGAAAAATAATTTGTAATCAAAATAGAAAGATAGGTAATACTTACTGCTCAAATATTGGTTTCTAAATTTGCAACCCAGACAATAGGTAGGAGAAACTATGGAAACACTCCAACAAAAAATTGATATATCAAAATGTGCAGATCATGGTACTGTAATAATAGAATCATTAACCCCAACCTTTGACACTTGGTTTTGGAAATAGAAAATGCATGCCATGTATAGCTACCAACCTAACATGCAAAATGCCACATAAAACCTCCCAACTAGTGACACCTTTACTTTCATTTTTTCCTGAAATTTTCTAAACAAAAAATGGAGAAGACTACTGGGAAAAATACCAATAGCCAATAAAAATAAAGTAATTTATATTTATGACTTGTATTTAATTCTATAATTTCTTCCACACTATAGTTTTTGGTATGATTTTTTCATCTTTCCTGATTTCCAAAGAAGAAACTTATACTGAAAAAATAGTTGAAAACTATAGTATCTGTTGGTCTCAGATTGGTTTTGACAATTGAGTGTCAACACACTTAACCAATTTTCATATAGAAGCCAAGTACACTATATATGTCAAACTACAATATGTATCGAGCCAGAATTTCTACAGGTGTTGAGTGACTTTAGGTGTCAAGCAATCTTCAGGTGTTGAGTGAAGATCAAGTGCCGAGTGACTTCAGGTGCTAAGTGAACCATATGAGCCGAGTGATATGTAGGTGCCGAGTCATAGTTGATGCCAAGCAAGCCAGAATGCAATATGTGCCAAGCACCAGTAATCCAGTATGTATTGAGTAACATAGAATTAGCATATGAGTTTGTCCCTTCACAAACTCAGAGGTAAACCATTTTCTAAGTTGACATAGAAGAATCTCAAAGGGATTAAAAGATAAGATCAAATCTTTTCATTTTCCTATGCAGTTAGCATGCAGCCAATAAGAAAAATAGAGAAGGCATGCAACCAATAAGAAAAGTACAAGGAATGAGCAGGAATTAAAGATTCAATATGGATTGTAGATCCATACCTAACCCTAAGTCTTCAAAATCTTTAAAAGGAGGATGAAAACCCATTGTATACATGGATGAGAGCAATGTATGGGTAAACTATAGTGAAATTCAGTGGGAAGAGTGAAGATACTTAGAGGAACATAGCAACATTGCAGTATCTAGTTGATTAGAACAAAGCAAGAGCATCAAATAGATATCAGATCTCAGAGGATCAAGATTAGAATGAGCAAATCAAGTGCCTGAATTCAGCAATCAAGGATTGTAAGCTATCAAGTTTATAAGTCTAATACTCTCTAGCAATTGTATTAGAAGGAAAATCCTATGTTGATAGGTTAGCTTAACAACTAGGTTGTAGATCCTTTGAAGAGGTGATAAAATCCTTTAATAGGGTGACACTTCATGTAAAGTGTTTGTAAATCCTTTAAACATATCACTATTGATATAGTGTAAAGCCTTTAATAGGGCAGGCCTTTCAGAGGGCAGACCAACAGAAGTGGTCAAACATTATTACTACAGTGATTTTGTGGGTATCATCCCCACCCTAGTTTTACCTTCTCATTTTGGAGGGTTTCTAGGTTACAAAATTTTGGTGTTATGTTTTGTTGTTTGATATGTTTACATGCATGAAGTTTATTTTCAGATTAAAAGTTTTTAAGTGTGATACTTTTGATTCACCCCCCCCACTCTCTCAGAAGTATTCTTCCCATTTTAGTATTCCATGGGCCAGGTCCATCCATACCTGAGTCATAAATGCAACCAAGTAATGTAATTTTTACCCATGTACATTGTTTCTAATCCTCAAATTTTCCTACTTATACCTCTCTTTCATCATGATCTTTTAAAAGGGAGCACTTCCCCTCAAACAAAGAGGGTTTCTAGATAGATTATTTCTCTTTTTGTGTTATGCATGTAGTTAGTGATGAAGGTGGCTCTTAATTGTTGGTTTCTTTGTATAATCATGTGTAAATCTTTGAATAATTATCTGTAGATATTTGAAAAGTATATCAAGCACAACCCCTTTTAAGAACCCCAAAATTTTTTAGCCCTAGGAGGACGAAACCGAAATGGGTTCCAAGAAAACTATGCTAAGCTATCTTTTGTTTTGGTTTTCTTTAGGAGGGTCTGGGAATTTATCTCATATAATGTTGCTTATTTTGAAGAACAAATAGTACAATTTCAGAATTTAAAGGGCATAGGGCATAGGGTAGTCTCATAAATATGTTGTTAGTACTTGTTGGTAGGCAAGTACTATTGTAATTAAAGTTGTTTAACTTGTTATTGTTTAATTTTTTTGACTATTCATAAACAACTAAATTAAATAATATTTATAAATTATTTGTTATTCTACTAATGTCTACATATAATTTTTTCTTAATTTTTTCAAATTTTAAAATAACTTTACTTTCTTTCATTGGATAAAAGTTGTGGGGTCTTATATAGTTTTTTTTGGAGTGCTTAGGATTATAATGGAAAGCTTGACTACCCCATTCTTTCTATAGTTTTGTTGTGTTTCATTCAGTGGTTAGCTTGCTAATTTTACTTTCATAATCCCTTATTAGTACTTGTTGGTAGGCTAAGTACTATTGTAATACTTTTTGAATTTTATACTTTAACCAATGATTAAATTTTTTGTTTTCTACATGTTTGAAATAATCATTCTTTAAATTTCCTTATCAAACTATTACATTGCATATTATAGATGCAAGTTTTTTAACTTTACAATTTTTACAAAATAGTTTTCTACAATTTGATTGACTGAACTCATTTACCTCTTATATTGCGCTAGATATGATGGATTTTAAAACTAATACTTTTTAGACCTAGTTTTTTATTAAATTGATGTGATTCATTAATGTAAGAATAAATTTTTGAATGCAAGTGATTTGATTTAGATTTTTATATTTTAATATTGTATTTTCTTATAATATAATTTTGTCTTCAAAAATACTAAAAAATTTATATTATTTATATTAGATAATTGTTTAATAAATATTATTTGATATTATTATTATGAAAATATTGCTATTTTCATATTATAATTTATTTATAATATATCAATAATTATATTTATAAATACTTTTTTTTAATATATTATAATAAATTTATTAAATTAAAATTAGATTTATATAAAAACTAAAGACAAGTACTAAGCCACTATGTGGCACTTGTTGTATTTGTCGTAAGAAAAATACTATTGATTCAGTTTTACAAAAAGCATAATTAATTTCTACCATTTCCACCAATCACAAGTTATAATTTTAGAGCAAATGAAACTTGTCTAATGCTTTATTATTTACTTTTGAATTTTTTATATAAAATAAAATATATGATTGGCTCAATTGTTTTTGCCTTATAGAAGCCCTTTTTTCGAAAGGTTCTCATATTGCACTTTTTCCACCAATTTTCATTTATATTATTTATTTTACAATAAATCAATTCAATAGTCTAAGTTTTGAAGAGATTCATATAATTTCTCACTAAACTTAAACAATTTACAAGTTTTATTTCTATTAATTTTCACTAAATGGCCAAATCAAATAGTTAAAAGGGATGGATAAGAGAAAATATTAATTTAACTTTTAGAAGATTACTTTTTATAATTTTTCAATAGTTACGATTTATTTTCTAATTTCATTTTTAATCAAAATCTATACTTTATATTTGTAAAGAAAGTTACTTCTATATTTTTAATGACTTATGTTGTGACCAACAAATGAAAGTAATAATAATTAGAATAATTAAGAAAAGTACCATTTTAGTTAACTTTAATATTCTATTAAATTTTTAATTTAATTTTAAAAAATTCCCCCATTTGCATTAAAATTATATAAATATTATGAAAAAAACAATCCTATTTATTTCACATGATTATACAATTAAAAGATTTGTTAATGTATAAATATAACATTAAAGAATTATCTTGCTAATGTTTTATCACAAACAAATGAAGTAATAATAATTAGAATAATTAAAAAGATAACATTTTAGTTAACATCAAAATTTTACTAAAATTTTGATTTACTTTTAAAAAAAGTTTCCATTTGTATTAACACTATATAAAATATTATAAACAAACCAACCCTATTTATTTCACATGATTATATGATTAATAGATTTCTTAATGTATAAATATAACATTAAGCTAGAAAGACTTTGATAAAAATGGAATGATCCCCAAGTCTAACTAACTCTTAAAAAATGAACCCAATCATTCAAATCAAATAATGTCTCAATCAATTGTAGATATCTATACTAATTGACCATGCAATTATTTTTTATTATAGATGTTTTATGATAGATTATTCCATGTCAAGGCTCATTGTTGTTCTTTTCTAGTTATTAATTTGATGGACTAGATTTGATATGATGGTTATTTGGTATTCATATTCATGCATTTCTATTCCATTGCAATTCACTAAAATGACAAGTACACGCCACTACGTGGCACTTGTTTTCCTTTAGTGCTCATTGTCGGTATGTAATTCTATTTTTATTTTCTTTAAACATGATTTTATCTTGATTTCCATGATCATTTGGATTGATTGTTTCATTCTTAAACTTTGTACCACAATTTTTGTTTGTTGTTTTTCATAAAAATGATTTATATGTTACACATTTTATGGCCATATTGGTTTAAAAAGTGGTCTTTTATATATATATTTTTAAGCTTGGTCATTTTTCATAATAATTATTTTGTTTTTCAATGCAATCTTTATATTGATGTAATTTTTTGCAAATCTGTAGCCTTATTAATGGCTATTTATACTTTCGAATAGATCTATGATGGAAGTTCTATTTTCTTTCATTGTTCACTCTCTCTAGGTTTTTTTGTAACAATGCGAAAAATTTCAAGTGAAGATGAAAGATCTTGTATTTATCTTCCACACTTGTACTTATCTTACAATGCATGTTCATTTGGGTCTACTTAGTAAATGGGTTCTTCTTGGGTTTTCAAGATTA
The DNA here is from genome assembly GCA_028749045.1 of Cupressus sempervirens. Classification (NCBI taxonomy): domain Eukaryota; kingdom Viridiplantae; phylum Streptophyta; class Pinopsida; order Cupressales; family Cupressaceae; genus Cupressus; species Cupressus sempervirens. The sequence goes on along the minus strand of CM053786.1, from coordinate 290,451,613 downwards.
ACTAATGTTCCAAACCAACAAGAATTATATTTAGAAGGGAAATGGCTATTGTGTCCCTAAGCATTAATATGTTTATATGGATGGTTATTTTCCATTATGAATTTGGTCAAAATATTGCATGGTCTCATCACTCTTTGGTTAAAGAAGTGAAACATTTGCTTTAATGTTTAATTTTATTCAGACTTATTATTACAATTCCATTGATTATTTCTAGTTCAAACATTATCCAAGACATCAATATCCTAAATGGTCATAGAGAAACTGATTAATTAATGTAATTTATCATTTTTGTGTGTCTATTATAAAGCACAATCTTGTATACAACATTCAAGCAAGTGTTGCATAGTAGTGTGTAATTTATATTGTAATTATAAAAATAAAATATTATAAGAATTATAGAAATAGAATATTATAAGAATTATAGAAATAGAATATTATAAGAATTATAGAAATAGAATATTATAACAGTTATAGAAGTAGAATATTATAATAATTAACTAATGTATTAAAAAAAATTAGATATACAAAAAGATAGATGCATTGATAAAAAATATTATTTATCAATAGTTTTGCACTATATAATTTTTTACTAATATAAAATTCTACCATAAAATAATAAAATAATATAACTTAGTTTTATATATTGGTTTTATTTTTAAAATGGGAGTTTATGTTTGTAGTTCTAACTATGTATAATTTAGTGTTTGTAAAGCTAACTATTTAAAAAATAATAATAATCATAGTATGGAAATCAAGTTTTAAAAAATTTAAATGGTAATGTATCATGATTTTGAAGAAAATAATAGAAAGTAAGTAATACACAATTTTAATAATTTATTTTTAATATAAATGCATCTCCTAAATTCTTGCCGAAGAAAAAGAATTATGGATCTAGCATCCAAAAAAATGGGTCCTATAACACAAAATTGAGTTAGCCAATCAAAATATAGAAAAATAATTCTAAAAATATATGAAATTAACTAAAATTTAGAAATATTTTAATTGTCAAAAAAAATACTTCTTTATGATTGGTGTGAATGAATTCATAATTGGAGAAAGTGAATACAATATATTCCCTACGACAATTACAATATTGCCTGTAGTAATTACGATCATGTGTATTAATGAAGTAGTTATTTGTAATTAGTATAAATCATATTTAGAATATATAGACTAGCACTTGCACCATGCAATGTGTATGCTAATAGTAGCATATGATGCACAACTTCTTCAATGTGACTAAAGGAAGAAATGTTTTGTCCACACCAAAATCAACAATTTATAACAAATACACATCATAAATCTGTAAAATTACAAGACATTTGTGTGGGGCTTGTTGTATTGGTATTTGTTGTATATTTTTAGGTTAAATATTTAGGTTTAAGGTTTTCATGTTTAAAATATTAAAATTTGTATAGTTGCTATTACATTTCAAGTTGTAATATTATTTTTTAAATGTCGATTTCAAAACAAATTAGCTATAGTTTGACTTGTTTTCTATTCCTTTTACCTTTTTAATTATTTTAAGACTTGTATTATTGACAAATGATGGCTGAGTTCCACACAATGTTGCAAGCCTGTAAGTGCATATGAGCTACACAAAATAAATTTTGTATAGTTTCTATTAGGTTTTAAGTTGTAATATTATTTGTTAAATGTCAAATTCAAAACAAATTAGCTACAGTTTGACTTTTTTTCTATTCCTTTTTCCTTTTTAATCATTTTAAGACTTGTATTATGGACAAACGATGGTCACATTCCACACAATGTTGCAAGCCTGTAAGTGCATATGAGCTACACAAAAATAAAATGTGTGTAGTTGCTATTAGGTTTCAAGTTGTAATATTGTTTTTTAAATGTCAAATTCAAAACAAATTAGCTACAATTTGATTTGTTTTCTATTCATTTTTCCTTTTAATCATTTTAAGACTTGTATTATTGACAAATAATGGTCAGATTATACACAATGGTGCAAGCCTATAAGTGCATATGAGCTAGGCAAAAATAAAATTTGTATAGTTGCTATTAGGTTTCAAGTTGTAATATTATTTTTTAAATGTCGAATTCAAAACAAATTAGCTACAATTTTACTTGTTTTATATTGCTTTTTCCTTTTTAATAATTTTAAGGCTTGTATTATTAACAAACGATGGTCAAATTCCACATAATGTTGCAAGCATGTAAGTGCATATGAGCTATGCAAAAATATTATGGTGAAGGTTGTCATAACTGATCAAAAAATGAAACATATTTCAATCTAGTCGAGGAGATGGAAGCCAATGAGGTCTCAGGAAGAAAATCAATGCGGTTATAAGGTTAATAACTTCATAGAGAAAGACATTATACATTGCCCATTATATTGATCATCGTATCTAAATTACGAATACAACCATGGGTATTCTACCTATAGCTTGAAGCATGTTTTGTATCCATTCCATACACATGATTAAAATCCATGAACGTAGTCCTCACTCATGACATGGTGAGATAGTAGAAGAAAATCATTTGAATATTATACACTCCTCATTTGGTAACTCGGGCATTGGCAGGAAACTCCAATCTTTCTAAGATGCAATAATGTTGAAATATAAGCCATTCCTCTTGATCACATTCATAGGGTAAAAGCACAAACTTGTGTGCCCCTTTTGTAAAGGAAAAGGCTAACAAAAGTATAACTGTTCACCTTCAATGACATAACATTGGTATTATTATTTAGAATTTGAAAATGAAGTAAACTAATGAAATGTGTAAAAATGGATGAAGTTGAGGATTATAATTTTTAATAATTATTTGGAATAATAAATGATATATTTTCCTAATTGTTATAGACAATTTTTTTGTTGCTGAAAAACACTGAAAATTAGGGGTTTAGTTCCCACCATAAAACTATATGGAAATAAACATATTTCCATTTAAACTCTGACTATGTTATAGATAATATATATAGCTAGAACAATCCAAAATAAAAATTGACTTTAGACCTATATTTTCTCTTTTATAATGATTCAAATTTCAACTCACCCGAAATCAATAGTTTTCATCTCCCACCACATTTTTCAAAACAAATATATTCTGACTAGAAGATAAATTATACATTCTAGAAAAGGACTCTCTCTTCTAGAACATCATATAATTTTAAATTTTTTTTATATGATTTAATATTTTTCTTTTCTCAAAATCAACATCTTTTTAAGTGTTAAAATGCATGCTTGTAGAATTTTTGAATTAAAACATACTATATATAATTTAAACACTATAAACTCTATATGACAATATTCTTGACTTGGTGCTCTTTAAAATGGTGTTTATATGTTACTAAAATAATATCATAAAAAAGGTAAGAGCTATTGAAACATTAGTTTTCTGAAATAATTTTATTTCTTTAGTAATTGGATACAAACTAATATAAAACATGTATTTAATAGATATTTTCAATTGGAAAAGTGTGAGACCGTATATAACTTAGCTAGAATGAATTTACCTAGGTCATATGTTTGAACAAAAATGATTTTTGGATAAAAATACTCAAATCTAGTCATTTTGATAAGTCAGCCTAAAAGGTGACACAACTTTGTACTTTTACTCCATAATGAAAGACAATAGTTAAGTGAACCACAATCACTAAGGCAAGAAACATATACAATTAATATTTTCCTCATCTATTTCCCATGCAAGAGTCTGTTCATATGTTAGTAGCTTCAATGAATGAAGGGTGGATTCCAACGGGTATGACTATCACCTGTAACATTGTGCTCTTGTTTAAACTGGAAATATGTTCTCAAACAACATCATACATCTATAGGGAACAACCGTGCCTGAGGTCTCATATTGATTAAAACTCAAAATATATTTCCCATACTTTTAACTACTTCCTTCCGTGTGTAATTGGCCCCCCTAAAACTTATTCATCGGTATGCTTTTATGAGTATCCCTAACTATTTTATAAGCTCCTCCCCAATAATGAGCTTCATATAACTAACAAGGTAGTGATTTTCATTTCATTAAATTTTTTGTTTTAAATTATTGGTGGCATCCAAACTTTTCTAGAAATTGTCAATTTGACAACATCCAACATTAGACACTATTCTAACGTATGACAATTTTCTGGCCATTGTGTGCCACAATAAATAAGCCTATCAACTTAATTATAATTATTTTTCTACGTGATTTATTGAACATTTTTCTCCATTTGATTTCTAATATTATCCTTGGTAAATATCTTTAACTAGAATTGTGAAATTGTTGGGTGAATTTAGTTGATAAATGTAATGAAATAAACATGAATTTGGGCAATAAATTTGTTGAATGTTTGGTTCACATAGACTACCAAAGAAAATGTACAAATGAATGTAAAGATATAAATAAAATTAGCCTCAAGTCTTCAAATAATCAATTAAAATATCTCTATAATTCAAATAAATATTTTCAATCATTAAAGTTATAATTACAATTAAAAATTTAATTTCAATTCTAATTAAGATATATTCAATACTAAATACAAAGTAACTAAATAATAATTACTATTATAAAATAAATTACTATGCTACTGCAAGGCAAGTACTAGCCACTATGTGGCACTTGTTTATTTAGAAGTATAAAATTAAAAATTTGGAGAAACAAATTATAGGAATAGAATCTAAAGAAAAGGAGGGATAAATATTTGTGAAGTTATATTGTGTTTTTATCTCATTTTTTCTCACAATCTAGGTAATGATTATGGGAGTTTAGACTCTATTTTTGTAGAATTGTAGGTTCCATGATAATAATAAAATTGGAGACAATTTATTTGGAATCTTTTTGGATACATGTTATTATCTTCCCACCCAAACTAAAAATAATTGTGCTTAATGGGATATGAGAGCAATAATTGTTAAGTCCTATGATCTATTTAATCCACCCAAATTCAACTCTAGTTCATTTTGATATGACTTATTTTCATTTGTTTATATGTACATTTATTTTGTTCCTAATTTTATTTTATGAATGGATTCCTTCATGGATGTAAAAGGAAAATAATTTCTTTGGAAGGAAGAGTGAGGAGAGCGGACATAGGGAGAGGGATTTGCAACCAAAGTTTCATAGAGCCCTCATTACTTCCTGCATACTGGCATTAATGGCCTCAACCTTGCCAAGGGGTGAGAGGACTAGCCAACTTAAGGCATTTACTCTGGGGGCATTTAATCCCCATAACAATGATAATTCTTTAGTGCCTTTGAAGAACAACTTGCCCAACGTTCATAGCCACTCGAGTTTCCATAACCATTTTACTGCTCTCCATGGAGAACAAAGGGAAGTCACAAAAAAGCCAGTTGATAGAGGAGGCAAAATCTTGTTTAAACGGGTGCTTCAAGGAATTCCCCTAGTCCCAACCAATGCCAAGTTCATCAAAGGATTTTCGTCCCTAACCGCTCAACTCAACGAACACAAAGATGGAGGTAAGGACATTTCTTCATCCTGTCTTGTTATTGAACCTAATGACCAAATGATAGTAGAATTAAATAAAGAGAAGAGTAGGTTAGGTTAAGGAACATTGCAAATTTTTTTGTTGCAATAGACCCTCTCAAGTTGTCATCAAGGAATTATCTAAATGATTGGTTTCAAAGGATTTGGGTTCATAAATTAGGGCACCACTTTTCTTTTTGTCATATGTTAAAGAGAGGTTTATTCATAGTAATATTTTATAACCTTGATACCCAAAAAGCCATTGTGAAAAAATAATTTTGGAAAGTAGGTAATGTAGAGTGTAGGGTACTACCATGGTCTTTTGATTAAATAAATGAAGAAGTCTTATCCCTAGCCAACCCAAGGTGGATAAAGTTAGCAATTTCCTACCTTATGTTTGGAATTTCTTTCCATGTCTGCTAGAATTGTTTGCTAAGGTTCTCAAGGTAGACAGTTATAATACCCTAATCCCTAATGATGATATTAGAATTCTTATTTCCATCTTCCTTGGTGTCGATGCCCCAAAACATATCTATCTGGATATGGGTACCCCAATCATGTGGTACCCCATTGAATATATGGGAAGGCTTAATGCTTGTTATCTTTGTAGGTGGGGAAGCCACAAAAGGAAGGCTTACCTCCTTATTGTAAGAAAAAAACCCCATAAGATTGAGCCACTACCTCTCTCCAATCAACCACCTAAAATTAAGTGTGTTATCACCAGTGGCATGAAAGATTCACTAGTAAAATTTGACTTATTTTTCAATGAAAACTGATCAAATTTTCAAAGCATGTTGGTATAATTTTTGGCCAATTGGTTTGTTGCTATTTTTGTTGTCAAATTTTTGACCAAAGCTTGTAGGTATCAGAATTGCAATGATTTATTTGGTCAAAATTGAACTCTTTTGTCATTGCATCCTGGTGGACACATTGGTTGAAATTGCCACCAAGATTGGTCAAAATTCCACTAGTGTTGGTCAAAATGTCAAAAAATATTTGGTCAAAATTACCACCACGATTGATCAAAAGTTTCACCAATGTTGATCGATGCATCAGTCAAAATGTCGACAAATCTTTGGTCGAAATAGCCACCAAGATTGGTCGAAAGTTCCACCAATGTTGGTTGATGTATTGGTCAAAATTTTGACCAACTTGTTTTGTTTAAATTTTTTTTGACTAACTATAGTGACTTTGTGAATGCTATAAAATGTACCACCTCACACCCTCACAATGGTTAGGGCCTAACTATTATTTAACTTTGTGAGGTTGTGAGACAGTTATCTTTGCCTTATCTCTGCTTCACAACTACTAGACATGAAATCCCTTATTGTCATGTGATGTCATGATCATTGTTTTGATGATTTTCATCCTTAATTTTGTAGCATCATGACTAAAAACTATAACTATAGGTAAATCCATGCAAAGCTGTGAAGACCATTAATTGTTTCATATTTCTTTGTTCGCAACTTTGCAAGCTAAAAATTGTCAACTGCCCAAAGCCAACTATTTCATTTTTCTTTGTTCCCAACTTTGTGACCTAAAAATTTCCAACTACATGAAGCCAACTTTTTTATGCCATTGCAGTTTTGTGACTTCATTTCTTCATTGACCATGTAGACCTACGACCATTGATTGCTCCATCGCGACTGCTTGTTGTTTCTTTTCACTGACTACTATAAAGTGGTGATAACCACTAGATTAACTGTCATCACACCATCATGACTTAGGTTCTTAACTTAGTAAATAACCTTGCAATGGTGCAAAAAATGACTATGCAACTATGCAACCTTGACTATTGTTTGTACTTAACTCTTTGTGATAGTGTGAATAATGCATTCCGCATCATCACCATCTTGACCCTAGGTTAACCTTGATCGCTTGAGATGGTGTGAAATATACTACTCTAGTTAGCTTTCATGTTGTCAAAACTTAAACTCTGAAGATCATTTCAATGGAATGTATCAATGAAAACCAGTCTACATCTATCGAAGGGATGCTCCTTCAAAAACTGAATATGAACCAATTTGCATCTATCAAAGGGATACTCCTTCGAAAAACATAATATGAAAACTTTGTCTAGAATAACCAAGTAAATGTAGCTATCTCAAATTAAGCTACTATCAATGATTGCTAACTTAAGGTGGCTCTTCAACAGTGCTACAACCATACATCAAAAACAAGTTATGCAAAAAACAATATTTTTCAAATGAATGTTTTTACAAAGAATGAAAAAAGAGAACCCATTGCACCACATACCTTTTCTCAATAACTTCTAGTCACTCCTCCCTTTAGCTCCCACCTATTAGCTCCCCAACCTATGAAGTAGTGCAAAAAAGATTAACTTTTGACCAAGAGATGTTGATTGCAACCATAAGCTTAAACATATGTAGTCTAAAAGACAAAAGAAATAAAAATCCCTAATTAATTGAAATGGTTAACGAGCGTTGGAGTAGAGGCTTTTTCTCTCCTACCATTCAACTTCATGTAGCCTACTGACATAATGACCTTATTCATGAGGTCTTGAATTATAAATGTGCACCCTAGATGTTCATGATATCTAAATTAAGGATACACAACCTATATGTTTGTGAAACCTAAATATAGGGATAGATTCTAATTTAACAAGCATTATGTCTATGAGAACTACAAATATAATTAGCAACACAAAATCTTGGAAGAATATTTCTTGCACTACACCACTATTGTCCTTCCATGATGAGAATATTTTTCTTGATTTTTTTAATGAATATTTTTTTTATTAATTTGTAATTGACGATTAAGCTAATTTCTAAAATGTTTTGTGTATGAACGCCATAATTTAATCAAAATTTATTTTTTATTTTTTATTTTTTAACTTTAAAATAATTGTGTGAGGATTGATGACATGTAAATTAATTTTAAAAATATGAAAAATTAAAAAAGTTATTAAAGTTTTAGTGAATGTCACTTTTTAACATTTAAGAGATACTTTTGATTAATAAATAATGGAAAAATAGTAAATGAACTAATAACACTATAAAATTCACATTTTTGAAATCAAAATATAAAGATCTATAATGGGTTTTTTTTTTATCAAAAAATTCAATGGGGACGACCATATAAAAATTACGACAATCCTTGAAATTGTCAATTAAATGCCTTAGAAAAAATGGTTCATAAAGGCATGGCTTGGTGGGACCAAGCCTATGTCATGTCTTTCCCCAAGGCAAAACCCCATGCAAAATTTGTGACCATTCCAAATTCTTGCCTATGTCACTAGAATCGAGCACCCTATTTGTAATTCGAAAATCGGGTGCTCGATTACATTTTAACTGTTGACAAAATTGGGTACCCAATTTTTAAGCAATCTGGTACCTGATTCTAATGTACCTGTTGGGCCCCAAAAGATGCCCCATAGGCCAATTTTCAATGATTGAAATGATTGAATAACAATTTCGATCTACAACAACAAATTTTATCATATAGTTATTCTATTTCCTTATCTTTTTCTACAATTTGCAAGCTGTTGATTCAAATTCAAAACTAGTCCAAACATGGGATCAAAACAACGAAGAAAGAAGAAAATAAAAGTTCTGAAAAATGAGGAGATTGCAACAAATAAAGAGAATGAAGCACAATGTCAACGAGAGAGAAGACAAAGAATTAGATAATTGAACAATATTTCAAAGGAGAAAGACATTGAGGATACCACGATGGATAAAGAGACTGAAGAAGAGAACCAACTACAAGGAGATTTAGGTGCACATTCTAATCAAAAATTCATTACAGGTGTGTCTCCAAACCCTCATATTTTTTCTCATGATGAAATTGGTGATTTTTTAGAAGCAGGTTATGATTTAAATGATTTAGATTTTTTTCATGAGAATAGATTGTTAAACGATCATGTACTAGAAACTCTAATGGAAATGCATGCCCTGAAAGAAATACCCAAAAAAAATTGAAAATGAGATTTAAATCTCAAATAACAGTGAAAATAAAATGTCAATTGAAAATAAAAATTGTATGAATGTAGATATAGAAACACCAACTACTGAACAAATATGTCAGAATGATAGTAAAGTGCCTGAACATAATTTTTATTTTCCTAATGATGTGCTAGATAATCTTAAGGGATTGGTTTTGTTGGAGACAAATTAGGACACATGCTAATAGATTATATAAACATTTTTTTTATAATAAAAAAATTGGGTTTTAATGTCAGTTGATGTTGCAACTAATTAAAATGTCTAAAATGCGAAAAGTAATGAAAAAGTGAGGAATGTATGCAAAATTCAAGAATAAAAATGAGTCTTTAAAACAAGTTGTATTCACTGTTGCTAGTGTCTTTGATGTTATCGAAAAGAGAAGTCACTCAAAAGATAAGAATGCAGCAAGACAAGCAATAACAATAGCTTTAGTTAACAAATCAACAACTGACAAAAGATTGATTAGCAACATAAGTGAATATCTTAATGTGAATCATAAGACTTTAGAAAGATCTATAAAGAGAAGGGTTAACTTTGAATGTGATCCAACAAATATTTTGTAGACTTCTAGTGGTAGACTCCTAAGATGTGATATGAAACTTACTAGTGAAGTCAAAAGTTTGGTTGATATTTTTTTGCATGATAATACAAGAGTATCCCCTAATTCAAGAGATGTTCTTAAATTAAGAGTTGGGTCAAAAATACATGATCCACATCCTAAACACCTTTTGGACATGACTCAAACTGAAGTGTTTAGAAAATTTGTAGATGGTAAGGTATTGACTATTACCATTGGTCAAAGATCTTTTGAAAAGTGTAAACCATGGTATGTAAGGATTAACAAGGAAAGAATCACATGTTGTTGTAAAATTCATGTTCAATTTTGTTAACAATATGATGTATTTCAATCTATACGTGGTACTGTTGGTGTAAATAAGTATTTACTTATTACACTTTACTTAAGTTTACTTAAGTTAATGTATTATTTTATTATTTCTTTGGTGAGACACTTAGGAGTTTGCATACTCTTATGAGTTTTCATGTTGACAACACTAGAGTAAGCAACTCTAATTTAGCACATGGTGTCTACAACACTAGATTTTGCATAATTAACTGAGTTTTCATGTAGACAACACAATTATTCACACTCCTATTTAGCACATGGTGTCTACAACATAAATTTGAATGCTACACCTTTGTAGGCTTATCCTCTCATCATCGTATTTACTCATGTGCTTAATTAATGGAGGATAACCCATATTTGGTGGACATGTGCCTGGTTGTATGACTTATCATGTTGTTTATTCCTATGCATTCTAAAGGCCTTTATATATAGGGACTCCTAGTGTACTTCTTTCATATTGAATGAATATTATATTGTCATTCTGATTATACTCTCTTTGGTCTACTATTGTGCTTGTGTTTGAGTTTCTTGGTCTTGGGTGAATTTTTTTCTAAGAAAAATTCTTACATGGTATTAGAGCTGAGGGAGATTCTCTTCACATAGCCATTCGAGATCATTGTTGCTTCAACACCTTGACCCATATCTAGAGAATTTATAGAAATTAGAACTGTCTAGAGCCAAAATGGACCTCGTGATTGCATCCAAAATGTTGATTCGATGAAAATTGAATATAAATTTGCCTATGTTGGGCTAAAGTTGGTTTTGAGGCAAATATTTTTTGCAAACCAGCACCCGAACGCTGGATTTGAAAATTGGGTATGGTCATTTATTAGATCTGTTGATTTTATTAGAGGATAATTGAAAAACAATCTCACTCTGATACCACTTGTTAGGATTAAACCATGGATATAAATAATAAGTATATGCAAATATAAACAATATCGAAAAATAATAGATCAACAAAAAAGAACACAAGATGCCAAGATTTAACATGGTTCACCCAATTCTTAAGTTATGTCCACCAAATAACAAGTCCACTATTATTACAATCCAATAATTACAACTTGATTACAATCCGTAATCTCTTATAGCTCAATACTGCCGCAAGAACCAATTTTTCGTATCACAACTATGAAACAATCCCTAACCCTAAGCACTTTTATACAAGTATTTTTATCGCTTTAGGATTATAATTAATAATTATATGTCAGCCCAAAATCTTGATAAAATAGGGCCCAATTTTTTTTCCAGGGCAATGCCCTAAGCCCCAAAGAATTTATAAAGTATGTATAGTACTTTCTTGATCAATCACCACAATCTAACAATCTCCCACTTGGGGACTGATCAAGCTCCACGCTAAACAATAGGCATAACATTGAGATCTCCATTATGATGAGCTTCTTTAACCAATAATGCAACATGATTCTATGTTAATGAGTGACCATTTTCTTGAGGCAATTAAATCCATACCCTCATCTAATCAAAATTGTTTGCAATATACAAATGTAGTGTATCCCACTCACACCCAACTATAAAGAAAACAATTAGACCAGTTAGAAACAATTTATATTGATGATGGATAAGAATTAATTAACTACAATAACATCTTATAATTACCTCTCACTCTCCTCAATCTATCTTTTCCCGTCAGGTACTTCTCTTCGAATTTGTTAATAGAGTTGGGATCCCTAATGTGAGCTACATAGATATTTGCTGCAAATATTAGAAGATATTCACTAGTGTAAACCATGGTATGGTATACCATATATCCCTCTACCATAGAACCCTCAAGACGTGCTCTTTGTCAAACTAAGCCCTTCATAAATTTCAAGTGCCTCTCAACCATCCATAGTGACCTAGTTTGTACATGTCCACACAATTCAATCTCCTCAACTTGATGTATGAGGTAGTGTTCTTGAGTATTGAAAAAAGTTGAAGGTAGACACTTTTTTATTTCATACATAAGCTGTGGAATTTTTATCTTCCAATATTTTATATATTTTTTTTATCAATATCTTTCTATAATAACCACCTAAAAGAGATTGAACACGCAAGAACATATAAATGAGATTTCAAATAAAAATAATACAATAGATTGTATAAAAAGTAAAGTAAGTCATAAATATAATATATGTACAACAAATCTAAGAAATAACACTTCTAACCTCATGTATTTTTCAAGATCATATATAAATTTTTTTTAATACTACTGTCAAACTGGTGTGGGAGGGATAGAGCTATGACGTACTGCAATCATCAACAAAGGTCATTTCAATATCTAATGAAATAATACAATAGATAGTACATAAAATTTTACAAATATATTGTAAATAAAGAACATAGCTTACCTCGATGAAGGTATGTCAATTATGTATTTTTAACCCTAGCCCAAAATCACTTTTCTTTGATACAAGACTACTTATATTTGCAACAAATCTTATGAGAAATTTTGTTTTTTAATGACTTCTTTGAATGCATCACTTTTTTTCCATTATTAACCAAGGAAGGGCACTTGTTTTTATGTGGTCTCCATTTTTATTTGATTTGATGAAATCTTTCAGTGCATGATTGGATTCATGAATGTCATAACAATTTTTTGCATTTTTTTCTCTATCACGCCTTCCATCCAATATTTTTCAGTGTCCCTATTACATTCTTTCCAATATGCATAGTATCAAACAAATGCATAATTGGGAGATCATTGTAGCACGATAACCTACTAAATTGAGTAATATAACTTTTCATTCCTCTAAGAAGTTGGTCATTAATGCCTTAATGACCTTCATGAGCATCAATTACATCATTACTAAATACAAGACAATACCAAAATATAAATTTCAAACTTTGGACCACAAACTGGACATTACCTTAGTGATTTCATCGATCATATTCCAACTTCTATAGATGAGGTGTCATTATTTATGGCCTTGATGTTGTCTCTTCATTCCCATTAAAAAAATATTTTTCAATAATTCAATACTTATGGTTATTGTGGAGAAAGTGCCTAAACTCATCGAACACCTGCTTTCCTAAACTTCTCAAATGACAAGATTTCATCTTCAGACCACAAGCTAGACATGAAAATTTTATCTTTGTCTGAAGACCTAAAAGATCATGTGCAACTTAAGCATAAAACAATAATATTTAAGCACTATAACAAACCAAAAATATGTGACCTTAACAATATAGCATACCGCTAAAATAAGTTAGCCCAGGGGCATCATGTAATTGTCCATACAAGCATTGTATAGAATTAAAATTTTCTTTGTCCTATTGGTCTAAAGATGTCATACATAGTGACCCCAATTCATAAATTCAAAAACTTGTGAATCAGGGGCTCAATATACATGTTCATATCTTTAACTTGGTACTTACCTAGTAATTAAATGAACATAAACATTACAAAATTATTATGACCATTTTGATGCACTGTTTATAAATTAATATAGATAAATATTAAAATGAGAAAAATACCTGGTACAATTATTGACAACATTATGTGCTCCCTCTTTATGGAAATCTAAGGAGGAATGTTATTGTTAATAAAAAAAATAGGCCACACTAAGTAAACATATGTCATGTCCCCTTTTCAAATAATTAAAAAAAAACAACTTTGCTAAGGCAGGCAGGCTCCAAAAAGGTGAAGTTTCGGAAAAAGGGGCTAATCTTTGGAAACCAATGGACTAATAAATTAAAATTATTATTAAATTATATTTTATTAACCCCTCTTGAACGTGAGTTAGGGTTATACCCTCTTTTAAGGGGTTTGGAGGCATTTTGGGCTCATTCTAGAACTTGATTTTTGCTCATTTTCTTTGTTGTTCTTCAGAGGCTACCAAACCTGTGGAGAAGGAGACCCAAGAACAGGATTTTGTAGGTTTTTAGGAAGTCTAAGGATGGGAGTTTGAAGCCATTCCATGTGCATGCTCATACAGAGTTTGCCTTTGTGCTGAATAGTGCAGATTTGTGAGTTTTCGGGTGTGTTTTTTGGTATGAGTTTGGTGTTTCCAGTTGAGTATTTCATATCAGTTTGGGTTGCTGCTGTATTTCAGACTTTAAGATGTTAAAATAGAGGTAAATATATGTATTGGGATGTGATTAAACTTCTGAGATAGATTATTAGTGTTTTTGTGGTGTTTCTGGGCATTTTTGTGTTAATTTCAGGAGCCCGATGAGAATAGTTTTTGTCCTACATTTGTGAGTTGTTGTGTAAAGGCTATAAAAATTTGGAAATGTCATTTTGTAGGCCGTTATGCTGCTGAAATTTTTGTTAAAATGTCCATTTTCAGATTTATTAATAATTAGTGAAGTTGTGAAATTGTTTTGGCACTATTTCGGACATACCCGATTTGGGTTTATTTGAGAAATTGGTGTGTAATACCCCGCTAAGGGATCCAAGAAATTAACCTAAGTTTGCCAAATAATATATATATATATATTTTTTAAACATGAAAGTAAAATCATTCATAACACTTGCGAAAGCAATAGAAACAATTCGAATAAAAGTATACATAACATATCAGATTACATTCTTTAAAGATCCCTTAACGTTGAATCACATCTAAATCATAACTTATTCATCTAACATCACATCCTTATGAAATAACCATGATAAAACCAATGTTCATAAATTACATTTTAGATTGCTCAATCATCCACTGTACATGTTACAAGGTATGAAAAACTTAAAAGAATATACATCCGTGAAAATAAACTACATCATCATCCAATATTAATCCATGATGCAATAACATAAATTAAACCACATATCATACATGATACAATATCACAAAAGATATAAACATCCATCATAAAAGATAACCATATATCACAAACTAGATGGATAAGTGCACGGTTTCTCCCAACCGTTAATAGCATCATTAGACCATTGTGTGCCCTAGCCATCCCTCCGTGCGTAACATCCCAAATCACCAAAGAGATCATCGGTATTAACATAGTAGGAATGTCACTCCTAACATATACAACATCATATGTAGAAAGTAATCTAACATGCAAATATAAGCATAAGATAACGTCATCTAACATATACTAATCATCAATGAAAGGATACATATCCACCATCACGAAGGACGCATCATCCACGATGTCTCAATGAATCTTAAATAATAAGAGTGAAAAATACACTACCACCCAACTGCGTGGTACCTAAGTGGTCCACTCCCACCGTGCTAAGGAGATAATCTCAAGTCCCAAATAGGCTATCAAAACCACAAAGCACAAATCTCTATAGTCCAGGAATCCTAAAAGTATACTAACTCAAAGGTTCCAATCACACACAAAATTGACATCTAATTTTCAGAAGCACATAAAGACATGTAGGAAACCTACTCTGCAAGTGAGAAAGTGTCATCGCAATTATCACGTACAAGTTACCCTGGCAGTTACCTAAACTCCATGGGTCCATACTGATCTCATGCGGCTACTAGTATCCTCTCATACTGATGAGGCATACTACGGAATGCACGGTCGCAACCATGCATTCTCACTACTCCCATCCTAGCCTGTAAAAGCACTCAAGGCATGGGCGAGAACATCAAAACAATTATCTTTTTAGGTTCATTTAATCCCCATTTAGTGTGTAAATGTTATCACTTATTAACCAAACTTACAATGAGTTACTCTGGCAGCCACTTAGGGCCCCAGCCCCCATTGCAAGCCACTTCTCAAAACTACAAGTAGATAACCTACCCTAAGCTCATGGAATCATAAATCTCAAAATCACAAAAGATAATCCATAATAAAATCATCAAATATGCATAAAAGCATCAAATATCCATAATAAAAATCATCAAACCTCTAAGATAAGAATCATCAAATCTCCATGAGCATTCGAAAAGCATCCATAAAAAATCATGACCACAACAGTTCTCTATTGTCAACTGAAGGCATCACTGATAATCATAAGTATCCATTGGTTCTTAATAACTAAAATATATCTCAAAATAAATCACAATATCCATTGGTTCTCAATAAGAAACCAAGAATATCTCAAAATCATACTGATCGAAGACTCCAAAATGGTTGATTCAAACATGTCACAACATGACATCATCAAGAAATAAATCCACATTTCAGTCCCATCATGGCGACTAGAAAATAACCAAGGATAATTGATCGATGACTCAAAAATCATTAGCTCAAGTGTCTCATACACATACCTCTCAGCTTCACACATGAAGACTGATGAACAATAACAATCAGTAAATACAAATATTTCATAGTGCATACGATCACATTACCATGGTTGGGCTTATAAAGATCGAGACCAAATAAGATCAACATGCCATCACATCTCATAACTCCCGAGCCTCTGGTAACAACCTAGGACTAGTCAACACTAGTTAACCCAAATCCCAAAACAAGAAGCATATAGAATACACGATGCAGACACATGTTTTGGTTTTGCTATCTTACTTAGTTGAATCAAGTGTAGAGGTTTTCAATTTTCTGTTTGCAAGTATACTTCAAGTGTATAGGATTCATCATTTGACCTACACGTCAACCCATTTGTTCCCCGATAGCATTATCCTTCCATTATTAAGAATTACATTCTAAGAATAGCTTAAGGGTAAATATTCACTAAACTGATCATCATTGACCTTTAATTAAATTATCCTCTATATTTAACTATGATCCATATTCTAATTGATTAACCTTTCAACTTTTCTAAGATCATTATTCGTTATATTATAAGAGGACCAATTATCATTCTTCGAATAAGAGATTATAACTTCATTAGAATGATCAATTAATATCGGTTCACAATCCTTGACCTTTTATCATTCTAATAATTCTCAATTATATATTACTAAGTCTTCACCATTAAATATCTAAGGTCATTATTCAAGTCATAAGAATAAGACCTATCAACTTGATATGAATATTTCTACAATCTCATTAAAAAAATTATATCAATTGAATCTTCATTACTTAACTTAATTGTTAATTAAATCTAATTAACTCTCATTGATTGATTTAATTAATAATTGTATAACCATAGCAACGTTCTAATTAACATCAGTTGACTAATAACTAACTAGAATTCTATAAGTTAAAAGTCAACTATAATTCAATACTCAAATGATCATATTAATAATTCAATAATAATAACTTGTTAATATTTAATGACAAACTATATTGGGAATCTTATTATTAAATCTTTAATGATCACATACATCACTCTGCAACAATGTTCTCATTTATATTTTAATAATAACAAGTTATAATAAATCCTCAATACCAAGTATTATTATCTCAAATAAGTTTTTCCTATGTACGTTGATTCAGTTAACTGATATTCCTCCAAATTATTAACCAATTCAATTTGATTAATATCTTTTATAGTATTTCAATCATTAACTAATCTCTTTTAGAGTAACTCTGTTCGTATTAGTTGATAACTATTTAAACTATTTATACTATTATTTATTAATAGTTTGTTAGACCCAACAAACTTTAATAAATAATAAACTTATCACAACTATAAATAGTCAATCTAGAGAACTTTTACATAGAACTTCATTAGCTAACTCTTAATACCATTAAGATATTCAAACATATTAACCAATAACATAATAATTCAATCTTAATCCAATATCATTTAGAGTTTCTAAATTTAAATCAACATAATATAAATTATCATCTTACAATTATTTAATTGATATTAAAATCAACCATTAGACTCCATTTTCTAATTGTTCTAATAATATTTTGTCTATATAAAAGTTGTTTGAAAAAAATCCCTATCACAAACCAATAAGACTCATTGTAGATTTTAACATGAATAATCTTCAAATTCTTAACATTATCATCTTCATTAAACAACTCTAAAATTGTTTAATATATATTAAATAGTATTTAATATACATTATAAAAAGTCCACTATATAAACTACATTAAAATCTCTTTTTTAAAAATTTTCTCTCATGTAAAAATCCATTTACTTAAATTGACTAATAATTAATTACACTTTTTCTACTATTAACTAATCTTAATTAAATTTGATTTAATTAGATTAGATAATAGATCATATAAAACTAATGCATATTAATAAGATTCTAATAAGGGAAGATTGCAATAATATCTTTAATTCATTTCATGCTTTGATATATATATTATTTTTGTGAAGTTTAAGCATAAAGATCTGTTAGTTATGAGAAATGGAGAAATATCTATTTTTGAATAAAACAGTCCCAGTACGACAGCCATATCTCCCTAATGAACTGTTGGATCGAGCTGAAATTAAAATATGTTGGAGAGGGCCAAGTTGCGCCACTTCTGACTAGAGCAATTGAATAAATTTGATCACAATAAAAAGTTATGAATGACTGAGTTCGGGTCTATCCAAGGGGCAGCGACATGACAATTTGTGATGAATTAAGAATTTTCTGTTAAAATAATTGTTCTCTAAATTTAACCATAAAAAGGGTTTGTTCATATGCATCTAAAAATATAATTGATAGAAAGATTACATCTAATCATTCAAATTTTCACCATAAAATTTCTATTTTAATTCCAAATCTTGTCTTTCTAATTTAATATAAATTCGAACCCAAACCCGATTAAAATCTAATTTCTTTCTCATTTGGAACTAGAGTTTTTCTATTGTTTTCTTCTCATCCAAATAAAATATCTAGATTCCAATTTCAAATAGTAGATTCAATCACAGAGAGTATTCAGACACATAAAAAAGATATGATGAAGACAGGAAGAGAAAGAGTGCAAAGGGAATATGAGAATATCATGAGTGCACCTGAACACGGATGCTACTTTGCCATGCCTCAGAAGTCCATAGAAAATCCTTTCCTTCTCCATCATTCGCAATTCTTTCGAGAATCCAAGCCGATCGAATCCTTCAAGTGATTAGAAGTGCTAGAAGGAGCATAGAAGCAAGTAGAAAATATATGAGCATATGAATCTTCTCTCATGCATGTAAGCTTTGAAGCTTCTATTTTTTCTTGTAGCTCGTGGCTTCCATTAAGCTTGTAGCTTCCATTAAGCTTTTCATTTAAGCTTCTATGAATGCCTGAATATCAAGAGCTCTCAAGAAACCTTTGGAATGCTTCTTGAAATTGCTGAAAGGTGTCACCAACTAAGCATGGGTCTTTTCCAATTCTTTTTGATGAGTCATAGAATTGTAGACACGTTGTGCTTAATTGATGCACTAACCCTCCTGTTGTTGACACATGTTAATTCCCATGCAAGCTTATAACTCCAATTTACTTTACTCTTTCCAATTTAATTTATTTATGCACTAACTTTAATATCTCCACTTTTCAATCTTAATATATTTATATTTTAATCATATGAGATTTAGAATATTTTAATAATTTAAAATATATTTTCTACTTTTAAATTTTATTTTCCAAAACTTTATTGCTAAAATATTTATTAGCTTTAATAATATTATTATTTAGTCATTTATTTAAAAATGAGCTCCAAATATATTATTATTAAAATAAATGTTGTCACATTCCAAATTTAAACTTTTAACTTTTATTCTCAATTTTAATTAATTTTCCAATTAATTAAATAAAATAAATATTAAAATACCATATTAATTTTTTATTTAATTAAACCATTAATTAAAATCTTTTTAATTAGGCTTAATTAATAGAAAATACTCCAAAGACTCACAAAGGTAAAAATATGAAAACTCATCATAGCCAAAATACATACAAATCAAACCAAGGGGTTTATATCACGAATTACATCATCTGATGCATTCAGAGGGTACTCAACTTAGATACTTGTCCTAATGTTTCAATTAGAACAAATGGCTTAAAGGGTTGGGATTTGGACTTGAGAATTTATCTCCCCTCTCTTATCATTGAGATAATGTGATAGGGTATGCTCATCCTGGCAATTCAGGGAAGTCGATACCCGGTACCTGCAACCTGCATAAAAATTATGCATGTACAAGCACAATATATATTAAACTAAATAAGTAATAGCAGGAAGTGGTGTATCGTGTAGATCCCGACTAGCAGGTGACTACAACTCCCTTCCTTAACCACATCAGACACACCATACACAAGCAAACACACAAAGCAAACACGCACACCATACACATGCAAGTATGGGGTAAGTATCCATAAGAAAACACATATGATAATAAATCATCTTACTAATCATCATTAATAAATGAAAGCAATGTAATGATCATCATGCATACATGAAATGTAGAGTCTAAGTAATCTCATCACATAATAAACTGAATCCATAGCACAATATTTGATAATCTTAAAAGAATGTTGCTAACCAACAACATAAAACTAGCTCTAAAAGAGTCCAGCAATAATAACAAAATGCGAACTAGGGGCAGGCACTACATGGTGGATCTTTGTAATATTGGTTGTTTGGTTTTAAAAATCTAATTTGAGGCTTGAAATATCATGTAAAATTAGAAAAGGGACATTTCAGTAGTATCAAAGCCATGATCTTGCTAGCCTGAGGGTTTGTAGAAGCTTGCATGTCAGTTTTGACAACTACCCAGATCTTGCATGTCAGTTTTGACAACTACCTAGATCTTGCATGTCAGTTGTGACAACTACCCCGATCTTGCATGTCATAATTTATGGTTGCATGTTGCTTCTAATTAGTTGCATGTCAAAATTTATGGTCGCATGTAACTAAGTGAAAGAGAAAAAAGATATTTGCAGGGAGAAAAGAATAAAGAAATTTTGATCAAACCTCTAGTTGAAAGTAAAAGTACAAAATCCAAGGAAGGGAAAAGTATTGCTAATCCAGATGAGATGGCAAAGAAATTCTTTCAAGACATCCAAAATATTCATAAGCAAATAGTGGATAGTTTGGCAGAAACTAGAGAGGCTTTGCGAATATTGACAGAAAAACTACAAGGAGTTGCATCTATTAATGAGAAAGGGAGCACTTCAGAGGAGCCAAGAAATCTAAAATCTACACCATCTAAATCAACCAAAACTATTTTCTTGCCTGTAGATGAGCCACCAGTACCAAATCCAGCCATTAATCCTGTGGAAGAGGTTATAGGTAACTTAATTACATTAAGAGCTACTTACAATGGCTTAGATGATGACTTTCGTAGTTTGGTTCCTTTTAGAGAATATGTGGATATGATGAACACTTTGATGCCCAAGAAAGAGAACAAGAGGAAGCATGACATAAGTGGAAGAGAGCTCAAAAATAAAATAAGCAAGTTTACAACACCTACTTTTGATGGAACAAATAAAATTTCAGTTAGAGCATGGCTACAAAAATTACAGACTTTCTTCACACTTAACCCCATAAAGGAGAGTGATGTTGTTCAATTTTCAAGTCTACACTTGGAAGATGCAGCCTATGATTGGTGGTATCATGGAATGACTACTCAAGGTCACGATTAGGTAACTACATTTGATGATTTCATTCAAAGAGTGATAGATAGATTTGACCTCAAGGATGATGAAGAGTACTTTAAAGAATTGTCAAAGTTGAAGCAAACCAAATTAGTTAATGAGTATATAGAAGAATTTCAAAAAGTGGCTGTTATGGTACCTGATATGAGTGAAAAGAGGATTGTTTATCTTTTTCTTGATCGTTTAGAAGATTCTGTTAAGGGTTTGGTTAAGGCTTTCTCACCCTCAACCTTACAGGAAGCTATCAAAAGAAGCTTGCAACTTGAAACTTGTGTGCCTATAAAATCAGTCACTAATCAAAAACCCCCAAATCTTTGGCAACATAAGGAAAATTTTCAAAAAAAGACATTCCCAACACTACCACCAAAAGATGTGATAAATGTGGCAAAAAAGAAGGTAGATGAAGAGACTAGGAGTGAATTACGAAGGAAAAAGCTTTGTTTTACTTGTAGAGAACCATGGGTTCCTGGACATAGATGTTTGGGGAAAGGTCAAGTGCACTATATTGAAGTTGCTTAAGAATCTGATTCAGATGAGCATGAGGAATTTCATGATGCTAAGGAGGAGGTAGAAGAAGAGAAAGAAAAAGAAATCAGCAAGGATATCACTTTAGCAGCGTTATCAGGAGTCCCAAGATACCATCCCTTTCAAATTCGAGAGGTACTAGCAGGGCAAAGGTTGACAATTCTTCTTGATAGTGGGGCAACTCACAATTTTATTGATGAGGGATTTATCATGAAAAGAGGGCTTAAAGAAGAATATTTTGAGGGATTCAATGTTACTGTAGCTGATGGATTCACTATGCCTTGCACACGGGTGGTGAAATAACTCAAGATGACCTTAGGAGATTATGAGTTATGTGATGACTTCTATGTGGTTGGTATTGGGGAGACAGATCTTGTATTGGATGTTCAATGGTTGCATTCTATTGGAGGCTATTACATGAACCATCAAACTATGGAGTTTGAATTTCATTCCAATGAGAAAGAAGTCATATTGAGAGGTTTATCGAATGGAGCACCTAAGGTGGTCTCTGCAAAGAGGTTGGAGAGGACTTTTCGAAGAGGACAAGTAGCATGGGCAGCAGGAGTCATAATCCATCCAACAAGCTCTCCAAAGAATCAAGGTAATTTTCATTTTGAAATTCAAAATATTCTTGATAAGCATAGTATAGTTTTCAATGACTTGCCTCCAGGATTACCACCAGATAGAGGTTTTGAGCATGTTATAGAGTTAGAACAGGGTGCCAAACCAGTTATAACAACCCCATACCACCATCCAAGAGGTTATAAGGAAGAAATTGGAAAAACTATGGAAGAACTCCTGGACATGGGATTCATAAGGCCTAGCTCTAGTCCATTTGCATCATCTGTGGTACTTGTCAAGAAAAAGGATGGTACAATGAAAATGTGTATAGACTATAGGGCTCTAAACAAGAAGACCATAAAAAATAGGTATCCCATACCACGCATAGATGAACTCATTGATGAGTTACATGGTGTTGTATACTTCTCAAAAATTGACTTAAGATCAGGGTACCATCAAATCCGAATGAGGAGTGAAGATGTGGAAAAGACTGCTTTCAGATGTCACTTTGGGCACTTTGAATTTCTTGTTATGCCATTTGGCCTTACTAATGCACCTGCAACATTCCAATCTTATATGAATAAGGTATTCAGCTAGCATCTTTGAAAATTTGTTTTGGTATTTTTTGATGATATCTTGATTTACAGTTTAACATGGGAAGAGCATCTAAAGCACATAGACACTGTTTTGGAAATCTTGGAGCAGCAATCCTTCTATGATAAGCTATCTAAATGTGAGTTTGGTTTGACAAAGATCCTATATTTGGGACATATTATAAGTTCTAAAGGAGTACAAGTTGATCAACAAAAAATCCAGGCAATTTTGGATTGGCCTCCACCCACTAATCTTACACAGTTGAGAGGTTTCTTCGGGTTGTGTAGCTACTATAGGAGATTTACCAAGGGATTTTCTCAGCTTGCTGCCCCCTTGACTGATTTGACAAAGAAAGGAGCTTTTGTTTGGATAGAAGAGGCGCAAAAAACATTTGATAAGCTTAAGGAGGTAATGAGTTCATGCCCTCTGCTTGCAATTCCAAATTTCTCTTTACCTTTTATTGTTGAATGTGATGCTTATGGAGAAGGTATAGGGGCTATCCTAACTCAAAGGGACATCCAATAGCATTTGAGAGTAGAAAATTAAATCAATCAGAGAAAGGTTACTCCATCTATGATAAGGAAATGTTGGCAATCATGCATGCACTTCATAAGTTTAGACAATATTTGGTATGTGGGAGATTCATTGTAAAGACAGACCATAATAGCCTCAGGTTCTTCTTGAACCAAAGGGATTTGAATGATCATCAACAAAAATGGGTAAGAAAATTGCAAGCTTATGATTTTGATATTGAATACATGAAAGGAAAGAATAATGTGGTTGCTGATGCTCTCTCAAGAAAGCCCACTTTGTGTTCCTTATCATCTGTCTCTACTGATTGGAAAGTCTCCATAATTTTAGAGTATGCTAAAGATTCCTTTGCCACTAAGATTTTGGATAAGTTAGTGGATGACAAGAGGTACAAGATTGTTGATGAATTGATTTATTACAAAAATAGGATCTTCTTAGTGCCAGGATCAAAAACTAAGGAGAGGATATTGAGGGCCTTTCATGACACACCTTTGGTTGGTCATCAGGGATACTTCAAGACCTACAAGGAAATTTGAGAGCAGTTTTCACAGAAGGGTATGAAGGAAGATGTCCTTAAACACATTAAGGAATGTATGGTATGCCAATAAAGCAAGAGTGAGCAAAATTTTCTTGCAGGGTTGTTGCAACCACTTCCTATTCCTGAACAAAAATGGGAAAGTATTTCCATGAACTTCATCACTGGGTTGCCCAAGGTTCAAGGTAAGGATTGCATATATGTGGTTGTAGATAGACTAACTAAGTATGCACATTTTTTTCCTATCACATCTGATTTCAAGGCATCACAAGTGGTCGAATTGTTCTTCAAGGAAATTTTTAGATTACATGGCTTGCCTAGAAACATTGTTAGTGATCAGGACAGTAGATTCCTCAGCTCTTTTTGGAAGGAGCTCTTTCATTTGGCAAGAACTGAACTCACTCCCAATACTAGCTATCACCCTCAAAAAGATGGACAAACAGAGATAGTTAATAAATGGATAGAGGGATATTTGAGGAACTATGTTTCAAATCAACAACATGCTTGGGTGAAATGGTTACACCTAGGGGAGTATTGTTACAATACATCTCATCACATGTCTATTGGTATGCCTCCTTTTCGTGCTCTTTATGGTTATGATGCCCTTTCCTTTGTTGATCTAATACTTTCTGATAGCAGAGTACCTGCAACAATTGATTTTGTCAAGCAAAGCCAAGACATAATAAGGTCCCTCAAGGATAATCTACAACATGCACAAAACCAAAAAAAGTTATATGCTAATAAGAAAAGGATTCAAAGATCTTTTGAGGTGGGAGATTTGGTATTTGTTAGGTTGCATCCATATAAGGAAAGCACTTTGAAGAGGAATGGGGTAGAGAAACTCAAGCCAAGGTTCTATGGGCCTTATAAGATCATCAAGAAGGTAGGAGAGGTAGCTTATGAATTGGAGCTTCCACCAAATAGAAAAATACATAATATTTTTCATGTATCTTACCTAAAGAAGGTTCTAAGCCAGAAAACCATAGTATCTACAGAATTACCACCTCTTGATGATGAAGGGAAATTAGTTTTGATACCAGAAGAGATTTTGGATACAAGAGAGAAAAGATTGAGAAACAGGAGCGTCATAGAGCATTTGGTCAAATGGAAAGGATTACCACTAGAGGATGCAACTTGGGAAGGAGCACATATTCTTGAGAATTCCAACCTTAATTTCTTGAGGACAAGCAATATTTTGGAGGGGAGGACTTGTCATGTCCCCTTTTCAAATAATTAAAAATAATAAACTTTGCTAAGGCACACAGGCTCCAAAAAGGTGAAGTTTCGGCAAAAGGGGCTAATCTTTGGAAACCAATGGACTAATAAATTAAAATTATTATTAAATCATATTTTATTAACCCCTATTGGATGTGATTTAGGGTTATTCCCTCTTTTAAAGGGTTTGGAGGCATTTTGGGCTCATTCCATAACTTGATTTTTGCTCATTTTCTTTGTTGTTCTTTAGAGGCTGCCAAACCTGTGGAGAAGGAGACCCAATTATGAGAGTTTTTAGGTTTCCAAGAAGGCTAAGGAAGGGATTTTGAAGCCATTCCATGTGCATGCTCATACAAAATTTTCCTTTGTGCTGAACAGTGTAGATTTGTGAGTTTTCGGGTGTGTTTTTTGGTATGAGTTTGGTGTTTTCAGTTGAGTATTTCATATTAGTTTGAGTTTCTACTGTATTTCAGACTTTAAGATGTTAAAATAGAGCTGAATATATGTATTGGGACATGATTAAACTTTTGAGATAGATTATTAGTGTTTTTGTGGTGTTTTCGGGCATTTTTGTGTTAATTTCAGGAGCTCGATGAGCATAGTTTTTGTCCTACATTTGTGAGCTGTTGTGTAAAGGCTATACAAATCTAGAAATTTCATTTCGTAGGCCGTTATGCTGCTGAAATTTTTGAAAAAATTTTCATTTTCAGATTTATTAATAATTAGTGAAGTTGTGAAGTTTTTTTGGCACTATTTCGGACATACCCGATTTGGGTTTATTTGAGAAATTGGTGGATCTTTGTAATATTGGTTGTTTGGTTTTAAAAATCTGATTTGAGACTTGAAATATCATGTAAAATCAGAAAAGGGAAATTTTAACATATCTCATATCTTCAAATGGATTGACACCATTCACTACTAATGCAAGCTTGAGATTATGAGGTACTTTAAAGTGTGGTCATGTTTCTTCTATTTCTTTAAATGTGGAGCCATCTGCAAGCATTCACATAATGTCATCTTGACTTCTATTGCATGCATGGTAATCCATTAATTATACCAAGCTAGTGTACTTGAATAATCATTCAAGACATGAAATAATGGGAATATACTAAAGAACCTTGTAAGGCACCTTTTTTGTTATTTGATCTAATTGATTTCTACTAATATGAAAATTAGGGCATTCTATTGCAAATTCATATTGTTTATGATATAGAATGTGATCATTGGGACATGCATGTATTTTTTGATACTTTATTCTAATTTGATTCATAATGTTAGATAATTCTCAGTATGAATGAGGTAGAATGTTTGATGGTTGTAAAAAAAACTCACCTATCAACCTACAACAACAAATATGAATTGTTAATATAATTAATAGTAATGGTATGCTAATATTGAAGATGACAAAAATGACATCCCTGAGCATACATGACATTGTTACATTAGATAAACCATTCATAATCTTCAATTTAACCAGCAACACTATAGTAGAGAGAAGAGTTGTTTGGGAGGCTTGGTGTAGGGTCTCGTGTGCCTTCTCAAGTATAGTTATATCAAGACCATCTTCATCATCATTATCAAATGCGCTAGTACCATCATTGTGAGCATCTTCATCAACTACACCAATACCATCTTCTTTAATCATCTCCTCTGGCACATTATCATCTCCTTCCATGGGAGTGTTATCCTCATCTTAGATATTCACACCTCCATGTTCTTCTAGTTGGAAATCCATAATCACCAATCGACAAAAATCATGGACCCCTTCAACATGCCCATGTTGCCTATAATGACTCTAGGTTGTTGTGATTAGAATTCTTTGATTTTTTAAGCCCTTACACTTTTTGCAAGGAAAATTACATTTATCAAATTTTCTTTGGAATTGAGACCACAATCTAGCAATTATCTCATTATTTTTTTCTGGGTTGATATTGTTAGGCGTGTTCTTTCTTCATAGGAAAATATGTCTACAAAAATTATTGGACATGTTGTACTTCATGTTTATATTTTCACATATGGTTTTGAAAGAAAAATTTGGTCACCTCGTTCAAATTCACCCATATTATAATCAATAAAATTTTTTTCGCTTACATAAAATTTCATTATTTGTGGTTAAAGATTTATTGTTAAGGCAATTGGCAAGGAAATAATGACAAAAGTTAGAAGAAGCCAAAGATTTCATTACAAGTATCGCCTCCCAAAATCCAATCATAGAAACAAAAAAGAAAGATTTTGTAGAAATACAAGATGGAGATGCAGAAGAGTTGGACAAGGTTCCAATAAACTCAAAATTGTCAAATCTTCGAAAAAATTGGAATTCTTAAATGTTTGATGTACAAAAAGCCAAAGTAGGGCAGTGGTGCAGGGGCCCAAGGTCCTAAACAAGATGGTAAAACATCAAAATTTGGATAGATTAGGTGATTAATGACTATCCAAGTTGACATATGGTAATAAGTCAATATCAACCATCCTAGAATGCATTTTAGGCAAATTCTTGCATGTTGTAATAAGGCCTATGGGCAAGTTGTAGGTCAATCAATGTTGTTCAATATTATGATTTGACCAAAAATATTCAATTTTATATTTTTTAGAGTTCTTGCATGATTTATCAAGTTTTGGTAGGCATTTGAAATCATTTGTTTGGAAATATTGAAAAGTTGCAAAAATTGTCAAAAAGTTGTCATACAAGTTTTCTTGCAAATTTGGAAGGTCAATAGTCACAGTTGTGTTTTGATCAAACAAGTAGAGGTGAATATGTAAGGTCAAGTGGCTTGGCCTATAAATTGAATGTTTATTACAAGGTAGATAAATGAAATATTTTTACTTGTTATCTTCACAAATATTTCATTAGGCATGTGTGCAAAATAGAATAGCATTAAAATTTCCTATAAATGTTAATAGATTTTTTATGTGCTCGTGAAATTAAATGATTTCAAATGAACCCACTAAAAATCAAATATTTTTACTTTTTATCTTCACAAATATTTCATTAGGCATGTGTGAAAAATATAATAGCATTAAAATTTTCTATAAATGTTAATATATTTTTTATGTGCTCGTGAAATTGAATGGTTTCAAATGAACCCACTAAAAAATAAATTTTGTTGAATGTAAAAACTTTGAACTACATAAATATTTTGCATGATCCCTTCACATTCAAAGTGGGAGCTTTAAGAAAAATGAGTAGGTTTGATGATTTTTTAGATAGTAATTTGACAAAAGGTGGAGAAATTAGAAGAAGCCTAAATGTAGTTGGATTGTAGTTGGATTGGAAGCCATAAAATGGTGCATGCTTTTATTTTAGGCAATGGATCACCTCGACACCCATAGACACAAGATATCTATTGAAAATTGGAGAATTGGCTTGGGAGATGAAGGTAGTTAGGTATTTCTAGATTCAATTGATACATTGCATCTAAATTCATCTCCAATTATGTGTCTAGAGAAATTGTTCTTAGAGATGTGACCTAGGTATCAAAGGTTATTAATGATGCTAAATGGACAACACTAAAAGATAATCTTGCAACTTCATAATTACATAATTGGTGGGAGAATTAGTATTGCATGTTCCTCAATATTGGGTGATTATGTTGTTGTTATGGGAAATCTACAATTGATCTCTACAATTGGTTATACTATAACAAGACTCAATGGAAGTAAAAATATTAGAAAAGGGGAAACACGTGGATCAATGCTTCCATATTAGTTGCTTAAATAAATACACAATTGCTTCTATAAATACCAACTTGAAGAGCTCCCTAGTTGGGCCTATTGTTCAATATGAGCTCCCTTCAAAACCTCACCTCCAATAGCTCCCACAACACGCGACAAAATAACAAATAAACGCCCTCTTTCCAAATCTCAATTTGGAGCTTTGTGTGGGAAGCAAGAAAATAAAATTTCCATGAAATATCTCCTAAGAAAATCAAACAGCCATCAAATACCTCTCGCATGCATGTAGAGTACTATAAAAAAAAATGTTGTGAAATACAAGATAATGAATCACAATTTTCTTTTTTTGATTATGAACTTGAGTTGTTCAAAATTTTGACCAACTTGGGCATAAAAACCAAAAAAAGGTATTAAAAAACTCTCTACCTAATTTGGTAAAAAAATAAGGTCAAAATTTGATCTATAATGTGTCTAAGGGATGATTTAATGTGTTTTTATGGTTATTTTCAGCATTGGGAGCCTAGAAAAAGATGGGGAAGAAGCAACAGTACAAAAAATTGATATTCATAACATTCTATTTACTAGAATAAAAAATGAAGTAAGAATCAAGACTTGGTAGGTTGCTTAAATTTAAAACATCAAATATTATGTTTATTTCATCTGTCAGGATTCAAATAGCTTAAACTTCACACAAAAAAGCTTAATTCCTAAACTAAAATTGTTAAATAGTCAAAATTGACTTATTCTTTTAAAGCTTAATTTTTCACCATCATAATCCTTAGCAATATTGCATTTATCTATATTTGTTGAGCACATCTCTTAGTTATACAATAGTAAGAAGATCTTAGTGTATTTAAACTATTACATTCATTCAACTTCTCTCTTGCCAGTTGGTGAGTGTAGTCATTCATTGAGTGGTAGAAAATTTTAGAATTTAGAATTTGTTTATGTGCAACCTTTCATTCCTCATCATTCTCCTAATGGAATCTATATATTCAATGGTAACACCATGCTTCAAATCAACATTATGTCTAGACTCCAAAGACTAGACCTTCATGATGCTCAAGTTGCCAATATTTAGCATGGGAAAGGACTACGTTAAGTTTCAGTGAGAGGACTTTATCATGTCATACCTAGGTTCGCCATGCTCCAAAGAATGAAGAGGCTAGAAATATTCTTATTCTCTTAAGAAATTATGAAATTTATGTTAAATATCATACTAACAAGTAGATACCTTATAAACTATAAAACATGATAATATTATACATTATATGCATTCAAAATCTACCAAAATCATATATACAATACAATGATACAGTGACGAAGAGCCATGCACACCTAAAAAGCGTAGTTTATGATGCATAAGCCTAGATCTATGGAAAGGATTTAATCATGCAATACCTAAGTTCACCATGTTCCAAAGAATGAAGAGGAGGGAATTTTTCTTATTCTCTTTAGTAATTCTAAAATATATGTTAGATATCATAGTTACAAGTAGATACCTACTAAACTCAAAAACATGATAATATCATAAATTGTAGGCATTTTGAATCTACCAAAAGCATATACTCAATACACTAACAAATGAGCCCTAAACACCTAAAGAACATAAGTTACAATGCATAAGCATGCAAAAAAGTTTAGCAAGTCCATATACATGATTGGTTACAAGGAAACAATGTAGTCGATATGGAGCCTCTTGTTGTTGTAGTAGTTGTACCAAATATCCCAATCCACAACAATCTATAATTTAAGTCTCATGCTCACCATGTGGAAAAATAATTTCTTTAACCCTAAATATTTTTGCATAGATTTTTTCTATGCAAAATTTATGTGTTTCTACAAAATGAAAATGCTACATATCATTCCAACCTATAAAAATTCATAAGCTTTGAGCAATAGGAATTTACCTCAGGGTCTTGTTATGTTGAGAGGTGTTCCTGTACAGTCTAAGCAAAAATCAAACAAAAAACTCTTGCTGCCAAAAAAATTCACCAAATAACAAAATGATGAATACCATTTTCTTTTTTTTCATTATGAACCTGATTTGGTCAAAATTTTGACCAACTCAGACATAAAAATGTAAAGAAAAAATCATAGGCTAATATGGCCTTTGGTCAAAAAACAAGGGCAAATGTACTAGTGATTCTAGTCAAATTTCTATTGACCCTCAGGCATCTCAATGGTTGAAGGAATTTGATAAGCTTATAGCTTCCTTAGATGCCTTAAAAGACCAATTCATTGATTCCTCAAAAGTTTCCCAAAATTCTGATAGCTCAAGGCTTTATGAAAGAACTTGAATCCCTTCCAAAACTGAAAACTCTAGACTTTGGGCTAGAACCAAAGCTTATTGATGGTAGTAATCAGCCTTTGAATGCCCAAAAATTGGCTTTAAGGTCCTTAAAAGAGAAGGCAAAAAAAATTTCATTTACATGTCTTCCTTAGCTATTAAGCTATTCCCCACCTTAACTAGAAGTAGAGAAGAGGTTATCCCTCCCCTGGTGATTACTCCTTGTAGGGAAGATGACTTAGAAAACCCAGGTAATATGGTTGGAGAAGTCCCAAAAGGAAGGCTTGCCCCTTATTGTGGGCAAAGAACCCCATAATACTGAGCCCCTACCTCTCTCCAATAAACCCTCTAAAATTAAGCCTATTATCACCACTAACAGGAAAGATTCTGGCCAAATTTCTATCGATCCTCAGGCATCTCAATTGTTGAAGGAATCTAGTAATCTTATAGCTTCCTTAGATTCCTTGAAAGACCAATTTGTTGATTCCTCAACATTTTCCAAGATAATGATAGCTTAAGGCTCTATTAAAGAACTTGAATCCCTACCAGAAGTGTAAACTCTAGACTTTGGGCTAGAACCAAAGCTTGTTGGTGGTAGTAATTAGCCTTTGAATGCCCAACAATTGACCTTGAGGTCCTTAAAAGAGAAGGAAAAAAAAATTCCATTTACACATCTTCCTTAGCTATTAAGTTATTACCCACCTTAACTAGGAGTAGAGAAGAGGCTATCCCTCCTCTAGTAATTACCTCTTGTAGGGAAGATGACTCAGAAAACCTAGGTAATATGGTTGGAGAAGTCCCAATCACCCATGATTTGGAGTTCTTGAATGAAGATGAAAGGCTTCATGATTACTCCCTCATTGTTATTCCAAAAAACTTTGAAAATCCAATTCTCGATAGTAAAGGGGATATTCTAGCCAATCTAGAGTATGTAGAGATAGACTCCTTACTTATCCCACAAGAGGGAAATTTCTTGACAAAGGAGGTGCAAGCTATTGTCACTCTAGAGGTTGGGGTGGAGGAATTATCTAAGATGGCCAATAAGGAAGAGGATGATGTTTATGTATTTTGTGTACAAAAAGGTAAAAGTAGGCGAAAGCATAACCATATTATTGAGGAAAGTGGTGAAGTGATAAGGAGAAAAAGGGGAAGGCCAACTCACACAAGTGGAAATACTAAGGCCTTTAAGGTGGCCAAAACCAAAATGCCAAATTTCTTTAAGGGGTTCCAGACCCTAATGGAAACTAATAAATAAGTTATCCTATGGATAAGTTGAAAATTGCTTCTTGGAGTGTAAGAAGTTTGGAAACTTTAGATCAAAAATACAATGTGTTGGAAATATAGGAGTAACTAAGAGGGGGAGGGGGTGAATTAGTTACTACTAAAATAAATCCTAGATCCCTTAGATGTCAACAATAAAATCTAGATTAAGAAAATTGATTGTTGCTGATGCTTGGTAAACAAAAAAAATTTGCTATAACTCAGTAAATGCAGAGTGAATTGCTTTTAGTAGATCTTAAAACATTATCAGTAATTAACTTGCAAGCATAAGAGAAATAACATGAACACATGAGACACTAGGATTTAACATGGAAACCCAATTTGGGAAAAAACACCGTTGTAACTAGTTACTATTTTTCACTCTTCTGAAGTGAGCCTTGTTAGGAGCCAACCCTGTTAAAGGTTACAAAACACACTATTAGATGTGACCCTATTAGAGGATTTTAATCACCCTACTAGGAGTGGCCTTGAAAGAGGTCTTAAAACAATTCAATGGAATTGCCACCTTGTTAGAGGATTTAAAATTGGCTGTTAAACCAACTCTATTAAGAGATTCTAGATCATTGCTACAATGGTTAGAGAGTAACAATGAAATGACTTAATTGTGATGCAACTGAATTGCTGAATCCAAATCTCTTTTCTACTTAAACTTCGTCCTTCCTAATCAAATAATACCTTTTTTTCTCCACAAGAATACCTGCTTATCCTTCAAGTTCGCTCCCTCTCTTTTCTTTTCAATTCAATCAACATGCTTGCACACACTAGAAATCTCAACTTGACCTTTTACTTATACCTTCCAGATTGTCAAGTTAGCCCAAATTCAAATTATAATAACTAATATTCATTATCATAGTCGGCTAGAATCAATACATAAAGAAATTAAGCTTCATATGCAAAAATAATAAAAATACTTCATAAGCTAACCCTGCTCGATAGAAACTAACTTTGGAATGATTTCTTGTGTTAATCAATAGAAGCTCAGCTAACCCTATGAACTTGCAAAAATCCTTTCTCAACCAAGTGAACTCGATGAATACTAACTCTATCCAACTTTCCCTTTGTTAACTGAGTGAGCTTACTTAGCACTCTTTTTTGCCTAAATTCCTTCGATACCAAAGTGAGCTTGATAGACACTATCATCTATTCAGAGTAAACCTGTGAATACTTGGTAGACAAGGAAAGTTATCTTCACTGACCAAGTAAGCTCAGTAAGCACTGTCTATCAATGGATATGAAATTTGTGTAACATCAAAGAGAACACACAATTAATCAATTGTATCCAACAATCTCCCTCTTTGGCATTGATGGCAACATAATATGTCATAGCATAATGAAATTTGAGAATAAGACTCCCTTTTACAGAAAATTTCTCCCTCTTTAATTTTACACAAGAACTTATTCTTTATATTGTATTCTCCCTCTGCATAACTTCTTTTCAAACTTCTCCCTCTACAAAATTTTAGAAAGATAAAGATATGATAGTTAACTTCTCCCTCTTTAACAACACATGCCAAATTTGTATCAATTGACCTTGAGTACTGATTCATATGCAATATTCTCTTGATTATGTTGCATCAATTGATTGATCTTTAACTTGTTTCTTGTTGATGCATCACTAAACTTTATTTAGTGAGCTTCAGATAGGAGAATGACCCCTAGCTTACTTCTTAGATACAAGAATGCATCCTTAGGTAATGGCTTGATGAATATGTCTACGATTCGTTCTTTTGTATGGATATATTCCAATCTGATTTTTTTGTCCTACACCAATTCTTTGACAAAGTGATATTTAATAGCAATGTGCTTTGTTTTGGAATGCATCACTAGGTTCTTTAATATGTTAATTGCATTGTTGTTATCACAATACATGACTACTGGCTCTTTAATTTCAACCTTCATTCCTTCCAGCAATTGTTTGAACCAAACAATGTTAGAACAATTTACTGCTATTGCCACATACTCTGCTTTTGTTGTGGATTGAGATGTGTAGTTTTGCTTCTTGCTTGTCCAAGATACCAACCTTTTACCAAGAAAGAAAGCTCCACCACCAGTGCTTTTTTCTATAATCAAGTTTTCCTACCCAATCAGCATTAGTAAATACTTTTAGGTCTAGGTCTCCCCCAAGTTTGTACCATAAACCATAGTCTTTAGTATCTTTTAGATATCTCAAGATTCTTTTGATTTCCATCATGTGATTTTCTCCAAGTTTAGCTAAGAATCTTGTCACTATCCCAATTGCCAAGGCAATATTAGGCCTTGTGTGAACTACATACTATAATTTTCCAATCTTTGATCTATATAAGGTCTGATCTACTTCTTTGGATTCATCATCTTAGGTAAGCTTGAGTCTAGTACACATGGGGGTACCAACTGGTTTTGAATCCTCCATTCCAAACTTCTTGAGTATCTCTTTTATATACTTGGATTGAGTGATATAGATACAATTTTTGTTCTACTATATCTGCAATCCAATAAAGAATTTTATTTCACCAAACATGGACATCTCAAACTCTTTCTTCATTTGTTCTAAAAAATGCTTTGCATAGATCATCATTTCCTACAAATAGAGTATCATCCACAAATGTCTCTACCAACACAATTTTGTTATATAGTCCTTCCTTGATGTACAGACTATTATTATCATTTGTTCTCTAAAAATCAATCAATATCAAGTAGTTATGTAGTCTTTCATACCAGGCTCTAGGAGCTTGTTTGAGACCATATAGTGCTTTGTGTAATTTATAGACCATGTCCCTTTTGTTAAGATCAACAAAACCTTATGGTTGTTCAATGTAGACCTCTTCATCAAGAATTCCATTTAGGAATGTAGATTTAACATCCATTTGATATACTTTGAATCCTCTATGAGCTGCATATGCAAGTAAGGTCCTAACACCTTCTAATCTTGTAACAAGAGCAAAAGTCTCACCATAATAAATTCTTTCTTCTTGAGAATAGCCTTTACACACTAATCTAGCTTTGTTTCTTGATACATGTCCATCTTCATTCAACTTATATTTAAATACCCATTTTGTTCCAATCACATTTTTATCTTTAGGCCTAGGAACAAGAGTCCAAGTTTTATTCTTTTCTATCTGTTCTATTTCTTTGTTTATTGCCTCAATCCAACTTTCATTTTCTAGAGCATCCTTAATACTTCTAGGTTCAAAATTAGCAAGTAAACATGCACCTTTTAATTTTCTTCTTATCATAGTACCTTCTAATTTATCTCCAATAATCTAATCAGGTGCATGATGCCTTCTGACATACTTGGCCAATATGGGTTCTTTTCCTTTTGAATGAATTGCACTATGTTCATTTTGAATTTCAACTTCAGGCTCGGGTTGTTCAGACTTGGTAGGCATTGACTTGGTAGCTTTGGAATGTGACTCGAGTCCCTATGACTCAGTAACTGTGGAAGACTCAGGAGGTGAAGTCTCCTTATTATTAGATATGCCTAGAAATGTATCAGGTTTGAAGTAAACAAATCTTTTGTAATCTTTTGCTTCTTTTTTGCTTTCTTCTTCAGTCTTTTCTACAAACTCATCAATTCTCACATATGCACTTTCTATGATTTTATGAGTAGACAAATTCAAACATTTATATGACTTATTTTTAGAGGAATATCCTAAGAATATACCTTCATCACCTTTCACATCAAATTTTTCTTTTCTAGACTCTTTCAAGATATAACATTTACTGCCAAATACTTTTAGGTAACTTACATTGGGTTTGTATCCATACCATAATTCATAGGGAGTTTTATCTGAGTCCTTCTTCAACTGTACTTGGTTCAAAGTATGAACTATAGTGCTGATGACTTCCTTCCAGTATTTGATAGAAACATTATTTTCAATCATTAGAGTCCTTGCACAGTCCATGATAGATCTATTTCTTCTTTCAGCTATTCCATTCTTCTCAGGAGTACTAGGGGCTAATACTTGCCTTTCGATTCCTCTTTCAATATTGAATTCATTGTAGATAAATTCATCACCTTTGTTTGATCTTAAGAATTTCAATCTTTTTCTTGTTTCTTTTTCTACTCTTGCTAGATACCATTTGAATTTCTCAAATGCTTCTAACTTTTCTCTAAGATACATATTAGTCATCATTCTATAGTAGTCATCAACCAAAAGAATACAAATTTTCTCTACTATAAGTTTCTACTCCAATAGGTCCACATAAGTTAGTATGCACAATTTCCAAGACATCTTCAGTTTGATAGTTTTTGCTATGAAAACTAGTCTTTCTCATTTTTCCAATCTGACAATTTTTGCATAAACCAACATCTAGTTTCTTCAAACTAGGGATACCTCTTACTTATCTAAATTTTCTTATCTTGACCATATTATCAAAGTTTACATGACATAGTCTTCTCTGCCATAACCAACTTTCTTTCATTTGAGCAATAAAACATGAGCAATCACCAAGATCAAGATAAAATAGGTTACCTCTTGTTTGTTTGCCTGATCCAATTAGATTCCCTTTTTCATCCAACAGTCTTGCCTTGCCATGCATGAATTCTACCTTGAATCCAATGTTGATTAGTTGTGCCACACTTAGTAGGTTATGTTTCAGTCCTTCAACCCAATAGGCATTGTTACATACAATTTATTTGGTTAATGAGATGCAACCTTTCCCTTTTATGCAACAAGGTTCATTGTTTCCAAACCTTACACTACCTCCATCATAGTGTTCAAAGTGTTCAAATTTTGTTTTGTCTCAAATCATATGATGTGAACATCCACTATCTATGATCCATGTATCATTTTTACTAACATGAGAGATAAGTGCCATCTTATCTTCTTCTTCATCAAATTCCTCTTTTACAACAATGTACACTATTTCATCTTCAATGTTATCAGAATTTTTAGCCATAAAACAAGTCTTCTTACCTTTGTCTTTGAAGGATTTGTGACTTTTGGATTCCTTCTTGCCTTTGTACTTGTGGCTCTTCTTCTCATCCTTTATTTCTCTGTTTGGACGCCTGGTAGCAATATGACTAATTTGTTCACATAAAATGTAGATTAAAGGAACTTTACCTTTGTACTTTCCTCTACCTCTAGAATATTTCTTTGCAAGTATAGCTTCAACAACTTTGAGATTACTATCAGAAATTTCCTTTGTTTCCTCTTCACTTTTTGACTAATTGTCCTTTTTTTCTTTCCTTTTTCTTTGAGTGAAAGTTTAGCTTCAAATGCAAACTCAACATTTTTGAAAGCTGGAACATAATTGTCAAAGTTGTGTAGCTCAAAAGCTATCAATCTTCCTACTAGGGCATCCAAGCTTAGCTTGCTATTTGAATCACATATCTTTTCTTGAATAGCAGACACTTTGATTGCATAGATGGGAAGCAAATTTCTAAGAACTTTAGTTACAATAGTTTCTTCCTTGATTTCTTTTCTAGAAGCTCTGATTGCACTGCCACTAGGTTTGATTCTTTTCACATATTCGGCAATATTTTCATCTTCTCTCATTCTCATCTGATCAAACTTTCCTCTAAGGCTTTATGCTTTGGCTCTCCTTATAATGTCATCACCACCATAGATATACTTTAGCTTGTTCCACATATCAAAAGAATTTTTATAGTCTCTCATCAAATTCATCATAGTTGAGAGTAGATGCAATATCAATCATCATGATGGTATTGTTCTTTTTCTTAGCAAGATCTCCAACAGATAATGTACCAGTAGAAGTTTTGTATTCTTAATCAAGGTATTTGCAGCCTAAATCACTAATGGTGGCAAATGAAGTCTCACGAGTCCCATCCATGCTGAAAAGTTGTCTCTATTTAGCTTTGGAATATCTCTCTTGTAAGATATCTTGATCTTTAGCTTAGGTCCTTGAAACCTTTCCTACAAGCACCAAAAGATCTGATACAAATTGTTGGAAGCATAGAAGGAGTAACTAGGGGGTGGGGGGGTGAATCAGTTACTACTAAAATAAATCTTAGATCTCTTAGATGTCAACAATAAAATTTAGACTAAGTAAACTAATTGTTGCTGATGCTCAGTAAACAAACATAAATTGTTGTAACTTGGTAAATGCAGAGTGAATTACTTTTAGTAGATCTTAAAACATTATTAGTAGTTAACTTGCAAGCATAAGAGAAATAACATGAACACATGAGACACCATGATTTAATGTGGAAACCCAATTTTTCACTTTTTTGAAGTGAGCCCTATTAGGAGCCAACCTTGTTAAAGGTTAAAAAACACATTGTTAGGTGTAACCCTATTAGAGGATTTTAATCACCCTACTAGGAGTGGCCTTGCGAGAGGTCTTAAAAAAATTCAATGGAATTTCCATCTTGTTAGAGGATTTACAACTGGTTGTTAAACCAACTCTGTTAAGAGATTTTAGATCACTGCTACAATGGTTAGAGAGTAACAATCAAATGAGCTAATTATGATGCAACTGAATTGCTGAATCTAGATATCTTTTATACTTAAACTTGATCCTTCCTGATCAAATGTTACATTTTCCACAAGGATACTTTCTTATCATTCAAGTTCGCTCTCTCTCTTTTCTTTTCAATTCAATCAACACACTTGCACACACTAGAAATCTCAACTCGACCTTTTATTTATACCTTCCAAATTGTCAAGTCAGCCCAAATTCAAATTACAATAACCAATATTCATCATCATAGTTAGCTAGAATCAATACATAAAGTAATTAAGCTTCATATGCCAAAATAAGAAAAATCCTTTTTAAGCCGACCCTGCTTGGTAGAAACTAACTTTGGAATGATTTCCTATGTTAACAAATAGAAGCTTACTTAACACTGTGAACTTGTAGAAATCCTTTGGCAACTAAGTGAAATTGGTGAATACTAACTCTGTCCAACTTTCCCTTTGTTAACCGAGTGGCTCGGTTAACACTCTTTTCTGCCTAAATTCCTTCGACCCCTAAGTGAGCTTGGTAGACACTGTCATCTATTCAAAGTAAACCTATGAATGCTCGGTAGACAAGGAAAACTATCATCACTAACCAAGTGAGCTCGGTAAGCACTGCCTGTTAATTGATATAAAATTTGTGTAACATCAAAGACAACACACAATTAATCAATTGTATCCAACACAATGTTAAGATATTCTATAAGTGGATTAAAAATGTTGATATATTTTTGATTCAAGAGATTAAGGTAGTAATTTTTTCCCTTGAAATTTGCCTAAAATACATTTTGAAGGATGTTGCTACCTTCTCAATCAAACACCATAAGGGGAAGTGGGGAAATACCCTTCTAATCGATGCTAATTGGAGAAAGAAAATCACCAAATGGAGTAACTTGTCCTATAATAGAGTAGCATGAGTCTCCTTTAAATCAAAGAATTTTGAGTTTGGCATTTGTTCTATGTATGCTCCTAACCATCATTCAGATAGAATAAAATTGTGGTAGTGGTTGGTTGAATTACCTTATATCCCTTAGATAGTGGTCATAGATTTTAATATGGTTGAGAGCCCTTAAGATAAATTGGGTGGAATGAAGTTTGAATGGAAAGGAAATGAAAATTTCTATTGGTCTAAAATGTTGAGTAAACTCAATCTCATTGATCACCTTGCTGATTTGAGGCATCAATCCTTGGGTATCTGGTTTATTTACTCAAAGATAATTTATTGTTGCTAAAAGTATCAGGTCCTCTCCCTACTAAATGGGAAAGAAATCTCTAATATTCAATTTGTAGATGACACAAAAATACTATTTAAACTCAACGAGACTAACATGGATCACCTCATGATTATGTTGGATCTCTTTTGTGCAACCTTAAGAAGAAAAATGTCTATTTCTAAATCTATCCTTTTGGGATGGAACTTAAATCCTCCCTCTTGGCACAACAAATATGGAATTAGCTAGGGTGGTCCAAACTAAGTTGTTAAATAACTAGGTATTCCCTTTTCTTTCAACCCTAACATTAATGATATGTTGAATTGGATTAGAGATAAAATTAGTGATAAGCTCAACAAATAAAATACTATGTTCTTATCCATGGTAGGAAGAATACAAGTTTGTTAGAATATTTTGTCCTCTTATTCTATACACTTTTCTTCAACTTGGCTTTTTAATGTCAGGCAATTTGAATTTTAACAAAAATCATCAGAGATTTTCTCTAGTCTAATGAGAAGGGTACTTTTAAAACTCATGTTGTCAGGTGGGATTGGTGTAAAAAATGTAAGGAATTGGGAGGTCTTTGTTTGAAATACCTTAGGGTGCAAGGCATAGCCTTAGCAGTGAAATGGATTGCCAAAGAAACACAAAGGGATGAGCCTTGGAAAATACTTATAAGAAATAACTTAAGTAGAGGTCATTTGTGTAGAGAAAAGTTCTAGAATAACTTGAATATTTATGATTTCATAGCTTTGGATAGTAAATCAACAGTTGGGGGATCTAATGTGTTTAAAGCTATATGGAAGAGTTGGGATAAAGTAAGGCCACTACTGGGTAGTATACAAAAAAGAAGAGGATGGTGACATATGGTGTGGAAACATTCTAGAATAACTTGAATATTTATGATTTCATAGCTTTGGATAGTAAATCAACAGTTGGGGGATCTAATGTGTTTAAAGCTATATGGAAGAGTTGGGATAAAGTAAGGCCACTACTGGGTAGTATACAAAAAAGAAGAGGATGGTGACATATGGTGTGGAAACAGTTTCGATATGGTGGAACCTAAAAGGTAATCTCAAGCCCCTATCACTATTGCAAGGTTGTTCAACAAAAAAAATGGGCTAAAGTTGGTATAAAGAACTTCAACAACATTCTATGTAATATTAGTTTAATATATTGGATAGAGCTTAAGTCTAAATACTCCTTACAAAAATCCCAAAGGAGAACTTACTTTATGATTAAGAGTGCTCTTGATGGTACAGGAGTCAGATTGGAATGTTGTTCTAGTGATTCCTGCTCCTTTTAGTTGAGATAGCCTGACTTCTCTCCCTTGCACATTGTTAAGACCAAATATGTGTACTCCATTCTCACATCCAATAACATTATCCTTGACCATCTTAACTCTTGGTAGAATCTTTCTGCCAAGCATAATGTCTGGAAAAAAATTCTTATCCATCTTTGGGCTAGGCCTTTTGAACCTAAAATTGTGGGCTTTCTTTGGAGATTGTTTCTGCATAAGTTGTCATTTAGTAAACCATGTGGTGTCTATAATAGTTGTATAGTTTGTACTTTTCTTGAAGCAGTTGTCCATGTGTTCTTTCAATGCCCCTTTGCCCAAGATATTTGGCATATGTTTTGTTTTGAGTTTGATACTAATTTCTTTGTTGAGAATATTATTTATGGTAAAATCTATTGTAGCAACAATAACCTTAATGTGTTCTAGACTATTCTCTCTTCATTTATTCTTTGGTGTCTATGGAAGTTAAGGAATAATAACATTTTTTAGGGTAAAGAAATAGTACTTATTGAGTCTCTAAGGAGACTCATATGTGTTGATATTACTATGCATGTTATAGCCATATTTAAACTAAAGGAGGAGTAGTTTCGATAGTTCGTGCAAGAAGGTAAAGGAACATTGACCAAGAAAGGTCTCAAGTATGGATTTACCACCATCAAGGAAAAAGAAAGGAACAACCCAGTGGATGAATTTAACATTCACCTTACTCATCTTATACATAAGATCTGTACTGAAGGTACCTATAAGAAGCAGTCAATAGAAAGGGATGATTTTCCTAGGCCATTCATGCCTTCCCCTATGAGATTCACTACTTCATAATAAAGTGAAAAAGAGGAGGAATAATATTTTTACTTTAATATGTTATCAAATATTTTGAATATTAAAACTTTTGTGACAACCTAATGGCTGATTTTTGTTGTTTTTTTGTATGGTTGGATAGTACTGGTGAACTTTGACACTAAGTGTAAAACTCTTTTGTTCTCTTGATATGCAATAGTAAAAAAAGGTTTTTTGATTATGTTTTTTTTTTCTTCATCATATTAAGATAAATTACTTAAGTACAAAATTAGTTATTTCATAACACTTAGTCTAATACCCCTCCTTTGCTATCATTATAGACTTACTTGTCAAAGTTATATATGACTCTTCTATAGATATGCTAGCTCTTATTTGATATTTAAAATATAATAACAATTTCCTATTTGTAGTAATGATGCTTTAATTACTCTTAATT
Organism: Cupressus sempervirens; assembly: GCA_028749045.1. Taxonomy (NCBI): domain Eukaryota; kingdom Viridiplantae; phylum Streptophyta; class Pinopsida; order Cupressales; family Cupressaceae; genus Cupressus; species Cupressus sempervirens. The sequence continues at coordinate 290,408,562 of CM053786.1, read as the reverse complement.
AGTTTTTAAAATTACTTTTATGATGATGTCATATGGTGTGTCTTAGAAAGATGTTATTATATCCTAATTATGATGAGATGTTCATGTTAGAATATGATATCATTTATATTTAGGATTTACTATTATACTTACCCCATACTTGCATGTGAATGGTGTCTATGTTTTTTTTACACTTATGTTTGATGTGTTTGATGTGGTTGAGGGAAAGAGTGATAGTCACCTGCTAGTTGGGATCTACATGATGTACCACTCCCTATCATTTTCTGTTTAGCTTGTGTGTGTGTGTGTGTGTGTGTGTGCATGTACATGCTCATCTTTTATATAGATTTGTAGGTATTGGGTATTGACTTCCCTAAATTGCCAGGATGAGCGTGCACTATCGCAATAACTCAATGGTAAGAATGGGGAGATAATGTTCAGGTCCAATCCCAGTCATAGCCTAATTACTTGTCTTGAGAAGGAGGACATGTATCTAGCTTTCCACTCTTTTAAACCCATGACTTTATCTTTTCCTATGTTGTTGGATTTTGAGTTTTGGTCAGTTTTGGTAATGTTATTTTTATGTGGATTTAGCTATGTGATTTACTTGGTAAATGATTTAATTATAATATTTGGGCTAATCATATAATAATGAGAATTATAGAATATTATTTGATTAAAAAATATATATATTAAAATATGAGAATATTTAATTAATTAAAAATTAACTAATATGTGCTTTAGTTTAAAAGATTTAATTTAAAAGTCTAATTCAAGAAGTTTCATTTAAAAGAATTATAATATTAAAATATTAAAGATTTAATATTGCTTTACTATAATTATATAATTCATAATAATTAAATTAGAGATGCATTTAAATAATGAATTTTATTTATTTAGTATTAATTCAAATAACAAACTCCACTTTAATTAGCACTTGCACTAACTAATAAAGTGGAGGAAAAGAAAATAGAAGAATATTTTAATTAAAAATATTCTTTAAGTGTGCATGAAAGGATTAAATAATTAATGTAAAAAAAATTTATAGGTAACATTATTGGTATTATATTGATATTAAAGAGAGAGATTATATATATTTGAGGTATGGCCATATACCTTACTATTGTATTTCTACCCATCTCAAGGCCATACATTTTACATTACAAAAAATTGCAGAGTATTAACACCTTGCCAAAAGCATGGACCACCCAAACTAGATAGAAAAAACCAAAGACAAAACAAAAAGATGCTTACATGCTAACGTCATTGTCTCCATCATCATCCTATGACTACTGCTGAAACCAGAGCACTACCTCCTTGTGTGTGAATGTTGGTGTAGAATGATCATCTGTCACAAAAATCCCCTGCCTAACTTGATGATACATACTATAGCTATCCCACAGCTCTTCAAGCAGTGATGCATCCACCTAGACAAACTTTTCTAAGGAAGCTCCTCCCTCCTATTGATTCTTCTCCATGAGTTGATGGTGTAGTGTTTTCCCAGGAGTGAACATGCTCTTTCTCGATGTAGCCTTCATGAAACCTCACTTTCTCTCAACCGACACCCAAATTCACCCAAGTAGAAAATCCACAATCTTTCTCCAACCCTGCTATGCCTTTAGGAGATGCACTCTTGTGGATTTGCAAAGGACCACACTATCAGTGGCTAGACAAATGATTCTCCACCACCAATCAATCTCCAAGGATCCTCTCCCATCTCTACACCTACGCCTAAGACAACTTCTTCAATTATATCTTCCAACCCCAAAATCCACTGCATATCAACACAAGATGCAACTATATGGTGAACCTCCTCCTTCATTTTTCCCACCATTAGTGCCAACACCAAAAATAGAGATGACTAATATGCATCCAGGTACTTTGACCCAAACATCTCCTAGACTCCCTCCAAGAAATCTAGATCATCAAACACAAATTTGTTCTTAAGGTGCCAAGCAATGGTCTTGCCCTCGTAAGTCTATGTCTGATTCTCAAAGCCCAGAGTAATATTTTCCTCCATTTCTACCACCTCTAAAAAAGCTTTGTAATTTGGCATGTCCTCTACTTGAATTTAACTTGTGTGGAACTCTCTAGAAATAAGCATATGTCAAGGTGTCGAGAAATGATCACACAAGCTAACATGCACAGAGGATTGGGATCTCTACATGTCGTAAAATGATAAATATCATCAAGGGTAGGAGTCATGATGCCTTCCCTAAGAAATCAACCAAGATATAAAGATTATTATTTATAAATTTTTCCAAGGCATAAAAATTTCTCTCTTTAATCTAATACAAGGAGTCTAAGGTCCTCAAATATTTCATTTTGAGTTCCCATTATTACATTTGCGCCCATGTTAGCCAACATGTCTGCCACCCTATTTACTTCTCAGAAGATATGGGAAACCTTGAAGTCTTCAAATTCCAATAGCAATCCCTTGATTTGGTGAATATATTTATTGAGGAACCAAGCATCCGGCTTCCCTTTATTTATGCCATTTATGATTATCTCTGAGTTCCCTTCCAAATGGAATGTTCTAATGCCCAGTTTAGCTCCTAAAATAAGAGCCTCTTTTATTGTACAACATTTAGCCACATTATTTATGCCATCATGCATATGTTTTTTTATGAAGGCAAGAGTATTTCCCTTGTAATCTCTTGCTACACAACCACACCCTAAAACCCTTGAGTTTCTCCTAGCTGCCTTGTCAAAGTTAATTTTAACCCATCCTTCCTCTGGTGGAGTCCAACAAACCTTTACCCTTTTTTTAATAGAATTAACCATACCAAGCCCATAAGTAGGCCAATAATTAATGTATTTATTATTTAATAAAGTTATTGGCTTTTAAAATATTGGAGAACAAAAACCCTAGTTAGGGTTAGGGTTCTTTATTAGGGGGTTGGTAGTTCATTTGAGAGACACATAACTTCTGGTGAGCAAATTTCAGAATTAGATCAAAAGAATTGTTGAAAGTTTTAGAAGGTTTTGATTTTGCATGCATTCATAAATTATCTCAAAATTTAGCTTATGGTTTTGAGGTAGGGTTTGAAAACCCATTGTAGAATTTTATTGAAAGATTTGTCTACTTTGTGTCTTCTTGGGTGCTTGCATAATGCTTATTAATTTACTGTATTAGTTTTTGGATACAAAATTATGTTGTAGATTTTGAAAAGGAAAAATTATTAATCAAGAAAATTTGACAGTAGAAAAATTGTAGAAAATTATTATGACAATATTCTTTTAAACTTCTTTCTAATATAGGGAAAATTCAATTATAGAAAATTGTAAGAAAACAACAAATTGAATTTAAATTTGCCATTAGAACTATGTGCTTATCATTAATTTTCTAAATAAAGATAAATATTCTTCTTATATCTAAAATAATCTGGTCGCAAAATTATTGGAAAAATAAAAGATTAATTGAGAGGAAAGCACGTTGTAACTAAACTTATACATGCATGTGAAAACAAATATACTAAAAATAGAAAACTAAGTATATTATGGTTGCATAATTTGAGAGATCAACAAAATGAAAAAAATATGAATCACAAGTTTATTTTAATTTTATAAAAATATAATTTAATTTTTAGATTTATTTATTTATTTTTATTTTTAAATTTTTTTTTATGATTAATTATTAATTTAAAAAAATTCAAAAAAATTGATTTTTGTATTATTATTGTAAGAATATGCCTTAGGGCAGAATTCACCCAAGACCAAAGAACTCAAAACACAAGCACAAATTAGACCAAAGTATGATCAAAATAATTGTATAGTATTCAATATAATGTACAAGTACACTAGGAGTGCTTGAATATAAAAGCCTCTGAGATGCATCTAGAATGCCTCGAAATCAGCATCATGATAAGTCATACAACCAAACACATGTCCACCAGATATGGATTATCCTCCATTAAGAATAGAAGTAAGTGCGATGATGAGAGGATAAGCCTACAATGATGTGACATGAAAATCAGTGTTGTAGACAACATGTGTTAAATTAGGAGTGCGAATAACTGTGTTATCTACATGACAACTCAGTAAATGATGCAAACTCCAGTGTTGTAGACACCATTTGCATAATTAGAGTTGCATACTTCTATGTTGTCAACATGACAACTCAAAAAGGTGCGCAAACTCCTAAGTGTCTCATAAAAATAAATAATAAAATAATGCACTAACCTAAGTAAACTTAAGTAAAGTGTAGATAGTAAATATCTATTTACACCAACAATTATTTATTAATTTCAAAAATTAAATTAAATTATTCATTTAGTTATAAACTGAATGTTAGTATTAGCGATTCTATAAGTCTAGTTACACTCTTAGTTGCATATAAATGATTTTATATTTATTAATGCAAGAGAGAGTTAATAAATAAATTTTTATTATTTTATTATTTTTTAAGAGAAGTTGTGGTGGAGTTCACTTTGTAATCACCTAGTTAATAACTATTTGACTTTATGATAGAAATTATAAATAATTCAATTAAATATATCATTTTATCTCTGGTTGCATGATGAATTAAAGGAAAAGTAAATATTAATGTTGGACTTAAGTAGAAGTCAAAATAATATTTAGAAATGAAACTAATATTAATATTTAATCTACTAAATATATTTATGTTATTAATTAAATCATTTATGATTTAAGAATATTTAAATTAATAACATGATAATATTGCATGATATTTAATATGCACAAAGAGATTGGTATTTAAATACTTATTGATTTAAATAATTATATTAGCATAATACTTTATATTAACATGTATTTTCTTACTTTATATTTAAACACATCCTTATGACCCAAACTAAACAAGAGAAAAATAATAGAATTAAATCATACGGCTAAAAACTATGTGTTCTCTTATTTTCTATTTATAGTCATGTGATGTTTATTTTCGTGATGGTTTTCTTTTTGGGTTGTTTAGTTGGCCAAGTTAGGATGTGCACCAAAGACATTTTTGAGATTTCTTTTATAATTATTTGACTAGATGTCATGATGTATTTTATGATTCACATTGAGATTTATTTTATGAGATATTTTTTGATGAGCATTTATGAAAACTTGTGTTTTGAGAACCAATGTTATTTTTAGGTTGCATGTTAAGGAGTTGAATTTGATCAGAATTATTTTTGTGGTATGAGATGCAATTGTCATTTGTGACTTTTGGGAAGGTAGTCTATGTGCATGTCTATAGGAGTGGCTTGCAATGGCAGTTGGAGCCCAAAGTGGCTGCTAGGGTAACTCATTGTAAGTTGTGTAATAAGTGATAACATATAAATTAAAATATTTAGACACACATTAAAAAGATAAGTTAAATATTTTTCCCCTCCCATGCCTTGAGCACTTGTATAGGCTAAGGGTTAGAATGGGCTAATACCTAGTGAGAGGTATGACTATTTTTTCTCATCTTCATGAGAGGGTATTTTGGTTATCTATGCATCATGTTGGGGGTCTGAGGTCCAAGATAACTCAACACTTGAGGATTTGAGGTCTAGTGACAGACCAATCTAGGGTAACTCAAGTAGTTTGACCATGTGATGACATTCATGGTATGCAGTTTGAGTCTCCTTGATGGATTTTTTAATATTTTCCTCTAGTGGTGTATTTAGTGTTAGTTGTTACTCATTGATTAGATGCCATTTATTGTTGATAGTTGACTTTTATTAATGAGTTTTAGCTATTTATTGGTGATGTACTTCTTGTTGGATGTTCTTATTGTTGGTGATTTACTTTTATTGGTGACAGTTGTTATCTGTTGATTATTGCTCTTGGACATGTGGCCTTTGACGTAAGATGGATACCTTTCATTGACTTTATCTTGATTTGATATTGTATTATAGTTTGTATTTGGATCTTGACTTGATGTGTAATGTTGGTATTAGATTTGAGCGTCCTTTCAATTTTAATTATCTCTTATTCTTGAGTAGTTTGTGTTACCCTTGAGGTAGTTTTGACTATCAATATTCCTCGCCTAGGATTGTTTTATGATTTGTATCTCTTCTACAAGTTGGGAGTGCAATCCTGACTAGGTGACCATGCGGTCAGGAGGTAGTGTCTTCTTACCATTTGGGCCCCCTTTAGTTTGATAGATGTTGGATGTGCATGGATGCAAATGTATTATCATTCTTATTCATATCTTGCATACTTCTATCTAGTTGATGTATATATGTTAACATGTGTATTTTGGTGAACTTGTATCTATTCTTGCATACCCTACAATATGTGCATTGGATGTTATTCATTAGATGTATATCATTGTTTTAGTTATTTTTTCACATTTGCTTATGAGATGATGTATCTTTTATTTATTCATGATCATGAGACATTGTACTTGAGACTCAAAATTAATACAAACTTTTTAAAGTGACTCAACATGAAGGAACCCTTGAGGAATAAAAACTATATTTGTAATTGTCTTATGTGTACTTGATGTGTATGGGCATATTGCTTCCACATTATTGTTAATTTGATGTTGCTTAAACTTATTATAATAAATAAAAATAGTTCAATAAATATTGAAACATGTTAGGTTTATTTCTCTTGGGTTCCCAAGTGGAGTCTTACACTTAAGGTTTAATATCTTATCAAATTGACATTGATGACTAGGAGTTTTCTAATAAATTCTAATGGAATGAGGAAATTCCTTGAATTTTATAATTAGTATTCATCTCCTTGAATTTGATAGTTAGTATCCATCTCCTCTATTAGATGCACCCATACGTGTGCAAAATGTGCTAGGTCTCTAAAAAAATGCCTAGAGTTCCAATGGAGGGGGCTTCCTTAAAAATGGAATAGTGGTTTTTGATGTTTTCTAGGAATGTTTAAAGGTGAGTGGTCCCATGAATTTGAGGGATTTTAAATTCAAAATATTTTTAAAAATGAAAATTTTATGTTTCTTTTGAATTCTATTATTTTAGGGAAAAAATGAGCACCCTACCCCATTTTTCACGTTTTTAGAGGATCTATTTTTCTTAAAACTAGAGCACAAGCCCCACTAATGTGACCCTACATGATTCATCCTTACAAGTCAATCTTAGGCATGTAATTGGATCATGAGTCACCTCATGTGTCTTATTTTGAGGAGATTGTGTAGGGATTTGTGGACTTTCATTGACTATCTTGACCTGGTCAAAGACTTCAATTGGTGTATATATATTTGATTATAGTACTTTTTGATTGGTGTGTTATTTTTTTATTCCACTTGTTTTATGATGATAAATAAATTATCATGTTATGTATAATATTTTGATAAGTGATGCCTACATTAAGTTTAGTGGAAGGTTTTGATTATGATTATGATTATGTGGCCAAATAGATATGTTAGCTCTAAGGCAATGATAAGTTGGAAAGTTCATTTAAATAGTTTATAAATTCTATACAATGTAATTTGAAACATGGGTGAAATGATTGTTTTATTTTAATTTATTATGTAGTTATTAAAACCAAAGTGAATACTTTTTTTAATAAGTTTTCTAATTTGATAAATAAAGTACTATATTATTATAATGAGATAAATAAAGAGATTAATGATATCATTTATTATGTTTAAAAAATTTGATATTTGAAATAAATGTGACATGTCCTCTTTTTAGTAAAACAAATATGTTAAATAAATAGATAGATAATTTACATATACTTAAATTTGGTAATCATTTTTTTGATATTTAAATCTAAATAATTTAATATGATTTTTTAGTTTTAAATAAAATAAAATTACATTTAATATTGAATGAGTTATTTATTGTATGTTTTTATTTTAAATTGTATTTCATTATAATGGTGATTTTTTTTTTTATTATCACTATGATTATTTAAATCTAGTACATAAACATTAAAATTGGAGAAAAGAAAAGAAAAATAGATGAGTGTTAGAGGAAACTTTATAAATTCACTTTTTTCATTTTGCATATTTTTTCCCATCATGAGATAGCTAAAACTTAAAAAACTACATCATGGAAAACACATCAAAGTGGGAGATGGTGAAGTTAGTAGAATTTTAGTTTTTTTTCTTGAGTTGCCTTGAAAACACATCAAAATGGGAGATGGTGAAGTTAGTAGAATTTTAGTTTTTTTTCTTAAGTTGCCTTGAAAACAAGGTGTTAGAAATTTGGTGGGGAAAAATAAAAGAGGAAAAGAAATAAATTAAAACAATTAAAGGAAGCTATAATCCTTAAGTCCTCATTAACAAATTGAAAAAAATATTTACTAAGAATCTTATAATTTTCTTTCATGAGAGAGAGAGAAAGAATCAAGTTTTGGTTAACATCATATATACTTTCTAATATTTACCTCAATTTCTAGAAAAAATTAGATTGAATAGAACACATGATTTTTATTATTAGTACAAAGTGAAAGTTTCATAGTGACTTTGTATTAGAAAAATAGAACAATATATTCAAAAATGCTAATTACACATGATAAAAAACTAATACAATTAGCAACAAACTAGATATGCATGTCAACTATTTGGAACTTATTGATAACTAACTCAAACACATTTACAGTCTTATTTGATTTTTTCTCTAACTCTCTAACTATTGATCATTTAATTTTGATACCCCCTCTTAATGCTATGACATTAAATTGATATACAATAGGAAATATGCTATGTATATTATTTTCATTGAAAAAAAGTTCTCTGACCAATAAGGCTTCTTCAAGTCACTCCCAACTATTGGTATAGTCATGTAGCTATCATTGAAGCTTCCAACATAATTGGACACCATTTGCAAATGAATTCCTCATAACCCTCTTAAAGGTATGATGCCAAGCTTCTAGATTTTTATATCTCCCTGAACTATTAGACACCAATCCCCACATGTGTATCTCATAACCTCGATGATGTATAGTTTTTTTAATATGTCAGAACCTCAAACTATTGAGCATCCATCTAACCTCTACTACATCCTTATTTATTTTCAAAATATTGGCTTCTTCAAAACATGACAAGACCTTTATCTTTAATGAAATCATCATTACCATAAAGATCTGGTGATTCTTCACCAGCCCTCATCTCCTGACAAACTATGCTCTAACTTATTCTAGCAGCGCAAAAGGTCTTCTTAAAAATACACAATTTAATCAGAAGATGGATCTCATAACATATTTTAAAAATAGAATGATAGATTAAAAAATGAAGAGACTAAACTTAGATCTTGTTATTCATTATTCAAAATTATAAATGTAAAGAGTCATATCACTTCACCAAGATCCTATAATTATGCTAATACACATGACACCAAACTAGATGTGTCTACCTACTAACTCAAACTTATTGAAATCTAAGTCAAATACATCTACAATCTTATTTGATTCCTTCTCTAACTATTGATGCATTGAATTCCAACACTTTCAATTGTAAGTATTGTAATAGATTGGATTTAAAACCATTGCCTTAAATGTATCACCCCATAATTTAGAATTTTACATTGTATTCTTTGAATTACCAGTAAACATTTTATTTTTTGAGTTGTAGAGAATGAACCTTGATTAGAAAGAAATATATATTTTACCAAGAACATACACAACTATGACTCTAGTTTCTCAATTTGTGTTATTGGTTAAATGGATTATTTGTAGACTCCTACAGATGAAAATAGTATATATATCTCTCAATTTTTTATATAAATTTAATATTTTTTGAAAATTAAGAAGAAGATCATAAAATTATCTAAAAGATTGAAAAAAAAAATATTGGCAAATTGTATGAAATCATGTAAAATTGTTTGAAAGACTATAAAACAATGCAGTACACCATAGATAGAATTATAACTAGTAGAAATTTTCTAGATTAGTAAATATAATATAGATTTCATTTTGGAAATTAAATCTTTTTTTTGAGTTTCTTGATGTCCTTGATGGTTGGTTGGGTAGATATGAGGCCATTTGTGACTATATTTTATGAGATTTCTAGTAGATCAGTATAGTTTATGTTTTTTTATTTTTTTCCAAATTCAATTGAGTTGTTACTAGTATAATTTTATTTTAAATATAAGGATTGGAATGATGTAGAATCTACATTTAAAATTCACTATGAGTAAGCTAAATGTTTCAAGTTGAAATTTGTATGATATTTTATCAACATTGTGTTTTGAGTTCAATTAAGGAAGGGATTTATTTCTATAAATTAGAGAACCAAGTGCTACAAATATTAGATGTCTTAAAATTAGAGTAAATAAAATTTAGGAGTTGATGAAATTGTTGGTCCAATCAGAGGATGAGGGGGAATCAATATACCCTAGTAGTTTCGACTTTTCTACTTTTATCACACATTTCACTAGTCTATAGGTTTGTGTTAGCTACAACTATACAGTCAATATTAAGTAAAAATAAAGAACATGAATATGAAAATAGCAACATATAACATAATATTTATTTTGTGGAAACCTAGCTATCGTAAAACCATGGTGTGTGAGTCAATCATTGCAAATATTACACTCTCCTAAAGTGTTCTCGATCAAGAGCTTATTTTCATTAAAAGAATACAATGACACTATTAAGTGCCACCTTGTTAATAAATTTTTATGAGATAGGTTAAAGTATTTCCCTATTAGGGTCAACCTAGTTAAAATACTTCAAAACACAATTTAATGTGTAACCTTGTTAGGAGATTTGATACAAAGAACTTGTTAGGGTCCATTCGATGAGATTTACTAATGTAGAGATTAGTAAACAACAAGGGAATGATCTAATGAAATAGCTACTACATAACTTATAAATAGATCCCTTAACCAATCCTTTTGACTCATATGAAACTATCATTGCCCTCTCTCAGCTCCACAACTTCAAACATGATCACTTGTGTGCTTGGCATTTCTCGCTCTTGCACACAATCATACTTGTGTTGTTATGGATCATTGGCTTCTCTTCAAAACACACACACCAACTCCTTAGTTGCAACTTTTCTCTATCACTCTTTCTTACTTTGAGATTACACTTAGCTTAGCTACCTTGGTTCTCTAGCTAATCAATCAACAATCTAACATTTTATCTTTCAAATCTAACTTGTTTTATAGTCTCCTCTCATTTGGATTTGAAACCCCTAATATGTGAATTCAAAATTTGAATTCTCAATCCTAATTCTACCTTGACATCCCAATATTTTAGCGTGTCACTCTTGTCTATTAGAATAATTTAGAATAACTGGGAGGGGAGGTGAATGATCCTTGGAACTAGATGTACGGATTCAAATTTTCATCACTTCAAATACTTTAGATATAATAATTAAGTAGCTCAGTCTCTATACCAAATAATTAGTAACATGAAAAATGAAGTCAACTATCCTAATGGTAACAAACTTACACAATGTAAAACATTAATAGTAAAATATCTCAAATAACATCTACACAAGTAGAACACTAGGATTTAATGTGGAAACCTAATTTGCAAAAAACCACCAGTGACATGCTACCAAATTTTCACTCTTCTGAAGTGAGCTCTATGAGGAGCCAACCCTCTTAAAGGTTACAATACACACTATTAGGTGTGACTCTATTAGGAGTGGCCTAGTTAGAGGGCTTTAGAACATTCCATTAGAATGTCACCTTGAATAAAGGATTTACAAATGACTATTAGGTCAACCTTGATTAAAGGATTTCAAATTGATACAATGATTAGAAAGTAACAACAAGTTGATCTGATAAATACAACTCACTTTCCAAGTATAGATCATAATGTAGCTCATATATTGATCCATTGACCAACCTCCATTATCATTTATGTCTCTGATCTACGTGGCAATCCTTCAAGCAATCACACTTCACATCTTCACAAATCTTCTTAGCCTCATTCTTAACTTCACCAATCAATAGCATCAACAAAATGTATCCTCCTCTCTACATTTTTAGGTTACCTAAATGCCTCCTTAAATAGGTAGTTTTGATATTTTCTCATTTAAACATCATCATAGAGCTTAGGGTTTGGTCAGATTCATCAAATTCTTCCACCATTTTGTTCTCATTCTCCCCCTCTAGATACTTCTTGAAACTTCTCTTTAAATCCATGCATATAAACACAAAAAAATAGTTTATCATACATCAAATTCTCTAGGTCATCCATCATTATCTTCAACACATTTTACATTTTCCACGAATTCATTGTGTGGGATGGAAATCAATATTTCCTCACAAACTATCAACTACTAACACTCAATCATCAGTAATTACTTAGTCAATACTAACTATTCTATTTGGCACACTTTCTGATACTCAATTAATACTGATGCTCAATCGACACTATATTTTTCTTAGCATATATAGTCACTCAGTCAACACTAGCATCACTCGGTATATACTTCTAGTTCCTTAATCTTTTTCTCTTTTTCCTTCTCAAGCCTATGAATTTGGTCTTCCTTTGATCATTCCTTCTTGGTTTCATTATAACTATCTTCTTCACTTAGGTTATGATTAAACAATCGCATTATCTTGTCAAGGTCTAACTCACCAAGTGCCCATTGTATTTTCACATAACTCAACCATTCCTCTATGTCCTTTTGTTATCTCTTCTTCTCAAATCATCTTGATATGGAACTCTACTCAGGTAGCAATTGTCTCACCAATAAGGTTTGACATCAATGACAAAATATTTTTTTTTATAATTGTAGGGTCAACGGTCAGATGCAATGTGTTCGTACAAGAGTAACAGGTGTCTTGTTTCCATGATGACTTGATTTACTAGAAAGAATTCAAATTTGAATCCTTTTGTTGATCCTTTGTATGGAAACTCCATCACCATTAAATGCAAGGTTAAGTGCACTTCTATGCACTTCAAGGCATGGAAGTCATGAGTATCCTACTTCATGCTTCCCTTGGTGACTCTGCCAATCCATCATGTATGATCACTGGTTGTTCTAACTTCCTTACCTACTTGACATCCTTCTTCACATTATTTATTTACTTTGCATACTTCCATCTAAGTGGATATCCTCTATCATCTCTTGATCTATTAGGATTTTATTTCACCTTTCTCTAATCAACCTTGTGAAGTAGAGTCACACACACAAGATCAATCTGACATGTCAGACATTGCTCCCTACCTATCTTCATTTCTTCATATGCCTTGACATCAATGACAACATCATCATAACTAAATACATTGGTCATACTACTAGTCAATGCTCAATGTTTGATATAGTTAGGACAACAATCTCCTCCTATGGCATTGATGAAAACACTTCAACATTTTCAATAGTCTGGTGCCTTATCTTAATCTTATTATTTAATCATCCCCCCTAAGAAGATGAATTCACAAGCTTTGACCATTCTTAGAACTTTGTGGGTTTACTTTGACTCTAGTCCTTTTTGTGTTCTTCTTCTCTTCTTCTCTTTACTCTTTTTTGGATCCCCCTTTGTTTCTCTTCTTTTTCTCTTCTCAACTTCTCCCCCTTTGACAATAATGCCAAAGGCACTCATTTTTAACTTGATGACTACTCTGGCCCCTATGGAGTAGTCCCTTTTTCTTATCAATTCACCATTTGATTTCTCTAGTTTCAGATCATGGATTGATACCTTCTTATCTTTTTTATTTCAAGCCTGATAGGGGTAAAAATCCTAACTTCTATCTCATATACTTACAAAAATCCTTTTGAAGAGGCTTTGTGAAGGTATCAACTAGTTTCTCCCTGGTTGGTACATATTCCAACCTTGCCTTATTGGCCTAAACTTTCTATCTTAGAAAATGGTACTTGATTGATATGCACTTTGTCTTTGAGTGCATTACCATGTTTTTGGATATGTTGATTGCACTTGTGTTATCACTATTGATAGCCACTAGTTCCTCCATTTTATATTGAATTCCTTCCAGTAGTTGTTTGATCCAAACAAATTGGGTATAATTTATTGTTGTAGTTCAACATACTCTACTTTAGTTGTTGACTGTGATATGAAAAATTGCTTCTTGTTAGCCCATGCAACCAGTCTTCCTCCAATAAAGAATGTGTTGGAGTTTAACACTACTAAACAACAAAATGTTCAATACTAGAGTGATCATACTCACATAACCTAAGGATTAGCCACTTCATATTAACAATTACATGTGCAAACCACTTGGATCCAACTTCAACAAAACCAAAGGTGGTTTTCTACTCTTTAGTCTCTGCGGGACCAAGGTGGGTATACCTAAGGGATGATTCAAATTATATTAGTTTCATTTTGATTCTCATCTTCTATCCTTAACCACATACACAATTTATCTATTATTTGACATCCCTAGATTTAGATACATCCCTCATAAGAAAATTTGGCCATAATTCTCCTTGGGTTTACAAATATTTTGGAAATAGCAACTATCTAAGACTCAGAAATTAGATATAAATGGGTGCTGACCAACATTTATAACCTTGAACAAAATGGAATAAAAATGATTTCAAATTTATAATTGATCTGATATGTAGTGACATAATTCACCCTTACTCACTTCTGACTTATGTGACCAGTTCCTTATCCATTGGGTAAAAGATTAACTATTGGTAGGAGATCTGGATCAAATAACTTGTAAATGAATCTATAAATTGTAATCACCCATTTCCATTCTTATGAACTATCCATTTCATAAACTCATAAAATCTACTGATCTATTGAAGCATTTACATAATCCCTTGAACTAAAAGCAACAATAGAACCAGTGTACAACCCATCCACACTACATCCAATCAATTAAACCTTATTTAAAAGGCATCAAAGTTAACAAACTCATAAAATGGAGACAGAAATTGGTGACACAAATCTAATGTAAGTACCCCTTTGTATTATCCTTTTAGATGACTAATACAATGAACAATAGAAACTCATTGAAAAGCCCATAATATCTTGTTGATTCTATCATTTTTATATATCATCAAAGAGTACACAATTGAAAGCAAGCTCAAAACAACTACATACAACTGGACCAACTGTGCTTTTCCTTGAAAGAAAGAAAAATTATACAAGACATTTGGACCTATCACAATGCCTTGAAAACTCATTTATATAAGCATGAGTTGCAACAAGCAAAGGGAAATTGTGATTGACAAGTGTCCTCTTACAACAGGGGAAACAACAAAAATTCTCAAAATATTTTGGATCCTGAACATAAATAAAAAAAGCTTGAAATAGTTGCATACGATAGCTAGAGCATCAAATCTTTAATTTTGTCTTCTTCTTCAACTATCCCATATTAGTAAAGCCTTTATTTCTATGAATGCTTCCCATACAATAACTTCTCTCTTTGTTGGCCACTCACGCGCTTTGGTTTTTGTCAAATCACCAATAGATTTTTGCCACGTGGCATATGTACCTGCTTTCCCTTCTATTATGAATTTATTCATTTCATTTTCAATTTTGAACAAAGAATCAATGAGTTCATTAAAAACAAACTCATTAGTGTCACCTTCAAAAATGGATATAACCTATGGCAAATTTACAATATGGTCAAAAGAACTAGACCATTCATTCCAATCTTTCACTTGGCCATTAGAATTAAGGATTGAAAGAATTAAAGAATAAAACTCATTGATCAACACTTTCATCTAATTTTAAATGACTGTTAATTTTCCAGTAAAGAATTGTAGAAAATCTTTTACTTTGCCCATACCCTCATTGACAACAATGACCTTATCAGGAAGGTCTGGCTTTTTAGCTAGCAATGGTATCAATCTATCAAAAAATTGCATGTAAGGTCCCCATTGTTGGAAAATAGGGTCAAGCCAACCTAAAGCTTCCTTACACATTTACTCAGTAGCTTGTAGATTGGTGAATGCATTATATGCATCTTGAGAAATTCTCTTCAAGATTCTTATCTTATGATTTAGCATATTCATCATTACACCCTTCTTTATTGCACTACCAGATTGAGAAATCTCACCTTCCACACTTTCCACTAGCACTGGCACTATTATTGTTACCCCCATGGGTATATCCTTTGTTTGGGCCTCTACTTCAACAGTGTGCCTATTCTCTTCCACACTCCCTTGTGCATGTTTTATCTCTACTACAATTTTGAGTTGGTCTTTCAGGGATGCCACTTCTGCTTCTAGGCTCTGGATTTTTCCTCAAACTCTTCTATTTTTTTGTTTTTGCACATAGCTTGTTTTCAGCTCCTCCTCACACAAATTTCTAACATCTAGACACTCATTATATGCAATTGCAAGCCTGTCCTCAATTTGATCCACCTTTGCCTCATTCATGAGTGAAAAGTGTTTAACTAGGCTAGAAATCTCCTTGCCAATAGTGTTGTCTAGTGTCCAAACAATCATGTTTCCCTACGCAGTCTCTTCTATATCCATCATTTTAGGTTTCTTGGTGTCAAGGGCAATACTCCATACTGTTAAGGTCTTTGTATCTATACTTAATCCTAGCCCTCTCTTCAGGCCTTCACTATTGCTAGCTTCATAGTTGATTGCCTTGTCTTGCCTTCTAATTTGGTCAAGAACAAAGGCTCTTTCTATATCCCATCCTAGCACCAAAATCATGCCACTTCTATGAACCAACTCCCTAGCTTCTGCAGGGGTCATTGTCTCATTGTCTAGATCATATGCCAATAGTTTATCCACCAATTCCTTATTCTTCTCAAGATCCTCTCCTAGCATGAGGCTCAATGTGAGCTCATTTTGTTTACTTTTATTTTAAAAACTTTTAAATTCAGATGATTTAATAAAATCATCATCCTCCATGAATTTCTCAGATTGGATGAGTCTATCATCCAATCTGGAGGTTGCAATTTGTAAATCATTTGAGGCTCTTCCTACCTCTATTTCCCTTTCTTGCAAGTAGTTTTTCCTGATATCAACAAAATACTGATCATTTTTTGGTATGACTTGCAGGGCTCTGCTCACCACCCTCTCTAGGATGTGCATGGTTTTTTGTCTTTTGTTTCTTTTTGCCACCCATGTGGAAGATGATGGTTGTTCTTCCTCTTCAACATTAATTTCTAGTTGAACATCAGGCTCAAGAGATTCTCTATTTACTATTGCCTCCTCTCCCTCTGGCTCATTTAGCATTTGGGCCATGATATGATCAAAGTTTTCCACCATTTTCCTCAAATTGCCAGGATAAGGGATATCAGTATAAAAACCCTTGAAATCTAGGTTAGCCCTCTTTAAGGCATCTTCCACTTTCCTTATTTCACAATACTTTCCTAGCAACTCATTAGCCTCCCCTGTTGCTACTATATTAACAATTAAGTCTTCTACAGGGATTGGTTTTCTGGGAGGTAGAATGCAACCCCTAATCGCTTTAACCTCATTGGTTATATAATTCTTTGTGTCATACATTCTATAAGGTCTAATAGCAAACTTATACTGACCTAGATACTCACTTAATTCCTTAAAGGTATCCTTCCCAATTACAAAATATCCTACCTTAAAACTTCTATAGAAAAATGTGGGTTTGTGTAGGAACGAGGAATCATCTCTTTGTTCATCAATAAAAATTGCCAAAAGAATTCAACAATAGCTAATCTAGGAGGAAGATATTTAGGCAACATATGGGGTGGTTGTGGGCATGCATATACTCTCATCAATGTACACTCTTTATACAAAAATATATCAACCCAATTGTGGTCTAATTTCATTTTCTCATCCAAAAAGGAAGGTCTAAGTAATGTTTTCAAAATATTTGTGGCCCTAAAGAAAGTATGGTCTACCATCCTCATGATAACAGAACTAAACAAATTAAAAAATACATTTGCATTTGAATAATGAAAATTCTTATCCCAAATGTGAGTCCATAATTCCATAGGCAACTCACCAAATTCATAAAAGGTTTGATCAATGAAATCTTGACTGATGTAGCCAACATTCTTGTATAGGATTAGGTGCATGAGAAATGAATAATGGTGGAATTTGAAGTCCTTCATCTCTCCCTTCTTAGCATTCACAATTTGATGGTGCATGCTATCCATGATGAATCCCACATAATCATATTCTTTGTTATGGAAAGGGTCTTGTATATCACATGCTATCAAAAACAATGAGTCATACACACAATCTTCTGCCCCATCACTTCCCAGAACCTTGTATAATCCATACACTATATTCTTGAAGTAGTTTTTGAATTTTCTCAAAGGCAAGTGATCCTCTAATTTCTTTGGTATCTGCCTTACTTTTTGATATTGTAGGGGATGTGGGGCAGCATCACATTATTTAAACAATGACTCTTATTCCTCCCAAATTTTCCTTGCAAATCATCAATATTAATGGGCACATCCATCTGCCCCTATAGACCAAAAGCTTCTATGAAAGAAGTCCTATCAAGTGTGCACAAAATACTCCCATTATGCTTTTGGAATGACCTTGTGACTAGGTTGTAAGAATTTATCAGTGCCTTCAACAAGTCCACATCAAAAAATAGCTCAGGGAATATCAATTTCACCATATTCTTGTTCCACAAGTTACAAACTGGCACATTTTCTGTTCTATTCTGATAGAAATACCTAAAAAAATTAAAACCATCAATCTTAGAGTTTTTTTCATCCCTATATAGGAAGTAAGGGTCTTGGAAAACATAGTCATTCATAGAAATTGCATTGGATGACCCTGGAAGTATTTTTAACTAGTCCTCTGCATGTTTGTTTGGCTTTCAGACTGTTGCTTTCTTTTATATTTTTACTACACCCTTCTTTTTCTTTCCTTTGGATATGAGCTCTACAACATCATCATCTTCATCTTCAACTTCTACTTCTTCAGCAGGAACTTCTTCAACATCCATGTCAGCCATTTTTTCTGCAAATCTATATCTCAAATTCCTGCAACAATAACACAAAAATTCACAAAGCTATGGATGCTTGGAGAATTTTTTGAATAGAAAACACAAACTCTTTGAAATGGAAAATAATTTGAATGTTCCATCAAATCTTTATAGTATAATCATACAATCCACCAACTTTAATAATTTTTGCATGCACGAGTTTTAATACCACCTCTATAGGATGTCAGCGAAGAATATCAACCATGTAATTCGATCCTGTAATACTTTTTTGTGTTTTATTTTACTTTGCAATGGTGAATTTGTCCTTTATTCTTAACTAGCATGAGACCTCAGCCAACTTTTTTCAAATTTGGTCTTCTGCTTATATGATGAGTCCAAACCCTTTGATCCTCATAACATTGGAGATACAGATATCAAACCCTTATGTTTGTCTAGTGATGCTTCATAAAATTTCAAACGTAGAAGAATTAGGGTTATTTAAGCATGCTTTTGCAATTCTATTTTATGCTCTTACACTCTTTGAAATCTACTTTATGCCCTTACACATGCTAGTGCACCACCAGACCCCTTTGAAAAATTACTCCCAACCATACACTACAAGCATCTCCCCTAGCATTGGGAAGCTTTTACAATCTACCTCTAGCTCTTACATTCAATTCCCTTCATAGAAACATAAAGCACTCATTTCATTCCCAATTTTACCTTTTATGTTCATATGCCTAAACTAATCTCGTATCCATGGAGAAGGAGATGAAGCACCTCTTCATTCACATGATATACTTAAAAAAGTAAGAGCATAAGGAAAATTTTCTTTTCAAAAAATCAATGACCCAAATTAAACCTTAGAAAAAACATCACCATTGATTTAAGCATATGAAAAATGAAAGACTTAAGTCATTTTCCACATAGGTTGGGCCCATCTGATATATATGACGTGTCACAATTTGATTGATTTTCCTCAGGGCCCAAGTGGCAATTTAATAGGTCCCACATGGCATGTTCTTCCTTATGAAATCACTTTACAATTTCCCATAAGCTAGAGCAGTGAAGACTCATAGAAGAAATTAAATCTTTCTTCACTCTTATGAGCTTCACTTGCACATAAAACAGTAACACCCATTCTATATCTCTGTGATACACCTTTTACACCATGGTGAGCCTTTACACTCTTACGAAATTCAAAAAAATGTGAGAGCGTAAATCAAACCACTACACCTTTTTGCTCATCTGCTTAACATATTACTCATATCCTTGTAAATGAAAAAACATGATCACTTTAAACTTTATTACATTCATACACTTAAAGTCCAAACATATAGCCTAGAGTACCCAAATGAATTGCTTTTGCTCATTCGATAAGCTTAGCACCATAGAACTGTAAGTCATAACTCACAATACATGAAAACCTTTTACGCACCTTTGTTGTAGGATCCATTGTATGATCAGAGAGCTCTAAAGTGCATTACTTTATTGTTACGAGATACACAACTGTATATCTGTAAACCAAAATGCCATTACGCCTTTACGCTAAAGATGAAGCATGACCATGAAAATAGAAGAAAGATAGTTCAATGCTTCTATGGGAAAACCTAACACTATAACACCATAAAGGAGAGAAACTTAGGAATTTTGCAAACCCTTTCAAAAATTTGGATATAACCTAGGGTTTTAACATACGTAGGTCATTTTAATGATTATGTTGATGATAAACCTTGAGAATTTAATAAAATTAAAACAACATAGAGATCAAGGCATGACTAGGGTAATGCAAAATTTTGAAAATTTATAAAAAAGAGAAACCCTAATCTGCAAGACACAGGGATTACATGATTTTTCACACATGTTTTTGAAACTTCTTTGCACTATGAAAAATTAGACCATCAGAATGCATTATCAGTCATGCTCTTTCTATCATCTATGTCCCTTGCCTAATTAGCATCAATAAAGATATTGAGCTAAAATTTTCCTTTGTGAGGATACCATAGGACATACTCTTTAGTGCCCTTTAGATATTTGAAGATTCTTTTCAATACTACCATGTGTGACTCCTTTAGGTTGGCAAGAAATCCAGGTACAATTCTAACAACCTATGCTATGTTTGGTATATTGTGCACAACATACTATAGTTTACTAATCATTGATTGTAAAGTATCTCATTTACTTCAGGGCTTTCATCTTCCTTTGATAGCTTACATATGGTCACCATTGGGGTGCCCACTAGTTTTTCTTCCTCTATATGAAACATTTTCATGATCTTGTTCGCATATTTTGTTTTCCCTATGAAGATCCTTTTTTTTAGTTGGGATACTTGAATTCTAATAAAGAGTTTGATCTCACCAATCATGGAATTTTCAAACTCCCTCTTTATGGCTTTAGGGAATTCAACACTCAACTTATCATCTCATCTAAAGATGATTTCATCTACAAATACCTCAACAATAAAATAATTGGCTTTTTTTCTTGCTTCATATATAGATTGTAGTGGTCATTTGTTCTTGCAAACCCAATGTTAATTAAGTATGAGTGTAGTCTCTCCTACCATGCTCTAAATGCATGTTTTAATCTATACAAGGATTTTCTCAATCTACACACTTGATTATTGCCTTTTCATTCTCAAACTCTTCTAGTTATTCAACATACACTTCATCATCTAGAACTTTATTCAAAAATGTAGATTTTTGTACATCTATCTGCTATTACTCTAAAGTTCTTGTATGCTACAAATACTAGGAGTATTATAAAACCTTCTATTCTGGGCACTAGTGAAAAGTTTTCTCCATGGGGCATACCTTCCTCTTACACATATCCTTTGTAAACAATCCTAATCTTGTTTTTTACCACTTCTCCATCCTTGTTCATCTTGTTTCTAAACATCAATTTTGTACCAATGACATTCTTGTCTTCTAGACAAGTCACCAAGGTTCATGTATCATGCTTTATTATTTAATCAATCTCTTCCTCTGGGGCCTATTTCTAGTCTTCATATTTGAGAGTTTCCCTTGTCCCTTTAAGCTCTATGTGTGAGAGAAGACACACTATCTCTCTCACCTTTCTCCTAGTCATCACTCCATCATCTTTATCTCCAGTAAATTGATCAATTGGTAGGTGTCTTCTTACACACTTTTCTACAAATATATCCCCTTAAGGTGCTTTTTCTCTTTGTTCTTTAGGTTGAGAATCTTCTCCATAAGATGGTACAAATTCATGTATAGCTCCTACTTCTATTGATACCTTCTCCATTGTATCATTTAGTAGGACATATTCAAACTATTTGTAGACTTTTAGTTCTTTTTTGCTTTGTCTTTGTTCCTTTTAAGAACCCATCTATTTTCACATTGGCAAATTCCATGATCTTATTTGTCCAAAGGTTCACACATTGGTGTGCTTTTATTTTGGTAGATTATCCTAGAAAGATACCCTCATCATTTTTAGGGTAAAAATTTCCTTGGTATTCATCTCTCTTGATGCAACATTTACTTTTGAATACTTTAAAGTAACTCACAGATGATGAGTGACCAAACCATTGTTCATAGGGAGTCTTCTTTGTTCCCTTCTTCACTTGTACCCTATTCAAGGTGTACATAGTTGTTCTTACAAATTCTCTCCAATAGATCTATGCAACATTGTTCTAAATTGTCAATGTTCTAGCATAATATATGATTATTATGTTCCGTCTTTTAGAAATTTTGTTCTGTTGAGGTGTCTTAGGAGATGACATCTTTTATTTTTGTTCTCCTCATGATATATTTAATTAAAACTCTTGTGAGGTGAGTTCACCCCCTGGTTTGACTTCAAGCATTTTAATTCTCCATCAATCTCCATTTCTACCTTTTCTTTGTAAACTTTGAGCATAATGAAGGCTTGTGACTTTTCTTTTAAGTAGATAGTCAACATCATTCTAGAAAAATGTTCAATAAATAGCATAAATTATCTATCACTAGATACACTCTTCATCCTCATGGGACCACATAGGTTAGTATGAACTAGATCTAGAACTTGTTTAGAAGTAAGTGAATTGCTAGAGAAACTAGAGCTTACCAACTTTCCTAGTTTAAAATCTTTACACATAACATTGTTGGGTTTGGTAATAGGAGGTAGACCCCTTACACAATTTTTCCTTCCTACCTTAGCAATAATTTCAAAGCTCACACGACATTACCTTCTATACCACAAAAAACTATTATCATTCTTAGCTACCAA
Organism: Cupressus sempervirens; assembly: GCA_028749045.1. Taxonomy (NCBI): domain Eukaryota; kingdom Viridiplantae; phylum Streptophyta; class Pinopsida; order Cupressales; family Cupressaceae; genus Cupressus; species Cupressus sempervirens. The sequence goes on along the minus strand of CM053786.1, from coordinate 290,385,694 downwards.
ACGTTTATTATCAAAAATATTGTGGTAGAAAAGTTTATCTCTACTTTGTTCTCCTTTAGTTAAAAGTTTTCCTATCTTTCCAAATATTCAGCAAGACCCTTTGTTAAATTCAAAAGTATGTCCTTTATCCATCTATTGGGTCACACTTAACAAGTTATATTATAATCATTCCACTAAATATACATCTTTACAATTAGTTTATTCATTTGGGGTTATAGTACCCTTATGTATCACTATACATGGTGCGTTGTTGCCAAACTTCACCATTCATCTATCATAGGATTTGGCCTCGTATAACTTGCTCTTAACACCAAATATATGGTGTGAGCAATGGCTATCCATTATCCAATTCTTATAGATACTAATTTTTGCTATCAAGGCTCTTTCCACCCTATATTTTGTGATATAAAAAAATGATTCTTCATCATCATCATTGGTTAACTCTTCATCAGTCACACCTTCTTCAGCAATATAACATTGCTTCTTCTCCTTCTCTTTGGATTTTGGTTTTTTTTCAGTCTCCTTTATATTCTTTGGACATCTAGTAGCATGGTGTTCTACCTTCCTATAGTAAAAACATTTGAAGGGAAATTGAACTTTGTACTTCCCTTGCCCTCTTACCATCCTCTTTATGAACAAAGCCTCCAGCTCTTCTTGTTACACTTCTTCAATATATAGATTGTTGGCATAACAGATTCACAAGTTGTTGATAACTAAAAGGAAGCTATGAATTTCATTATTCATCACTTATATTATTTTTCATTGATGTCAAACAATTGATTTGTCATTTCATGTTGTTATTACATCCTTAAGGGATTTCTACTAAGAAGTAATAAGGAAGCAAATTATGGGGTAATGACTAGAGTAGTAAGTGGAAACAATCTTATGTGGTAAGTTATCTTATCAGAAAAGTGAAAGTTATCAAAGACTCATATCTTACCAGTGAAGTTATCATTTATCAATGGAGTTGTAAAGGAAAGAGAAGTTTCTAGGTTAAAGTAATAAGAGATTTTTGGAGAAGTTTCTACATGCACGATGGAGATGTCCTTGAGATCGTATGTTTCAAGTTAGGGTTTTAAGAGGATAAAATGGGAGAATGAAATGAGTGTGTGTGTGTGTGTTGTGTGTGTGTGTGTGTGTGTGTGTGCGCGCGCGCGCGCGTGTGTGTGTGTGTGTGTGTGTGTGTGTGTGTGAGAGAGAGAGAGAGAGAGAGAGAGAGAGAGAGAGAGAGAGAGGTGAATAGTGTCTAGAAGAAGAAGTAGAGCTATTAGGACAAAAGAATAGCAAATGGTATGTTTTTATGTTGATCAACTCCATTGGATCTAGTATAGGAAGGGAGTAAAAAATACAAATCATTACTTGTGTTAGTCTCTTATCATTATATCAGTTTGAAATCCCTAGGAAGGGAAACCTTAATTGGTCTATTATAAAGCCTCTAGTAAGGCTACATTCTTAGATTAGAGTGTTGAAATCCTTTACCAAGGTTGCTCCTAGTAGAGTAAAGATCCTAACAAATCTAGAGGGAAATCATGTAATCAAGTAAACTTAATAGTATTTTGTAACCCTTGACCAAGCATGCTCCTAAAAGAGCTTATTCCAGAAGAGTAATTTATTTTATGATCATTGTTCTCACACCATGGCTTTCTCCCTAATTGGGTTTCCACAAGATAAATCCTAGTGTTACAATTGTTGATTATTTTTATTGTTTTTTTCAAGTATGTTTTTTGTTTAACCAATAAAAACACTATAGGTATAACTATTTTCTTATTGGTAAAGTTGTGAGATAAAGAGAAAGTAAAAAAATTGAATTTCTTGATTACTGATTCATCCCCCTTGCCCACCCTCTCAATAATCAATCCCATACCTACAATTGTTATCAAAGCTTTGGTATCTGAACTGGAAGTATTACTGCTTTGGGAAAAGATCACAAGATATATAGGAAGGAAATGCCAAAGTTCAACAAATTTGAAGATGATTTTGGAATGTGGGCAAGCCAGATAAAATTGCACCTTTTAGGACTTGGAGATAATGCTGAAGACTTTCTTTAAGATGGATAAAAAGTGTTCATCTAAATGTAGAGGAATGAAAGGGATATAAGATCTACCTCTAAATCAAAATTCCCAAAGGAGAGATCCAATTTGATTAACCAAAAAGGCTAATGCATTAAAGAATCAATCTATGGAGAATATGAATAGAGAGGAAAACATTACATCTTGTTATCAAAAATATGTATTGAAATATTAATTGAATTGAAAATAAATACTAACCTTATAGTAGAGTGAATCTGGAAAATTTTGTTTACTGATGTCTTTATACAATTTTGGGAAATTTTACAATCGGATCTAGGCTAGATATGTAGAAATAGAGAAAACCCATAAACCTTTTGTCTTTCTGAAGAAGGTCGACCTTGACCCAAAGCTGAGGTAAGATCTTACCCCTTTATTTCTGACCTTGACCTGCATGGCTTTGACAAAAATTTTGTTCACAAATCCTATAAGTTCACCAAAAAGTGTACTCAAATATGCACTGATATTCACTATCCCACACCTTCTCCTACAAGAAAAAGGGTTTTGTTGCTGGATGAAGGGTTTTCCTTAGTCAAACCATAGTTTGGAATTAAGCTTTAAAAATGGATCTAAAACTACAATGTCGATAAACAAAGTAAATGGAACTATTCACCTTGCTTATGTTGAAATCTTTGTAGAGGATTTGAATCCTTGAATGCATAAGTAAGGATGCTCCAAATAAATGGAGAATTGAATCTAGAATGTCTCAAATCAACTGCATTAGATCTTTAACACCAATCTTGAATGGATCTTGGAATAGAAAGAGTCTTGAATGAATGTGGATGTTAGAATCTTCAACAAGAGGGCTCCAAAGAGATTGAATCCTTCAATTGCTATCAATGTATCTCCTTGATAAATATGAATGCTTGAATGCTTGAAGTCAATGAAAGGCAGATGCTTGATCATAGAAAATTATCTCTAGATTCATCTCCTCATGAAAAGTAGATATGAAAATGAGAGAAGGCTTCCTTTTATACTAGTCTAGGACACAAACTTCTAGTGAGGTTGACATAGGAGAATTAAATTCTAATTAAGCCTTAACCCTTATAAATGGACCTAAATTAAATATAATTTAAGATTTTACCATTTCTAAAGCTGAAACAACCAACCCGAAAAAGGGAAATGCAACTTTTTGAAGCCTGATATCTTGAAACCTCTAGAACTTGAAATTTGGACCTAAGTTCAGGGTTGAGGTTGACTCTAACCTAGGTGAGGGTCAAGGTCATCCTTGACCTAGGTCAAAGTTGAGGTTTACCTTGAACCAAAATTTCATCCTTGACCCAGAAGGTCAAAGATCTCAAATCTTCAAAAAAGGATACCAGAAAAGGGGTGGAAATATGGAAGAGAGAAGAAGAATAGTCAAGAAAATATGTGACAAGTTTCTAAAATTACATGGAGGAGATACATGTGTTCTAGAAGAAAATGTGGAAGGACTAAAAGGAAAATGTGATGACATGAAAATGAATGAGAATGAGACTATTGCACAATATGGGAAAAGAGTAAAGGAAATTGTTGCTATAATTAAGGAGCTAGAGGTTCTATTGATGAAAATGAAGTAGTAAGTAAGATGGTGAGATTTTTACCTCACAAATATGGAATCAAATTTTCTTCTATACAAGAACTAATAACTATTGATAAAAGAGTAAGATTACCATTGATTCACTTATTGGTAGACTAATGATATTCAAGTTGAGAAACTATGATAATAGTCAACTAGTCAATGAAATAACACTTCAAGCCTCAGCAAGTGAAGACACACAATATAGAAGAAGATTTTTTGATGATGGTGAATATGAAGGTCTAGTAAGAAAGGAAAAAGAATTAGAAGAATTGGAAACTTTAATAGCAAAAATATTTCCCAAAGGGAAAGGTATATACAAAGGAAAGAGTTCTATTGCATATTAGAATTGTAGACAAATTGATCACTTTGCATACAGATGTCCTAACAAGTCAAAGAAGGAAAAAACCAAAGAGAGGACAAACCATTACAAAAGAAACATATATTTTGGATAGAAAGGGAAGAAAGTGTGTCACATAGCCAAAGGTGAGGAAAATGATGATGAAGAGATAATTTTCTTTACTGTGAAAGAGGAATCCACCCACAAAGGAGTTATCAGAGAACAAGAGGCACTAATCACACAAATGGATAATAATAATGATTGGATCATTGACAGTGGATGCACATATCATATGAGAAGAGAAAAAGATAAGTTTGCAACCATAGAACTTTGTGATGGAGGATCAATAAAATTTGGGAATGGATCACCCTACATGATCAAAGGAAAAGGTACAATTAATCTAATTCATGACATTATATGTGATGAAGTATATTCAATTGATAGTTTGCAGTACAATATTTTGATTGTTTATCAATTGAACAATAAAGGTTGCAAGTTTAAATTTAGTAATAAAAAATGTAAAATATTTGAAAAGAATGGAAGACTACTGGCTACTAGTGAGAAGATGAAAGACAATCTTTCTAAGTTGCACACATCACTAGGTCAATATCTTATTGCAAAAGTTGAAGAAAGTTGGTTATGGCTATGTCAGATAAACTTTGACAATTTAGAAAAATTAAGCAAGAAGAACAGTGTAAGAGGAATGCCAATAGAAAATAAAATAGAGAATATTTTCTGTAAGGAATGCCAACTCAGAAAAATGACTTATACATGTTTCTCTAGAAAGGAATACTCAATGCAAAACTTGTTAGATCTAGTTCACACATATCTTTGTGGTCCTATTGGTCTAGAAAATTATCATGGAGATAAATTCTTTATACTTTTTGTTGATAATTACTCAAGGATGATGTTAGTAATATTTTTAAAAGAAAAATCATCACCATTTGATATGCTTAGGAAATACAAGGTTAGAGTAGAAAAAGAAACTAGAAGAACCTTGAAATGTCTTAGATCTAATAAAGGAGGTGAGTTTACATCAAATCAATTTAATCAGTATTGTGAAGAAAATGGAATCAAAAGATAACTATTAGAACCAAGAATACCTCAACAAAATGGTATCATAGAAAGGAGGAATAGATCTATAGTTTAATGTGTGAAAATTTTTCTAAGTCAAAATTATGTATCCCACAAATTATGGAGATAACTCATTAATACAATTGTCTATACTCTTAATCAGGTACAACTCGGGAAATGAGTAAATAAAACACCTTATGAATTATGGTATGGAAGAACACCAAATGTGAGCTATTTTAGAATATTTGATAGTGAGTGTTACATAAAGAAAGATGAAAGTAACAGAAAATTTGACACCAAAAGTGAAGAATGAATATTCTTGGGGTACTCAACAAAGAACATGGCATACAAGTGTCTAAATTTGAAGACAAACAAAATCATTGAAAGTGTGAATGTAAAGGTAGATGAATTTTCAAGAAACAATTAGGAGAATAGCTGAAGAAAAATGGAAGAATATGATGATTTGATCTACTTTGAAGTAGAGAAGGCAAGAAGGCATAGAATCTGATAACACTCCACTAACAATAACCCAAAAAGCTCAGATTAAGAAACAAAATACAAACATGGAACCTATAATGCCAAAAAGAACTAGGATAAATCATAGTTTGTGATATATAAATGGAGATAGAACTGAAGGAGTATTAATATTAGGTCAACTAAGAGCAAGAAATTCTACATGTTTGATACTAGAGATAGAACCAAAGATGGTGATGGATGCTTTGAAAGATAAAGATTAGAAGTTATCTATGAAGGAAGAACTTGATCAAATAGAAAAGAATAGAGAATGGTCTCTAGTTCCCAAATCCAAAGATAATAATTTTGTTAGAACAAGATGGTATTTAGAAAAAAGCTAAATGAGAATGGTGAAGTAATCCAAAACAAGGCAAGATTCATTTGTAAAGAATATGAATAGGAAGAAATATTAAATTATGGAGAAACATTTTCCCAAGTAGCCAAGCTTAAAGGAATAAGGATGTTGGTTGCATATGTAGCATATAAAGGATTTAAATTTTATCATATAAATGTCAATTCAAAGTTTCTAAATGGGATGTTGGAAGAAGAAGTGTATGTTGAGAAACCTAAAGGTTTTATTCTAGAGCAAGGAAAGGATAAGGTATGGAGATCACATAAAGCTTAATATGGGTTAAAACATGCACCAAGAGCTTGGTATGAGAAACTACATACATATTTGATCATAATAGGTTTTGTAAGAATAACAAGTAATAATTGTAACCTATATCTTAAGACTAAAAGTCAAGACTATCATGCCCAAAAATACGGGCAGAAACAGACACAATTTTTTTTTTCTTTAAAGTAATAACTAAATTTACTAAGTTCGATAAGTTGTGTTCACAGTTAAAGATATAGGTACACTATAAGGTGGATACAAGGTGGATACAAGGTCTTCTATCAAAACATTTAGATTACGACTCAGTTTTAAAGACACCATGTAGGAAAAGATTGATAAGCTTAAATGTTCATTGTTGAATCGATTAATTAAATTAACAAATTAAATTTAATTAATTAAGATACCTCACACTTTAAAGATTTTTAATAACTCTTTAAACATTGCATCCTTATAACAATAAAAGAACATAATTTACAGTAAATTTAAGTCCTACTAACTTGATCATTAATAAATTTGCTAGGCAAAATTTCAATTAACATTATAACTAATTGATTAGAATGTTCAATTAAGTAATATCAAATTAATTATTCGAAATGTTAAATAAAAGAGCACACTCACTAAAGTAACGTTTTACATATAGTTAAGTAAAAACATTAGCACCATTAACTTAAATAGAATTCTACTATAATTAACAACTTAAACCTTTTAGCCAACTCTATTTGTTCTAATATAAAGACCAATACTCATAATAAAAACATATTAATCAATTTTCTAAGAAAAAAAAGAAGGAAGCTAACACACTAATTTATACTTTACTCTCTTAACCTAAAACTAAAATTAAAGTAGAACTAACAATAATATGTTAAACTTAATTTAACTAATAAATAAAACTTAAAACTAATTCAATTACAACTAATTCCTAAAAAACAAAATTTATTAATTTAAAACATTAATTACTAATGCATAAATTAAAATTTCTAACAAATTTAAACTAATTTAAAAAAAAAGCTTTACATATATAAAAGGGAACACTACCAAACTAACATTATACCTAAAACTTTAACTTTACTAATTTAAAATACTTAAATTATAACTAGACTAACAAAACATAATTTTTACTTAGCATTAAAATTAACTAAAACATAATTAAACTAAAGCTAACTAAATTAAGTAACTTATGTTCAACAAGACATGCTACAACTAATTAAAAAAACGATAATATTAACAACATACATAACACTATTAACTAACATACTATCTTAACACTAACCTAACTAATATTATTATAACTAACTATCATATAAACTAAAACTAATTTTATTAACAACTAACTACCAAACCCCTTAAACTCTATCCTATACCCCTAAACTCACATGCTTCTCCCTACACGTCCCATCTTCCCACTCTAAAGCGCTTAACCCTGCCATACTTGGGGCTCTCTACCCGAGGGTCCTTCCCCATGCACTATCATAGACTGCAACCTCAGCATGGAGATTGGTTTGATGCAAAACAAATCACATGGAGTGGGGAGGGAAGATGCAAAAGTTTAAACTTAAACCAAAAGCTGCCCACATTCTTCTTCCACCAGGTGGTACCAATTGACAAAAGCATGGTGCGCTTTCCCAAGCATAGATTTCCAAAGGGAAAAAATGAGTACGTGGTCCAAGTTTTGAAACAATGAGTTGAGCAAAAAGGAAATGCATGGGGAAAATAATTAAAAAGGTAAAGAAACAAAGATGTTTGAAACACTTACCACCTGCCACCCTTAATTTTCTTGACACATCAATTCAAGGACATGGGATTACGTGGGGAAACAACCCTAATCCCTTTAAATGCATTTTCCTGGTCAAAGAACATTGCATCCAAAAGTGGGGTAAGGATTAATGACCTAAGGTTTTGTAGTTGTTTCTTTTGTCTTAGAATAGGATAGGATATAAGAAGATAGATATTAATGTATAGTTTTTTTTTTTGAATTTATACTTTTCTGCTTGACTTTAATTTTTAGCATTTATGATGCAAGAGGGGTATTTTTAGGGAATCTTCTAAAGATGATCTATTGCAAGAAACAATTGTACTCTTATTTCCCCATACAAATTACAATGAGCATTTTTGCTCTAGAAGGATTTTTTTTTTTTTCAAGTGTTATGTGCCTAAGAGAATTTTCTTATGAAGCAATGTGTTTTTCTAACAAGGAAGTAATATCTTTTTTTTTTCTTACACTAATAAAATTTGCTAAACACATAGTCAAACCAAGAAACTGAATAATTTATTTTAACAACATTGCAAGATTGATTCTATGTTTCCTTATAATTACGAAAATGAATTAACGTTCCACGCATAACATAATTTTGCCTTAACACATTTACAAATTGAATCTTGCATAATTGAACATCATCATTTCATCTTATCTTTGATATACATTCATATAATAGAAAAATACGAAAACCTCAAGAGAAGCAAAATTACTCAATCACTTATTTTATTGACAACCTGATTCAAGGGCTCCGCCAGGAAAGAATCAGGAAGAAAACCCGACATCATTGCCATTACAAAAAAGGTTTTAAATACAATTTTCATAGGATTCCAATCTCGAAATTACAACAATCCAATGAAATTTCCTTCATTACCCTTATCAAGGGATCCATATCATTTTCTGCAATACATTGCTAAGATCGTGGAGGGAATGAAATCTGATCAGGTGACAAACAAACATAACAAGGAGACAAAATCAAACATTCATATCCATACTAGGTTTACACAATAGGATTCAACATTGAATCAAAACTAGGAAAAGGTGGATTTTTCCAACAAGAGATGTCAGAAACAACACCAAACCAGGTGCCCAATTGAGGCTATAACTCAAGAACTTCCATTCTTCCATTCTTGCATGCCAAAACTCATACGTGGTTTCTACTAACAGGTAGGGGCCCATAACACCCTACCCTCTCTCCCTCTTCTCATCCTGAGAAGAGAATCTACACTGTTGGAGTCCAACTAAAAAGAACTTTCCTGAAATTGGCCACTTCTGCCCTCTCCAAGGGTGAGTAATGGCAAAAACACCCATACAAGAAAACTTTGAAATTCAAACAAAAACATGAAAGAAAAGCACTCAAGAAAACATAGTTTCCATCCTACCCAAACATACCCAACATATATACAAGCATACCAAAAAACAATCCCAATAGCATAAGCATGAAACAAGCATGAACAATCTAAACAAAGGAGATGAAGAACTCCTACCTTCACCAAGAGGTTATGGTAAAATGAACAATTGAGAAGAGCTTTTCCTTCCTTCCTTCAATCTTCCAAGGCTCCTCTCTAAAAGTAGAGATTGGGTAACAACCAAAACTACTCCAAGAAGGGCCTCTAAATAAGATCCAAACTCAACCACCAAAAAGGGTAATAACTTCCCCCCCAACCACTTAAAAATCTAGAAGTTTCTAACTCAACCAAACCTAAGGTTAACCTCCAAGTGGAGTTGAGGTTATGCAACTCATGGTAACCACTTTCAATTTTTGCACAAAGGCAAAAATAAACTTTTTGAGTGACCTCAAAAGTCAACAAAAGGGGCTTAGGGGGTAGAAAATACCACGAACCCATACCCATACCCCTTGGGTATAAAGATTCCATGTTTTAAGGCCTTAGGAAATGATTAGGAACCAAACAAAAGCTAAGAATATCTAGGACTATCTAACAAACTCCAAAATGCAGATTAAGCACTAATCTAGATTAGGGGTGACTAAACTCAATTTAAACAAATTAGCAAAAAAAACACTAACTTAGTCCAACTTAGGTCCAAAGGTTACACAGATAACCCTAAATAGCATGTTGGAATGTATATTCAATTCACGAGTGTCAAGTGACACTATAAGAACACAGTTATGAAACATTAACATTTACTTATCATGAAAAGATACATCCATACATCTCACAATATAATAAGATACGAACAACATGGTTTCCATGAATGGCACATAGGGATCAGTTCCATTCCTCCGTTGGATTTCTCAGCTAAAATATCTTGCACACTCATTGCACACATCAGTAGGCCCATAAAATCATATGCACATATGTATATACGTATCAGGAAATCACATAAATTAAAACATACATCTTTCAAATCAATCAGGGTTTCTCTCGTCCTGCTCATATTCTTAATCATTACAATTTCATAACCAAAAATGTTAATCCTACATTTCTTACTTCAACAACATACATGGTCATAAAGCATTAAATGAAAAACTCAAATATCTGAAAGTAAACATTATACGACATGAAATAATATAATATGTTCAAAGCATCAAATAGTGTCTCGACATCTTGAGTCGTGCATATCAAAAAAATAGTGTATCACTATGCTACGATGGTTGGGGGCGAGGCCTCACATCCTCCCCCACTAGGCATGAACTTCCTCCTCAAGTTCATCAAAAAGATAAGGGTAATAAGATCGCATCCATGTTGCATCCTCCCATGAAGCCATGACCTCATCGTAACAATCTCACTGGACCCTAACCTAGTGTAGCTCTCGGCCTCGAATTTCTAGGGTCCATCGGGCAATAATACAGATAGTCTCTAGTGCTAGCTACTTGTCTTACTCCACCTGTAGCCTGATGCTCAGCTTGGTGCTTGTCAACCACTGCAAAAACTCTATGGGACCTGCCCATGTCTCCAACTGTCAGCTCTGAAAAAGTCCCTCTCTGACCATTGGATGATTGTCCCTACAGACACTCTCTAGCTATATGACCCATGCCACCACAAGTGTAGCATGGTGCATGGTCCTCGGGTATAAGATCACACATCCTATGATCCAGACTGTTGTGGGCCTCCTAACCTGCTAGACCCACTGTAACCACCCCTGGAAGACTGTTGAGTCTTCATTGACTATGACTATGGGGCTTATACTTTCTAATCCTATGGTGACTGCCACTACTTGGGCTTGGAGCCCTAATAACCCTATGAGGGATCCTGTTGCTGCTGTTAAGACTGTTGGCCCATAGAGGACCCTGATGTATAGTTCTGATTCCCCTTCCAAGGGGGTTTCTATAGGGTAGAGTTTTGATTCTGAGATCGATCCCGTGACTCCTGCCTACCACGAGTATCCTCAGCAACTAGTGCTATCTCCACTACCTGTCTGAAGGTGGTAGGGAAGGCCATACGAACTGGACCCTGAAGTGATAAATTCAAACCCATAATAAAGCGATGTACTCATAGTTTCTTGTCCTTCATGTATTCAACATAAGGAAGGAGCTCAAGAAACCTGCTCTTGTACTAAGCTACTGTAAGGCCTCTCTGATATAGAGAATGAAACTCATGTATCTGCTTTTATCTAAAATGCTCTAATAGGTACCTCTCTCAAAATCTCTCTAAGAATGACTCCCATGTGAGGGTATCCATCCTCACTCCTCCTATAGTCTCCTCCTGATGCCACCAATTGAAGGCATCTCCTCTCAATTGATGGACTGCTAGGCGTGTCTTTCAATTACTCCCATAAGGACGTAATCCAAAACACAATTTTAGGATCTATAACCATGCCTCTGCTACTATCCCCTAAATGGAACTGGTAAATAATGGTGGCCCGAGTCAAATCAATTCCCTGATATTATCTCCTATATGCCTAGGAGGTCTGTCAAGTGGGGGTCCTCTTTGGTGTATTGACTCACCCTCATGCTCAACCTGTCCCTCTATCTGTCTTGGTGGGGGACTCCTAGTCCTCTCTCGAACTCCGGGTCTGCCTCCTTTGGGTTCCTCTCCTTCCACTACGAGAATCTGCTAGCCTGGCTAAACTACAGGTACTACCCTCTGCTGGACTACACCGATCAAAGTCTAAAGTGCATCTATAATGTCCTGATTCAGGTTCGGCAGAGGTGGAGGTGGTGGTCCTCCATCCTCCTGCCCTGCTCTACCACCCCAAGCCCTACAACCTCTACCGTGTTGGTTGCTTCAAGTAACAAGAGGCATCTTCACAATTAAATGTTTAAGTTTAGGAAGCACAATGGTTTAAGGTTCCTAGTGTTGAAACATGGGCTTTGATACCAAAATGTTATGCCCAAAAATACGGGCAGAAACATACACAATTTTTTTTTTTAAAGTAATAAAAAAATTTACTAAGTTTGATAAGTTGTGTTCACAGTTAAAGATATAGGTACACTGTAAGGCGGATACAAGGTCTCCTATCAAAACATTTAGATTACGACTCAATTTTAAAGACACCATGTAGGAAAAGATTGATAAGCTTAAATGTTCATTGTTGAATCGATTAATTAAATTAACAAATTAATTTTAATTAATTAAGATACCTCACACTTTAATTATTTTTAATAACTCTTTAAACATTGTATCCTTATAACAATAAAAGAACATAATTTATAGTAAATTTAAGTCCTACTAACTTGATCATTAATAAATTTACTAGGCAAAATATCAATTAACATTATAACTAATTGATTAGAATGTTCAATTAAGTAATATCAAACTAATTATTCAAAATGTTAAATAAAAGAGCACACCCACTAATGTAACGTTTTACATATAGTTAAGTAAAAACATTAGCACCATTAACTTAAATAGTATTCTACTATAATTAATAACTTAAACCTTTTAACCAACTCTATTTGTTCTAATCTAAAGACCAATACTCATAATAAAAACATATTAATCAATTTTCTAAGAAAAAAAATAAGGAAGCTAACAGACTAATTTATACTTTACTTTCTTAACCTAAAATTAAAATTAAAGTACAACTAACAATAATGTGTTAAACTTAATTTAACTAATAAATAAAACTTAAAACTAATTCAATTACAACTAATTCCTAAAAAACCAAATTTATTAATTTAAAACATTAATTACTAAGGCATAAATTAAATTTTTTAACAAATTTAAACTAATCATTAAAAAAAGCTTTACATATATAAAAGGGAACACTACCAAACTAACATTATACCTAAAAGTTTAACTTTACTAATTTAAAATATTTAAATTATAACTAGACTAACAAAACATAATTATTACTTAGCATTAAAATTAACTAAAACATAATTAAACTAAAGCTAACTAAATTAAGTAACTTATGTTCAACAAGACATGCTACAACTAATAAAAAAAACAATAATATTAACAACATACATAACACTATTAACTAACATACTATCTTAACACTAACCTAACTAATATTATTATAACTAACTATCATATAAACTAAAACCAATTTTATTAACAACTAACTACCAAACCCCTTAAACTTTATCCTATACCCCTAAACTCACATGCTTCTCCCTACACGTCCCATCTTCCCACTCTAAAGCTCTTAACCCTGCCATACTTGGGGCTCTCTGCCCAAGGGTCCTTCCCCATGCGTTGTCATAGATTGCTACCTCAGCATGGAGATTGGTTTGATGCAAAACAAATCGCATGGAGTGGGGAGGGAAGATGTAAAAGTTTAAACTTAAACCAAAAGCTACCCACATTCTTCTTCCACCACGTGGCACCAATTGACAAAAGCATGGTGCACTTTCCCAAGCATAGATTTCCAAAGGGAAAAAGGGAGTACATGGTCCAAGTTTTGAAACAATGAGTTGAGAAAAAAGGAAACGCATGGGGAAAATAATTAAAAAGGTAAAGAAACAAAGATGTTTGAAACACTTACCACCTACCACCCTTAATTTCCTTGACATGTCAATTCAAGGACATGGGATTACGAGGGGAAACAACCCCAATCCCTTTAAATGTATTTTCTTGGTCAAAGAATACTGCACCCAAAAGTGGGGTAAGGATTAATGACCTAAGGTTTTGTAGTTGTTTCTTTTGTCTTAGAATAGGATAGGATATAAGAAGATAGATATTAATGTATAGTTTTATTTTGAATTTATACTTTTTTGCTTGACTTTAATTTTTAGCATTTATGATGCAAGAGGGGTATTTTTAGGGAATCTTTTAAAGATAATCTCTTGCAAGAAACAATTATTCTTATTTCCCCATACAAATTACAGTGAGCATTTTTGCTCTAGAAGGATTTTTTTTTTCAAGTGTTATGTGCCTAAGAGAATTTTCTTATGAAGCAATGTGTTTTTCTGACAAGGAAGTAATATCTTCTATTTTTTTACACTAAAAAAATTTGCTAAACACATAGTTATACCAAGAAACTGAATAATTTATTTTAACAACATTGCAAGATTGATTCTATGTTTCCTTATAATTATGAAAATGAATTAACATTCCACACATAACATAATTTTGCCTTAACACATTTACAAATTGAATGTTGCATAATTGAAAATCATCATTTCATCTTATCTTTGATATACATTCATATAACAGAAAAATACGAAAACCTCAAGAGAAGAAAAATTACTCAATCACTATTTTATTGACAACCTGATTCAAGGGCTCCACCGAGAAAGAATCAAGAAGAAAGCTCGACGTTGTTGCCATTACAACAAATGTTTTTAATACAATTGCCATAGGATTCCAATCTCGAAATTACAACAATCTAATTAAATTTCCTTCATGACCCTTATCAAGGGATCCATACCATTTTTTGCAATACATTGCTAAGATCATGTTGGGAATGAAATCTGACCAGGTGACAAACAAACATAACAAGGAGACAAAATCAAACATTCATATCCATACTAGGTTTACACAATAGGATTCAACATTGAATCAAAACTAGGGAAAGGTGGATTTTTCCAATAGGAGATGTCAGACACAACACCAAACTAGGTGCCCAATCAGGGTTATAACTCAAGAACTTCTGTTCTTGCATGCCAAAACTCATACGTGGTTTGTGTTGACAGGTAGGGGCCCATAACACCCTACCCTCTCTCCCTCTTCTTGTCCTGAGAAGAGACTCTACACTGTTGGAGTCCAACTAAAAAGACCTTTCCTAAAATTGGCCACTTCTGCCCTCTCCAAGGGTGATTAATGCCAAAACACCCATACAAGAAAGCTTTGAAATTCAAACAAAAACATGGAAGAAAAGCACTCAAGAAAACATAGTTTCTATCCTCTCCAAACATACCCAACATACATAAAATCATACCAAAAAGCAATCCCAATAGCATAAGCATGAAACAAGCATGAACAATCTAAACAAAGGAGATGAAGAACTCCTCCTTCACCAAGAGGTTATGGTAAAATGAACAATTGAGAAGAGCTTTTCCTTCCTTCCTTCAATCTTCCAAGACTCCTCTCTAAAAGCAGAGATTGGGTAACAACCAAAACTACTCCAAGAAGGGCCTCTAAATAAGATCCAAACTCAACCACCAAAAAGGGCAATAACTTCCCCCCCAACCACCTAAAAATCTACAAGTTTCTAATTTCAACCAAACCTAAGGTTAACTTCTAAGTGGAGTTGAGGTTATGCAACTCATGGTAACCACTTTCAATTTTCGTACAAAGGCAAAAATAAACTTTTTGAGTGACCTCAAAAGTCAACAAAAGGGGCTTAGGGGGTGGAAAATGCCCCCAACCCATACCCATACCCCTTGGGTATAAAGATTCCATATTTTAAGGCCTTAGGAAATTATTAGGAACCAAACAAAAGCTAGGAATATCTAGGACTATCTAACAAACTCCAAAGTGTAGATCAAGCACTAATCTGGATTAGGGGTGACTAAACTCAATTAAAGTAAAAAAGACACTAACTTAGTCTGACTTAGGTCCAAAGGTTACACAAATAACCCTAAATAGCATGCTGGATTGTATATGCAATTCACGAGTGTTAAGTGACACTATAAGAACACAGTTATGAAACATTAACATTTACTGATCACGAAAAGATACATCCATAAATCTCATAGTATAATAAGATATGAACAACATGGTTTCCATGAATGGCATATAGGGATTAGTTTCATTCCTCCGTCAGGTTTCTCGGCTAAAATATCCTACACACTCATTGCACACATCAGTAGGCCCATAAAATTACATGCACATATGTATATACATATTAGGGAATCACATAAATTAAAACATACATCTTTCAAATCAATCAAGGTTTCTCTCGTCCTGCTCATATTCTTAATCATTACAATTTCATAACCAAAAATGTTAATCCTACATTTATTACTTCACCAACATACATGGTCATAAAGCATTACATGATGAACTCAAATATCTAAAAGTAAACATCACACAACATGAAATAATATAATATGTTCAAAGCATCAGATAGTGTCTCGACATCTCAAGTCATGCATATCAAAAAAATAGTGTATCACTATGCTACGATGGGTCAGGGCGAGGCCTCACAAAGACACAGTTTTAATTGTTGAAATCTTTGTGGGTGATATAATATTTGGAGGAGATGAGGCACTAAGCAATTAATTTGTAAAAGAAATGAGGAATGAATTTGAAATGTCCATAACTGGTGAAATAAAATAATTTATTAGACTTCAGGTACAATAGATGAAGAAGGGTATCTATATCACATATTCAAAGTACATAAAATAAATATTGAAGACATTTGGAAAGGGAGAATCTAAACCAATTAGTACATTGATGGTTACTGATTCTAAATCATCAAAACAAGATGAATCTCAAGAAGTAAATGAAACCAATTATAGGTTAATGATTGAGAAGCTATAGCATGTTATTCACAATAGACTAGATATAACTCAAGTTTTAGGAATCGTGGCAAGATTTTCATCACAACCCAACGAGACACATTTAACAATAGTCAAAAGGATATTATGATATCTTAAGGGTACTCAAGATTTTGGTTTATTTAATGAAAATAAAGGAGATTTTAATCTAAAAGTATATACATATATAGATTGGGGAGGAAATATTGATGATAGGAAGAGCACAAGTGGAGGAGCATTTTTTCTTGGAGAAAGATTAGTTGCATCGATCAACAAGAACCAAACTATATATCAAAATTAATAGCAAAAGTAGAGTACGTAGCAACACCAATAAATTGTCAATGGGTTGTATGGATAAAAAATATTCCAGAGGGTATACTAGAACTAGTGGAAGAACCTTTAGTTATACACTATGATAACACTAGTGTTATCAACATTTCCAAAAACTTGGTAATGCATTAAAAAAAAAACACTGCTATAAAGTATCATTTTTTTAAGAGAGCAAGTACATAATAAAGAAGTTATATTGGAATACATTCCAATTAAAGAATAAGTTGTGTAAATATTTACCAAGCCACTACCAAGGGAAAGTTTTGAGCACCTACAATGTAGACTATGGGTTTTACCCCTATTGGAAGTCAACTAAGAAGATGCAATTGGCATCAGTTCATAAGGCAATCAAAAGAACATTCTTACATAAATAGATGGAAATAGAGGTTTCTCTAGAATGGAGTAGTCAAGAAGAACCATAGAAGTACCATTCCATTATGAACAAGTTTAGCAAAGGTATAATGCCTTTGACAATATTGTCAAAGGGGGAGAATGGAAGAAATATGAAAAAAGACAAAACTATGAAAAAGAAAGTTCAATAAGGGCAAGAAGTCAATAAGGATAGATCATATTGAATGAGGGAGATTAGCACATCGAATTACATTATTAATTTGTTTTCCATCAATGTCAAAGGGGTAGATTGTTGGCATAACCGATTCAGAATTTGCTAATAATTGAAAGGAAGCTATGAATTATATTATTCATTAGTTATATTATTTTTCATTGATGTCAAATAATTCATTTATCATTTCATGTTGTTATTATATCCTTAATGAATTTATACTAAGAAGTAATATGGAAGCACCTTATTGGGTAACAGTTGGAGTAGTAAGTGGAAATAATCTTATGTGGTGAGTTATCAGAAATGTGAAAGTTATTGGAGACTCATATCTTATTAGTGAAGTTATCATTTATCGATGAATTTGTAAAGGAAAGAGAAGTTTCTAGGTTAAAGTAATAAGATATTTTTTAATACCTTTCTACATTCATGATGGATATGTATTTGAGATCATATGTTTCAAGTTAGGGTTTTAAGAGGATAAAAAGAGAGAATTAAATAAGAAAGCGAGAGAGAGGGAGGTGAATAGCAGTTGGAAGAAGAACAACAGCAATAGAAAAAAAAAAAACAAAAACAATGAATGGTATGTTATTATATTGATGAAGTTCATTGGATCTGATATAGAAAGGGAGTTCAAATTATAGATCATCACTTTTGTTACTTTCCTATCATGTAGTAGTTTGAAATCCCTAGGAAAAGTGGCCTTAATTAGTCTATTGTAAATCCTCTTAGAAGGTGACATTCTTAGATTAAAGCATTGAAATCCTTTAACAAGGTTACTCCTATATGATTAAATATCTTGATAAATCTAAAGGGAAATCATGTAATGAGTTATACTTAATAATATTTTGTAACCCTTAAGCAGGCAAGCTCCTAACAAAGTGTATTCTAGAAGAGTATTTTATTTTGTGAGAATTGTTCTTAGGACATGTTTTTCACCCTAATCAATTTTTAATGAGATAAATCATGGTGTTGCAATTATTGATGCTTTTTACTATTTATTTCTATTTATTTCAAGTATGTTGCATTTTTATCTGATAACAACACTATATGCATAATTATTTTCTTATTGGTAAAGTTGTGAGTTAAAAAGAAAGTTAAAAAGTTGAATTTGGTGATTGCGGATTCACACCCCCACCCCCCCCCCCCTGCAATAATTAAACCTATACCCACAAAGACTCTCTAGTTATCTCATATATCATGGTGTTCTTTCCTCCTTCTTTCCTTTTTGTGTTGCAATCAATACAATTGAGGCCTTAAATGCAGTTTGAATCTTAGGTTGAATGTCATTGTTGTTTCTTATCTCAAATGCAATGTATTTTCCTACTAAGGCATCAAGGGACATATCTATTTTGTCTCTTATTCTCAGCTCTTGAATGATTGACAACATTATGGCATATTTGGGTAGAAAGGTTCTTAGTATCTTTCTCATACACTCATCTTCTTGGAATAAACCTCAAGAAACTCTTATGCATATCATCACATCTATCACTTGTTTTCCATAGGTCTTGATATCTTCTCCTTCCTACATGCTCATGTCATCAAAATTTCATCTCAATCTTTCAATTTTATCCTTCATGACATGCTTATCACCACCATATAACGTTTTGAATTTTTCCCACATCTCATATGTTGTTTCTAGATCTTATACATATTTTTACTAAGAGTAGGATAGGTTGTTTCCTAGAGAATCCATTATGGTTTTGTGCATATCTTTCTCCTTTGTTTGGTCTAGACTAATTTGACCAAAAAATTCAACATATTTGACCTCTACATGGGTCTAGTAAGAATCATCAAGAGTTCTCAAATGCAACTGCATCTTTCTACACCATGAGCTATAGATTTCCCTAGAGAAATTTGGTGTTCCTCTTTTAAATATCTTGATATTTTCCTTTAGATATTAAACTCTTACTTCAAATGAGCTAGGCTCTAATACCAATTATTGGTCCAATCATAGGTTGATATACTATAGGGGGGTGAATTAGTATACCTAATAGTTTCAACTTTTCTACTTTTATCACACCACACCAATCTACAAGTTTGTGTTAGCTAAAACTTGATCAGTTAGGATTGAGTAAAAATAATGAATGTGAACATAGAAATACATAACATAGTGCTGACCTCATTGAAACTTGGCTAGGGTAAAAATCATGGTGTGTGAGTCGATCCTCACAGATCTTGCACTTTCCTAAAATGTTCCCTATCAAGAGCTTATCTTTGTTAAAATATTGCAATGAAACTATTAGGTACCACCTATTTAAGGTATTTTTACTATACCAATCAAAGTATTTCTCTATTAGGAGTGTCCTAGTTAAAGGACCTTAAAACACAAGTTAATGTGTCTCACTATTAGGGGATTTGATACAAAGGAGCTATTAGGGTCCATCCTTGATGAGATTTACTATTGTAGATATTAGTAAAAAATATAGGAATAGTAAAAATATAGGAATAATATAATGAAATAGCTAATACAATTAGCTTGAATATAGATCCCTTTACCACTCCTTTTGACCCATTTGCAAATATTTCTTCTCTTAGTTGTGCAACTTCAGACACAATCACTTCTATTCTTGGCACTTCTCGCTCTTGCACACGATCACACACTTGTTATTTTGGCTCACTAGATTCTCTTCAACATGCACATTAACTCCTTAGTTGTGACTTCTCTTCTCACTCTTTCTCACTTTGAGAATACACTCAACTCATCTCTCTTGGATCTTTGACTAATAAATGAGCAATCTAACATTTTCTCTTTCAACTCTATCTTCTTTTATAGTCTTCTCATTTGGTTTTGAATCCTTGATCTAAAAATTCAAAATTTGATTCTCAAGCCTACTTCTAGCTTGACTTCCTACTGTTGTAGTGTATCACTCTTATAAGATGTGGTTTATTTTTACAAGAGTCACAAGTGTCTAGTGTACTTGATGACTTTCTTCGTTGCAAAGAATTCTTTTGACTATTCTTTTATATGAAAACTCCATCTTGTATGATTTCTGATAGTTCTAACTTCCTTACCTGCTTGACATCCTTTTGAACATTCTTTCTTCACTTAATATACTTCCATATAAGTGGATATCCTCTTTCATCACCTCTACTAGGCTTTTACTTCACCTTTCTTTGATCACCCTTGTGAACTCGAGTCACATACACAAGCTCAATGTGACTTGTTACTAATTTCTCCCTATCGGTCTTAGTTCCTTTGTATGCCTTGACATCAATGACAACATCATCATAACTAAATCCAATGGTCATTCTATTGTTTAGTCCTAGAGCTTTGAGACAACTATGCCAATAGGAAAATGTAACTAAAACCATGTTGTTGGAAGGTATAATAATTTATAGCAATTATTTATAGATAGAATTCAATAAATTTCTGTTGTGATGTTCTCTAAGTTTTTTATTTAGGTTTTTCTTCATAGAAGAAAATAGTAAATAATATTTATGTAGTAGAAAATAGAATAATAATATTAATTGTGTTGTTAGATATTAAATTCTTTGGCTAGATCTTATGTGTATATTTACTTCTATATATTGGTTTATTATTATTCTTTGTACCATATAAATATTATGTTAATACATACACATAAGTGCTATATAGTTTACATTACTATTTTACCATATCCATTCAATCCACTAGTTCCAAGTTGCTAGGCTTCTAGTGCAAGGTCAGCATGCCCCCAGTGTCAAGTTGAGCCTTGGGGGAGTTAAGCACATTGTGGTTAGGTATAAAACATGCTTAGACTACACTCTCATCTCAAGATAGAATATGGAAATATGTTTGATGGCTTAGGAGATAGGGAGTACTTAGTTGCATTCTTATATCATGCAAACAAAATTGATCTCTAAGGTCTTTTATAATTAATGATGTAAATGTGTCACTCTATTTGATGTATATTGTATAATTGATGCTTGACAAGTATGTAAATATTCATTTTCAAATAGTCAATGAAATTTCAACTATTTTTAATTGTGATTATGGGCTAAAGGTGCATTTGATGGTTTTGGTCCATGCCTCCTTATCATTTGTTCATCTTTCCTTGATATGTAGGTCAAACTATGTACATTATTATCACAAATTCAATGATGAAATTATTTAGTGTCTCTTATATTCATTTAACTCTTTATTTAATTGATTGACTTTTTATGATTATAGTTATATGTTGATGTGGAATATGTTTTAAAATTTCAGTCTTTCCATGTGGTATGAGAACATGATTTAACTCTAGGGCCCTAGTTTTCTTATTTTTAATTTTTAAAAATTTTTCTTTGCATTTAATTTAATGACTCACCATGAAAACCAAAAATAGTTACAACAACAGATCTAGTAATGGGTCTAATGATGATCCAATGAAGGATACTCCCATTAATACCATAAACACATAACATAAATAAAGAAACAATAGTAAATGTGAGAATAAAATATGGACTTCTTATTATTTCCACAAATGTGAAATTATAGAATTCACAAGTACAATATGGTAACCCACCTAGGGGCCTTCATTACAATAATCTACAAGACAATGCTGTGAAATATCACCCAGAGCTGTCCTAGACAATGTTTAAGCCTTTCTTAGATAGGCAATTTTATGCCACCTGAGAAGGTTATAGACTTTCAACTTAATACCTAGGGCCGACGGACCCTAAAAAAACATGTAAAGTTGGCCAAATACATCTTTGACAATTATATTAGAAATTTTGGGTAGCCCAACTTTGAAAGGCCACAACTCTCAAATCGTTGCTTCGATTGGCTATTATCACCACTTTTTAGAAATGCCATCTCTTAATCTATAGGCACAAAACCACATAAGCACCCTTCCATCAAGTTTTTAGACCTCATATGAGTACTCTAAGGCCTCCAATGATGAGCCTAAAGATTTTTCTCCTAAATTTTCCACCAAAAATCCACAATAACTTCTCTGATACTTAAGCTAGAGTAATGAGATTTTTATGGTAGGCTTATAACTCTAAAATGAACCTTCATGTAGAAAATGAGAACATTTCAAGCTTGTATGACAAACTAACTAAAAATAGGAATTTTCTAGGAATAGCAACCCCCTGTCTACTAGTCCTTATTAAAATTAAAAAATGATGAAAATAAAAATATTTTGGGTGATGTAATATTGCTCTTACACCTAGGATGCTCCTGCATCAAACACCCAGGGCAACTTGAGAAGTGACTCCATCATCTCTCAGGTGTTCAAAGGAAAACCAAGATAGTTAACCTCCTCCCTTGCTAGTCATGATGAATCCTCTACTGGTGTCTCTTTCCATTTAACTAGATATTCCTCATAAGTTTTGTTCCTTGTACTTTTTCTAACATGACTATCTAGTATATCCTCAATCTGTTTTGTAGCCAAACCAACTATTAGAATACTCCACTCCGCTTGTACAACTTCATCTCCATCACCTCCTTCATAATACTTTGTAAAATATAAAATACTAAATAATGGTAAAATATTCAATTCAACAAGCAACTCCACTTCATAAGCATTTCAAAAATCATGTCTTCTCACTATCTTGCATGGCCCAAACTTCTTTATATTTAACTTATTATATGTACCCATTGGAAAATACTCCTTTCTCAAAGGAACCATGATTTCATCTCCAATCTAAAATTCCTTATACCTCCTTTTCACATCTGCCTTAGCCTTGTAGTGTGTATTCATTTTTACGTTGTGCTTCCTCACTTCCTTGTGGATGTTCTTCAAATGTTCAAAACATTATTCTACTTCAACACTACTTATCTCTCCTTTATCCAATTGTCATAATTTAGAAGCATTTCTGGGACTATTCCCATATACAATCTAGAATGGTGATTTACCAGTACTCTTTTTGACAAAATTATTATATGCAAATTTTTCTTGTGGTAAAATTAGATCCCATCCTTTTGGTTTGTCTCCAACCAAACATCTCAATAATTTTTCCAAACTCCTATTCACCACTTCTGTTTGTCCATCAATCTATGGATGATGCAATAAATTGATCTTCAAATCAATCTTCAACTTCTTCCACAATGTACCCCAAAAATACCCAAAAAATTTAGTATCTTGATATGAAACTATTGTCTTTGGTAGACCATGCAGTCTTATAACTTCTTTGGAAAATAACTCTACCACATGAACAACATCACTAGTATTCTTGCAAGGAATAAAATGTGTCATCTTTGAAAACTTGTCAATCACCACAAAAATAGAATCATGCCCTTGATGTGTCCTTAGTAATCCAAAAACAAAATCCATGTTGGTATCCTCCAATGGCTTCTTTGGTACAGGTAATGGATGATACAACCCTGTATTCTACTTGATTCCTTTTGCCATTTGACATACTCTACAACTCTGTACAAACTTCTTCACATCTTGCTATAGTTGTGGCTAGTAATAATTCTTAGGAACCAAGGCTATGGTTTTCTAATGCAGGAGCACTCTTTAATGGAATAATGAAATAAGGGTGTTTGGGTCAGTTATGACCTTGTTCAATTTTACTTTTATATGCATTCAATAAGACAATTATTCTAGACTATTAGGTTCACTTTTAACCCTTTTGTATGGCCCATTAGCAATTTGGGTGTTTTATAAACTCATTGCTCAATGAGCTCACAAGGGCACAAATCTATGTAATTGGATGCATTTTCTTATAATCTAGGGTCTATTAGTTTTATTAAGCCATTTAGGACTCAATTGGATAGTTACAATGCATTTAAGGCTTTGAAATGTTAAAAATGCAATAAAAGTGCAAAAGTTGCTATGCAACTTTGCAACTTTTTGCATAACTAAGAAAAAATGTTTGTAATCAATCCCCCAATTGTCACAAAATTTTTAATTTGGTTGGATCATTTGGGGAAGACATTCATATAGCCCTTTTAGGTAGGTGGAAGGCATAATGTAAGTTTTTGGCATTGAAATCAATAAATAAATAATACCCTTTTTTGGCATTCTAAGTATGTTTTCTACCTGGTATGGATCTGTACAAACAAATCGGGGTCTGAGCCTAGTATGGTTGGATGCATATTTGAATTATCTTTTTAAGTAAATTAGTTTGAGATCTTGAAACATCCTAGAACTCAAGTTATACTTATTTTAGTGCTGACAACCTAAAACTTGAGGGTTTCAAGGGTTTTGATAGAAATTGTTTCATAACTCCAAATTCCATCATAGGAAATTTATGGCCTTTTGTGGAATCATTTTATTTCTAATTCTCTATAAGATTATTTTTGTTTTAGTTTTTTACATGTAGGGACAAGGAAGAAATATGATGCCCTAGGTGCATATTCTATGTATGCACCAACACACTATTTTCCTACAACAAGTATTTGGGACCCTAAAACTCAATTCTAAGACCTCAAACTTTGGATTTAGACTATTTGGAACATTCCCAAACCTATCCAATTGGATTGGTGGTTTTTTCACATGTCTAAATAGTATTTTCTTTGTAACAACACCCTAATTAGCCCTTTAGGCTTAGTTGTTGTCCCACGGGTTATGTCAACACCTTTTCTCATATGATCTTAGCACTTTGGGGTATTGATGTAAATCTAAAATGAAAACTAGTTTGGTGGTTGGTTTCTTTGTGTCAATCTAAAGTCTTCACATTGTAGGTAAAAATCTAATTTCTTGGGCTACTAGCATTGCAAGAATGAAATGAAGGATCTATGTCTTCTATTTGTTTTTGGGTCCTCAAATCCAATCAAGATAACCATGATGATGTAAAAACACCATCCCTTGAGTCTTATTTCATTTTTTGAGTAAGATTCATGTCTTAGGCCAATTTTGGTGTCAAGGTGCAAGTGTGGGCTCTTAGGTCTTGTTTGGGCTCTCAGACCTTGCTAAGGCATTCTTGTGGGTTGTTCTCTCCCAACCTACATTGTCGCTACCCTACCATTTGCATCAAGTGGTATTAGAGCCCATCTAGGTCTTTGGGCTTCTAAAATTTTGTCAAAATGTCAGACAAAGAGAATGATGGATTGCCATCCAAGATGACCAATGTAGATATAGTGAAATATTTAAAGGAGCACAAGATAAAGGAAGATGCACAAAGGAATAGAGATGAACTTAGAAACGTTGAGATGCAGCAAATGAGAGATGAGTTGAAAAGGCTTAGAGAAGAGCTTGCCAAAGCCAAGAACTCTGAATAATTTGATGAAGGAAGTTATGAAGAAATCCCTTTGGAGGAAGAATAAAAAATACCTCTAGATCATAGGCTACTTGTGAGCACTCTTAAGTCCATGGAAAGAAGAACCAGGCATGCCAAATTAGACTTACCAACCTATGATGGGAGAATCAACCCTAATGTTATAGTTGATTGGGTGGATGCCCTAAATATTTTCTTTGAATGTGATGAGATTACTGAGAATTAGAGGACAAAGATAGCCAAGTCTAAGTTGAAAGGCACTACTCTTACATGGTGGAACATCACCCAAGGTGATAGAGTAAAGAATGGCAAAGGTCTAATAACCACATGGACAAAGATGGAGAAGTTATTCAGGAAATCCTATGTTCTTGAAGAGTATGTAGTCCAACTTCATAGAAGAAGAATTAATTTAAGGCAAAAAGACATGAAAGTTTCAGCCTACACTGATGAGTTTCAAGAATTGGTGATGAGAACACAAGAGGTTGAATATGAAAGTATCAAGTTGACAAGATACTTACAAGGTCTCAAGTTGTCTATTCAAGATGAATTAAGTTTGACAACAATAACCACTATGCAACTTGCACTAAAGGTGGAAGAAAAGTTCAAGAGAAGAAATAAATAATTGAATAGAGGAAGAGGCAGAAACAATAGGGGTAGAAGTAACTCTTGGAAAAGAGGTCAATCATCCAATGAAGGCAAATCCATGGAGCAAACAAAAAAAGACCATGGTGAATCTAGTTGGAGAGGAAGCTCTAAAGGTGGAAAATCCTTCAATAGAAGAAGAGAGAGATCTAATGGACCTCCTAAGTGTTTTGAATGTAATCAAATAGGAAACTTACCAAAAAAGTGCCCTAAAAAACCAAACAATAATAATCAAAGAGAAAGAAGGAGCCAGTTGGTGCAAGAAGAAAGAAACTTAGAGGCTAAAGAAGGTGTGGCATTGATGATGAGACAATCATTCCTACAGGTA
The DNA here is from genome assembly GCA_028749045.1 of Cupressus sempervirens. NCBI lineage: Eukaryota > Viridiplantae > Streptophyta > Pinopsida > Cupressales > Cupressaceae > Cupressus > Cupressus sempervirens. The sequence continues at coordinate 290,358,958 of CM053786.1, read as the reverse complement.
CCTCATGCTCAAGAACCAACACAAAGGAAGAACTTGTTTAGGACAAGGATCAAATGCAAAGAAAGGAAATGTAATTTGTTAATTGATTCAAACTCAATAGAAAATCTAGTTTCTAAAGAAATGGATGAAAAATTAGAACTAGAAAGAATTCCTCGGCCATATCCTTATAATGTTTCTTGGCTAACAAAAGGGTAGCAAACCCTTGTTACTAAATAATCTATGGTAGAGTTCTCATTAGGTGATTTCAAAGACAATGTTTTATGTGATATTGTAGAAATGGATGCTTGCCACCTTCTCTTAGGAAGGCCATGGCAATATGATATGGATGCCATGTATAGTTGCAGGAAAAATACATACACCATAGTGAGGGATGGAAAAACTTATAATCTCAAGCCTCTGCCTAAACCTAAAAAGTAAAAAGAACCTTTGGATATCATAGTGGGAGAAAAAGAAATGTTAAAAAAATCAAAGAAGAAAAGGGGGGATATGCATTAATTCTGAAACCAAAGGATAAACTAGTACTTAGTAGGGATAAATTAGTCCCAAAAGAGGTTCAAAAAATTCTTGAAGAATACAAGGACGTGGTTGCAAAATATTTACCCTCATCCCTCCCACCCATTAGAGATATAAGCCACCAAATAGACTTTATTCCTGGAGCATCCTTGCCTAACAAAGCCCCATATAGACTTACCCCTACTCAAAATGTTGAAATATCCAAACAAGTTGTAGACTTATTGGATAAAGGACTTATTCAAAATAGTCTTAGCCCATTTGTTGTCCCATTAGTTTTAGCTCCTAAAAAGGATGGTAAATGGAGACTATGCATTGATGGTAGAGCCATTAACAAGATCACTATAAAATATAGATTTCCTATCCCAAGTATTGAAGACCTCCTAGACCAATTGGGTAATGCATCATACTTCACAAAAATTGATCTAAAATATGGTTATCACCAAATAGGAATCAAGCTAGGTGATGAGTGGAAGACTGCCTTCAAAACTCCAGAAGGTCTCTATGAATGGCTAGTAATGCCATTTGGTTTAAGCAAAACCCCCTCTACCTTCATGAGGCTAATGAATGAGATCTTTTATGATTACAATGGCAAGTTTTTGGTTATTTATCTTGATGATATACTAATTTTCAGTTGCAACTTGGAGGAACACCTTGAACACATTGGATTGGTTCTCAAAAGGCTAAAAGAGCATCAACTAATGATCAAACTTGAGAAGTGCTCATTTTTGCAAAAAGAACTCACGTTCTTGAGATTTTTGATCTCAAAAGGCACACTAAAAATGGATCCAGCAAAGGTAGATGCAATAATCAATTGGACTTCTCCAAATAATGTAGGTGATGTAAGAAGTTTTCATGGCTCAACAACATTCTATAGAAAGTTTATTAAGAACTTTAGCCATGTACGTGCACCTATATTAGATACAATCAAAGGAGGTAAAAAGGTAGAGTTTGTTTGGACTAAAGTAGAAAACGATGCATTTGAATATCTAAAATCAAGAGTGGCACAATATCAAATACTTACTCTTCCTAATTTTAAAAAGGTTTTCACTATTGAGACAGATGCAAGTAACCTAGCAATTGGGGCAGTCCTTAGCCAAGACAATAAACCTGTGGCTTTCTTCTCTAAGAAATTAAATGATGCTAAAAAGAAGTACTCAACTTATGAATTAGAACTTTATGATATGGTTCAAGCCCTCAATAAGTGGAGGCATTATTTATTACCTAAAGAATTTGTGGTTTTTATAGATAACCATGCCCTAAGTTATTTAAATTCTCAAGACAAGTTGAGTGTTAAACACATCAAATGGATGGAACAATTACAAGCCTATTCCTTCACCATAAAGTACAACAAAGGCCAAGCAAACAAATTTTTTGATTCTTTAAGTAGGAGGATCATTTTGGTGTAGGAAATCCAATTTCAAAGCATAGGCATCCAAGCATTGAAGGAGCTTTACAAAGACGATGGAGATTTTGGAGAAATATATCAAGTTTGCACTACTCTTATGGATAGGTATCATACAGATTTTTCTAAATTTCTTATTCAAGATGGACTACTTTTTAAGGCTCATCAACTTTGTATTCCAAAATTCTCTATGAGAGATAGTATAGTAAAGGAAAAACATTGTGTAGGAATGAGTGGTGACTTTGGTATTGACAAAACCTTAGAGGTTGTCAAGAGACATTATCATTGGCCAAAAATGTAGCATGATGTCAAGAAATATGTAGAATCATGTGTTATATGTCTTTATACCAACCTCTACCAATCCCTTTTAGACCTTGGGAGGCAATATCTATGGACTTTGTAATGAGATTGCCAAGGACAAAACTAGGATATGATAACATATTTATCGTTATAGACCATTTTTGCAAGATGGCACATTTTATCCCTTATAAAAGAACTCATGATGCCTCTCATATTTCCCATCTCTTCTTTAAAGAGATTGTAAGAATTCATGGTCTTCCTAACTCGATTGTTTCAGATAGAGACACTAAATTCCAAGGACATTTTTAGAGAACCTTGCACAAGAAATTAGGCATTAATCTACAATTTAGTTTTTCCTACCATCCTCAAATGGATGGTCAAACTAAAGTTGTGAATAGATCTCTTGGAAACCTCCTTAGATGCATCACCAAGAAATATGCATAGAATTGGGATGAAATCCTTCCACAAACTAAGTTTTCTTTTAATGATTCATTCAATAGATCTATAAGGAAGACACCATTCCAAATAGTCCATGGCTATCACCCAAAGGGACCTCTAGAACTTAGAGAGTTACCTAATAAGAAGAGGAAATATGTTAAATTTCAAGTAGGTGACAAAGTATGGGCATATTTGAGAAGGGAAAGACTCCCTAAAGGTCATCATACCAAACTCCAAATGAAGAAGATAGGACCTTGTACAGTCTTATATAACTTTGGTCCTAATGCCTATGAAATTTCATTACCACCTACCATTGCCATCTCACCAATTTTCAATGTGGCTGACCTCACTATTTTCAAGGATTCTTCTAATGTTGTAGGTACATATACAACAAGTTCACATGAAGATTGGTTGAAGGATTTACCACCTTCTCAACCCTAAGAGTTGGAAGCAATCTTGGACTCCAAAATTGTCAAAAAGACAAGGAATCAAACCTATTTTTAATAATTGGTAAAATGGAAGGGGCTACCTACCATTGATGCTGCCTATATGAATGAAGATTAGATTCAACAAGATGGCTACACTCTTGATCAACTCACCTCAAGTAGGAACTTGAGTTTGTTTTCCCCAGGGTGGCATGGTGCAAGAGCACTCTCTTATGGAATAATGAAATAAGGGTGTTTGGGTCATTTATGACCTTGTTAAATTTTACTTCTCTATGATTTCAATAATACCATTATTCTAGACTCTTAGGTTCACTTTTAACCCTTTTGTGTGGCCCATTAGCAATTTGGGTGTTTTATAAACTCGTTGTTCAATGAGGTCACAAGAGCACAAATCTATTTAATTGGATGCATTTTATTATAATCTAGGGTTTATTAGTTTTATTAAGTCATTTAGGACTCATATGGATAGTTATAATGCCTTTAAGGCTTTAAAATGTTAAAAATACAATAAAAAGTTGCTATGCAACTATGCAACTTTTTGCATAACTAAGCAAAAATCAATCCCCAATGGTCACAACCTTTGAATTTTTTTTGGATCAGTTGGGGAAGGCCTTCATATAGCCCTTTTAGGTGGGTGAAAGTCATAATGTAAATTTTTGGCATTGAAATCAATAAAGAATACCTTGTTTTTCTGCATTTTGAGCATGTTTTATGCATGGTACGGATTTTTACGGATGAATAAGGGTCTAAGACTAGTATGGTTGGATGAATATTTAAGTTAAATTTTAATTAAATTGATTTGAGATCTTGAAATATCCTAGAACTCAAGTTATAGTCATTTTAGTGCTGACGGCCCAAAATTTGAGGATTTCAAGGGTTTTGATAGAAATTGTTTCATAACTCCATATTCCACCATAGGAAATTTATGGCCTTTGGTGAAATCCTTGTATTTATAATTATATTTAGTATTATTTTTGTTTTAGTTGTTTACATGCAGGGATAAGGAATAAAAATGATGCCCTAGGTGCATATTCTATGTATGCACCAACACATTGTTTTGCTACAACAAGTATTTGGGACCCTAAAACTCAATTCTAAGACCTCAAACTTCAGATTTAGACTATTTGGAACATTTCCCAACCTATCCAATTGGTTTGGTGTTTTTTTCACATGTCTAAATAGTACTTTCTTTGTAATAGCACCCTAATTAGCCCTTTAGGCTTAGTTGTTGTCCTATGGGCTATATCAGCATCTTTGCTCATATGATCTCAACACTTTGAGGTATTGAAGTAAATTTGAAATGAAAACTATTTTGGTGGTTGGTTTCCTTGTTTTAATCTAAAGTCTTCAAGTTGTAGGCAAAAATATGATTTCTTGGGCTACTAGCATTCCAATGGTGAAATGAAGGATCTATGTCTTCTACTTGTTTTGGAGTCCTCAAATCTAGTCAGCATAACCATGATGATGTAAAAATGCCATACCTTGAGTCTTATTTCATGTTTCCATGTCTTGAGTAAGATTCATGTGCTGGGCCAGTTTTGGTGTCAAGGTGCAAGTGTGGGGTCTTGGGTCTTGTTTGGGCTTCAAACCTTGCTAAGATGTTCTTGTGCGTTGTTCTGTCCCAATCTACATTGTCAATACCCTAACATTTGCATCATTTTCTCTCTACCAAAATTTTTAGCCAATCCTCTACCATACTTCTCCTTGATGAGATTCTCTCTCATTGAACTTCTTGGAATAAACAACTAGCTTACTTTGAACAAAATACCATCCTAGATCATGAAATCCAACCACTTTATCCTATCAAGTGTAATAGGCTTTGTACAAGCCTTCACCAAAATCAAGATCATCTGGATACAAAGTACTGAGTTCCTTAAACTTGACAGAAGAGGAAAAGAGAACAATTGGGGCCAAAGGCACACCTAGCTATTCACCCACTTGTGCAAAGTCACACAGGGAAACCAACCAAAAATATAAACAACTTGGGAGATAGAGGAATTTAAAATGCTTTATTCATATATTTATCCAATGATTAATTACATGCCCAACTAGAAGGCCTTCTTGGTTAAGGCCACAAATTTTAATTCAGTTACAATCTTTGATGATCAAACTTCTCATTTTACTTCATCCCTCCTAAGACTCTAACCAATGTATCTTAAATACATGCACAACTACAATTCAACTTGATGCCAATACAATTAAATAGACTCTCATATTAAATGCTAAGCTAAGCCATGAGTCAACTCACAATAGATATCTAACACTGAATTAAATGCAAAGGTCGGCCTCAATAGGAAAATACACATAAACAACTTGGCAAACAAAGACTGCATGAAATACTAACACTCAGCATCCAAAAAACTTGACAACCACACAAACTTGGCATCCAAAGGATGGCTTAGCATATAAAGAATACTTAGCATCAACTATAAACTCGATATCAACTAGCAAGCTCATCATCTACTAAATGCGCAACAACAACTAAGAACTCGACAATGCAAGACATTAAAACTCGAAAAACACTACAAAAACTAAAAATATGTAGGATAATGGTGTAACCTAATATGCTCCTACATCAAACAACTAGGGTAGAAAGAAATGATTCTCCTGAATCATTGAGATGTCACAACACAAGCTAAATCCAACTCAGATTAAGAAATCCATGTAGCATCTTCATTGGGTCTATTTTTCCATTTTACCAAATACTCATATTAGTCTTTCCCTATCATGCTCTTACCAAATCTTTTCTCCACTATATGTTTAACTTTCAATCTTCTTCTCAAGATAATCATATGATAGATCCACTTCATCTTCTAACTCATGATATTTGTATAAATCAGCAACATTAACTATAGGAGATATATCCATGTCATCAAGTAACTCAACGTCATAAGCATTACCATTGTGAAACTTCCTCAAGATCTTACAAGGTCCAAACTTCTTCATTTTCCACTTATTGTATGTTCCAATAGGAAATCTTCCTTTCTTCAAATGAACCATCACCTCATCACCAACTCCATCAAATATGATGTCTTCTAGACTTATTAGCATTCTCCTTATACTTATGATTACTTTGTTCCATCCTCAATTTTACTTCCTTATCCAAAGACTCCATAAAATCAAAAAATTCTTCCCTTACAACACTTCTCTTTTCTTCACCACCAACATCACTTAAATCTGATACTCCCTTAGACTACATTCTTGTAATAATCTCAAAGAGGTGTTTTTTTGTACTCCTATTCACATAATTATTATATGCAAATGCAACTTGTGCTAATACCATCTCTCAATTACTTGGCTTATCTCCCACTAAAAATATTAATAAGTTACCCAAGCTTCTATTCACAACCTCTATCTGCCCATCTGTCTGTGAATGGAATGTAGAACTAAACTTCAATTCAAGACCAATCTTCTTCCATAAAGTCTTTCAAAAATAACTAATATACTTATTGTCTCTATTAGAAATAATACTTGGTATTCCATGCAATCTTGCAATCTATTTGAAGAAATGTTCATCAACATGCTCAACATCTGATGTCTTCTTACAAGGTATGAAATGAGCCATCATAGGAAATCTGTCCATAATAATAAACATAGAATCATACCCCTTCACTATTTTAGGAAATCCAAAAACAAAATTCATACTAATGTCACTCCAAGGTTTCTCAAGAATAGTAATAGGTGTATACAAACCAGTATTCTGACTTACTCCTTTTGCAACTTGATAAACTCCACAACTCCTTACAATTTTTGAACATCCCTATACATTTGTGGCTAGTAATACTTCTCCTTTAGTAAATTCAATGTCTTATCAATTCCAAAATGGCTAGTTAATCCACCACTATGATTTTCCTTAATCAAAATAGCTCTCATGGAACTTCTAGGGATAGACAACTGAATTCCTTTGAACAATATACCTTCTTGAATGAAATATTCATCATACTTATGTGATCTATTAGATTTGTCTCTCCATGCCTCAAAAAAATCAAGATCAATACCATACAACTCTTTCATTTCATCAAAACCAAGAACTTCAACCTTCATCTTAGTCAATAAAAAATATCTTCTACTTAATGGATCAACAACTCTATTAGTAACTCCACTTTATGCTTGATAAAAAATGTGAAACTCTACAAGTACTCAACCCACTTCATATGTCTCTAATTCAATTTATGTTGACTTCTCAAGTATTGTAAAGCTTTATGATTAGTACATAACACAAACTCCTTAGAAATCAAATAATGTCTCCACTTCTTCAAGGATTGAATAATAGCATAAAATTCTTGATCATACATAGAATATTTTCTTTTAGCATCATTCAACTTCTCACTAAAGAAAGTAGCATGTTTACCTTCTTGACTCAATACAGCTCTTATTTTACTACCACTTGCATTACATTCAACCTAAAATTCCTTATTGAAAATAGGCAAAGCCAGTGCAGGAAACTCAACAACCTTTTGTTTTAAAGTCTCAAAATTCTTATCAACACCATGTATTCCACTTGAATTCCTTTTTATCTCGTCTCATTGTCTTAGTCATAGCATTATAAATAGAATTGAAATTGTTGGAATTGCAAATGGGAAACATATACTTATAAGGGGGATGGGGGGGATTTGGGGGTTTGAATCAGAAGTTCAAACTTCATCTATTAAAACTTTTACTATTCAGTAGATGCATGTAATATATGAACTAAAAATAACATAAAAAGTAAATTCATCTAAAATATGTAAGCAATTGAACATACACACTTAACACTAGGTATGATTATCCAAAAACCCTCCAAAAAGAAGATAAAACTAGGGTGAGGATGACACCCACAAATCTTCACTACTGCAGCAATAAAATGTAGCTAATTAAGGTTACAATGGTTTGACCATGAATCATGATTTGCCTTGTTAAAGGCTTACAAGGACTATTAAGTCCCACCTTGTTAGAGGATTTGAACACCCTGTTAGATGTGTGTCTAGCTAAAGGACTTCAAAACATCCACTTGGAATGTCACCCTATTAAAGAATTTACAACAGTCTATTAGGACTACTCCACCTAGGAGATTTAACTAAAATCACCTATTAGGATATTTCAGCATAGATCTTGTGATTGACTCTAGTTTCCTAATTAAAGATCAAATCCATATAGTGTCCTTCTTGATCCTTTTAGATATGATGTGATAATTTTTGTATGTTGTATTCTTTGTTCTCCTCAAACTAATTTTGTAGTTCAGTCTCTATAACTTCTAAGTCTTCATGAATGCTTTGTTTACGCATGAAAACTTCTCTATTCTTCTCCTTCTCTATCATCAGTTAGGTTACAAAATAAAATAATGAAATGATTATTTCATTGATTAAGAAGATTTTTGTATTTCTAGATAAATATATCTTAATCTATTCTATAAGATTTGGGAATAGTAGCCAACTTAGTTTTAGCTTCTCTTTTTTTTGTTTATTCACTTTTTATAGAATTACAATGCTCTACCTGTGTGAATATCTAAAATTAATTTATTTAGGATTAGTTGAATTGGTCTTCTACCATCACCATTGGTTGGGATTGGGATATCCACGAGATCCAAGTCACAATTTGTATCAACTAAGCAAATTGTGGGAATAGCCAAAGTTCTACATTCTCAAATAGTAGTATATTCTCCTTTTTTTATCAAGAATTATTACAATATTGGGCAATTTTTTCATGTATCGAATACCTCCCAGATCTTCCTATAATTTGTTCAATTCTCTCCTGAGTATCGTTGCTTCTTTCTTCGTAAATTGATCAAATCCTCTATATTTTTTTCATTAAATTTTTTAGTTTTTCTAGTCTTAGTTCTATATTAAACTAATTAGTTAACATACCCACGAGCCATTTTTTATTTACATAATGACATCAAATTGCTAAAGCAGCTAATTTAGTTGCATCAGTTGTTTGATGTTTTGTACCAACTATCATAAATTATTTTCCTCTTTTTGCTCCATCAAACACAAAATCATAGGGTTCTAATAAAAAATAAGTGGTATAAGTCAAATTTATAATATGACTATTTTTATGTTCTTTAAAAATGTAAGGTGCCATCTTAGGATTCCATATTTTTGTGTCATGACCAAAATGAACTCCTACTCTCAAAATTTCTTTCAAACTAATGTTCCAAATTTTTTTCATCATTTTCTTTTTTTTCTTTTTAATATGAACTGGAATGCCTACATTCCAATGGAATGGGTTAAATTGCTTGTTGTAGCCTAGATAAGAAGATTAAAAGACTTAGGGTTAGGTATGAATCTACGACTGAGATTCATCCTTTTTTCCATTTAATCCTTCTTATTTTTTCATTGGCTTCATGTAAGTGCATAGGGAATTTGCATACAGATTTTTCTTTATCTTCAAAAGATCGTATTCTATCCTTTGATCGGTTGAAAAATAGTTTACATAGCTGTTTGTGCAATCACAAACAAGTATGTCCAATTTGTGTTACTCAACACTTGAAGTTACTAATGCTTGGCACATACTGTAATTATGATTTTGACTCAACACTTGAATAACTTGGCATATATTGTTTACTCAACACTTGAATCACTCAACATGGTCTATCTGCTTGGCACTTGAGTGACTCAACACTCATTGCAACTTGGCACAGTTTTGTATTTACATATTATACTTAACATGTATTACTAGTTCAACATAAACTAAGTAAATGTCTTAAGTGTTTTGACACCTAATTGTCAAAACCAATCTGAGATCAACAATATTTCACTTTGACATGAGTGTCAAAAACACTTAACTATACATAATCAATCTAATCTTCTTGAGTATAATCATATTCACAACTCGGCTTATATGCAAAACTTCAAAATTTCAAGAAAAATTAATAACCTATGTACCTCAAAATTTATTAATCCCCTTGAGTTAATGTGCCTGATCTATATCAAAAAAAATTTCTCCTTTCTGACTAGATTTGTCTGTTACTGGTACTGTTTATCTTCAATTGTATTTTCAACTAATGCTCTATCATTTAATATGTGCTTTTCTATGTGCCTGTCTCTATATCTATATTCTTCAAAATGTATATCACTAGGGTCAAAAACTATTTTAGCTCCCCCTTTCATTATTCTCTTCTTTCTTTATCTATTCCTTTTCTTATTTCCTTTTTTTTCTCTCTTACTCTCCCCCTTTGGTTTATCTCCCCCTTACTCTTTTCTTTTTCTGGCCCTTTTTCTTTTATCTCCCCCTTTTTGACACTTATATCAAAGGGTTTATACACTTATGGTGTATTTTTCCAAAAAATATTTATGGACTTCCATGATTATTTTTAGAGTAGCATCCCAATTGTCACATGCAACATCCAATCACTTTATTTGGATTGCCATCTCTGTTGCAAGGTGAACTAGTCCATCTAATGTAGAAAGATTGGGATCTTTCTTCAAAAAAGTTTCTACATATCCTAGTTATTTATGGAGTATCTCCATATGGGGAGTAAGGAAGGCTTGGATATTAGTCAACTTGGCTCTTGTATTAGCCTCTTCTGTTGTTAACACAACTAGTTGACTTTGTGATTGAAATAATGAGTGAAAATGCTTCTCACTCTGAGCTAGGTTCTGAGTTAATTGCATACCTAAGACTTTTAAATTTCTCTCTAGACTCAGAATTCTATGCCTTTTTTCTTGAGTGAAGAGTGTGGGATCACACAATTTGGTGTACAATGAGAATATGTTCTCAAGTACCTTCTTCAGTTTCTCAATTTTTGTAGCCAATTCAACTTGCATTAGTGCCATGTCACTAGATATCTTTTCATTTACTTTCCCTTAAAATTTCCTTTCAAACCATTCCCAAAGTTTGACATTAGTATCATAGTCTTCATTGTTCACTTACTCCACAATTTCTGATAATTATTCCAATAGTGGCTTTGATTCTTTAGGTGTTGGTAAGTTGAATGCATCTAAGAAGATGTCTTTGATTTCTTGTAATGCTTTCCTCTGTCTATACTCCTTTCTGAGTATTTCCTAATTTTTCTTCTTTTCCAAGGCTTGTTGCATTATGCCTATCTTTTCTAATGTTATGGTTGCATAATCATACTTAGGTATCACTATTTCTTCATCTAGAGTTACATCTCCATAGTGAATTACCTTAGCAACCTTGGAGGTACTTGAGCCTGGTGCTGAGATCTACAGTGGTACAACTTCAATGCTTGACTTCTAAAGGACTTTTGTAAGAGTGTTAGATATTGGTAATGTTACCAATGCTTGAATGGACTCTTGTTCCTTCTCCTTTGGTGTGTCTTTTCTTTGTTTAGATCTACTATGATAAATTACAATGATCTTACTTGCACCTTGTGTTTGTGCATCTGATTGATTATTTGTTGTTTCTTTCTCTTCTATTGTAGTCTGTTGTTGTTCAACCAAATCAACTTTAACAATTGTGTCAACCTTTTTGGATGTGTCTACTAATGTTTGTATTAAAGGTTGAGCACCAGTAGCTAAAGGGATGGCAGAATATGGTTCTTGTGTATTCACCTTACCCCTTTTTATGTCAGCTACTACCTTCTAAAGTTCATCAACACTGACCAATACTAGATTTTCACACAATCTAGCTTGTGGTGTGGATTGCTCATGAATCTTCTTTAGATCTTTTGCAGTTAAAGGACTAATATTCTGAGTAGAGACATCAAAGATATCCTTAACAACTATAGTTTCTATAGGCATGCTTGTGTCATGTGGAGGGCTTATACTAGGCATTTGTGTGTCTTGCACACTTTGTTCTTCTAACTGCTTTTCTGTTGTAGCCATGCCATCTTTTTCTTTGTGTGTCTCCTCCACAATAGTGTCATCTTTTTCAGTTTCTTCCTCCTTGTCATCATCTTCATCTCCATTGTTTCTACCTTCAAATGGATCTTCTTCTCCTTCTTTAATAGTTGTCAACCCATAGATCAATTTCCACATTTGAGTGGATTTCTTGATAACATCTTCAATATTATTCTAAAGGATGCTAAATGCCCTGTGTTTTGGTGAAAACTATCCACCATATTTCTTATTTTCTTTGACAGTTTGTCCTTTTGTTAATTCTAGAATTACCTAGGCTAGTGTGGATTCTCTAATTTGTTTCTCCAGGTTTAAACAATAATGCCACTTATTTTCAACAATAGTATAAAAATCCTTAGGCATTATATTATCTAATTCAAGTGGATTGTTCTTCAATTTAGAAATCCTTGCATATATTGATTCCTCAATCAAATTTTGTTCTTCTCTACCATGTTTCCCAAAATTAATATTTTTCAAACCTTTCAAATCTACATTATTCTTATCATTCTCACAGATATTTTTAGGATCAATTTTTGGTGTGTGACTTACCATTCTAAACTAGCTTGTATTCTTAGATTCTATCCTTTCATCATCAATATCTAGCTATGAAATGTATTTTCTCCTTTGCTTCTTATGCTTTGGGACCCTTTTTTTGGTAGCCTTTATCTTTTCTTTGGCTTGCTCTTTAGCCTTTTGTGTAGTAGTCCTTGTGCTTTCCCTAGTTGTTGGTGTTGTTATCTTTTCTAGGCTGGGCTTAGCAGTATTATTTGCCTTTGTATTTTCCATGGGCTATGCTTTGGCCTTTATTTTCTTAGGTTCTATTTGTATTGGTGCTTCTTTGGTTTGCTCTTCCTTGGCACCTTCTTCTTCAATGTCCTCACCCATGCCTTGGGTTAAAGCAAGAGGTTCTTTGGTTTGTTCTTTATGTTCCTCTTCTTCTTCTTCTTCCTCTTTTGCACCTTCACCAAATTTGGCTTTTAATTTTCTCACCAATTGGTCTTTCTTCTTCATTGTGGAGGTTGTCTTTAACTCAATTTCAACTTTGGATTTCATAACATCATAATTACCAAATATTTTGGCACTTTTAGCAGTCTCCTTTGCTAGGAGTGCAATGATGGCAGTTGAGGCTTCATCAACATTAATCTCATATCCTATAGGTCTCAACCATCTTACCCTAGTTATTGTTGCATGTATGTATATGTAATCAATATCTACAAGAAAACATATGTCATTGTAGTATTTTTCAACTAAGGAGATAGGAATCCTCATTCTCTACTTCATAGACTTCTTGAATTCTTTAATGTAGCTTGTCATAACTGTTTCAAAGTTCTCATCCATCTACTTAATATATTCATTGATTGTACAACCACTGATCTATTGGTCTTCCAACCTATTTCACCAAAAGATGGAAATTCATTTTGTACATAGAAACATATGCACACAAGTATTGATCCAAATTTGCACTAAGTATTTTTTGTCTTCCTAATTGCTCCAAGATTTTCCATTATTTGTTGTAATTGAAGCTCTACAAGATCAAAAGTATGATCTTTCTTAACAATTTTATAGCCAACATAAACTACAATATAGGGTACATTTTTTCAACCTACTTGACTAATAAAAATTATGAGAAATAACCCTAATTGCAAAGTCAAGTAGTGGGTCTATGATGGTATCTATTGTCATTTCATGCTTAGTCCATTTTGCACCTGTGTTCTTCTCAATTACCTCTTTTGAGTCACTTCATAGGGTCTTTGGCTGATCTAGGGTTTGAAAATTACTCACCCTATGAAAAATTCTTTTTGAAATCTTGATTGGTCCTCCATCCAACCATAGACATCCATCATGTATCTTCTTAACACTATCTTGATCCATTTTATTTTGAACACCGTGGGGAAAATCTAGGGCATGGGTCAAACCCTTTCTCTCTACAATCTTAAATTCTTCCTTCAAAATGCCATTTTAACAAAACTTATCATAATCTTTCCTTATTTCCATATCACCTATACCTCTGACTTTGTAGTTGTAACATTTTCTTACGTCTTGGACCATTATGACCTTAGGTGGAATCATGGATAACGTGCCCGATGGGTCTTGTTTATAAGAAATGTCTAGGATGGCTCTAAAATTTGATTGTTTAAACTCATTACTAACTAATTGGACATCAAAAACTTCTTTTTCCTTCACATTCTTTGAATTGGAAGCCATTTTGTTAAACTAGGGTTTTACAAATTTTAAACCACATAACTCAACTTATGAAGAATACCTCAAAAATTTGATGAACTGGTGTTTGGTTGTTTCTAGGATCTTTGCAAATGCTTCAAAATAGATTGTAAATTGCATCTTCACTCTACTTTCTATTGCTTAAATTTGTAATGACAAAAAAAAGGTGAGAATTGACTTTATACCCTTCAAAACTCTGCATTTAATACTTAATGCTTATACAACTGTAAAATTAGCATCAACATGATTTCAATTTTACTCAGCATCCACTGACATGACCATCAGTCAATAGCTATTATAGGCTCAGCCTCAACTAGCTAACCTTGTAGCTCAACATTAACTAGTATTTCACTTGACACGCATAGAGAACTTTTCATGCTTGGCAACAACATGAAAACTTAAAGATTTGACCTTAAATTTTCTACAAATTCTTGCATCTTTACTCATGCTAATGTAGTTTTTTCAATACTAACTCCTTTTGGAATTGATGTATGATATAGCACTTAAATATCAGTCCCACATACCTTTTGATTAGTTAGTTTGATGAGGTGTGATCACCTAACCCATTGGGTGAAGTGATCCCTTCTCCATTTGATGTACTACCACCATCTTTCTTTTTCCATGTCTTGTTCATCTCATTCTTGATGTGTTCAACATCTTCCTTGCCTTTACCTTTATCAAATTCACAACTTGGTGCCTTGGACCTAGTTGGACAATTTTTTCTGATGTAGCCAATCTTGTCACAGTTGAAACATGTTATTTGACTCAACCACCTCTTGTAAATATCACTAAAGTGAGTCCTAATGCAGTTTTCAAGTACAGGTCCATATTCCTAACAATAGTGATAGCTAATCTTGTGTTGTAATATAAATTATAAGATTTTTCATAGCTTCTTACCTTTTTTGGCTTGCTTGATGACCACATGGACTTGGATCTACATCCAAAGGCTATATGTCCATAATTTTGACAATTGTAGCAGTGTCCTTCAAATCTTGGTGCATGCATGGTTCTGGTTCCACATTCATGTGCTTGATGACCTTGTTTATTGCACTTATGATAGTAGACCATGTCCTTAGGCTTAGCATTCTTATTTGTATTCTTTCACCTTCACACATTAGAGGTATGCCCTTTCCTTCCACAATGATGACAAGTGGGTTTGGAATTCTTACCTTTGTTGTTCCTTTCCTCATTAGCTTTGGATAATTCTCCTCTTTTGTGCTTGTGTATCCCAATCTTGATGTGTCTCATGGATCTAGGAGATTTTAGTAATTGCTCAAAGTACTTGATGGCTTCATTTGGCTTGTTGAAACTTCAGCAAATTCCTTCTCTTTTCAAGTCATTCTATAGTTGTTCATTCTACAACTTCAATGCAATTATCTCAATGTCCTTGACATTCAACTCATGATGCACATTCATCATTTGGCTTAAGGTATCTAATTGCATGTTTGAGATCTTGGATAGCTTTGTTGACTTTTCTTCTAATCTATTTGCCATAATTATTTTGTCTTCTTCAATCATGGTGTTGCCTTCTATGGGTTTCTTCTTTTGTTCAATCACCTCACGCAGTAGTATAGCTTGTGATTCTTGCTCCAACTTGAGATTTTTGATTTCTTCAGCTTGTGCTCTATTTTTCTCCATTAGATATACAATTTCTACATCAAGTTCATTGGAGTTACCATCTGTAAATAGCTTTGTGGTGTCAATCTCTTTATATTGTGTGTCATTTTCTACTATAGCAATCGCTTTCCTTCTTTTCAGGGAACTCTTTAAAGAATCTTTGGCTTCATTCAGTTGACCTAGTATGAGATGTATCTCAATCTCCTAGTTCTCAATGGTCTTTCCCAACTTGTAGAATTCTATTTCAAGATCTTTC
The DNA here is from genome assembly GCA_028749045.1 of Cupressus sempervirens. Taxonomy (NCBI): domain Eukaryota; kingdom Viridiplantae; phylum Streptophyta; class Pinopsida; order Cupressales; family Cupressaceae; genus Cupressus; species Cupressus sempervirens. The sequence goes on along the minus strand of CM053786.1, from coordinate 290,342,989 downwards.
CTCTAAGCTACAAAGCTTCTTCTAAAAACTTAGCTCTGATACCAATTGTTGGAATTACAAATGGGAAACATATACTTTTGGGGGGGAGGGGAATTAGAAGTTCAAACTTTAGCTATTAAAAATGTTACCATTCATTAGATGCATGTAATATATGAATTGAAAATAGCATAAAAAGTAAATGCATCTAAAACATGTAAGTAGTTGAACATACACACTTAGATATGATTACCCAGAAACCCTCCAAAGAGAAAGTAAAACTAGGGTGGGGATGACACCCAAAAATCTTCACTATTGCAGCAATAAAGTGTAGCCAATTAAGGTTACAATGGTTTGACCATGAATCATGATCTACCCTGTGAAAGGCCTGCCCTATTAAAAGCTTACAAGGATTGTTAAGTCCCACCTTGTTAGAGAATTTCAACACCCTGTTAGAAGTGTGTCTAGCTAAAGGAATTTAGAACATCCACTTGGAATGTCACCCTATTAAATAATTTACAATAGTCTGTTAGGACTACTCTGCCTAGGAGATTTAACTAAAATCACCTGTTAGGATGTTTCAGCATAAATCTAGTGATTGGCTTTAGTTGGTTGATTAAAGATTAAATCCATACAGTGTCCTTCTTAATCCTTTCTAATCTAATGTGATAATTGTTGTAAGTTGTATACTTTGTTCTCCTCAAATTGATTCTACAATTCATTCTCTATAACTTCTAAGTCTCAAAGAATGCTCTGTTTGCGCATGCAAACTTCTCTATTCTTCTCCTTCAATCCCTTACACACTCATATGAAGTTTTCATCCTTCTTAAGAAGACTAGAAGACTTAGGTTTAGGTATGAATCTATAGCTGAGATTCATCCTTTTTGCTACCTAATCCTTCATATTTTCTAATTGGATATACGTGATTTCATAGGCAATCCATATACAAATTCATCCTTATCTTCAAAAGATCGTATTCTATCCTTTGGTCGGCTAAAAAATGGTTTACATAGTTGTTTGTGCAATCACATACAAGTATGTCCAATCTATGTTACTCGACACTTGAAGTTACTAATGCTCAGCACATACTATAATTCTAATTTTGACTCGGCACATGAACTGCTTGGCATCTATTGTTTACTCGACACTTGAATCACTCAATATGGTCTATATGCTCAGCACTTAAGTGACTCAGAAAATGACTAATGTGGCACTCATTACAACTCAACACAGTTTTGTATTTATATATTATACTCAACATGCATTACTAGTTCATCATAAACTAAGTAAATGTCTTAAGTGTGTTGAAACTCAATTGTCAAAAACAATCTGAGATCAATAGAAATTCCTTATAAAATTTATATAAAAACTTGCCAAATCATGAAATGATCTTACCTCACTCACATTCTTAGGCGCAAGCCATTCCAAAATCACTTTTACCTTCTCAAGATCCATCTTCAAACCATCAACTAAAATCATAAATCCCAAATACATAATCTCTTCTTGCATAAAAGAACACTTTTTCAGATTAATCTTCATCTTTCAATCTTTGCAGTACTTGTCTAACATGCTCAAGATGTTCTTCTTTAGTTTTACTAAATATCAAAATGTCATCCAAATAAAAAATCACAAACTTACCCAAGAATCTTTTTAGATCTTCATTCATTAACCTCAAGAAAGTACAAGGTGCATTAGTCAAACCAAAAGGCATAACCAACCATTCATACAAACCGTCTTTTTTCTTGAAAGTAGTCTTCCAATCATCACCTTATCTAATTTTGATCTAATGATAGTGACTCTTTAAATCAATCTTAGTAAAAATAATTTGCTCCACTCAAACAATCCATTATGTCATCCATCCTTAGCATAGGAAACCTATATTTCAATATGATTTTGTTAATAGCTCTGGAATTAGTACACATTCTCTATCCTCCATTATTTTTAGGTGCTAATACAGTAGGTGCAACACATGGAATCAAACTTTCTCTAATCAAACCTTTCTACAACAATTCATGCACTTGTTTGTTAAGTTCTTCATTCTTTGTACATGTTAATCTATATGGTGCTTTTTTTGGAAAACTAGCTCCAGGAATCAAATCCATACAATAACTTATACCCCTTACTAGTGGTAAACCATTAGGTATATCCTCTACAACAATATCTTTATATTCATTCAACAAGTTTTCAATTTCTACTAGTACTTGGTCAATACTATTTGTTTCTGATGTCACTTAGTCACCACTGACTAGCACTCAGTTAACACTATTTTCTAGCACTTGATTACTATTAACACAACTCAGTCTCCTTGGGATTATAGTAAAATAGACTTGATTCTTTTTCATTTCCTTTTCACATTGTTTTCCATTAACCATGCAAATTCTCACAATGGTACAATTATGTTGACATATCAATCAAGTTTGTTATTAGTGACACACACTTATTTAGATTCTATATAGCTATTGAGATCATCGAATAGTTTACAATATTTTCCATGTAATTTAGTAGCCACCAAGCTTCTATAGTTTCTACCAAGTCCTTTGGACTGATTCCAATGGTTGTCGAGCATATTCAGTTAGTGTGAAGTTCAGTGATTCAAACTAAGCATTTTAGTGAATACCAAGTTTATCAGTGGTTACCAAGTTCGCATTTCATGTGATGTGAAGCCTATGTTTACCGAGCATTGCAGTATCTATCAAGTTCATAGTTTAGGTGATGCAAAGCTAGTGTTAACTAAACTACTTCATGGTAACCAAGTGATTCAGTGTTTACCAAGTTGCACAATATCTACTAAGTCACAGTACAAACCAATTTCAAGACTACTTGAAAGTGATCGGTATGGATCAAGCTTCTATGTCTACAAAGAGCATGATGATGCTAAGAAATGATAGTGGATGTCGTGTATCAAAAACTCACCAAATTAGTCTTCAAAACCTGAGTATCTTAATGTAGGCCAACTTTGTAATATTTGTCTTAACTTGTGTCATGGCTGACTTTGTAATTTTGTAAATTAGATTGGTACATATATGTGATGTATTGCATCATATCCAATGTGTGATTAAAATTAGAAAGTGTGAGAATGAGAATGTAAGCATATGTATTGTGAATGTAGTAGAAAAAGAATTGTAAAGGTCATATCAATACAAGGAGCAGCAATGACAAATCTATCACAAGAAGGTGATTAGTACACTAAGGAATCTCTATCAGTGAACTCAATTGTAAATTAGAGATCTACTACTTCATCCTAATAGGTGAACCAATAAAAATCCTCTAACAAGGTAGACCTAACAATCTTTTTTAAATCTCTTTACGGAGTGCATACTCCATTGTATATTTAAAAATCCTCTCACAAGGTGGAGCTAGCAGTCCTATTTTCTCCTAATAGGGTAGATCATCAGAAGTGATCAATGTAAGCCTTAAAATTCCAACTTTATATTGCAATACTAAAGTTTGTGGGTATCATTCCCAACCCATCTTTACTTTCTATTTGGACAATTTATGGGTCACCAAATCTTTGTGTTCAAGTGTTGTGGATGCTTTCATTTTTGCAGTTTCTCATGCATGCAATTAGATTAGATATGATGAATTAAATGCTAATTGGTTTATTGGATTAAGAATTAGAAGTTTTAGAAGTTATTGATTCACCCCTCCCCTCTCAGTAACTTAGCATAGTCTTGAATATTTCCAACACAATTAACCTCATCTGGACTTTCAATCAAAGGCAACAATATTTTCTTTTTCCCATTCACCCAAATGGTATATTGATTCAATCTTCCATCATCTATAATATATCTATCATATTTCCAAGGTCTACCCAACAAAATATGACAACAATCCATAAGCATAATATCACACAAAACTTCATCAAAATAATGTCCAATCTTGAACTTCACAATACATTTCTCACTTACCAATATCTTATGTTCATCCTTGATCCATGAAACATGATAGGGTTTAGAATGCTTCAACATCTATAATTTTAAGATTGTAACTAGTTCTTCTAATGCCAAATTTGTAGAACTTCCACTATCAATGATTACCTTGCAACATTTTCTAGCCATCTTACATCTAGTTTTGAAAAGACTTCTCCTAAGGACAAGTTCCTCATCACTTCCCTTATTGCATAAGGTTCTTCTCACTAGTATATTTTCTCTATCTTTAGCTTCACTTGGTGAACCCTTAGTGTCTCTTTGAATCACAAAATTCTTGTTACCTTTCCCACTTTCATGGGATCTACATTCAAAGGATCTATGCCCTTCTTTACCACATTTAAAACAATTACTACAAAATCCACTTCTAGAATAAGAATTACCTCTTTCTTGGTAAGAACTAGTACCTCCTCAATAAGAATCAACACCTTTCCACTCAGTCTTGCCTTTGTCATCATTCTTCCATTCAAATTTTCCCTTATCTTGCATAGAATTGTTAGATCTACCACCTTCTTCATAAGATCTACCTCTGCCTCTCTAGAATCTGCCACCTCTACCTCTTTATCTTTGTTCATGCTTCTTTGTCAAGATCTCCTCAGGTTTCTAGGCATATTGGTATGCTTCTTCCACACTTTTCAACTTCACAAAACTTATCTAATCTTGAATTCTAGATCTTAATCCATTTATGTACCTTGCAATTTTCTCAACATCATCACCCACATGTCTAGGTCTAATGTCCAACCTATAGAATTCTTCAGTATACTCCTTCACAGTCATGTCTCTTTGTCTCATTTTTTGCATCTTTCTCAACAAGCTAACTTGATAATCAGTAGAAAGAAATTTTTTCTTTACCTTATTCACCATTTTCCCCCAGGTTCTAATCTTCTCCTTTCCTCTCCTTTGTCTATTAGTTTGATAATGCTCCAACCATAGTGAGGCATGTCCTTTCAACCAAAGGATAATTTAGCAACTAAAGAACACTCAAAAACTAAAGAACACTTGGCAACCAAAGAATGCTTGCTAACAACTATGAACTTAGCATCAACCAACAAGCTCAACATCTACTACATGCTCGACAACAACTAAGTACTTGACAATACCAGACATTGCAACTTGGCAAAAAATAAGAAAACTAAAAACATTCAGGATAGTAGTGCAACCAAGGATGATCCTACATTAGAACCCAACCATCTCTATCTGCATTTTTTTTAGCAAAACTTGTCTTCTACTAAGAGCATCCACAACTTTTTTAGACTTTCCACTTCTATGTTTCAAAACAAATGTATAGCTCTGCAAAAACTCAACCCACTTCAAATTCCTTTGGTTTAATTTTTCTTGACTATTCAACTATTGCAAAGCTTGATAATTAGTATACAAATCAAATTCCTTAGGAAGAAGATAGTGTCTCCACTTGTTCAATGTTTGAACTCTAGCATAAAATTCCTGATCATAAACATAATATTTTCATTTTGGTCATTCAACCTCTCACTAAAATAAGTAATAGGTCTACCTGCTTGGCTCAAAACAACTCCTATTGCAGTACCACTAGCATCACAATCTACTTGAAACACCTTGTTAAAATCAAGAAGTGCTAAAATAGGTTGCTCAATAACTTTTTGTTTCAACAGATTAAAACTCTTATATGCTCCTACAGTCCACTTAAATTATTTCATATCTCCTCTCATTATTTCAATCAAGGGTCCACAAATACTTCTAAAACCTCTTATAAACTTTCAGTGAAAACTATCTAGTCCATGAAAATATCTTTCCTCTATCGCACTTCTTGGAGTAGGTCATTCAAGGATAGCCTTCACTTTCTCTAGGTCTATTTTTAGACCTTCTACTGAGATTACAAATCCCATGTACAACAACTCCTTCTTTAGAAAACTACACTTATTTAGGTTTATCAGCAACTTTTTTTCCCTTAACTTATCAAACACCTTGTGAATATGAATCAAACTCTCCTCCAATGTCTTACTAAAGATCAAAATATCATCTAGGTAAACAATGACAAACTTATCCAGAAAATCCTTCAATACCTCATTCATGAGGTGCATAAAAGTGCTCAGTGTATTGGTTAGCCCAAAAGACATGACTAATCATTTGTATAGTCCTTCTTTTGTCTTGAAAGTAGTCTTCCACTCATCACCTTCTCTGATATGAATCTAATGGTACCCACTCTTTAGAACTATCTTTGTGAAATACTCAGCTCCACTCAAATAGTCCATAATATCATCCATCCTTGGCAATGGAAATTTTTACTTGATTGTGATCTTGTTGATAGCATGAGAATCTATGCAGATCCTCCATTCTACATTCTTCTTTGGTGCTAATATAGCTGGTACAAATCATGGACTCAAACTCTCTTGAATCAACCCCTTCTATAACAACTCATGAACTTGTCTGTTTGACAATTCACTTTCTACTGGTGTCATTCTATGTGCTGCCTTGTTTGGAAAACTAACTGTTAGAACCAAATCCATCTAGTGATTGATCTTCCTTATTGGAGGTAATCCATTAGGTACATTATCTAATACAATCAATAAACTCTACCAACATATCAACAACTTTTATAGGTACCTCCTCTACTTCTTCTTTACTATCTTTTGGAATTATAGAAAAACACCTATGCTCATGCTCCATACCTTTGAGAAACTCTTTTCCATCAACAAAACATATTCTGGCAGCACTACATACCTTTTCTTCTTTATCCTTTTATAGCTTCAACTTATGCTTCAATCCATCCTTGGTTAGAGTGCAGGTATTTTCTCACCATCATATACAACATTCTTGTCAAACTTCCACAGCTTACCCAACAAGATATAACATATGTCCATAGGTTTAATATCACATAGTAACTCATCCTAGTAGCTTCCAATCTTGAACTTCAATGAGCACTACTCATTGACCATGACCTTGTGGTCATCTTACACCCAAGTAATATGGTATGGATGCGGGTGTTTCTATCTCTTCAGCTTCAACTTTGTGACCATCATTTCTAACACTAAATTTTTAGTACTTTCACCATCAACAATCACATCACAACACTTATCTCCATATATATACCTTGCGTGAAACAGGCTCCTTCTTTGATTAGGTTCATTCTAACCACTCAAAAAAACTCTTTTGTTAACTAGGACTTCTCCTCTTTTCACATATTCAAAATGTAATGATCTAGCATCTCCATCAACATGTACAACTCTATCTTGACCTTTTTTTCTTTGATCTACGAGGAACATTCAAATTCTCTATGCCCTTCTTCTCTATAGTGAAAACATTTCCCAGAGAAGCCTCCTCTTCCAAATCCTTTCCCTCTACCTCTTCCTCTCTGATCTATATTATTCTTATCATGGAAATAATTGGAATTTTTTCCTCTTTGGTTCTAACTACTACTCCCAGCTTCATCCTTGCTCTTCTGATCATCATTATGGCCTCCATATGATCGTCTGCTAGATCTTCCACTGTGACCTCTTCTGCTATTCTTCTTGTCAAACTTCTTACTCAATTTTTCCTCAACTCTTAGGAAAAATTGGTATGCCTCCTCAACATTGTTTATTCAAACCAGAATTAGCTCATCCTAAACTTGGTCATAACCCATTAAGATAATAGGCCACTTTCTGCTTATCATCTTCTACATGGTCAGTTCTAATGAGAACTCAATAGAACTCTTCAGTATACTCTTGAAAAAAATTTCCTATTTGCTTCAACCCTTGCATTCTTCAACTAATCAAGCTCATATTCCATAGGAATGAATCATCACTTTAGTTTAGCTACCATCCAATCCCATCTGGTGATTTTTTTATTTCCCTTTCTATTTCGCTCCAACTGAACCTCCTACCACTAGATCTTTGCATGTCCCTTTAGCTTTGCCTTTTCAAACTTGACCCAATCAAGATCCTCAATATATTCATACTCAAATTACTCCTCCAAATCATTGATTCAATTGATTAGCTCCTCTGGGTTAAGATTTTCCAAAAATGTGGAAACTTCAAAGTTAGGTGTTTTTCCAATCTTGGAGATGGCCCTAGAAAGCCTCTCTTCCTTTGGTTCAAAAGTACCTCTGGGTTGGCATTTTCTTCTACTTGGTCCTCATCCTCACTTTCATCTCTTATGTGAAGATTTATTCCTCTATGCATTTGTTATTCCAATTCTTGCATTTGTCTTTGGAGGGCTCTAAAACCCTAAGGTGTAACACCTTTAGCTCTTCCACCTTGCTCTCTTCATGAAGACATTTTTGTGCTTTCACTGAAACACTAGTGCAAACTACCTCACAATTAGTGATCTATCTACACGCTTAGCCCAAACCATGGTCCTAGTGTGAACTACCTCATAGTCAGCAATCTATTCACACACTTAGGAACTCTAGCTCTGATACCACTTGATGAAGGGTGCTCCCCTTAATACCATAAATACATAATAGAAATAAAGAAACAATAGAAAATTTGAGAACAAAATATGGACTTCTTATTATCACCACAAATGTAGAATTACAAAATTCACAAGATACAAGATGCTAACCCACATGGGTGCCTTCATTATAGTAATCTACAAGACAATGTTGTAAACTATCACCTAGAGCTTTCCTAGACAATGTTTGGGCCTTTCTTAAATAGGCAATTTTATGCCACCCAAGAAGGTTCTAGACATCCAAACTTAATAGCTAGGGTCAATGAACCCTAATAAAACATATAGAGTTAGCCAAATAATTCTTTGACAATTATTTTATAAATTTTGGGTAGCCCAAATTTGAAAGGCCATAACTCTCAAATCGTTGATCTGATTGGCTACTATAACCACTTTTAAAAAAATGCAAGCTCATGATCCATAGCCAAAAAACCATGTAAGTGCCCTTTCCTCGAGTTTTCAGACCTCATCTAGGCACTCTAGGCCTCCAATGGTGAGCTTGAATATTTTTCTCCTAAATATTCCATTGAAAATTTACAATAACTTCTCTAATACTTAAGTTGGAGTAATGACAATATTATGGTAGGCTTATAACTCTAAAATTAACCTTCATGTAAAAAATGAAAATATTTTGAGCTTGTATGACAAACTTACTAAAAATAGCAAGTTCCAGAAATAGAAACCTCCATGTCTACTAGTCCTTATTAAAATAGAAAAGGCTGAAAGATCAAAAAAAAATTGGGTGATGCAAGATTTCTCTTACATCTAGGATGCTCCTCAATCATGATCCTAACAAGAGGTTAGATAGGATTGTAGCCCTTCTTACTCAATAGGGTACCCTCTAACAATAGTTAGGTGATCACATGGATCATATGAAGCAAGATTTGAGGTGTATCTGAGATGAGAATTTCAAAAATTAAGAAAAAAGATAGAGAGAAGAGGAGAAAATATTGGAGGCTTAGAGGAAACATGAGGATGATAGGAGGAATGAGTAACAACAAAAAATGGAGGTTGATCATGGGGTTCCAGATGCAGTAAATGTTGGAAAGAGACACTACATTATGTCTTAATATATTTTCATTTATCGAAACACTACATGCTTACCATGGTCACTTATAAGGATATAGAGTTACTGAAGGTTAGAAGAAGAAAAATAATTAGTATGATAGAATAGGGTCAGTGAGCACGATATAGTAAAACCTTTATTATAGAAAGATACAAAAAAAAATTTGATAAAAATACTAGGGGATCTTGAGGATGACATAATCTACCTTTTTATACCTTCTCTTTAGATGATTATATTTGGTAAGAAAGTTGTGCTAGTCTAAGTATCAATTTAATAGTGAACAAAAAACAAAAGAGACAATTAGTTAGTAGATCAATCACTGATCCTCATAAGTCGATGATATATGTTACTTCTTGATGTTGATATGATATTGTTGACCTACTAGAATAGAAATATGGGGATAAATAAGGATATGTGAATATTTCATGCAACTATTTAGTCAACTCTTTATACACATTTTTTTTCTTGGGCTAACTAGTAAGGAACATCATTCTTGATGATTGATATATATGATCAAGTTTTTTAGTTGGTTTAGAGAATAAAAGGTTTCATATGACATAGTAATGATGGATAATGATACTATTTGTGTGAAGGAGAAGATGGCAGAGGATAAGTGAGAAAAATAGAAGGGTTTTGGTATGTAATTAGAGTATTCTATTATATAGATTTGTTTAAGTATAATTGATTTTTATATTTAGGTCATCTATTGGATTGCAATCCATATTGTAATTTGATAAGTGAGATCTAGGTAGTGTTTTTGTATGTAAGTGCATATCATTTTGTGTAAAATCCTCTAATAAGGTATTACTTTTAGAAATGTAATTATTTTTGGGTTCCATCCCCACAATGGTTTTTCCACTAAAGGAGTTTCTAGGATAAAAAATCATAGTTTCATAATGTTGTGGATGAATGTTTTATGTTTTATTTGTTTACTTCTTATTGCACTTGATTTATGGTTAAGGAATAAAATTGCTAAAGTTGAAATTTTTTACAATATTGACTCACATGGGCCCCCTCCCTCCCCCTTCCCAATTTGTGTTCCTTGATTCTAACAATTGGTACCAAAGTCTAGTTCCTCATAGAAAGACTAATAAATTAAGTAAGATCTTGATATGAATCAATAGAAAAAATATAGAGACATATGGCAATTGCACTTGAAGATCTAGACATCAAAAATATCAAGTCATTGCCTAAAAATGAAACTCAAGGATGAAGAAAAGTTCATTCTCAAACTAAAGGAACTTGATGATGAATTGATTCTCAGTACTTGAAAGATGAATTACACAATAAAAGGAAATCATGAGCCATGAAATGGAGTCATGATAATAAAGGTGACTGAGGAAATAGAACTTTGGAAAAGGAATAAAGAAACCCTCACATAAGAATTTGATAAGATGAATTAGGATATGGAAACTAAGTTAAGGATACTAAATGAATAATTAGAAGGGAAAAAAAATGAAGACTATCTCATTTAGAAAGCTAGACAACTTGATGAAGAACAATAGAATACAAATTGAAGAATTTGAAGTTGAACTCTTCATTACTAAGGAATTCAAAGATAAACTCATGAATATCTCAGAAAATCTTGATGAGAAGTTGGAAAGGAAAATATACAAAGGAGATATATGTGATCTTGGATTTAAAAATAGACAAAGCACTAGATCTAGTCAACATAAAACTCTATCTGAAGATCAAATGGAAGAACCTAGGACAATGGCTACAAGACGAAACTTCAATGTGATTTTTTTTTCATCTAAAAAATTTAGCGATGAGGAAAATTAATTTATAAGATCTAATGGTACATTATTCTCAGGATATTGTTTAATATGCTTCAAGTATGGACGCAAAGAAAGTGACTGTATATTCAAAAATAATAATTTTGTGAAAAATGGACACATTACATGTTACAAATGCAAAAATTTTGTCCACATGGTAAAGTAATGAAGAACAAGGAAAAATTAATTAAACCTATGATATGGTAACTTCAATATGATATTTTTCAAATGCAATAAACTAGGTCACACTACTAGAAATTGAGGATTCAATAATGTGAACACAAGTATAAGAGGGTCCATGGGACAAGTGCAAAATATCAATAAAATAAAATATGAAATTTAGTCAAAGGAATTTGAAAAATAAGGAAAACATGGTTAGAAAAATCAATTGAACATTATTGGAAGGATCACACTAAATTCTATTGTGGAAATCTCTCAAATGAACTAGATTAAGTCATGGCCCTCAGGGGGAGCTCTTATGAAAAAACTTTAATCAACCCTTAAATTAATTAAATTGGGATGTAAAATTGATAGAGTTAGAAGACAAAATATTTAAGGAACACAATGAAATTACTCACAAAAAAAATGTTTTTGTGCTTTTAGGATCACAAATGAAATTTAAAACCATAATTCAAATGCATTTTTGTGCTAGGGTATGATGCATTAAATGCAATCTACTTTTTTAGTTATGATGGAATAAAAGGTGATTTAGAGACATCATTGTTCATCATACTATCATAATAGTGAGCTTACAAAGTGATCAAGGGAAATTTTAAGCGACCAAGAAAGATTAAAGGGAAAATCACACAGATCGGTAAAAAGCCCTTGTTGGTAGCGTAAAAATATATTTTCCATTACATGGCTTAGTTTTTTAGATCATAAGACATGGATGAGTCTAAAATTATTTATATTATGTATGGAAATACCTATGAGACATGGATGAGTGAAACCTAGAACATCATACTTCATGCTTATGACATACATAGTGGAAGGTAGGCTACTTGAAAGGTGTATGTGGGATTTAATTTAAAAACTAATTGATCCTAATGCAGAGAGGTGTGAAACATATAGTGAAAAGATACTTAAGGTTCATGGTAAATACACTAGACTATAAAGGAATGGAAAAGTCAAAAGAGAAGTTGAAATAGGGGTGGGGCAACTTGGATTCACAAAAAAAGAGATGGAAAAAGAAAAGGTAAATTATGTGGAAGAAGAGAGAAAGAAGATTTATCTATAAGAAACATTTGTTAATATTTTTGCAACTTCTGCCATGACTTCTACACCTTTTATATCCTCATAAAAAGTAAGGAAGACAACAATTCAACACGTATTTCTTCAAAGAAGAACACTACCACTGCAAAGGAACCTACACTAAGAGAATTCCATCAAAAGTGAAGTAAAGGGTGTTGGAATTCTTTAGAATAATTAAGAAGGGGGTGAATCAATTATCCAAGGTCCAAATCTACAAATAAAACTTTTTAGTGCTTAAAAAATCCATATCCATAAAACTATAACATGCATGCATCCATTAGATCATACAATATCTTAATTTAGTAGGTCACTATCCTAGGTCAAAATAACTTTAGAGAAATGTAAATATGAAATGTCATAAACAAATTCACACAATTTGACACAACAATTTTACATGGAAACCCAATTTGGGAAAAACCACCAGTAAAATACTACCCAATTTCACTCTTATGAAGTGATGCCTTGTGAAAGGTCAGCCCTGTTAAAGGTTACAATACACACTATTAAATGTGACGTGGTTAAAGGATTTTAGTCACTCTATTAGGAGTGAGCCTTGTTATAAGACTTTATAACATTCTATTAGAATGTCACCTAGTTAAAGGATTTACAAATGACTGGTAGGTCAACCTTAATCCAAAGGATTTATCCACATTAGTACAATTGTTAGAAAGTAACAACAAGACGTGATCTGATAAAATCTTACAACTCACTTGAAAATTATAGATCTTTGGTTTAGTCCTCCATTTTATTTGGCATTCATACTCTTTATCTCTAATAGCTTTTTCACCCTTCAAGCATTCATCCTCTTAATCCTTCTTTCTTTGTATGCCAACTGCAGTCTCTTTTGTTTGGAAACTAGATGAAGCAATACCCTAGACTTTTTATGTTCCTTAGGTTCTCACACATGACAACCTTTTCTTTTAGCTAGCTATCTTTATAAATAGAGAATTTAGATCTTTTGCCACTTAATTACAATCATCCATTTTAGGGTTAGGTAAGATTCAATGAATCTACCCACTTTTCCATTTTTGTTCATCTAAAATCTTCCTTAATTCACCTCAAAATGGTTTAACTTGAATTTTGTGCCACCAACTCATTAAGCTTATCTTCTGCATGCTTCACATAATTCAAGAAATCAAATTAGTTGGCTCAAATTCATCAAATCTTTGATTTAACACTTTTTGTTTTTGATAAGATAAATAGGTTTTATAGGGACCCTGAAACCCAAAAGTTAAAACATATCCAAGGCTGATAATAAGCATAAAAGGCCTAGCTGAAAATTATAACAAGTTATAAGGCTGATAATAAGCAAGTTAAGTCCAACCAAAAAACAAAGGCCAACCAAAGGGCTAGTACAACTAAATCCAAAAAGTTAGAACCAAAAAAAGCCAACTAGACAAAAAATAGCAGAAACCTAATAGCAAAAGATAGGAATAAAAAATTAAGATTGCTTGTTTATCTTTCTCTCAAGCTCATGTATCATTTGTGTTGTTTCTTAGACTTTGTGAGTTTCCTCAGCCATCTGATCCTAAATCTTCTAACCTTCTCGATCCAAGCTGCTAAAAGTTATTTCTATCATCACATCCTCTTCCATCTTGGCTCTTTCTCTATCCTTGTCCTCAGCCTCGTCTAGCAAATCTCTGGCTTTCAACATTCCAGTGAGGGATAAAATGTTATCATTGATAGAGTTAAGAATGGAAATCATTTGATTTATTAGGTTATGATTATAGTTTTCTAGATGTTGGATTCTCTTCTTAGCCAAACTGAGATGATCTCCTAATCCTTCTAATTTCCCTGATCTGGCTCCTTCCTTTTGTTTTCTAGTTGGCCAATTTTTACTTTGAACCTTCCAATTCATCATAAAGTCATTTAATTGACCTAAAATTATGGATCATGCTATTTCTATCATTATTCAACAAATTCAATCTATTTTCCCTACCATTATCCATTATTGCCACCATAGCAGGATCAATGAGATCCTCGAACTAGAGCTGACCCTATTTTTCTTCCAAATTTTGGGGGTTCATTGTCTCTCTAACAATACCCATTTTGGTTGTTCTAATATTGAAATTTATCTAGGCCTTTTTCCTATCCTTCGTATCCACCTCTCCTCCCTCACCATTAATTTTCTCCTTCTCTTGATCCTGAGGATGAATAGGGGAAAGAGGAAAGGAAAAGATATTCGGCCCTGAACCCAAAATCCCCTCAGCATCCTTCTCCTTTGACCTCCTCCATTTTTTAACCACTGGTTCATCTTTCTTAATTTCTATCTCCTCCTCATCCTCTTCATTAGATTTTGTATCCTCCCCTTCCTCATTGTCATCTACATCACCCTTGCTAGAAGTATTAGACCCATGCCCTCTAGGGCTCTTCCTTCTTGGGGTAATAGATGGGGGTGAACTCTTCTTTGACTCTTTAGCCTTCTTAGCAAAGGAAATGTTTTCCTCACCCTCTGAACTGATACTTTGGACAACCTCCATATCAGAGGAAAATCTAGAGCTACCTAAGTCCACAGAAGCTTTTGCACCTTGTAGAGGATATTTTCTAATGGTCAAAGCTTTAAAATGCTCATAAATTAGAAGCAATAATCCCTCATGCAGGGTAAGATTTGCTGAGGGTTTTTCCTTGAACCCAGTGATAGCCTTATTCATGGAAGTAAATAAATAAAATGGAAAGAAATCTTGATGCCATGGAAAAAATGATTGAGAAAAACAAAGTGGTGAGTTCTCACTCAGTAAAATCTAGTATCCTAAGAAATATACTCTATAACAGCTCGTAAAAAAAACCTCCAAATTTTTTTGATAAAGTCCATTTCATAGTACATTTCACATTTTACTAGTTCATTTCTCTCCTCCTGGTTCTTTGTGAAATCCTTGACATCATTCACCGACAACTTCTTGTCTCTATAAAATTTAAACCCCTTAGGTAGAATTTCAAAAATAAGAGTTATGACATCCTCTTCAATCTAAAATGAAAATCCCTCCACTTTAACCCTCCCGTCCTTCCAAGTATTTACCATACTGTTAGTGATCGCTAGGTCGAAACCATGGAGTTTAGCAATAAAATTTCCTATACCTCCCTTCTCTAATTTCTCGCAAATTTTTTCCCTTTGTTTCCATTTTTCCACTTCACCCATAGGTTCCTTCCTACTTTTCTCCCCAACCATTTCAGATCTCTCCACACCAACAATTCTCATAAACATTAACCTCTAAGGACCCTTCTCAAGCTTTTGAACACCCTAGTTTATGCTACTCTGATAAGCACCAATATATTGTTTGATACCCTAGAAAAGATAGTTGAGGATGAAGAAATTGACCCATAAAACATGTTGATATGACACAAAAAACCTCACTTGATTGTGTTTTCTGTAAACACCATAATTGCAAAAACTCACACCCAAACTACCATTTATGATCATTATTACAATAATATTTGCACTGTACCTCCCTGGATTTTTTCTAGCTCAATAAGACTCTTCACTTCTTTTTGAATATTTCCACCTAAATTCCAAATCATCATCTTGTCTTGCTTCACTACTTCATTGGCAAACCAGTCTACCATTGGGTTAGCCTCCCTATAAACATGGGTGATGTGGACACATTCAAAATTGTCAAGGAGAGTGTAGGTCTCTTCAATGAGATTAGCTATAGACCATGAAGGTTGAGTGATTCCTTTAATGCATCTAATAATATTATTAGAATCCCCCTCCAACCATAATTTTTTAATCCCCATGTCTAAGGCCAATTTCACTACGTGATGAGCAGCACTAGCTTCTGCAAAATGGTTAGTCTAGAAACCCAAAGGATGAGAAAAAGCTGCCACCCCTCCACCATAATTATTTCTAATGATACCTCCACAACACAAAGGTCTAGGGTTTCCTTTTTATACACCATCAAAATTTGCTTTATGCCATCCCTCAGGAGGGAGTAGCCATTTCACCTCCTATCTTTTTGTCCTCCTATCCTTATCTTTCTCCTTCTTGTTACCATGATTTTCAATAGCTCCCCCCTTCCTAACCTAGTAGTTTTCCTTTACATTTCTATGAATCTTTTCCCCTAGAACATTAGCAGGTTCCTCTCTATCTCTAAAAATTCTATTGTTTCTTTCCTTCCAGACTCCCTAATAGAAATGAGGCAAAGTCTAGGTGCTTAAATCCTACATATCTAAGCCTTTGAACATACTTATCCAATGGCAAAATAAATCTAGAAGATTACTTGGCTTGCACCAGCTTACCCCAAGATTCTTTGTTAAGTTCTTTCAAATCTCCCTTGAGTAAGGACAGTGGATAAACATATGATTAACCGATTCCAATTGGTTTTTACAAAGGATACATCTATTGGGCATTAGATGTCCTCTTTTTATTAAATTATCCTAAGTAAGAATTTTGTCTTACAAGGCCAGCCACTAAAAAATATTAAACTTTGGGGTAAGACCTAGTAACCAGGCTTTCACCCAAGGGGGTTTCTCATTCAACCTCCAAAGGGAGTTATAACTCGATGCCACTGAGTAACAACCATTAGGGTTTTCACCCCAAACTAACTCATCCATCTTATTATTAATAACCATTGAGTTCAACATTGTCATAATCGGCTTGAGATCCTTAGAGATGATAGACAAGTCTGTCCATCTCTAGTCAGTTTTGTAATCTCTAACTTTCAAACCAAATTTTTGAATACTATCATTAACCCAAATTTCAAATATCAGATTATTTATAAGAGGTCCTTGAATCAACAAGTTGTCATGCCAGAAGAGGATTTCCTCCCCATTACCCACTTTCCAAATAACCTTAGCCTTGGCCAAGTCCCTTGCCTTAAGAATTCCATTCCAAATAACAAACCCATTCAGGATGTCCTCATTGTTAAGCAAGAAGTAAATAGTAGGTCTTCTAATATACTTATTAACAAAGATATCTCTCCATTCCTCTATACTATCAAAGATTCACTAGATCTATTTTGCTAGAATAGCCATATTAAGATGTTTTAATTTGCTAATTCCAAGGCCCCCAAAGCACTTAGGAAGACAGACATTATCCCAAGCCAAAAGGGGATATCTTTTCTGACCTTCAAGACCTTACCACAAAAAATCTCTCTGAATCTTTTCTATTTTATTTGCAAATTTTACTGGAATCCCAAAGAGGCTCAAGGCATACAATTGGAGGTTCTAAAGAGTAGATTTAACCAAAAGGCACTTGCCTTCTTAACTAAGAGAAGCCCCTTTCCACCGCACCAACTTCTTACTAAACATGTCAATGATCCCATTCTAGAAGGAATCAAGAGGCTTAGTACCCAAAGCGAGACCAAGATAACTAGAAGGAAGCTTTTCCACACCACACCCAAGGATCCTCACAATTTTCCTCTACCTATCCTCTGGAGTATTAATGAAGAAAACCAAGCTATTATCCCAATTTATAAGCTATCTTGATCCTCTAGTATACAAATCTAGAATCTCCTCCATCACCTTTTCCTCCTTGAATGAAGCTTCCCCTCCCATAATAGTGTCATCCACAAACTACTAATGGGAAAAAGGATCACACCTAGAGGACGGTTTAATCCCTTTAAGTCTCCCTTCTTGTTTGTACTTCTTAATTAACCTTCCAATACATTCAGCCAAAATAATGAACAAAATAGGTGAAAGAGGATCCCCCTGCCTAAGCCCTCTCGAGGGTTTGAAAAAATTAGAGGAAGCTCCATTAACCAAAATTGCAACAGAAGAAGTAGAAATAAGCTTGAAAACTTTCTGATCTAAGCCAAAAGCTTGAAGCACTGAACCAAGGAAAGTCCAGTTAAGCCGATCATAGGCTTTAGAAAGATCTAGCTTAAGGAGCATTCCATCTCTTTTTTTAGCTTCCATAGAGTGAATCACTTCATGCACCATCATAATCGAATCCAAAATCTATCTTCCAAGAAAAAATCCCATCGATTGTTGAGATATGATCAACGGAGAAATTTTAAGAATTCTAGAGGTTAGTACCTTTGAAATAATCTTGTAGAAAGAGTTACAAAGACTAATAGGTCTAAATTTATCCAAAGAGTCAACCCCTGGGCCTTTAGGAATAAGGACCAAAAAATTGAATTGATCTCTTTTAAAATGCTTCTAGCTCCAAAAAATTCCTGGACAACCTTCACCACATCTTCCATAACCACCTCCCAATAACTTTGGAAAAAGAAAGTTGGAAAACCATCTAGACCAGGGGACTTATCCATAGGTAGGGAAAATAAAGCTTCTTTGACTTCCTACACATTAGGAATAGCCCTCAACATTTTATTATGATGTGGTTGGATTATTTGTGGAAGACATGAGACAATTTCATTATGATCCAGCTCTGATAAAAAGGGATCCCAGGATAGAAGAGAAGAGAAAAAAGTAATTGCCTCAACAAAAATTTCATTCTCTTTAGTCAAAAGATCCTACCCCTTTTTTAACCCTAAAATTATGTTATTGGCTCTATGCTTTAGAGTAGAAATGTGGAAGAACCTAGTGTTCTAATCCCCTCTTTCAGCCAATTAATTCTTGATCTTTGCCTCCAAAACTTCTCTTCTTTACTTATAATATCATGTAGGTTAGTCAGAATAGACAACTCAACATTCCTGTTCAAATCATTATACCCTTCCTATTGAATAGTATCCTGAATTAAGGTGAGTTTGATAGACATATCATCTTTATCATGAAAAATATGGCCAAAATTCATCTTATTCCAAACTTATATCATTAATTTCACATTACTAAACTTCTTTGCAACTCTAAACATTTTTGTTCCTTCCACTTCCATCCCCCACTAATGGCATATCTTATTCAATAAGTCTAGATGTGAAGTCCACAATTTTTCAAACTTAAAAGGGAAGTTCCTCATTGGTTCAATAGAGACAACTAAGAGGGATATAAAGGAGTGATCAGAGCCAACTCTACGAAGTAGAGATAGCTTGCAGGAGAAATACTACAGCCAGTCCAGAGAGATAAGGGCTCTATCCAACTGAACCTGAATGCAATCCCTACCAATTCTTTTATTGGACCAAGTAAAAGTACCACCCAATAGATCCATATCCAAATAAGCCAGATTGTTTATAAAATTGGAGAGATCCATTTTGCTTTCCTAGGCTAGAGCTAAACCTCTCAGCTTCTCCTTATCCATTAACAGAGTATTGAAGTCCCCCATAATAATACCATTTTTTATGTTGTTGGTCTATACCATATCACAAACTTTAGACCAATAATACATCGTCTCCCTTTTGTAGTTAGGGGCATAGACATTCAAAAGGAACTAGATATCATTGGAGAACATATGAAACACTTTACAAAAATGGATATTGCCATCATTGTACAGAGTAGCAAATTTGAACTGCTTGTTATTGAAAAGGGTAAGAAAACCTCCAGACACTCCTTCAAAATCCAAGGCCTCCCCACTCATATTATTGTTGAAAGAAATTTTACTGAAGCTCTCTTTCTTCATTTTTGTTTCTTGTATCATCAAAATATTAGGTCTCTGATCTCTAATCATATTCCTAATTATTTCATATTTATGGGCTCCATTAAGGCCTTTTATATTCCAAGAAATTATCTTCATTTAAAACTAGAGGTACACTCCAAAAGAGTTCTTTAGCTCCCATCCGCCACACTTCTTTTGGTCTCATCTTATCTAACTTGACTAGTAGATCTCCTTCCTCTTGATCTTGACCTTACTCCCACATTTGGTCTGCTACAACTCATGGTCTCAACTAGTGAACTAGGGAGGGCTTGTAGTTGCTTTTCTTTTTATGCTTTGGAGATAAGGAGTTATCCCTCTCCAATCTCTTTTCCAAATTACATGAAACATTTTGGTCCTTTCTAGGAGACAAGGGGAAACCCAAGACATCCTCATGTTGTTCCCTCACTAATTCCCCTTCAATATTCAAGGCTTGCTCCCCCACTCTCTACATTTGGGAATCTAACATAATAATTTCCTTACATTGACCATCATATTCTGTCCTGATCTCCTTCCTCAATACTTGAGAAGGGACCAATATTGCTCCATTAGCCTCCTTAACTTTTGAGAATCCAGGATTCTTTATTAGTTCTTCCTCCTCTCTTTCTAACAAAACATTTTTAACTGTCTCATATTCCCTTGAGACTCTGAGGTCTGGCTCTTTCCCTCCTTCAGCAGGGCCTTCCATTGTCATAAGTGGGTCTACCATCTCAATAATATTTGGTCTAGACACAACAACATCCACTCTCCTATCTACCTTATGATCATTCTAAGTTGGTTTATTCCCTCCTATGATTGTGACATTCAATACCTCAACTACCTGGGTCTTTTGGCCGCCCTTGATATCCTTTTTTTCCATATATTTTTGTCCTTTCCTAGATAGGAAGAAGGAATCTTGTTCTTATCAACTTTAACCTATTGACATTGATTCACCTTATGCCTAGATTTTAGATAGTGAAAACAAGAAAAAGGAATACTTTCATAAACCAATTGTTGAGTATGAGTTCCCAGCTTAGAGTGAAAGCTCACAACTTCTGGCATATTATCCCTTCCCTTATTTCAATACATATCCTTGCATAAGTTAATCTACTTCTAGAAGTTTTTATTAGGTCAATTGATAGAAGTTTCCCAAAGGAATTTGCCACTCCCACAAACACATCCTCATTCTATAATTCCAAAGGCATCTCTGGAAGTCCAACCCAAACTAGTGCTTGCACAAAGAAGGATTCATTCAAATCCAGCTTTGATGACCATATCTAAAGCACCAGGGTAGATCAACCAATACTCCAAGGACCTTCACATAGGATATTTGACAAGTCCTCTTTACAAGTAAAATCAAAAGACAAGAAGCCTTTTGCCATAGCTGTAACATTGACCTGTCCTTTAAGGTTCCATTTCTTCTGAGTGAAAGATCTCACTATGTCTATGTTTGGCCTTTGCCCAATAAACTTTCCCACCACAGTGGAAGCCATTGAAGCAATAATATGATCTACTAGCTCATTTGGAATAGTAATCACACAAGACCTCTTTCTCAAGCTAGAAAGAATCTTAATTGGAGGAAAGGAAGACTTACCAGAGGGTTTAACACCAAAAAGAGATGACCATTTTGCCAAAAGAACCCTAGACTGATCCTCCTTAGGTGGCAAAATAGGCTTGTCTAGGCCTCTACTCTTGTCATGTGGGTCCCCATCATCACTCTCCATTGCATCTCTAATCTCTACTATCCCCTGATACTCCTCAAACCCATCCTTCATTCCTAGTTTTTGATTCCCTCCTCCCTATGGAATCTCACCTAGAAACGTTTCAAATTTTGAAAATATGCACCACCCCGCCCCCTTCCCTATTTTCTCCCACTCACCATTTTTATTTTGGTGTTGATTTAACACTTTTTGTTGTCACTTGACACTTATAGTATTTTATCACTCATCCAACACTAGTTCACTTGGAAAACACTAAAGTTTACTAATGCTTGGCATCAACTAAACTTTACTCAGCATATACTAACTTTCACTTGGCTTCCACTATTTTTCTTTTTTTCTTGGCTTGCATTGTTTTCTCGGCAAGGCTTGGTAGACACTTTTCTTTACTTATTTTATTCCATTCTTTACTTTAGTAATCTTTCATTACAAACTTTAAGTATATAAATAATACACTATAGTATCAATGTCTTACTTGGCCTTAGTGATCCTTTTATACACTAAATAATTCAACCTTTCTCTAGGTGCTCTTGTTATCTTCTCTTTTTAAATCATGTTCATCAACCAACCAAATGATAACATTCAGACCAAGAAGAAATTATCTCACCAGCAAGTAGGAGGTTTAACATCATTAACAAAATAATGATTGTTCATGATAGATTCTACACTTCAAACAATCTCTTTTCAAAAATCCCCCTCTTTGGCATTGATGGAAAACCAATACGGACAACAATACCAAAAAGAAAATTAATATCTTTGAAATTTCTCCTTCTATCAGTATATGTCCTTCCTCTTTATGGGGTTATGTAATCTTTATCAATCTCCTTTAATGTATCTTCTCCCTCTAACTTATATCATCTCCCTCTATATATCCCTTTTGCTTATATCTCCCTCTTTGACAACAATGCTAAGAGCTTGTCATATTTTCATGCATATATAATCAATTTAGTTTCTCCCTATGTCACCTTGCATGTGACTATAATTCTTTTGATTTAGCTCCTTCATTACTTTAGGTAGATCCTAAAGTAAAATCCACTACATCAAGTTGTAAGATACAACATTCAACTTAGTTGATGCAAGGCACTACTCATGCTTCTTAAGTTGCTTTGGATAGGGGTATCACCCCTAGTTTACCTCTAAGATATTCATGTGCATCCTTAGGTAAAGATTTTGTGAATATATCTACTATATGTTCTTTTGTATTCGCATATTCCATTCTCACTTCTTTGACTTGAACCAACTCTCTAAAGTAATGATACTTGATTGCAACATGCTTCATCTATGTGTGTATCACAAGGTTCTTTGATATGTTTATAGCACTTGTATTATCACAATTTCTTCCTTCATTCTTTTGAATAGTTGTTTGATCCATACCACATTTGTACAATTTATTGCAGTAGCCACATATTCAACTTTAGTAGTAGATTGAGATATACAAAAAAAATTCTTACTGGTCTAGGCAACCAATCTCTTTCCTAAGAAAAATGCTCTATTGCTTGTACTCTTATTGTCATCAATATTTCCATCACCATCAACATCTATATAGGCTCTCAACTCAAACTTATCATTTGTCTTTTAGTATAGACCATAATCCTCTATTCCTTTCAAATATCTCATAATCCTCTTAACATTCATCAAATGATTCTCCTTAGGATTTTCTAAAAACCTTGCAACAATCCCAATAGCTAGTGTAATGTCAGGTTTGTTGTGTACTACATATTATAACTTTCCAATTATAGACCTGTATAATGTTTGGTTCACTTCAATAGAATCATCAATCTTTGAAAGTTTGTGTCATGTGACCATAGGAATGCTAACTAGTTTTGAATCCTCCATACCAAAAGTTTCAATATTTCCTTTACATACTTAGACTAAGTGATGTAAATACCATATTTCATCTGATATACTTGCAAACCAAAAAAGAATTTGATCTCTCTAAACATAGAAATCTCAAATTGTTTCTTCATTTCATTTGCAAATATTTTACACAATGCATTTTGTGCTCCAAATATGATATCATCAATGAAAATTTCAGCTAGTAAAATACCTTTACCTCCTTTAGTATTCAAATACAAATTGTTGTTATCATTAGTCTTCTCAAAACCATTAGTCTTCTCAAAACCAATCTTCACAAGATAACTATGAAGTCCTTCATACGATGCTCTTGGGGCTTGATTTAAACCATATAAATCTTTGTGTAGCCTACACACCATGCTCCTTTTTTTGGATCAACAAATCTTTTTGTTTGTTCTATGTTAACCTCTTCTTCTAGTATACCATTCAGAAATGATGAATTCACATCCATTTGATAAACTTTGAAACCTTTGTAAGCAGAGTAAGAAAGTAGAGTTCTTACTTCTTCCAATCTTGCAACTAGGGCAAGTGTCTCTCCATGCTCAATTCCCTCTTCTTCTGCATACCCCTTGCAAAATAATATTTCCTTATTCCTTATGACTTCACCATTCTCGTCTAACTTGTTTCTATATACCCACTTGGTTCCAATCACATTCTTGTTCTATGGTCTAGATACTAGAGTGCATATTTTGATCTTCTCGATCTGGCCACTCTCTTCTTTCATTGCTTTACACTAGTCTTCATTCTCTAATGCATCTTTCACCAACTTAAGCTCATGCATGCTCAAAAAATTGTATCACTTCTCAACCTATTCCTTTTCATTGGTCTAGCTTCTTTATCTCCAATAATTTATTCAGTAGAGTAATGTCTTGTGACATACTTTGATAATCTTGGTTTTGTTCTTCTTTCTTCAATGGGGCTATCAATTGAAAAATCACTGCATACTTCTCTATCAAGTAAATCAACATTTCTTTAATGTACACTAATCTTATAGTTAGAATGTACCTTGGCTTCTATCTATAACTCGACTCCTAGATATAACTCAATTCCTAATTGCAACTTGGCATCCATTATATGTGACTCGACAATTATTGAAATTTGTTGTTGATTTACAACTTTTTTCACAACACCTTCATCAGTAGGCATATCTTCATAAAAGTATAGAAAAGATTTGTACTCTTCAGGTTCCTTCGTAGGTTTAGCTTCATGCACCTCTATATATTCATCAAACTCCACATTTTCACTTTCCACAACCTTTTTAGTGTTAGTATTTAAACATTTATAAGCTTTTCTTCTTATGTAATAACCAAGGAATATATTGTCTTCACTTTTAGCATCAAATTTACCATTCTTGGAGTCCTTTACAATGTAACACTTGCTTCCAAATACCTTAAAATATTTTACATTGCGTGAGTATCCATACTATAGTTCAAAAGGTGTGGAATTAGTACCTTTCTTGACTTGTACTCAGTTCAAGGTATAGAAAATTGTACTTATAACTTCTCTCCAGTATTTCAAATCAAGATTCTTCTACATTATCATTGTTCTAGCACAATCCATTAGAGATATGTTCCTCTTTTCAACAATCCCATTTTGTGGAGGGGTCCTAGGTACATAATTTTGTCTTTCGATTCCTCTATCATTACAAAATATCTCAAACTCATTCGATGTAAATTTTCCACCTCTATTAGATCTCAGACATTTCAAGCTTTTTCTAGTCTTCTTTTCAACTCTTTCCAAGTACCACTTAAAATTTTGAAAAGCATCAGATTGTTGTTTTAGAAACAAAACTGTAATCATCCTAGAGTAATCATCAAGAAATAGAATAATGTAATTGTCACCTTTATAACTTTGCACATCAATTGGTCCACACAAATTAGTATGAACTAATTCCAAAATTTCTTTAAAGGAGTGAGTCTTACTTTTAAAAATAGATTTTTTCATCTTGCCTAACTAATGTTGCTTGCAAGTCACATTATCAGGTTTCTTCAGTTTGGAAAAACCTTTGACTCTTTTCATGTTATTGATAGTGACTAAGTTATCAAAGTTAACATGATATAAACTCTTGGTCCATAGCCATACATAATTAAATTCTATAACAAGACAAGTAGCATCATTCATGTCAAGATAAAATAGATTACCTCTAGTTTGATCTCCATTTCCAATTAGTGTTCTATCAATGTCATAGATCTTTACTTTCTTGTTCTCAAATTCAACTTTGCAACCTAAACTATTCAGTTATGACACACTCAAAATGTTATATTTAAGTCCGTTTACATAATAAGCATTGTCACACATGATCTTTTCTATCAGTTTGATTGATTTTCTACCTTTTATCAAATAGGGTGCATCATTATCAAATCTAACACTATTTCTATTGTAGTATTCAAGGGTAATGAACTTACTTTTATCTTTGGTCGTGTGATGTGAACATCCACTATCAATGATCCATCTGTCACTTTTTTTTTGCATAAGGTATCAACAAAGTTTCCTCATCCTCATAAAAATCATCCTTCATAGCAACATACACAACTTCATAATCATGGTCATCATATTCATATTTTGTTTCCTCTTCAACAATGTAGCAAGACTTCTTTCCTTTAACCTTATAATCTTTGTTGTTCTCATCTCTTTTACTTATGTATTTTTATTCTTCTCTAGACATCTAGTAGCAATATGACCAACCTCATTACAATTAGAGCACATGATAGGTAGGTTAACTTTGTATTTCCCTTTTCCTCTATGAAATCTTCTCACTAGCAATGCTTAAAGCTCTTCTACATCATCTTCATCTATATCACTATCACTAGAAACATGCTTGACCTTTTTCTTTTTCACTTTAGGTTCTTTTAGTGAAATTTTAGCTTTGAAATTAGATTCAACATTTTTAGTTTTGAAATTATCAAAATTAGAGAGTTTGAAGGTTGTGTGTCTACCCATCAGTCCTTCAAGGGTTAGATTACTACAAAGAACACACCTTAGTTCTTTTATGATAGAGACTCTAATAACATAGATAGGTAGCAGTGTTCTTGGTACTTTGTTGATAGTCCCATCTTCAATAACACCATTAGCTCCTGTGATAGCATTCACAACATCTATGATTCTTGTGCAATAATAGATAATGGTCTCACCTTCTTGTATTTTCATTTCATCAAAATTTCTTTTCATGCCCTAAATTTACAAGGCAAAACACTACCAAATTTCTTTTTGTGTTTGAAAGGGTACTATAGATTTTATGTAGAGGTCTACACTTGTTACAAATGTTTTATTGAACAATTAGGTATTACATAGTAGCTAGGTAATGACATAACAGGTGGGTTAGGTTAACATTTGATTCTACTTCTAATTCTCGTAATAAGACATTTCATGTATACATGTGAAGTACAATTAGCATAACCATGATATGACTATGTTCTAATTGTCCCATGATGTTCTAACTTTACATCATGTAACCTTACTTGTTACATTCTATGTTTGATACTATCAAGGTATAGCTAAAGGAATACCTTCATTTTATCATTTAATAGTTTTTTTTATTAAATAGTAGTTTAACACCTATGTATTATAAATCAATCTTTAATTATTTATCCTCCATATCCTATGCAACGATACCTTCTAACAATGCATTTATCCAAATTTAATATACTTGTTTCCTTATTTAATTATTATTTTTATCATTTTGTTTTATTTTATAATTTTAATTACTTATTTCATTATTGTTATTTTTAATTTTTTTTACTTTTATTATATATATTTTAAATTAATTTAACTATGGACTAGACACTTCATTATCATGTGGAATGATTCCTACGTGTCTTATTATCAAATCTTTCATTTAAAACATATATATTTGTAAAAGAGATCATCTAAATTATCTTCTAATTTCCACTGTTCTACTTTTCTATCTACCATTTAAATTATTATTAGTCCTTCCATAAATTTATTATTACTAACTTAACTATAATTCTAACCACTAACACATGACATCAATCACAAACAAATACATACATATATATATATATATATATATATATATATATATATATATATATATATATATATATATATATATATATATATATATATATATATATATATATATATATATATATGTACACATATATAGATATATATATACACACACACATATATACATATATATAGATATATATATACATATATAGATATATATCTATATATATATATATATATGTATATATATAGATATATATATATATATGTATATATATGTATATATATATATATATATCTATATATATGTATATATATATATGTATATATATATATTTATATATATGTATATATATGTGTGTGTATATATATATATATCTATATATGTGTACATATATATATATATATACATGTATGTATATATGTATATGTATACATGTATGTATATGTATATATGTATATATACATATGTATATATGTATTTATACATATGTATATATGTATATATACATATATGTATATATGTATATGTATATATGTATATGTATATATACATATATATACATATATACATATATATATACATACATATACATATGTGTATATATATATATGTATATATGTATATATATGTATATATACATATACATATATATACATATATGTATATATGTATATATATATATGTATATGTATATATACATATATATACATATATACATATATATACATATATATACATATATACATATATATATATCTATACATATATATATATATATGTACACATATATAGATACACACACACACACACACACACACACACACACACACATATATATATGTGTATATATATATAATAAAAGAACCCATTTCTTTCTCCTACACATAACATAAACAAAACTATTAAAATGAAATAGACTTTCTTTAATGCTCCACTACCCATCTACCCCTAAAATTTGTATTCCACTTTTAGCATCCCTTCCTAACCTTCCCATGTTAATTTTAAACCACACCAAATTCCTTAATACCTAGTAAATTATATTAACACTAACCATCATAAATGTTTACCCACATGTCTTGCTCACACCACCTAAGACCACCTTTTCTTTCAACATACATGCCCACACTAACTTAAAACATTATATAAAACAAACCTTGCATCTCTCCAAAAATTTATACCTTTTTAGGACTAGAGTCACATGCCCCACCTCAAAAAAAGTTTAGGCAATAATTTTTTTTCCTTTCTCCCCAAAACACCTATTAACAAAGACAAGACAACACTAATCCCAAGGTGTCATTAACTGACATGGTCATGTTTCCTAAATTTTTATTTCCTCCCCATTTTTCTAATGTCTAACTCTCCCTTTTCTAGGTGTGAGGTGGTGAAAGAAGTCAATTTATAACTTTTTGCACAATTCCAAATGTGTTAGGCACCTAGGGAAGCATGCTAGTCCTTATCATATCATTGTCCCCTTTTTTAGCAAGGCAAGTCTCCCTTATTCAAATATGATGGACTATTTGCAAAAGGTAACATATAGGATTTTTTTTTTCAATGTTTTAAATTTGGTTTATGAATATGTTTACATTTTGGGTTTGATGCAAGAGTATAAATTTTTCTATTTATTTGAAATTAGTTTATTATTTTGTGGGGACTTCTCATTAGTACTCCTAGTTTTTAATATTAGGTGTCTAGGTTTATTATTATTTTTTATTGGCATGATGGTGACATGAAATTCATGTGATTCACTTGAGTCTCCATTTGCAAGGCTTATAGAATAGGTATTTTTTATGTTAAAGTATTTCCCTTAGGATATATGTTATTCTATTAATATTTGATGTACTAGATTCTAGCGTATATTCTGTCTATTATTTTATTGATCTATCTTATGGGAAGGATTTATTTTCTTCCCCCATACATTTTCTAGAGAGGAAAATGGTACCTACAACAAGTTCTCTCATAGATTTGCACTAGATGGTTTCTTTTCTCAACTAAATTCTTTTTTGTTTATCCTACCATGGAATTCTAGTGATTATGTTGATGATATGATGGTGTTATCTTAGAACTTAAAAAAGCAATTAATCTAATTTTCAAAACACACAAAATGAACTGTCAAGGTATCGCAATTTTCATCCATTTCATAACAAATGTATTTACAATACAACATCTATATTTGAATTGATCAACTATACCTAAAATATTCTTTCACACAACACTTATGAAATATTTCTACCAAATGATTTACAAATGAAATAGGGAGAAGATCTTACTTCATAACTTCATCATAATACAAAAAATCTCATAATGAATGTTTCTTACAAGTAAAATATATACCATCTCTTAATCTTTCCTTTCACAATTTTCAAACAATAGATAATGATAACAAATTCTCTTTTACTCTACAATGAAATCACAATGGGCTTGGTATCACAATACATTTGAGATGACATGACACATTTCTCCCTCTTTACACAATTGATTTTTTTTTACTTTTCCAAAAGTAGAACCCTAATATATTCAAGGAATCCATCTTCACAAACTTGCATACACACAAAAAAACTAGGAACCATGGAGGCTCACCTCCCATCCTAGGCTTTATTGAAGCCACCCACCGAGCAGGCAAAATAAGATCCAAATGAGTTACACACATACATAACTTTCCATTGCATGAGCACAACACATAACACACATAAAATCCCTCCCATGGCTTGCACATTGATTCACCATTGGAATCATTTCACATTGGGTGAAGGTGGGCTCTTGAAATAGGAGGTGCCATAACCAACATAAAACAACATATTGCAAATTTGTAATTGCATTTGCCTCTCAAGGCCATCCTAAAAATCTCCTCCTTCATACACACAAACCCCTTGTATCTCCCAAAGCAACAAAGGTATATGGCTTCAATGGAGCCCATACTCCATGAAAGAAAAACAACTCATCATCATGAGGTAAATCTTCTCAACTATAATGTTGAGCCCAACTAATCCCTTCACCCAAGGCTTTTCTTGCTTCCCAAGGGTGAGTGAAGCCTTCACATCCATTATCACATTCCACATTCAAATCCAAACAAGAAAATCAAGAAGGAAAAACTAATAAATCTTCAAGAACACAATACACATTCACATTGCCACAACACAACACCAAAACCCACAATGCATAGATTCACAATACAATGCATGATCCATTGACAAATTCTCTATACTTGCAGATTTATTTTGCAATACTAAAAGAAAGAAAATGAAACATGGATTGAACCACCAACCATGGTCCAAGCTAAAGGAAATGAGAGTTGTAGTAGAGCTTCCTTAATCTTCCTCCAAAACCTAACTATCTCTAAACTTAGAGAGTGGGTGAATACCCCACTAGTTTATCCAAGACTCTCTAATAATGCCTTCTCGCTAACTATTTTAGTGAGGACACCTAGCCACTTTCTCTTACATAGTTGTCCCCTCTAAATTTGATATATTTGACTTAGTGGAAACATGGGAGAAAACACATGTGACAATTCCAATTTCGAATTGATAGAAGAATGCATGGGTAAGGGGCCCCCCTAGGCTATCTAGGCACTCACATGGTCAAAATTAGTTCTCTAACTTGATATACTATCAAATGGGTAACTTATTTTTGCATAATAGGCACTTGGGGTGTAACGCCCCGCCAAGGGATCCAAAAGAATTAACCTAAATTTTAACTAAGTTTGCCAAACAATTTTTTATTTTTTATTTTTTTAACATGAAAGATAACTCATTCACATCTAACATATAGTAGTAGAAGTAATAACATACAATCAACTATAACCCTCCTCAAGTTGAGGATGTTGACAAAGGAAGCTCCAATTTTTCTTCAGACTCTGATGACATTGAGAGCATTAGCTCGGAGGAGGAGAATGTTTCCTTAGGAAAGAAGAAAAAAGGTCAAGATAAGAAACAGTCCATAGCTACAACTCCCAGCAGGAAAAGCCCTAGGGATCATGGCCATTCTAAAGCTAAAGAGGGTTATTCTGAGAAGGAGGAGGAAATGTATATGGAAGATTCTGACAAAGTGTTAGAGGAGGAGTTGGAAGAGGAGAAACCTAGGAAAAAATGGAAGAGGGAGGCAGTGAGAGTTGAGGAGACTAGAAATTAGAGGATGGATGCTATTCCTCTTCCCCTCTCCCCTATCCAGTCTCAGCCTCCTTCGGAGGAAAAAGTGAACGTCATCACTAGTGAGAATGAGGGGGAAGTGCAGGTCAATAATAGAAGAAAGGCTTGGAAAAATTTCAATGTGAGAACTGTTACTATAGGGATTTATAGGGAAGTTATGAACCCTCAGATCCTGGTGGACAACCTGGAGCAGCCTAGGCTCAATGAGCTCATAGACCCTGTTATCCTGCCCATTTCAAACAATGCAAGGGAGACTAGAATGAACCTTCTGAATAATGCCCGCAGTAGTATGATTGACAACTTCAGATCAATCAAATGGCTCTTCCATGAGCTGGAGGAAGTTAGAGAAAGGGTATCCCAGATGGAAAGTACTAAGACTAAGACAGGTAATGACAGCCAGGAGGACCAGGATAAAAGAGAAAGCTTAAATGAAAGGAGATTAAGAAATCTTGAAAACTATAACCACAACCTAGCAAGTCAGATGATTTCTCTCCTGAGTTTGATGAATGACAACATCCAATCCCTTGCTAGTAAACTTAAGGACAGGGGCTTGCTGGTGGAGGATGGAGGATAGAACAGGGATAAGGCCAAGCCAGATGATGACAAGGCCACAAACAGTATGCTCACCAATATGGATCAGGGTATGGAGAAGGTCTAGGATCAAATGGCAAAGGAGAAACAAAAGATAGTTGAGGCAGCTCAGACTATGCAGGAAATGGAGAAGATAACTAAAGACTAGTTTTCTTGTCTTTTGTCTTTTCATCTTCCTGGCTTTTGGATTTTGGATAGGCTTTCTGTTGTCTAGTTTAGTTTGTTTGTTTTCTGCCCTTTTTGTGGGCCTTTGTTTTGGGCTGGGCCTTTGGGCTTTTTTTTTCAGCTGTTGGACCTCTGTTTTGGCTGGGCTTCTATTGCTTATTATCAGCCTTGTTTTTGTAAAACTTATGGGTTTTAGGATCCCTTAAAACCTGTTTATCTTATCAAAAACATACAATCAAATACAAGCATACATAACAAGTTACATTCCTTAAGGATCCAAAGATGTTGAGTCACATTTAATCTAATTAGTACTAAGTCTAACAACTACCACAACCAATTGAAAGAATAATGATAAGTCCAAAGTCCATAATATACTTTTTTTTCTAAACGCCTCTTGGAAATTAAATTCGAAATACTCAATCATCCACTATACATGTCACAAGGTATGAAAAGCTTAAAAGATTAAACATATGTAAAAACAAAGATACATCATCCTCATCGAATCCATGATACAAGTGTTATAAAGTAAATGAAACTATTAACATACATGATACATCCATCCATCAATAAAGATATAACAACCATTGTAAAAGATAACCATCCATCATAAACACAACTAACTAAGTGTGTGGTTCATCCCAACCATCAATAGCATCATTAGACCATTGTGGGCCCTAGCCATCCCCCGCGCGTAACATCCCAAGCTACCGAAGAGATCATCGGTATTATAGTAAATAGGGATGTCACTCCTAAAACATACTACATCATATGCAGAAAGAAATCTAACATGCTACAACATTAAGAAATCTAACATGCAAGAATAAAGCATAAGATGATCCTACGAAGCATATAACATCATCTATCACATGCTAATCATCAATATAAAGAAACATGTCAATAATTACATCCATCACAAGATATAACATCCATCATAATGATCCAAGAACATAATGAAGGTAAATGCCAACAAAGATAGCATTGGACAAGATAGTCTCAAGCCTCAAATAGGATATCAAATCACATAACACAAATACTCTTTAAGTACAAAAATCCTAAAAATATGCTAACTCAAAGGTTCCAATACAAAGATCGACATCTACATCTAGAGGCACAATAATGACATGTAGGAAACCTACTATGTAAGCGGGAAAGTTTCATCGCACGAATCACACTAGAGTTACCCTGGTAGTCTCTCAATAGACCCCGACTCCCTAGTGATCCCTATGCGGCCACTAGTATCCTCTCATACTGACGAGGCATACTATGAAATGCAAGGTCACAACCAAGCATTCTCTCTACTCCCATCCTAGTTTATACTAGCACTCGAGGCATGGGCGAGAACATACAATTATCTTATTAGGTTCATTTTAATCCCCATTTAGTGTAAATGTATTCACTTAATAAATAACTTACAATGAGTTACCTTGGCAGCCACTTAGGGCCCTGACCCCCATTGCAAGCCACTTCCCAACACTACAAGTAGATAACCTACCCTAGGCTCATAAAATCACAAATCAATAATCATATAAATCACCTCAGTCCTGTACAAGTGACTGGAAAGCATCATAAAGATAATCAAAATGATCACATCAATTCTTCATGAGCAACTGAAAAGCATCCAATGATAATCATAACCACAATAGTTCTCTATTAGCAACTGAAGGTATCAATGATAATTCACAAATATCCATTGGTTCTCGACGAGCAACCAGAATAAGTCACAAAGTAATACTGATCAAAGACCCCAAAATGGTCAAGTCAAAACATGTCACAACATGACATCATCAAGATCAAAACAAACACTTTAGTCCCATCAAGGCAACTGGAAAGTAACCCAAGTATAACTGATTGATGACTCAAAAATGGTTAAGTCAAGTATCTCACATACATACACCTAAGCTTCACACAAGAAGATTGGAAAGCAGTAACAATCAGTAAATACAAACATCTCATAGAACACACCATCACATTACCATGGTTGGGTTTAGAAAAAGATTGAGATTAACATCAGCATGACATCACATCTCACAAGCCGCGAGCCTCTGGTAGACGTCCTATAACTAGTCAATAATCTAGTCAACCCCAAAATCCCAAAACACAAACAATATACATACAACTATGCAAGTTCCATGTTTGGGTTTAGCTCTGAACACACAATGTCAGTTCACCACAAGTTCCAATTTCCATTTCAATGTGAGTTTTCAAATTTAAAGAGGCGCATCTTATTCGATATAGTTTGACCCTTTCATTTCAACAAATAGAATACAAAATTACCCCAATCAAATTCCCAAAATAATAAAAATGCAAATACATGTTTCAGTTTGCTCTTGAAGTCACATGGTTATGCCAAACATGAGGTTTCAGTTTTCATTTCAAAGTATATTCTAGGTAAAAGTATTCTTCATTCACCCCAATAATTAAACCCATCCAGATATTCAAATAACAAACATCATAGAGGAACAAGATACAAACACATGTTTTAGTTTTCTTTTGCAATCACATGGTTAAGCCAAACATGAGGTTTTAACATTTTATTTCAAGTATATTTCAAGCGTATAAGATTTTTTGTTTAATCTCCAAGTCAACCCATTTATCTTTTCAAATAAAACATAGAATTATCCCTCCATTATTTCAAACAATTGTCAAAAATAGTCAAAAGATAATTATTTACTTATTTAAATCATTAAACTAATCCCCATTGACTTTTAATAAAATCATTGCACTATTTTACTAAAATCAGTGTTACTAATAATTAAATGAAACTCCCTTAATTCCAAGAGCATCTCCCATTATTCAAATCTCTAGAATAATATTTATCTTCTTTTAAATAATTAATTTACAAATTTCTCAAAACACTCCAAGGCAATCATTTATTTAAAATAATCTTCATTGATTTTAAGTAAAATCAATCTCATTAATAATTCAATTATTTAATTCCACTAAACACTTATTAATTTTTCTTTTAATTTGCCCTCATTTAAAAATCCATTTACTTAAATTGACTAATAATTAATTACACTTCTTCTACTCTTAACTAATCTTAATTAAATTTAATTTAATTAGATTAGTTAATAAATCATATAAAACTAATGCATAATAATAAGATTCTATTTTAATTCGAACCCAAACCCAAATCAATTTCCAAATCTTGATTCTACTAAGGGAAGATTGCAATAATATTTTTAATTCCCATAACTGGATGAAACAATATGCATGCCCGAATTCCAAATTACAAAATTGAAGATTCATTCATAGAGAATTATTTAGACACACATAATAGACACGATGAAGATAGAAAAAGAAAGATCCTAATCAAATATGTGAAATAATCACCAGTGCCTACCTAGACACTGATGCTAATTCGCTACGCCCCAAAAAATTGTAGAGAAGCTCCTCCTCTTAGAACCTTCTCCTTTCCAAAACTTCCTTCCTTCTCCAACATTTGCAATTCCTCCAAGAACTGAACCCCCTTGAGTGACTAGGAGTGCTTGTAGAAGCATATGAGGATGTCGAAGCATATGAGTTTGTAGAATCCTATGAGCTTGTAGAAGCCTATGAGCTTGTCGAATCATATGAGCTTGTAGAAGCATATGAGGATGTCAAAACATATGATCTTGTAGAAGCATATGAGGATGTCCATACACACTAGAAGAAGATAAATATGATGAGGTGTTTAGAATGTTGTAGACACCATGTGCTCAAATAATGTGCTAACTTCTAAGTGTAGACAACACGTGCATAATTAGAGTGCAAACTCCTGTGTTGTCAACATGACAACTCACGAGAGTTCGCATACTCCTATAAATATTAAAATAATGCACATTAATTTATCTAATTAAATCTCTTTATTTAATATTCACTTGACTCCTTTTAAAATTAATTTATTAATTTTAAATCTCATGCACTCACTTTATTAAATCCACTTGTTTTATCTTAATATATTTTAATCACATACACGCATCATGTGATCTAGAATCTTTTAATAATTTTAATATCTTTTCCACTTTTACATTTATTTTTGAAACTTAATTGATAAAATATTTATTAACTTAAATAATAATATTATTTAGCATTTATTTAAAAATGAACTCTAAATATATTATTATTAAATTAAATAAATATTATCACATTCCAAATTTAAACTTATAACTTTCATCTCCAATTTAACTCTTTTATTTAATTAATTTCCCAATTCATTAAATAAAATAAAATATTAAAATATCATATCAATTTTCTATTAAATTAAACCATTAATTAAATCTTTTAATTAGACTCAAGAAAGAGTCGGACAATGATAACAAAAATGCAAACTAGGGGCAAGCACTACATGGGGACCACCTAATGACCCCTCAAAACCCTAGCCAAACCCAATTTTGAATTTCCTTTGATTGGGACCCATCCTACCCCTTGTCAAGTGGGTTTACTTACTCATTAACAAGGTAATTATTTTTAGGGTAAATTACCACCATGATCAAAACCCTAAATGACATGTCAATTTCACACAAAGTACACAAGTGTCAAGTGACACATAAAAACACATTCACATCACCGTGACATGTCCCTAATGCTTCTTTATGATTAAACATTTCCTCATACAAGAAAACTTACATCACAAAACAAAATACTTTCATAACAAGGCTTTTGAATCTTTAAAAGATTTTCCCTGGTTAAACTATTTTCACATAGGTTTGGAACTTGTTCCCCCCAAGAATTTATATGGTTCCACTTCCTACACATTAAACTCAAGCATCAGTAGTCCAAGGGGGTCATATAAAATGTATATCATAAATGCATAATTTTGAATTTTTACAAAATCCATGTTAACATAATTTAAATTAGATTCCCTTTTCTAATCATTTCAATTAAATCATTCAAGATGTAAGAATCTCAAATCTGCATATCATAAACCATCATAATAAATTTAACATCCATTTGCATATCATAAATCATAATAATCAATTTAACATTTATCTACATATCATAAATCATCATATTCCAATTAACATTTGCATTGCATTATAATCTAATAGTATCATGTCATCCATATGTGTTTGATCATTTCATACACAATATCAAGCTCTTAGTGCATATCATAAATGTAAAACACTACTGAAGTATCAAAATCAATAGATAAAACAATCTACTATCCATCTAAGTCTTGAATAGCTATCAAAATATCAAAGTCTGAAATATCAAAATGTAAATAAAATATCTATGCTATGATGGGTTAGGGTGAGGCCTCACATCCTCCCCCTAGGGCATGAACTTCCTCTTGGAGTTCATCTACGTCCTCCTATGAAGCCATGACCTTGTCATAACAATCCCACTAGACTCTAACTTGGTCCAACTCTCTGCCTTGAAGTGTGAGGGTCTGTCGAGCCAAAATGTGAATGGGCTCCAATGCTATCTATTTGTTTGACTCCACCTGCAAAGTATCCCAATTTATGATGTGAG
The DNA here is from genome assembly GCA_028749045.1 of Cupressus sempervirens. Lineage (NCBI taxonomy): Eukaryota > Viridiplantae > Streptophyta > Pinopsida > Cupressales > Cupressaceae > Cupressus > Cupressus sempervirens. The sequence goes on along the minus strand of CM053786.1, from coordinate 290,305,253 downwards.
ACTCATCATAAATATACTTCCTTAATACAAATAAATGAAATACATCACAAATGCATGATAGGCTAGGTGGGAGGGCTAAATTATAAGCAATTGGTCCTATCCACTCCAAAATCTCAAAGGGACTGACAAAGCCAGGTGCTAACTTAGAGCCTTTTCCAAAATAGATCGAGTTCTTATGTGGTGATCATACTCTTATAAATACTCTCTCACCAACCATGTACTCTCTATCCACCCTCTTCACATCTACATATTTCTTCTGTCTATCTTGGGCTTCTCTAAGGCATTTCCTAATCAATACCACCTATTTCTCTATGTCCTTGACTAAATTTGGCCCTATAGATATCCTATCTTCAATTCTGTCCCAACTTTGGGGTGTCCCGCAAGGCCTACCGTACAAGGCTTAATAGGGTGGCATGCCTATGGAAGTGTGATTCTTGTTGTTATAGGAAAATTCTACAAGATGGAGGTGCTCTTCCCACTTGGACTGGTGGTCCATCACATCCATCCACAACATATCCTCTAGGATCAGATTAACTCTCTTTGTTTTCCCATCTGTCTAAGGATGATAAGTGGTGCTAAAGTTAAGCTTGGTACCCAATGATGTCTATAATTCCCTCCAAAATGATGGTGTAAATAAGGAATCTCTATCCAAGATTATCTTACAAGGAATAGCATTGGGTCTAACAATGTCTCACAAGAAAACTTGTGCCACTGTGGGTGTTGTAAAGGTAGTGCAAACGGGTGAAAAGTGAGCAACCATGGTCAACGTGTCCACCATCACTATGACGGCATCATGATATCAAGAAAGCATCGAAAGACCAATAATGAATCCATGGAGATAGTGTCCCACTTCCACTCAAGTACCTCATGTGGCTACAAAATTTGACTTGGATGTTCGTGTTTTACCTTAACTCTCTAACACTCTAGGCATTTGTCTATGATGTTGGCAATCTACATTCTCATTCTTTGCCAATGATATAAGTGCCTTAAATCTGCATGAAGCTTCTTGACACTAGGATGTACTACATAGGGGGCTCTGTAAGCCTCTAAAATGATGAACTCATGTAAGTCACCTAAGGATGGTACATAAATGTGCCCTTATAGTGTAGTAATAAATTTGGACCCAATGAAAAAATAGAAAATCTTCCTTCTTAGGATTTCTAAGAGTGGACTATTTGATAAACTTCTATATAAAATATATCTTCAGGAAGATGGTGCAGTATGTGCTCTCTCAAATCTATCTTAGTAATCATAGTAGATATCTCATGACATCTCCTACCCAAGGCATCTGTGACTACATTCTCCTTTCCTTTAATGTAATGTACATCAAAATCATACTTAGATAAGAACTCTATCCATCTCCTCTATTGGGCATTCAGATTTGGCTGTGTGAAAAATATACTACAAACTTTGGTGATCTGAATGGAGCTCAAAGTGATGTCCTAGAAGAAAGTGGCACCATATTGTTAGGGCATGAACTATTTCTACAAGCTCGAAATCATGGGTGGTGTAGTTGAGCCTGTGAGTATTGAGTTTCCTAGACTTATATGCTATGACATGACCATTCTGCATGAGAACAACTCCAGTACCATCCAATGATGCATCTATGCATACTACAAAATCTGATGAAGGATCAATTACTGCTAGGATTGTTGCACTAGTGAATGTCCACTTGAGCTCTTGGAAGGCCCTCTCATACTTGTCTATCCATTCAAACTTCTTCCCTTTCCTTTGCAATGATGTGATGGGGTGAGCTACTCTAGAAAATCCTACCACAAATAGCCTATAATATCTTGCTAATCCCATGAAGCTTCTGACTTCTAAAATATTAGTTGGTGTTGGCCACTCCATGATGGCCTAGATCTTGGATGGATCCACTATGATTCCATCTCCCGATATCACATGACCTAAATAATGCACTTCCTTCCTAAAGAAGGCACAAGTGGACAAACTGCCATATAGTTGATTTTCCCTTAAGTAATGCAATACCTGCCTCAAGTGTTCTTTGTGTTCCTTCTCATCACATGAATATATCACTATATTATCAAGGAACACTACTACAAAATTACCCAAAAATGTACAAAACACCCCATTAATAAGACTCATGAATACATCTGGGGCCTTTGTAAGATCAAAAGGTACCACTATGAACTAGTAGTGACCATACCATGTATGGAATGTGGTCTTATGAATGTCACTTTCCACAATCTACAATTAATGATATCTTAACTTCAAATCTATCTTTGAGAATACTTAGGCACCTTGCAACTAATCAAATAGGTCATCAATTCTAGGGATCAAGTATCGATTCTTGATCATTAACTTATTCAATGTTGATGGTCGATACACAATCTGAGTGGTCCATCTTTCTTTTTCACAAAGATCATCAACGCACCCCAAGGTGATACACTAGGACAGATATGTCCCTTCTCTAGGAGTTCCTCCAACTAAATCTTAAGTTCATTGAGTTCATGTGTAGACATCCTATATGGAGATCTTGAAATGGGCTTAGCTCCTGGTACCAGATCTATGTGGAAATCAACTGCCCTAGGTGGTGGCATACTGGGCAGCTCTAAGGGAAACATATCATTGAATTCTTGTAGAATTGAATAGTCATCTAAGGAAGGTTCCCTCTCATCATCTTCCTCTTTATTACTGATAGATACTACAAATAACTGACGTCCCTTTTGTAGACACTGCTTAAGCTACATGGCAAAGATCATACAAAGAGACACTGGCCTTTGCACCCCTTAAATTACCATAGGAATACCACAATCATCAAGACACTCAACCTCCTTCTATTTGTAGTACATCTTAGCATTATGTGTATATAGCCAATCCATACCAAGGACTACATCATATGATCCTAGGGGAGTAACTCAAAGATCTGATGTCATACTCAAGTTTCCAATTTGAATTTGACAATTATGAATGAGGGAATTAGCTATCACCTTAGCCCCAGATGCAAATTCAACTTCCCAATTGTTATTCTACCTAGCTGCTACTAGCCCACAATACTCCACTATAAAATGAGATACAAAAGAATTGGTGGCTCTACAATCAAACATTATAGAAACCTTAATACCTTTGATCATACATGTAGCCTCAATAATTGTAGCTTGATGCTCGGCTTGGCGGTTATCAACCGCTGCAAATACCTTGTGGGATCTACCCATGTCTCCTACCATAGGCTCAAAAGTGGCTCCCCATTGATTAATGGTTGTCGGTCCTTGTGGGCACTCTCTAGCTATATGACCCATACCACTGCAAGCATAACATGGCCCATGTGTTTGAATCTGAACTTCCTATGGTCTAGGCTACTACTGACCACCTATCCTGTTGGATCCACTATAACCACCATGGGAGGACTCCTAAGTCCTAGCTAGCTATGCATGTGGAGCTTGTGGCCTCTAATCTTGTTGGGACCCCTGTGATTTCATGAATATCCAAAAAGTATAAGAATTAAAAGATTGTGATCAACAAGTTCCCTTGTTTGATCGCACAATCAGTGCCTCGAATTTAAGAGAGAACTCCATATTAGAGATTTAGAGTTCTTTTTGTAGGGACCGAGATTTTTGGACAAGGGAATTCTCAAAGAGAACCTTTTGAGAGAAAAGATAATTCTCTCATAATCTTCGAGTGCTTGCATATTAGCATTAGATTTAGTTAGAATCTTATGCTTTATTCACATAATGAATTATGTAATTTAACATTCTGGTCTACATCATGTTTGTTGAATTATTTTTCTAAATTTGTTTGTGATGAATCTTTCACTATCTCATTTTGAATTACTGGTATTCATATCAAACTCTATCTGTATTTGAGGATTGAAATTTAGGAAACCCTCATTCTATTAATTGAATAGCCATTATTTAATTTGAATTAGTTTGGAAAAGAAATCAATTTTAGATTGAAAATTTGACTAGTTTATCTAGGTTTCCCTATCAAACTAAATTTGCAATGTTTTAAATATATATATATAGAGGGGGTCTTGTTTTTAAAATGTTTTATATAAAAAAAAAATTTAAAATTTAAAATTTAAATATATATATATATATATTTGGAGATGAGGTGGGGCCATCAAATCCCCACCTCCCTTTATTCTCTCACCCCCCCCCGACCTTTATGGAGTTTGTGTGTACGTAAACGTATTGCTATACGTAGTCCATCTGCGGCCACACAGTAGCCTTAAACACTTCCTCATATGTGTTTTCTTTTAAAATATATTTTTTATTAATTATACTAAATTTAATTATTATTTATTAATGATTTTATTAATAAAAATTTTTATTTAATAATTAATTATTGATTAATAAGTTATTAATATATTTTCAGTTTTAATATTATTATTTTGATAAAAATGTCAGGGCCATTATATTTTATTAATACCTGCTTTAGTGAGGCTCCATGAGGAAAGAAGAAATTAAGAAACTCCCTTCTCAACTGAAGTACAAATGAACATAGACCCAAAGAATATACAAAACCAAAATAAGACTAATATAAACATAATACCATGAGTCTACACTGCCTTTGGACATACAAGTGAGAGCAACATGAAAGCCCAAAAGAGGGTCACCTAATTTTACATAAAATTGAACCCCCATGCCAATCAGATAAACCAATATTAACATGACGTGAAAACAATGTTTATATATACGCAAACCCCCTAAGAGATCATGAATTCAAAGTGCATTCCCCCTCAGCCCATAAGGGACCTAATTTATCATTATGTTCTCTAATAAGAGAATCACTATCCCACAACATAGAGCTGGAGAGAAGATTAACATCTTGGTTAGTAAGCCAATTTGCCAATTTGTTTGCTTCCCTAAAGCAATGAGATACTTTAAATTCTTCAAAATGGGAAAGTAGACCCCAAGTTCCTTAAGAATCTAATGCAAGTGCCAACTAAAAAAACCCCTTGTCATAAAGGTAGAGGTAATGGTTTGGGAGTCCCCTTCAATATGAATGCAGCAAATGCCACAAGAAATCGCCATCTTCATACCTTAGAGAAGAGATCTAGCTTCTGCAACATTATTGGATCCATCATGAAATCTAGAGCAAGCTACCTTGATAATCTAAGAGTTTGAATTTCTCAAGATGAAACCACCTCGATATGTGCTCAAGTTGCCTCTCGAGACCCCATCAAAATTTAATAATTATTAATTAATTTAATTAATTGAGTTTAATTTATTTTATTTTATAATAAATATTATTAAATAAAGTTTTAAATTTATTTATTTTATTGTTATTATCAATGATTTTGATTTTTAATAAAATTGCAATTATTTATTAGATAATTAATAATTATTATGTTAATAATTTAATAAATAATTATCTTTAGATTATTTTAGGATATTTAATTGTAATCCTTGGAATTTCATAAGATAAGGGCAATTGTGCATTATGTTCAAACATGAGAAATGAGTTAAGTGGTAAGGGTTAAAAAAATGTAAATCTCATCTACTCAAAAACTTACATTGAAACAAAAACTTAAACCTTACTATTGACTTAAACTATGTGTCTTCAAATCAAACAAAACTATGAAACTACACTGTTATCTATATGTTGCCTTATGTTTTGGGTTTTAGGTTAACTAGAGTGTTGACCAGTCTTAGGACATTTATCAAAGGCTTGGGAGTTATGTTTTTGTGATATTATGATGATGCTTTGATCTTGATCTTTTAAACTCAACCATGGTAATGTGTTTGATATGCTCTATGATGAGTTTGGTTCTATTGTTCATTTTCCTTTCCAGTTTTTTTGTGTGAAATTGAGGTGAATGGTGTGACCTATTTGACTTAACCTTTGAGTCTTTGATCAATTTTTTTGGATGCTTTTCAGTTGCTTGTAAAGGACTGAGGTTTTATTGTGAATTGTCTTTTGATTCTTTCTAGCCACTTGTATAAGGCTAAATTATGATTCTTTGATTTGTACTTTTATGAGTCTAAGGTAGGTAACATGTATGTTATGTTGGGAAGTGGCTTGCAATGGAAGCTGAGGCCCTAAAGAGGCTAATGGGTAACCCATTGTAAGTAGTTAATAAGTGAAAACACTACACTAAATGAGATTAAAATGAACCTAATAAGAGTCTTGTCTTTCCTCACCCATGCCTCAAGTGTTAGTATAGACTAGGATGGGGGTAGAGAGGATGCTTGGTTGTGACCATGCATCATTAGTATGCCTTCTTAGTACAAAAGGATATTAGTGCCTCATAGAGTCACTAGGGGGCAAAGGATTAAGAGACTAGTTGGGTAACCCTAGAGTTGGTTCGTGCGATGACACTTTCCCACTAGCAGTATAGATTTCCTATGTGTCTTTGTTTGCCTCTGGATTTTAGATGTCGATTTATCTTGGAACATCTGAGTTAGATTACTTTTAGGGTTTTCCTTGACCTAGATATTACTTTTGATATTTTTTTAGGACTTGAGGCTATCTCCTCGATGTAGTGGGAGTGGACCTTTTTGGGTTACCACGAGGTTGGGTGGTAGTGGTTTTTACTTTTACCATTGAGATCCATTCATTGATGTCATGGTTGAAGCTCCTTGTTCTTCATTTCCTTTCATTTTATCTTTTTGTATTATGATTGATGGTTATATCTATATGATGGATGATTTTACTTATTGTATTTATTTTGTTTTATGGATTCAAAAGGGATGATGTAATTTATTTTATAAATGTATATTCTTTCAACCTTTCATACCTTGTGACATGTACAGTGGATGATTGTGCATTCCAAATCAATGCCAAGTGGCATTTGAAACAAATGTATATTATTTAAATGGGTTGAACTTTTAGTTATTCTTTCATGTGGATGTGTTAATTATTGGACTTAGTATTATTCAAATTTAAATGTCACTCAACATCTTGGGATCCTTAAGGAATATGATCTATTATGTTTTCTTATGTATGATTGTATGTTATTGCTTCTGCTATTTTATGATTGGTGTACATGTTATTCTATAAAAAAAATGTTTGGAAAACCTAGTAAAAATTTAGGTTAGTTCTTTTGGATCCCTTGGTAGGGCATTACATCCTCAAATTTAAGAAAAACATTTCATGCTATCTTATTGGTTGCAAAAAACCAAGTTCAAGTCCCACCAAACAACATCACTGAGTTTCTTTACAGTTAAACATTAGGATATTTACATCCTCTCATCCCAACTCTAAAGAGCTTATTATGATTTGTCTTATCTGATTAACTTGCTGATTTTTCTTAAAACTTTCCACTCATATTTGGTCCAAAGATTTTACTGATTCGGTAGTATGAAGACATTTGAATAAGGGTATACCTATTGCTCATGTCACCTAGAAAATTAGTTAGTACAAAATAGATCTACTACTTCAAGAATAGGAGGAATAAGAATAGTTCCCATATGAATGAGTGCAAGACTATCCAAAAAAGTTGCAACTGTAGAATCCTCACAATCATCATACACTTTTGATCCTTATATTGAATTCAACTCCTCATCCATATCCATTAACCCAATATACCTCAATCAAAAAACCAAATCAGACCAAGTTGAACAATTAGATTAGGAAAAACAATCATCAACCAAGATGTCTTCCATATCCCTACCAAGGATTGATGAGTTTTATAATGCAAAAATGAACAAACTTCAACAAGAACTTGATCTACTTGATGTAATGGATAAGATGATGGAATGAAATAAAGAATGATACTTGTTGTTGCTAGCAGAAGAAAATGCTAAATTTCCTATAGATTTTGACATTTTGAGGTTATTACTCAATGACTCCAAGCTATGGAGTTGGAAGTTCATACCCTATGACAAGAAAAGACCCAACAAACACAAATCAGTTTGGAAAAGATATGCCCTCTCCCCTTTGAAAAGAGAGTCATATTAGTTCCCTTCCCACAAAATGTGCAAATCCCAAAGTATGATAAATAAGGCACATCCAATCCCCAAGATCATTTAAGACAATTCTATATGTTAAGTATGGAATTCATACACGAGACTACTTACCTGATGTGCCTTTTTCCATGGAGCTTGGGGGGGGAAAGCTATGGAATTGTTTTCAAGACTTCCATCTAATATCAAGACTTTTGACCAACTAGCTTCTTTTTTTGTCTCACAATATGCTTATAACATTGAGAAAGAGGTCCTAATGATATATCTATGTAATACCAAACAACTCTTAGGGGAATATATTCAACACTTCCTGCAAACAGGGCAACATATATTCGCCAAATACAATTGAGACATCTCTAAGAAGGAGACGATTGTCATCTATGTGAATAGTTTTACTAGCCAATGAATTATTGGTTACAAATCCAATGCCCATAGAAATTTGAAACAATGCTTGAAATTGCTACAAAAGTAGAGGCAAGTTTTCTTAATAATGATAGCCTTAAAATTTCTAAAGATGGAAAAGGGTTTCCTAACAACTCTTCCTCCTCTAATGACTCCACCAATAATTCCAATGACAAACAAAAAACTTCTTGGAAAAATAACAATAAGAATGTGGTGAATGATGGAGTTGTAGATGCTAACAATATGAGACAACATTCATCTCCTAGCAATAACAATGTTAGTACAGTTTCTTCAAAAACTAACAATCCTCAACCATTTTATAGTCACAAGAATACTCAATCACTCACACAAAACATGTCAAACCAATAGGTGGCATATAATTAGGTCCCTCCACCAATAGGGTATACTAGCAAACCACCACAATTATATATCCCAATAGGTGATACTTATGAGAATGCTTTAAAGACACTTTTGGCTGATGAACTTATTATTTTGCCTGAGGTTAAACCATATGAACCCTAGTTAAGCCAAAATGGTGGAGTGAGAAAAACTACTATGCTTATCACCGAATCTGGGAACATCTTATGCTTTTCCCTTAAGGATTCTATCCAAAAATTGATCAATGATAAGCTCATTAATGTGAATAACCTCCAAACCAATGAAGACCATACCATATTTAAAAATCCCTTCATGAGTCATGAGAAAGGGGAATCTTCAAGGGTCATTCAAAGTAAAGCTACCAATGAAAAGGTAAACTATACCCAAAACTATGACCATACCATCAATATTGTTGATCTCATATTAGTTTCAACAATTAAGTGTCAACACACTTAGGTCATTTATTAAGTTCAGGTTGAACTTGTAATTTATGTTGAGTATAGTATGTAAATATAGATTATGCTGAGTTGCACTTAGTGTCGAGTCACTCATGTGTTGAGTCACTTAAATGTTGAGCAAACAATACATGTTGAGTGATTCAAGTGTTGAGCAAATAGTAGATGCCAAGTAGTTCAAGTGTCGAGACAAAGACAAAATTTTAGTATGTGTCGAGCATCAGTAAGCTTAAGTGCCAAGTAATACAGATTTGACATAGTTGTTTGAGATTGCACAAACAACTATGTAAACTACTTTTTAGCTGACCTAAAGACAAAATATGGTCTTTTGAAGATAAAGATGAATCTATAAATAGATTCTCTTTCCAATTAGAAAAATAGAAGGATTAAGTGGCAAAAATTATGAATCTCGGTGGTAGATTCATACCTAACCCTTAGAGTGAAGTTTGTATGGAGACTTAGAAGTTGTAAAAGATCAAATTATAGAATTATTTTGAGAAGAAAAAAGGATAGAGGATACAGCATTGACATATCAGATTAGAGAGGATCAAGAAGGACATAGTACAGATTTGATCCTTAATTAGGCTACTAGAGCTAATCACAAGATCTATGTTAAAACATCCTAATAGGTGATTTTGGTTAAATCTCCTATGTGGAGTAGTCCTAACAGACTGTTGTAAATCCTTTAGTAGAGTGAAATTCCAAGTGGATGTTCTGAGGCCCTTTAGCCAAGCACACTTCTAACAGGGTGTTGAAATCCTCTAACAAGGTGGGACTTAACAGTCCTTGTAAGCCTTTAAAAGGGTAGGCCTTTCACGGGGCAAACCATGTCTCATGGTCAACTCATTGTAACCTTAATTGGTGACACTTTATTGTTGTAGTAGTGAAAAATTGTGGGTGTCATCCCCACCCCATTTTAACCTTCTCATTTGGAGAGTTTCTAGGTAATCATATCAGGTGTCAAATGTGTGATTTCTTATGTGTTTATATGTTTTAGATGTTTATGTTTTGCATGTCATTTCAAGTTTATCTATTGAATGAATGAGATGGATGAGTGGTGAACAGTTTTATGGGTTCATGTTTTAACTATTGATTCACCCCGCCCCCACCCCCCCCTAGTAGTTCACCTTTCCTACTTGTAATTCCATGAAACATGCTATTCGGGTTTCAGGAAGTTGTGCATGTTATAATAGTAAAAGACCAATACAAGAAACAATAAGGAAATTTCATCACCAGAGGACAAGCTACTAAGGTAGTATTTTCAAGAACAACAAAAAACCTAGAACCACCCACCACAATTTCCAATGCTACAAAATATAACTTGGCGAATCAATTGTTAGTAACTCCTATGCATATCTCCATTTTTGAGTTATTGTAGATATCCCCTACACCTAAAGGTATCTTGACCAAGGCCTTAATAACTAATGATTTGGATGTTATGAGGTTTTAGAATATGCTAAGCACTCTTGCTGCACCTCATTTTGTCTCTTTTTTGGCCCAAGATGACATCTCTTTTGCTCAACCTCAAAATTCTCCCTTTCACACACAAGTCTTCATCTATAAACATCGAATTAGAAGAGAAATGGTTGATGGGAGTGCGAGCTTAAACATTTGTAGTTTAAGTCTCATCAAAAAATTGGGATATTTAGTGGATATTGTTGATCCATTGAAGAAAATAATGATCAAGGTGTATGATGAATAGGAAATATCTTCTAAAGGGATGGTTATTCTACCTATAAGAGTTGGTCATGTGATCAAAGAAACTATTTGCCAAGTTCTTGACCTTAAGCTGACCTATAATATATTTTGGGTAGAACATGGATACATGACATGCAAGCTATTCAATCCACATATCACTAATGCATAAAATTTCCATACATGAGGCTAGAAATTACCATAGCAGGGGATGAAAACTACACTCAGTATTGTAACTCTTTTATTCCTCACAATAGAGAAGACATGTCTACTAAAATGAATCAACACAAATACTCTACATTAACTTCAATTCTAAGTTTATCTCATGTTCATAGTATCTCTAACAATATGGATCAAATAATAGGACATGTGATTGTAAAACTAGCTATGGGAAAAGAGAAGGTTGATTGTTCTACCTCTTTGACTCTTATGTCACTTTCAAAATTAGAAGAAAAATAACTACATGGTAAAAAGTAATGAAAAAGTAATTTACTTACCCAATTCAAAGATGAAAAAAGTAATGAAAACCTTTGAATGTAATTTACCAAATTCAACATAAAGGAGTAGAAGAATATTTTGTTTCTCTATTTAACTTACCCATATCTCCTAAATCACATGGTAAACCATCTTCAACTACACTCCCAACAATGTACAATCAACATCTTGTTAGAGGTGAAGCTTCATCGATCACTACACCTGTAGATAGTTCATCACTTACAACATCAGAATGTGAGGACCAAAGAGTTCAACATGTTGACATTTCACCCCATCTCTTTGGTAAAGGTTTGGATTTAATGAAGAAAATGGGATATACTAGCACAGGTCAACTCAAAAGCAATCACTTTGGTAGAACCATTAGAGGAAAACTTTAGATCCGGTGAACTTAAGATAGGTTTGGATTACCTAGAATACCTACCTAAATTACCAAACAACACTAGCTACAAGAAAAGAGAAGGTTGATTATTCTACGGTCAAGAAAAAAATCACCAAACAATACTAGCTACGGGAAAAGAGAAGGTTGATTGTTCTACCTCTTCGACTCTTATGTCACTTTCAAAATTAGAAGAAAAATAACTACATTATACAAAGATGAAAAAAGTAATGAAAACCTTTGAATGTAGTTTTCCAAATTCAACATAAAGGAGTAGAAGAATTTTTTTTTCTCTATTTGACTTACCATATCTCCTAAATCACATGGTAAACCATCTTTAACTACACTCCCAACAATGTACAATCAACATTTTGTTAGAGGTGAAGCTTCATCAATCACTACACCTGTAGATAGTTCATCACTTACAACATCTGAATGTGAAGACCAAAGAGATCAACATGTTGACATTTCACCCCATCTCTTTGGTAAAGGTTTGGATTTAATGAAGAAAATGGGATATACTTGCACAGGTCAACTCGAAATCAATAACACTTTGGTAGAACCATTAGAAGAAAACTTTAGATCCAGTGAACTTAAGATAGGTGTGGGTTACCTAGAATACCTACCTAAAAAGTTACTATTTTATTCCAAACCACAATATTCTCCTAACAAGCAACACTTGCACAAGTGTCTTCTTCTAAACAAGCTTGGGTCCCTAACAACAAGGAAAACATTGAGAACTTTGTGAAATACTTATAAGACATGAAATCATCTTTTCAAACCTCCATGTCATTGAGGAACCCCTTTTGGGTACTAATGATGGTGATAATGATGATAACACTTGAACAACTGATGATTTTTCTCTATGGGAGTTTAAATCTTTATCTGAGGAGTCTACCCAAGATAAAGAATGCACTTCCATTCATGTCCCTTGTCCACAAACCACAAGTGAAAAAGAATCTACATTTGACATTAACTCTAACCCAGCTCTAGAGCTCACTTCATATCAAGGTTATTTAGAAAACATTTTGGAATAGATTTTTGAACCCATGTGAGTAGACTCAACTCCAAAAACCACTCTATTTCCAAAGATGTCTGACAACCTTTTGGGATAGAAATTTTATCCTATGTAGCTAGACCCAACATATCACCTAGATAATCAATGGCTTGATGGTCTGACACAATCTGAGAGAAGACATGATGATAGTGAGTTCCCTTTTCAAACATTATTTCCACACTTTTTCCCACAAGAAATTACAAAAGAGTATAGTGAGTGGTTTCATGACCCTTGTTCTCTAGATCACCTTGAGGAAGCCCACATTATTGATTTAAGTGATACAATGCATGATGCATCAAATGAGGTTATGTCTTTGAACCCAGTTGATTTGGCCTATAATCTTGAACCGTTGACCTTAATCCATCCTAAGCTTATTTATTAGGATACAACACCTCATTACCTTCTTACCTTTGATATAGACCATAATATAAATATATACCTAAATGTAGTTGACCCACCTTCAAAGCCTAAAATCAGTGTTAGATTAAGGGACCAACAATGTATCAATGGCCTGAATCATTGAAAAAAATAAAAAGATCTAGTAGCCCAAGTCACCAAGTGTTTGGGCTAGATGCAAAAACAAATAGAATAAAAGATGATGTATCTAATGGTGAAAACCCAATTTGGCACCTAACGATGGGACCATTGATACATTGTCTAATCATTTTGAAGAAAGATCTCTAATCATAGTTGAGCCAATAGACAAAGTTAACATTAGAATGTAGAAGACCCCAAAATTATTCATCTAGCAATCTCTCTAACATCTTCCAAAAGATCGGATTTTATAAAATTATTTAAAGAAAGGAAAACAAACTTTGCTTGGTCATATGCTAACATGTTGGGCTTAGATCCTAACTTAAATCTACATCATCTCAACACTACACTTGGAGAAAAATCCATGAAGTAGAAACCCAAAAAATGCATCCTCACATTGCATTACTAGTCAAATTAGAATTGGAAAAACTTCTTCAAACAGGATTCATAAGACTATTGGCCTATGCTTCCTAGATATCAAGTATTGTTCCAATATCAAAGAAGGATGGTAATATTTGGATTTGTATTGATTTCATAGATTTCAATAACTCCTACCATGAGGATGATTTTCCACTACCCAACATCGACACCATAGTAGATTTCACAACTAGCCATGCCATGTTTTCTTTAATGGATGGATTTTTTGGTTATAATCAGATAAGAATAGCTCTAGAAGACCAAGAAAAGATTGCATTTACTTGTGCTTGGGGAAAATTTTGTTGGAATGTTATGCCCTTTAGTCTAAAAAATGTAGGGGCCAAATATCAAAGAGCCATGAGCACCATTTTTCACGATATGATCCATAAGATAATGGAAGATTATGTGGATGATATTCTGGTTAAGTCACATACAAGAGAAGAACACCTTCCACTTTTAGCTCAAATTTTGACAAGGCTAGAAGAATTAAATGTTAGGCTAAATCCAAAGAAGTGTTCCTTTGGAGTTAAGTCTGAAAAATTGTTAGGTTACATTGTTTCTACTAAAGGAATTGAAGTTGACCCTGAAAAGGTGCAAGAAATCATGGAAATGAAAGCACCTACAAACCTTGGCAAGTTAAGATCCCTACAAGGAAGAATTTAGATAGTACAGAGATTCATCTCTTAGTTGGTCAAAAAATGTAGTCCTTTTACTCATCTTCTCCATAAAAATATAGTATTTCAATGGAATGAATAGTGTGAAGCATCCTTAAATTTGCTCAAACAATACTTAATGAACCCACCTATTTTGATGCCGCCCATTCTAGTAAAAACCTTATTGCTATATATTTTAGTAACTGATAGATCATTTGGGGTACTTTTGGCACAAGAAAATGACTAAGGCAAGGAAAAGGCAATCTACTACATTAGTAGAACTCTAGTGAGCTACGAGCTTAACTACACTTGCATAGAGAAAGCATGCTTTGCAATAGTTTTTTCTTCCCAAAAATTACATCAATACTTCCTAGCACACAAGGTCAAACTTATTGCCAAAATAGATCCATTAAAATATCTTCTAAGTAAAACAACATTGACTAGGAGGTTAGCTAAATGGGTGATGATTTTGAGTAAATTCAATATAGAATATGTTGATAGAAAAGCTATCAAGGGGCGGGTTATTGCTAATAAATTGGCCAAATCACCCTTGGAGGGATTTTATCCCATTGAGGTAGACTTCCCATATGAACACATCCTTTATCTAGAATTGATAACATGGAAGTTGTATTTTGATGGTTCTTATACACATCATGGATCAGGATTCAAAATTATACTCATTACTCCTCAAGGAATCACTATACCTAAATCATACAATATCTCATTTCCTTGTACCAACAACATGGCCAAAAATGAGACTCTAGTACTTGGAATCAAGTTAGTATTGGAATGGAAGCTAATGATAGTAGAATTCTATGGGGACTCTCAGTTGGTTACAACCCAAGTCAATGATGTTTATCAAATGAAAGATGATAAACTATTGTAATAAAAATAAATGGTGGATGCAATAAAAGAATGTTTTATTGCCATTACATTTGAGCATATTCCTAGAGAGAAAAACAAAGTGGCAGATGCTATGGCTACCTTGGCTTCTTTACTCCAGTCACTAGATCAAAATAAATGTTTTGAATTCTTGATAGAGGATGTGGTTCAACCTACATTTTCCCTACCTGAATCCCACATTGTTTTCCTTCTTGATGTCCTAGAATCATCTTGGTACGAACCTATTTATACCTACCTCAAAGATAACCTTCTTCCGGACCACCACTCTTGAAACTAAAAGAGAAACTTCATAAGACAAGCCTCTTGTTACACTCTCATAGGTGAAACATTGTATCGTACAGGTCATAACGGGACTTTGTTTAGGTGTCTAGAGAGTGAGTAGCCTAAAACCACTATGCAAGAAGTACATGAGGGAATTTTTGGGTCACATTCTAGCGGGTTTTCTTTGGCCAAAAGGATAATTAGAATGGGTTATTTTTGGCCAACTATGGAAAAGGATTCTATTGAAATTTTTTTAGAGCCTATCAAAAATGCCAAATCCATGGTAACCTGATTCATGCACCAACTCAATGTCTTCATCCTCTATTAACACCCTGTCCCTTTTATCAATGAGATTTTGATTTGATTGGTATGATATATCCCCATTCTTCTAATGGACACAAATGGATCATTACAGCAACAGAATACTTCACCAAATGGGTAGAAGCAGTGCCACTCACAAATGCTATAGTGAAAAAAATTTCTTTATTCATACTAAACCATATTATCTATAGATTTGGTATACCCCATGTAATCTTGATAGTTAACACCCTGTATTTTAAAAATCAACTTGTTGATGAATTATGTGATAAATTCCATATCATTCACCATTCATCTTCCATTTATTACCCCCAGGGAAATGGTCAAGCTAAGGCTACAAACAAAACCATCATCAACATCCTGAAGCAGAATGTTGATAATTCTAGCTGAGATTGGCACCTCCAACTAAATCCTACACTTTGGACATATCACACAAGTGTGAGGACTCCTACAGGAACAACACCATTTTCCTTGTTCTATGGAAGTGAGGCAGTGTTTCCACTAGAGGTTGAAATTCCCTTCCTTAGAGTCACTTTACATGATGTAATGACTGATGAAGACTATAGTGTGGCTCACTTGGAGTAGTTGGAACTTCTAGCAAAACACCAAAACATAACATATGAACATCGTAAATTTTATCAAAATAGGTTGTCCAAACACTATAACAAGAGGGTCAAAGCACATGGCTTTCAAGTTGGTGATCTTTCTCAAAGAGAATCTAAAAAATCAAGCAAAGAGAGAAAAGAAAGGAAAGTGGGAACCTAATTGGATAGGTCCCTCTAATATTGTTGATTCATTTGGAACAAGAACTTATAAGTTGGCCAATTGTTATGGTGAGGAACTACAAGAACCCCTTAATTGAATCCATATGAAATGATTTTACATGTAGAACCTACAACAATCCTACTGCTTGTATAGCAAAATTGGATCTCAAAAAAAAAAGCCCAAAAAGGATTGAGAAATACTACCTTTGGTTTAGAAGGAGATATAGATAATACCTTTAGACTTCCCTAAACAACACAAGTCCTTCAATGTGAAAATACAATAGACCATGGCTCAAGCAAGTCTCTTTGAGAAAAAAAATTCTTGTTTGTGGCCTTTTCACTCCATATTGACACACTACCTAGCACAATTGAGTTAATTTTACACATACCCAATTGAGAAACACTTGTGGGTTACAATTCAGTGGTTTCTTGGCACTACAAATAGTTTACAGCAAACACAGCTAGCAATAAAAATAAAGAAGCAAACAGACAACTCAAAGGAAACATGGAGTCTGATTATGTTCTAAGATAAATCAGACATAAGTTGCAGGAAAATCAATGCACATCTCAAACTATCTACTATGGCCAATAGTCCCCAACATCTATCTAAGCCTTAATAAACCCCATTTGAAGTCCCAAAAATCCTTTTTGTCTCCATGGTCCCCACTATAGCTATTTGAGTTCCTTTTTAGCCTTCACAGCCCACTTTTGGTCTCCTTGACTCTTTATGTGTTCCAATAGGCCCTAGTTATCTCCATATTCCAACAAATCTCACCAACATCCTCTCTCACCAATTGCCAGTTCCAAAAATTGTCAAAATAGATGAAAAATGTTTAAAACTATCAAAAATATTCAAAATCTATCAAAATTTGTCAAAAACAGTCGAAAAAAGTTAAAAATTGTCAAAAACAATTGAAAAATGTTAAAATTTGTGAAAAAAAATTGAAAAATCAATCAAAAATCAAAACAAATCAAAAAAATTTTAAAAATTGAATCAATCAAATAAATCAACTATTTGAACCCATTTGAAATATTGGACATGAGAATCAATTTTAAAGAAAATAAAATGAGTTTTATCCTCATAAACCTCTAAAATATCTCTAAAATCATTTTATATTCAAAATGGAGTCTTCTATTCAAACATGAAGACTTTGAGTCAAAAATGGAGATTTATATTTAAAGGTGGTTGATATTCAAACATCGATATTTATTATTTTATTCATTTAAACCTTACCCTCTTGGAACTATGGTCAAAACTAAACCTTACCCCAACCCCTTGAAATATATATAAATACAAGGCATTTTAAGAGCAAAGAGGATCCAAGTTTTATGCATCATTATTATAGGCATTTGTAGAGATAATTAAAGATCATATATTGTTGTTATAGCCATTTTTATGATCTTGAGATTTAGTTATTTACATATAAGTTCATAGTTTCATTATATTATTATCACCATATTTGCATGCAAGATCATAGTTTCATTCATCATTTGATTTCTATGTTGATAATCTCAAAATTGTCACCTCAAGAAACGTGCAAAATTTGGGAATAATATTGTTTAGCCTCAAATTCCAACTGTGTCCAAATTGGACAAACTTTATATGAGAATAAGGGTCTTTGGGTGCTCTGGGCTCAAGGGTGATGTCCATTTGGGCTTAAAGTGCACTGAAAAATGGTGACCCCTAGATTCAATACAAAAAAACTCTTAAAAATGAAACCCTCTAAAAGGGGGGAAAAAAATACAGATCTAAAATTCAAGCCAAACTTCTCATAAATAGAACAGGGGCATGAAGATCTAGAGATCTAAGACCATGTTGAAGTTGATGAAAGATCAACCCCATAGCTCCCAAGAATCACCTGCATGCAAACACCTGTCACAGAAAAAGAGAAGAAAAAGCTATGGAGGCTAAAATTCTAAGATCCATAGATGAGACATTCTTGATGAGAAAAAAGAGAGATTGTTATTATTAAAAGAGAATTAATCAATTACAAAGAGACTGATCCTTATAAAAGGAGATAAAAACCCTAACAAGTAACTAACCTAGGTTGCATGATAATAATGAACAAAATAATTAATTATTATATGGCCAAAGTTTAACTTAGGTAAACTAGAGATAATAAGTCACTTAATAATTAAATAAATATGATTTAATTATTAATAAAATAATTTATTACTCTAGCACAAATTGCAAGGGCATCAGTTACCATACTCCTCCTTCTTGGAATGAACCTTATTTTTAGGGCTTCAAAATCTTCCATTAAGTCTCAAACTCTTTTTTGATAAGTAAGTAGTCTTCTATAATTACAAGAGTAGAATGACTTAACTTGTCTAATCACCAACTAAGAGTCTCATTTGATTATGAGAGCTTTGACATCTTTCTCTTATCCAAAGAGAAGTCCATGGATCAAGGCTTCATATTTTGCAACATTGTTAGTACACCTAAATTGTAAATGATATGTAGCATAAAAAGACCTACCTTTGGGATTAATTAGTTAAATACCTATGCTAGCTCCTAACTTACATTTAAAACCGTCAAACTTGAGTGTCCATATCAGTTGTCCTTTTGGCTTCCTTGACTTGTGTTTATTTGTTCGAAGCTTTTCTTTTACTTGGACTTTGAAGGACTATTTCTTTGGGACCCATTACATTATTTCATGTGTTGGACTTGGTGAGTTACTCTTTTTACCTTTGATATGGGGACTGTCTATTTCTTTTGTTCATCATGAATTTCCCTAATCAACTTTGTGATTTTATTGGTTTGTGGTTTAGGTTGAACAACTACTGAGCTCCAACCTTGACCTTTCACAAAGTGTCTTCTTCTTAAAACTTTAATCATGCCTGGTAGAGGGGAAGACAAAGCTTTACCATATGAAGAAGTGCCACTTTATGATGCATTTAAATCTTATTTTTTCCTCTTCTTCATCATTCATGACATCTAATACAAAGGTTGGACTTGAATTTCCTTTTAATAATTCACTTGAGGTTTGACCATTTTTTAAGTGCATTATCTGAGTTAATACCTGAGTGATCACTTCTTGACAACATGAGCACTCAAATTTTGAATGATTTATTTTGTGTAACCTACAAAATCAATGAAGGAGCAAGATGTTTGGGTCCACTTCTTCCCCTAAGCATTGCAAATTTGAAACCATGTTGTCTATGAATTGAGTTACAAGCTCTTCCCATGGGTTTAGATTTAGTGATTCTTCATTCGTGTTATTTGATTTATCAATTGAAGTTATATCAAGAGTCATTACTTTATAAGAGCCTAAATCTAATTGAAGAAATGCTACTTCATCTAGAGCATTGTACTCTATGCTCATTGTCTTTAGTTTTGGCTTAGCATCTATCTTGGTCTAGTTATTAATTCCCTTCCAAGGTAATCATAGTCGAGTGAAATTAGTTGAGAACCATCCTCTTAGACATTGGGTCCATTCTCTAGTCAATAATAAGCCATATGTTTTCTACCACATGTATGTCTATGATATCTTGAATTTGGGGGTATGTAGTCAACTATATACAAACATCTTTGAATACCCCAAATACCTTCACTTATGTTTTTTCAAGTTGAATCATTATTTGATTCGTGAGTTGTGGAGTGACTCCCAGTTTTTAAGCTATCAAAAGTGGCATGACATTAACAAAAGCTCCTAAATCTATGAGACAATTGTGAAGGTTCCTTCCAAAAATTATAAGACTGAGCAAGAAAGGCGATACTTCAACCTTATATTTATACATGGTGAGCATAGCCTCAAATGTGTTAACCTATTGTGATATTATCTTTTGATGGATTGCTCCAAGTGTTTTGTTTGTATGAACAAAAGTTTTCAATAGTACTTCCCTTTGATTAGGGTAGCTTTGTAGCATCTCAAACATGAAAATATTTTCCTTTGTCCTTTTTAAATCTTCAACTGCACTATACTTTTTAGTTGACCAAGCAAGATTTTTCAATATTGCAGGCATATTTCCTTGGTTCTAATTTTTTTGTCCAACATAGGGTGCTCTTAGAGGCATTATATTATTAGTTTCTCTTGGATCTAGAGACATTAGTTGTAATCTAGGAGGAATTCCATCAGTCATGGGTTCCCTTCAATTTTTTAAGTTGTAAGTATTTTGGTTTTCATTCTTAAAAGTGAACATTTCAATTGGTTCAAGGTCTAATTTTTGATTGAATGGAAAGACAAATTCTTTATTAACTTGTTCTACCATTTTAGTATTATGTAGATAATCATAAGATTCTAACAACATAGCATTGAATTACATAGGGGGATCATTATTAGTGCATTGTAGATTCTAGTTTACTTCTTGATTTTTATGGAAATATGAGTCATCATCATTGGGTACATTTTGACTAGTGTCTAGTTGATTGATGTCCACAAATTGAGCATTTTTATTATTCTCTGTGGGGATACTTCCATTGTCAATTATGTCTTTGGAAACCATTATTGTGATTTAGAGGGTTGAAATTATTCCTTGCATCAGTATTTCCACTAAAATTATTGTTGTGATTTTGACCATACTTATTGTTCCAAATGGTTTTATTCATTCTTTGGAAGTTGTTATTCTACCCTTGTGACAACCTCAGGTGAGTTAGCTCATTGGTTATCCAAGACATGGTATTTTTAATTTGATCTAACTTGGTTGTAACATTATTCTCTTCCTTAGTGGATGGTGTTGCCTTTTTCTCAAACAAAGTAGCTTTTGGAGATTCATATCCTGGGTAGGTAATGGTTGGAGCTAGCACAGTCGATGACTCTTGTAGCGGGATTGGAGTTAATGGAATGAATTAACTAAGCTTCACTTACACCCCAATAGGATATGTTGGTACTATCATACTGGCATGAGTTGGAACCATCATCCCTCCTCTATTGGGGTTGGCCTACATAGTGAAAGTGACAACTTCTTCAAAGACCTTGTCTATTGTACCAATATTTGTAGCAAGCAATCTCTTTAGGAAGATAGTAGTAAGTTGGTCCATAGCATTTAGATAGATCTGAATTGTAGCCCCAACTAGCATAGTGTAGGGTGTTTCCAACTTGTGATACATAATGTGAAAGTGATGATTAAAATGTGAAATTATCTTTGTTGGATCCCTCTTGATAGAAATCAACTACTGGTGCATCACAACTAGATTGATGAATGTTTTGAATTGATCTAAGAACAACTTCTCAAAAGATATCCAATTCTAAATAGGTGTTGGTGGCATATTCACATACCAGTTGAATGCAACCTCTCCCAATGTATATGGGAACAAACAAAGGACCACATTTTCTCATTAAATCTATATCTGATTGCATATATCTTTGAAAACCTTGATGTGACCCTTAGTTGTCCATGTGTCTCTATAGATGACCTTGGGAATAAGTTCTCAAGGTTCTTGGGAAGGTCATTGAGTGGGCCTTGCAAATTGATTGGTGAATCTAATGTGTTTGCAAAGATGGCCATTAGAGGATTAGGGGGAACAATAGGTGCAGGTAAGTTTTGAGGTGGAACTAAAGAAGTTGATGAATTTGGAATGGAAGTGGTAGAATTCTTGGTAACCTTTTATCATTGCAAGGCTTACGAAAATGACTAAGTTCTAGGAACTCCTATCCACCGGGTGAAGACTTAAAGCTCATTGAAATGAAGATGGTGGATCAGGATCTTCAAGTTTATGGTTATTCAAGAAAAGTGCACCTCTAAAGAGTGCACTTGCATACCTTCTGACAGTGACAGACTTGGAAAATTTTCTAAATGTCTAAAAATTACATAATTTTAAAATAGCAACCTAGATTTTTGGGTAGAATGGTTATAGGTCACTTTTGTTGAGCTATCATTTTGTACGATGTTGAATGATAGAGATATTTTTGAATCTCTCTCTTGAAAAGCTAATCAATGACCAACTCCAAGGTTCTAGATGGTTGTTTTTCAACCTATTGGGTAACTCAATTGAAGATAAATGTGTAAGTTCATGAGGAGGCCTTTCTTGGTACAAACCAATTTGCACACCTATTGTTGAAATGTAACCACAAAAGATATATTTTTGTATATGATGAATGCAATTACATAAATTCCTATTTTAACCAATTATTTTAAAATAAAATAAAAAATATAGAGTAACAAGATATTTTAAGAAAATTACTAAAAGGGAAATTCCTAACGGACATAAGCCAAAGTAACAACACATATGCAAAGCAAATTATAAAAAGGATCTGGTAGGAAACCAATGAAATTATGAGCAATACTTCCTCAACTCCACTAATGCAATCATCGATGGGAACTTCAATAATAACCAAAATATGTTTCATCTTTCAAAAAAAAATGAGGCTATGAAAAGTGAGCTCACACCAAACAAAATGATATGCAAGAACAAAAGAGGATCCTTTCTCCAATTTGTCACAATAGAGGAATTTTTTTACATAAAGAAAAAACAAGAACTAAAAGATCGCACAATCATAACAACACAATAAAACTATTGGCTTCATTATTATTTGTGAACATACATTCACAATAATAACACATTGTAGAAAGAATTGCTACACTCAAAATGAGAGCACCAATAACATATATTATTGCATCAAAATAATGGCCTAGAGTACATATTACATCCATGTATTTAAAAGAAAACATCTCCTCTCTTTGTGTTAGGAGTGAGAGCTCTTCAAATGCAAACTCATGCTAAAAACTAATAAAATAAAGCTAATTACATACAAAGTGACTCTAAATGGTGCTAAGTAGGTCTCTAACCTTATTTATATCAATTAATGGGTGCATGAACCTTTACATGACTTAAAAGAACAAAATAATTAGAAGATAAGAAGATAGAAGTTCTAAGATGATCTAGGAGTCTCTAGGAGCTCAAAAAGTAGAAGCTTGGCCTTCTCTAGGCATTTCTAGGAGTTGAACTATCGTCAAAGTGTGTTTCTAATGCATGGAATGCTCTAAAATAGCAATTGGTAGTTAACTGTTGGTGCACTACTTCTTCTTCAAACTATTAATGCACCTCTTAGAAAAACACACTTGTGCACCTTGCTAATAGGTTTCCAAAAAATCCAAAAAAGTCTTCTAAGTATCAAAACTAAATTTCTAGCATCTAGGTTTTCTTCCCTTTTATACCAAAATGATGTCTAGATGTTTTCCCTTGATTTTTTCTATTATCTCCACTACCTCGCTAGCCTCCAATAAATTTAATGAATCATACTTATTCTTAACTGTTGGATACAATTGTCTAATTGTGTGTTGTCTTTGATGTTACACAAATGTCATATCAGTTGTCAGTTTGTGCTTACCAAGCTCACTTGGTCAGCAAGATAGTTTTTCTTGTCTATCAAGCATTCCTTGAAATTACTCTATGAAGACAATGTCTACCAAGCTCACTCAAGCATTGAATGGAATTATAGCAGGAAGCAGTGTTAACCGAGTTCTCATGGTTAGTGAAGGAAAGTTGGATAGAGTTAGTATTAACCAAGTTCACTTGATTGCCAAAGGATTTTTCAAGTTTGCAGTGTTAACCAAGCTTCTATTGGTTAACATAGGAAATCATTTCAGGACCGGTGTTTAATGAGCAAGGTTAGCCAATAAAGGATTTTTTTGATTTGGGATATGAAGTTTAATTATTTCAAATATTGATTCTAGCCAACTATGGAAATGTTTATTGGTCATTGTAATTTGTAATTGACCTGACTTGATAATCTAAATGATATAAATATAAGGTCAAGTTGAGATTCTAATGTATGGAGAGTATGCAAGTGTATTGATTGATTAAGAAGGAAAGTGTGTGAGCAAACCTAAATGATGGTTAGATATCCTTATGGAGTAGCAAAGAAATATTTGATCAAGAAGGATCTAGTATGAAGCAGAATAGAGATCTATAACCAGAAATTTAGTTGCAACTCAATTAGGTCATTTCATTGTTACTCTCTTACCATTATAGCAGTGATCTAAAAATCTCTTAATAGAGTTGGTTTAACAGCCAAATGTAAACCCTCTAACAAGGTGACAGTTCCATTGAATTGTTTTAAGACCTCTTGCAAGGCCACTCCTAACAGGGTGATTAAATTCTCTAACAAGGTCACACCTAACAGTGTGTTTTGTAACCTTTGACCAGGTTGGCTCCTAATAGTGCTCACTTTAGAAGAGTGAAAACATTAACCAGTTACATCAGTGGTTTTTCCCATGTTGGGTTTCCACATTAAATCCTGGTGTCTCATGTGTTCATGTTATTTCTTTTATGCTTGCAAGTTAATCATTGTGAATGTTTAAGATTAGTTAAGAGTAAATTACACTGCCTTTATTGAGTTATAGCATTTTCTATGTGTTTACCAAATAATAGAAGAAATCAGTTTTATTGTTAACATCCAAGGGATCTAAAATATTTTTTTGGTAACTGATTCACTCCCCACCCCTTAGTTACTCCATCTATATTTCCAACATTAACTACTTGCTCACTTCTATCATAGTTTCCACAAAATCTTCAAGCTTGATTTCTAGTTCCAACAATACTTCTTTAGTTTTCAATGCTTGTCATACATCATCTTCTGATGAAGCATTTTCAAATATTTCTCTAAATTTTTGAACTATTGATTTCATTGAGGAAAGCTTGGTCTTTGACTCATCTTCAAAAACAACAAGGCTAGCAGCAATATAGTACTTTTCTACTTTCAAAAATTACTCTTCAGCTTTATCTTTTATCTATTAGATTCCTTCATGCAATCCCTCCATAACCTTATTCCTTGATGATATCTTTTCTATCCAATCATCTAGCTTATCTAGCTCCTTTACTAAGTATATCTCCATCAACGTCTGGTACTTTTGTCACTTTATAGAGATAAGTGCTTGTAGATCATTAGCCCAGGTATGCATTTCATCAATCAACCCAAAATATTGGTTTATAATGGAAACCAACTTGTCAGCATTAGAATAGATATTGTGCAATAGGTTCAAATTGCCTTATATTATTTACACACCTCTTTCTTCAGAACTATGACAACATTGCTAACATGCATCCAAAAATGAATCTATATGTTCTGATGCCTACTTCCTTTCAAGTACAACTCCAAGAGTGATCTTAGGATTATCCAAGTCTATAGGTCCCACAACTTCATTTAGGTAGCCTCTTAATAGTTTGTTCTTATTTTGCAACATTATCAACTCTTACTCATCATGATGCATGTGTCTAAACACTTTCTTGAGGCCTATAGTGATCAAAACTTTTCTCATATCCATTGTGGGCATTCCCAATATCACCTCCTTCATTTGGTAATCCTTTGGAGTGAGTTCTCCAATGTCAGCATGAGGAGGAGGAATGGCAATATGTGTTAGAAGGTCCTAGTCTTAATTCTTCATGATGAAGGGAAGTGTCCTAGCATCACCCTTGGGTGGCTTAGGCCTCTTTATCGCTTTTATCAACTCTATCATTTGCTCCTCTTTTGCTAGTTCCATCTGCTTTTTTTGTCAAAACATGACCTCCTTCTTTAACCACGATGGTGTAGTCCCCAATGGTGACATGTATTTAGCTGAAGAAGTTGGTTCTGAAGTAGGTTTTTTTCCCTTATTACTCCTCTCTAGATTCTTCTCATGTCAAGGGAGTTCTTCAGAGGGATTTTATGAGCTATGTTGGGCTAAGGATCTAGTCTCTATACGTAGAGGAGCTTGTTGAAATTCTTCTACTATTTTCCCTCTTCAAATACTTCATTAGCATGCAACTATTGATATTATCCTTTCTTTGTGTTTTGAATTTCTTTTTATGTTTGATTCATCAAATGAGGTGGAGCTATTAACCCTTTATCCATTATTGTGGTCATCTCATGTGCTAGTGGTAAAGGAATGTCGAGAGGTCCTTGAGGTAGAGAAGGAAATTGATTCCAATCCTCTCCTAATGGCACATTTATAGGAGTATCCCTTATGAAATAAAAATCTTAGAGGTCAAAAATGTTGGCTCCTTCACCCTCCATTTCTACTATCCATTTATATTGTTCATCTTTTGAGGTTTCTACCTGGATAGGCTCCCTAGGGGCAAATGGAGGTGTTTGAGTAGATCTTTTCCTTCTCTCCTCCTTTGTCATCTTAGTTGAGCAAGTTCTTTTATTCAAGGGGACAAATTCAATTTGTTCCCCTTCTTCCTCATCCTCTACTTCAAGAATGGTTTTTCAAAGCTATGGTAAGGGAGTGCTCTTCTTCTTCAATTTCCTCCTATGAGTAAGAATGCAAATGTGAATATGAATGTGGATGTGAATGTTAAATTTATAAATGCAATAGAATAAGATAAAATTGAAAAGGTCATAACAAGAAGTAGAAAAGACATATCTATCACAAAAAGGTGATCAATACACTAAGGAATCTCTATCAGCAAACTTAGTTGCAAATTAGAGATATATTGCTTTATCCTAATAGGTGAACTAGTCAAAATCCTTTAGCAAGGTAGACCTAATAGTCTTTCGTAAATTTCTTTATCGAGTACATACTTCATTTTATGTTTGTAAATCCTCTCACAAGGTGGACCTAGCAGTCCTAATTGCTCCTAATAGGGTAGATCATTATTAGCGATCAATGTAAGCCTTAATAGGCCAACTTTATGTTGCAATACTAAAGTTTGTGGGCATCATCCCCACCCCAATTTTAATTTCTATTTGGAAGGTTTTTGGGTCACCAAATCTTCATGTAAAAGTGTTATGGATACTTTCATGTTTTTATTTTCTCATGCATGCAATTAGATTAGATGTGATGAATTAAGTGCTAATTGAATTATTAAAGTTGTAGAAGTTGTTGATTCACCCCTCCCCTCTCAGTAACTTAGCATAGTCTTGAATATTTTCAACAATTGGTATCAGAGCTTAGTGGTTCTCAGGAGAAAGTTTAACAGCTTGAGCAAAGATCAAGGATATGGAGATATTTAGACTTGAAAAACCTATTGACAATGAAAAGTTGGATCTGGAAATGGCCATTGCCCAACTCAAGAAAGCTAAGGAGCAACTTTCCCAATCCCCAAAAAGAAGAAAGGAACTTGAAAATCAAATAAATGATCATTTTTACATTGAAGAAAGAATTGAAGAATTTCACCCTTTAAGAAGCTTAGATGAAGAAAATGATGCAATCAAGGAACTCATAGAGAAAAATGGTTCCCTATAAGAAGAAGTACAAAATCTGAAAAAGAGAACAAGAAATTCAGTTGGTAAGGTTATGTGAAGTCTTGGAAAAAAGAAACAAGATAAAAGAAGAAATGGATGGAAGAAACAATGAAATTCAAAACCAATCCCTTCAATAAGTAGACCTTATTGATCAGCTCTCCAATGCAAATGAGGAAATCATGAGCATAAGATTTGAAAATAGAATGAGGAATGATCTAAATTCTAAAAGGCAAATCAATAAAGAATAAAAAATGATCTAAAATCTAAAAAATAAATCAATGAAATATTGAGGAATGATCTAAACTTTGAGAAGCAAATCAATGAGGGAATGATGAAATCTCAAGCAGACATGGATCAACTAAATGAGAAAAACTTCTATAAGCAAAAAGGAAAAGTAAAAATTTGATACAAAGAAGAAGGTGAATCCTCCAAACAAGGTGCCCAAAAGAATCAAAGGCCTACTTGCAATCACTATGGTAAGATAGGTCATACATCAAACAAATGTTGGAGTAATGGAAAAGAAAAATTCAATGAAAACTGCTACAATTGCAATCAACATGGTCATAGGGCTAATGAATACAAGGAGAAATCAAGATTTGAAGGCAATTGTCATAAATGTAAGAAACACAGACACAAGGCATCAAAATGCAAAACCAAGACATTGAATCCTGTAGAGAAAATTGTGAAAGCAATATTTGGTTGGGACTACAATATCTGGTGTAGATGTCATTACTATGGAGAATTTAGACACATTGGTATGAATTGTGTTAAACATCATATGAGGAAAAGAGATACTACCAAAAGATGTTTCATTTGTATAGAACTTGGTCATCTTGCCAAGAATTGTATGAATACTAGTAAAATTGAAGATGAGAAGAAGCCAAAGGTTGATAACATCCAAAAGTACATGAGATAGAAATGGATTCCTAATTCTACTAAGGATATTGGTCCAAGCAATGATGGTCAAGTTACTCAAGAATTGGGTGACTCTACCATTTCTAATTAAGTTCCCAAGGAAGAACTAGAACTAGGCTATCAAAGAAGACATCTGAACTAGTTCTAGTTAAAAGGTGATAAAGAATCAAATCTATATACAAGATACAAAGGGATGACTGAGGAAGATCGATATCAGTTATTACCGAGTTACCTTCTCTGCCAAGTAAGGTTAGGTCATAGACTTTACCAAGCAAGGTTGGGAGTAACAAAGGCACTTATGGTTACTGAGTCATAAAGATGTCACTGAGTAATCAATGCTATGTAGTGGATGATAGTCTGTCAACATATCTATTTTTGTACCAAGCATTAATGGAAAAGCTTTAACAAAAGGCATGGAATCAAATTCATTTATTACTATGAAATTTCAAGAGCTATTGTAAAGAGCTATTTTCAGTGCAATCAAAGTGACTTGAGTGAATTTCCTACAAAAAAATTTCAAAGTTCTCTCAAGCCACTGAGCAAAAATGCTATCCAGTAGTAGCAAGGTCAAAAGAGGATCTGACATGTTAGTTCGAAGAGTTGAATGGAAAGCATCAGATTTCAAGCTCATGCCCACGGTTGTTGAAACCCTAGACCCAAGAAGAGCTCAATCCCAAATCCCTCCTAAGGTACTTTTTGTTAATGACATTCATACTCATTTCAAATGTGTTATTCAAGAAATTAGTACTCTAGAAATGGACAAAACCCTAGGTCAGTTATGTGTTCATGGAACCCTAAAACCTGAGCATCAACATCTGGAAGTAAAAGGATTGACTCATATCCCCCATTTGCCCCAAAAATTTCATATTAAATGGATTAGGTTTATCCTTAGCCAGGTGCATAATAGATAGCTATGGTTAGAACAACCTATTCTAATAACAAAGAAGATGATTCATCAAATCACTGGCCTCCCCATGCTAGCCAAAGCCAAAATGATGAAAACCCTAGGTTGGGTGGAGTTGGAGAATAAAGCCCTAGCCGAATGGGATGGAAGAGGTATGAAAATCAGCAATGTTATAGATGCAAAATTGAAATTTGGAATTCATATTATTGTGTATAAGATATACAGTTCAAGTTGTCTTAATAGTGTGTCATGTGAAGTCATGGATTTGGCATATAAAGTGGTTAAGAACAACTTTTCATATGACTTTGTTGACCTATTGTTGAGGCAATTCAATAAAAACATGGAAATTATTAGAACATCAAAGAACAACCCATGCAAATTTGGTTCATTGTTAACCTACCTATTCTTTTATGTACAGAAGTTCTTACCTTCTAAAGGCATTGTAGTCTGGAGAAAAGATATGCCTATGCCTTACCAAATAAATGAATATATTATAGAAATGGGTGAGAACTATGCCAATAGGTTCAATATTCCAAAGAAGTTAGTTGAAGATTATAAGGATGATGTATGCTTCATGGTGGACAATGACAAGGTATATATCTAGGCAATTAAGCCTAGAGTTGTGTGGGTAAAACCTCTTGGCTATGAGGTAAACATTGATGAAACGAAGGATATCATTGAAGTCCTTTTTAATGAACCTATTGATCCCAAGGCCCCTCATTTTGGAAGTAATGATGAAGCTAAGGCTAGAATAGAGCTAGAAATAAAGCTCCCACGGGTAGTTAACAAAGGAAAGAGAAGGATAACAAAGCTAAAATCAAGTGCATCTCTTTTGTTAACCAAGGAAAAAGGTGAGGATGTAGAAGAAGTAGAGGATGAGGAAGAATCTAAGAAAGAAGAAAAACCTTTGAAGAAAAAGGGTAAGGTGATCATCACCGAACCTGCAAAGTCATCTACTGCAGTCTTCACAAGGAGGTCATGAAAGAAAGGAAGTGACATTGTATTTAGTAAAACTCCACCCACCTTTTGAGATAGGCTAAACCAATTGGAACAAGGAGTAGGAACAACAAACTTTAAATCATTAAAATATGAGATCAAGGCTGAGGCTGAGCAAAAGCAAGTTGAAGACCTGGTGCTGAACAAAATGGGTAAGTGGAAGTACTCACTAGACTAGATTACTTCTCAAGTCTCTAGTGAATTACTAGAGAAGATAAAGCCAAGATGGGATTTTTCTATGCAAACAGTCAAAGATATATATGCACAAATCTTGAGGTAGTTACTACTGAACATATCAGATGCTAAGGTGAAAGAGTCATTAAAGAAAAACTAACTCTTAGGTTTAATACTTGTTTGGTTTTGATCAAAGAGATTGAGCATGTTGTTAGAAATGCTACAAAAACTTGAAAAAATATCTATCATCTTCATAAACCAAGTGAATTTCCAGTTGAAGTAAAGGATGATGAAAAAGAAGAAGATAAGGAGAAAGATGAGGAAGAAGATGCTAAAGAAGTGACTCACTTTGATAATGAAAAAGATGAAGAGGATCAAGGTCCAAAAGCTACCAAGGAAGAAAAGTGAGATGATGAGGAAACTGACCCAATCATGATAGTTGCAGCAATCATTTCCTCTCTTCCTCACTCCCCAAGCAAACCATTGACTACATCAAGTATGGAGATAGCTTTAGCAAGTTTTATTGTGACCACCAGTGATATATCAAATGTCCAATCACTCTTTGCCTCTACTCAACTTAGTACGTCATTGATAGAAGTAACTTCTACTTTATCTACCAAGCTGAAAACTCCTTCTTCATCAACTGAGTTGGCATCATCAACTATGGATACATTGGCTACTTTGGTTTTGAGAACATCAGTGGTAAGCTCTCCAATTTTGTGTACTTCAGTTTTGGATTCTACAATTTTGACTTCATCAATTTTAGATTCTTCAAGTATTTCTATAAGTATTCCATCAGTTAGTAGAGTATCAATTTGTACTGCAAGTCCAAGTATGTCTACTATTGTTTCCATTCTGGATACAAAAGAAATAAGTGCAAGGATAGTTGAACCTAAGGTTCAACTAAGTACAAAATTTTTGGGGAAAGGAAAAGAAATAAAGGAAGACATAGATTTAGATGAAGAAATTGTAATTCCCAAATGGGATATTTACAATCTTTCTACAGACCAAATGTGAACTCCTCTAGAAAAAGGCCAAATAGCAAAGATTAAGAGAGGAAAGAGATAGAGAGTATAAGATAATATAAGATGCCAAGAACATTTTGACCAAGGCAATAGGAATTGACATTGATTTCTCTCAACCTATTTTGTATCAACTAGCAGAAGTAGTCCAAAAATTCAATGAGGACACCATGGTCAAGATAAGCTAGTTGAAAAGGCTGAAAAGAAATTTAATAATAAAGTGTTGGAGCACATTGCATAGCAAATAATCATTTATCAAATTGAGCTTTCTACAATTTTGGTCAATCTTGAGGTGTCCTATTCAAATGTGTCATCACTTTTTTGGAAACTATGTGATGTCCCTAAGTATACAAAGGAAATAAAGGATAAATTGTCCAAAATTTATATAGATCTGAAGGCAACTGCTCAACAACTGCAACTTGACCCTAGTTCAAGCTCTACACATTTCAAGAAAATCAGATTTTTGTCAGACATGCAAGCTAAATTGTTAAGAGAAGAAGCAAGGATCCACTCAAAATTGATTGACATAAAAAATATGATCCTTCCAGTCATGGATGCTATGCAAAAACATATTGTACATTCAAAGACTCTAATCCATGATAATAACTTCTCTGTTGCAGATCATATGATTGAACTATCAGCAGAGGTGCAAATTGCACTACATACATGTAAGGTCTTGCAAGAAAGTTGGGATAAAACCTTTGCAATCATTCTCAAGGTACATTCTAAATTCTTATCCCATTTTGATGTTTCTATGTAAATAAGTTAGAATAAATCTTTGGCATTACTATCAAAAAGAGGGAGAAAAGTTACGTTGGAGAAATGTTACATGTACATGAGAGAAAAGTTATATTGAAGGAAAGCTATATATAGAGAGACACATAGTATGTGGGAGAAATATGCTATGGTGGAGAACTACTCTGTATATACCTTACAAAGATCAATTTTGAAAAATCTCAAAAATATAGTATACTCTATTGAGCTAGTATCACGTGGCAATGAATAAAAGGTATTCAGTTTGGCTAATAAGTGTTTTTGTCACTAATGCCAAAGCGGGAGATTGTTGACATATAAGTCAAGTTTTTAATTAGTGACACACACTTATTCAAACTCTATATAGCTACCAAGCTCATTGATTAGTTTGTAGCATTTGCCATATAATTTAGTAGCCACCAAGTTCTACAGTTGCTACCGAGTCTATTGGACTAATTTCAGTGATTACCAAGCAAATTTAGTTAGTGTGAAGTCCAGCAGTTTAAACCGAGCATTTCAATGTATACCAAGTTCTTAGTTCATGTGATGTGAAGCCAGTGTTAACTAAGCTACTTTATGCTAACCAAGTGATTCAGTGTTTGTCGAGTTGCACAATATCTACCTAGTCACCAGTGCAAAACATGTTCAAGACTACTTGAAAGTGATCAGTATGGAATGAGCTTCTACATCTACCAAGTGCATGATGATGTTGAGTATTGATAGTGGATGTCGTGTATCAAAGCCTCACCGAGTCATTCTTCAGAACCTGAGCATCTTCATGTTGGCCAACTTTGTAATATTTGTGTTAACTTCTATCATGACCAACTTTGTAATTTTGTAATTTGGATTGGTATATATATGTAATGTATTGTATCATGTCCAATTAGTAAGAATGAAAATGTGAATATGAATATAGATATGAAAGTTAAAGTTATAAATGTAGCAGAATAAGAGTGAATTGAAAAGGCCATAACAAGGAGTAGTAGAGACATATATATCATAGAAAGGTGATCAATACACTAAGGAATCTCTATTAGCAAACTCAGTTTTAAATTAGAGATCTACTACTTCATCTTAACAAGTGAACTAGTCAAAATCCTTTAACAAGGTAGACCTAATAGTCTTTCATAAATCTCTTAACTGCGTACATATTTCATTGTATGTGTGTAAATCCTCTCACAAAGTGGACCTAGCAGTCCTAATTGCTCCTAATAGGGCAGATCATCAGAAGTGATAAATGTAAGCCTTAACAAGCCAACTTTATGCTACAGTACTAAAGTTTGTGGGTATCATCCCCACCCTTGTTTTACTTTCCATTTGGAAGGTTTTTGGGTCACCAAATCTTTGTGTCAAAGTGTTATGGATGCTTTCATGTTTTTAGTTTCTCATGCATGCAATTAGATCAGATGTGATGAATTAAGCGCTAATTGAATTATTAAAGTTTTAGAAGTTACTGATTCACCCCTCCCCTCTTAGTAACTTAGCATAGTCTTGAACATTTCCAACAAGATGTCATGTAGAAGTGTGCAATAGTCTTGACCAAGATCAGTTGTTCATACAGATTGTCACATAGGATGATAGCCCAATCAATAGGCATCTTAACTACTCTAATGCTCTCAATGAAGTGTACCATCCAGGTCTCTAGGTTTCCTTCCTTGGGAAGACCCATAGCTCTACTAAGGAGATAAATTGAATACCTAATATCATCTTTCATGTACCCCCAGGTCATATCCACCTTTCTACTCTCTTGCCCATGGGTGTCCTATCAATTAAGAATGTGGATTGTACCGATTCCTTGGCCTCTTTCGCATTTTCCCTATATCATCTATTGAGACCTTCATTATCTAGACATATTGGTCTACCCTTGAGAGGTGGAAAATGTACTCTATGTTCTTTGGCCTGTATTCAAGGACTATCTCTCCTATGACACTCTTCATGACCTTCTCATCTAGCACATAATTTTGGGCCAGTATCATAATTAATGTGGAGGATTGGATTGATGTAGGGTGTGAAGTGTCATTCACTAACCCACTCTAGATAAGAACTGACACCATCACTGATCATTCCTTAGGTTTATTATAGAGTGTCAAGAAAGTGTTCTAGTTAATGTGTCCTAGTTTCGTGTCTCGGATCTCTCTGTGTTTATCCTAGAATCTAGAATTCTTTAGAACTCCTTGGTATATGCTACAAGTTTAAGTGCCATTTTTTCCACCATAGAGGATGATGATGATGTCATGATATCTTCACAAAAGAGGAGAACATTATTAATCTAATGTCAGAAGATCAAAATGGGACTCAACTAGTGCTCGGACTGATGAAACAAACTGAGTAAAACTAGCTAAACAATGAAAACTTGCCAAGACCCCTAAAATGTTTTTTTATACACTAGCTCTTTTGAAATTCTAGTCATGTTTGTTATTAGTGACATAAACTTATTCAAATTGTGAGTTCATACTGAGCATATTTTACAGTTGACAGTGTTCACCGAGCATTTCAATGTATGTTGAGTTTACCCATGTAAATCAAGTTGTGCAGTGTTTACTGAGTTTGCAATTGATGTAATGTGAGTCTAGTGTTGACTGAGCTACTTAGTGTTAACCAAGGGACTCAATTTATATTGATCTTGAGGTGATAGTGTTTACCAAGCTGTGTAGTGTAAATCAAGTGATTCAATTTATATGTTGAGTTTCATAGTATTCACTGAGTCACCAGTGCAAACCAAGTTCAAGACTACTTGAAAGTGATTAGTATGGACCGAGCTTCTACATATACTGAGTGCATGATGATTCCGAGCATTGACAGAGGATGTCATATATCATAACCTCGCCGAGTCAGTCTTTAGAACCTGAGTTTCTACACTTTGACCAACTTTGTAATATTTTGTGTAAACTTGTATTGTGGCTAACTTTGTAATTGTGTAATTAGATTGATATATATGTAATGTATTATATCACATCCAAAGTATGTATGGAATCGAAGAGAAGAAACTTAATCATCAGAGAAGAGCTAAAGAGTGAATTACAAAGGCTATAGCAGTATAAGGAGCAGCAAAGATTCATCTATCATAGCAAGGTAATTTGTACACTCAGAGAAATCTCATTCAACAAACCAAGTTACAGATTAGAGATTAGCTATTATTTCATCCTAATAGGTGAATTAGTCAAATCCTTTAACAAGGTAGACCTAATAGTCTTATATGAATCTCTTCACTGAGTGTATACTTCATTTTATGTTTATAAATCCTTTTGCAAGGTGGACCTAGCGGTTCTTATTGCTCCTAACAAGGTAGATCATCAGAAGTGATCATTGTAAGCCTTAACATGCCAACTTTATACTACAATACTAAAGCTTGTGGGTATCATCCCCACCCCAATTTTACTTTATATTTGGAAGGTTTATGGGTCACTATATCTTATGTTAAAATGTTGTGTATACTTTTATTTTTTGAGTTTCTCATGTATACAATTAGATCAGAATTCATATAAAGAATTAATTGCTAATTGGGATAAAAGTTTTAGATGTTACTAATTGACCCCTCCCCTCTTAGTAACTTATCTTGTCATAATATTTCCAATGATTGGTATTAGAGCATCGTGGTTCTCAGTGAAAATTTTAACAACTTGAGCATAGATCAAAGGCAATGGAGATATTCATACTTGACAAGGCTATCAACAATGAGAAGCTAGATTTGGAATTGGCCATTGGACAATTCAAGAAATTAAAAGAGCAACTCTCCCAATCCCTAAAAAGAAGAAAATATCTTTTAATCCAGATGAATGATTCACTCTACATTGAAGAAAGAATTGAAGACAGTTGTTGAAGCAATCAAAGAACTACTGGAAAAGAATAATATTATCCAAGAAGAAGTAAGAAAACTAAGAAGAGAGAAAGAAAATTAGTCAATAAGGTTGTGAGAAGTCAGGGAAGAGAAAAACAAGATAAGAGAAGAGATAGAAGGAAAGAGTAATGAAATTCAGCACCTATCCCTTCAACATGGAGACTTCATTAAGCAGCTCACTAATGCAAATGAAGAAATCATGAACTTAAGATCAGAAAATGAAAGATTGTAGAATGATCTAAACATTGAAATGCAGACCAATGAAAGAATGTTGAAATCCCAAGCAAACATGAATCAGTTGAGTGAAAAAAGCCACTTTAGACAAAAAGGAAAATTAGGAATTAGATATAGTAAAGAAGGAGAATCATCCAAGCAAGGAGCTCAAAGTAACTAGAAACCTACTTGTAATCATTGTGGTAAGATAGGTCATACTTCAAACAAATGTTGGAGCAATAGGAAAGCAAAATTCAATGTAAAATGCTACAATTGTAATCAGCATGGTCATAGAGCAAATGAATGCAAGGAGAAACCAAAATTGAAGGCAAATGTCACAAATGTAAGAAGCATGGGCACAAGTCATTAGAATGCAAAACCAAAATATAAATAAAGTAGAACAAATTATGAAAGCTATATTCGGTTGGGACTATAACACCTAGTGTAGATTTCATTACTTTGGAGAATTTGGTCACATTGGAATGAATTGTGTAAAACATCACATGAGGAAAAGAGATAATACCAAAAGATGTTTTATCTATATAAAACTTGGTCAAATAGTCAAGAACTGTATGAATTCTAAAAGAATAGAAAATGAAAAGAAGAAAAAAGCTGATAACATCAAAAAATAAATGAGACAACAATGGGTTCCAAAGTCTATCAAGAATACAAGTCCAAGCAATGATGATCAAGTCACTCAAGAATTGGGTGACTCCACTATTTCCACTTGATTTCTCAAAGGAAAAATGGAACTAGGCTACCAAAGAAGACATCTAAATAAATTCCAATTATTGGAACAAAAGATCCATATCAGCATTCAAGATGTGAAAGGGATCACCAAGTAAAAGGTACCAGTTACTACCGAGTTATCTTACTTACTGAGTGAGGTTAGGTCACAGACTCTAACAAGCAAGGTTGCGAGTAATTAAGTTTTATATGGATATTGAATGATGGAAGATTCTACCAAGTAATAAATGCAAGCAAAGTGGATGACAATCTATCAAATTCATCTAACATTTGTACCAAGCATTTACGATAAAAATTTGATAAAAGGAATGAAATTGAAGTCATTTTTACCATGAATTTTCCAAAGCAAATTGTGTAGAGAAATCTTCAAGAGCATTCAAGCGATTTGAGTGAATTGTTACCAAAAGTTTCAAATTCTCTCAAACCCTACCAAGTGAAGATGGCAGAAACCAACAACAAAGCAAAGAAAAGCAAGGGTTAGACATGTTAGTTCATGGTGTAGAATGGAAGGCACTAGATTTTAAGCTCACTCTTGCATTCAACTGGAGCACAGTCATAAATCCCTCCCAAGGTACTATTGATCAATGATATCTATTCTCATTTTAAATGTGTGATTAAAGATATTGGTATACTTGAAATAGATGAATGTTTAAAGGAATTATGTGTTGATGGAATTTGGAAACCTAATCACCAACATCTCGAAGCCAAAGGATTAACCCATATTCCTCACATGCCTCGTGATTTCCAAGTGAAGTGGATTAGGTATATCCTTAGTCATTGCATAATGGACAATTGTTGTTAGAAAAACCAATCTTGATAATCAAGAAGATGATCCATGGGATCATTCATCTCCCAATGTTGGTTAAAGTTAAAATGACAAAAACCCTAGGTTAGGTCAAACTGGAGAAGAAAACCCTAGCCAAGTAGGATGGTAGGGGAATGAAAATTAGTAGTGTCATTGACATGGAATTGAAGTTTGATATTCATTTAATTGCACACAAGATCTATATTTTGAGTAGGTTGAATAATGTGTCATATGAAGTAGTTAACCTAGCATACAAAGTAGTCAAGAATAACCTTTCTCCTGACCTTTTCAAGCTATTATTGAATCAATTCAACAAGAACATGGAGAGCATTAGGACATCAAAGAACAATCCATGTAAATTTGGCTCACTTTTGACATGCTTATTCTTTTACATTCAAAAATTATTTCCATTAAAAGGTACTATTGTATTGAGGAAAGATGTGCCAGTACTCTATTAGATTAATGAATACATCACTGAGATGGGAGAAAATTACACTAGTATTATGGATAACTATTTTGATGCATTCAAAGAGAAAATGAATAATAGATACTAAATCCCCAATAAACTAGTTGAAAATTATAAGGATGATGTATTATTTATGGTGGATAGTGATAAGGTATACATTTAGGTAGTTAGGCCTAGAATTGCATGGTTAAAACCACTAGGATATGAGGTAAAAATTAATGAAACAAAAGATATTATTGAGGCACTGATAAATGAACCAGTTGACCCTAAGGCTACATATTTTGGTACATGTGATGAGGCTAAGGCCAGAATAGAACTGGAGATCAAGCTCCCTCAAGTAGTTAGCAAAGGCAAGAAAAGGATTACCAAGTTAAAAACAAGTTCTACTCTCTTGTTAATCGAGGGAAAAGGTGAAGATGAAGAAGCATAGGATGAAGAATCAAAGGAAGGGGAACCACGAAAGAAAAAGGGCAAGGTAATCATTACTAAGCCTGCTAAAACATCCATTGTAGTATTCACCAGGAGATCCTCTATAAAGAAAGTAGATAAAGAAGGGGGAGACATAATTTTCAAGAGGTCTCCACCCACATTTGAAGAAAGGATGAAGGAGCTGGAATCGAGTTCTGAGATAACAAATTTCAAAGCATTAAAATATGAAACTAGAATAGCTGATGAGCAAATGCAAATTGAGGATATTCTAATATCTAAAATGGGCAAATAGAAATACTCTCCTAACTAGCTCACTCAGCAAATTCCAAATGCATTAATGAACAATATCAAGCCAATATGGGAACATGCAATGCAAACTAAAAAGGACTTTCATGAGTAGACCCTAAGGAAACTTATGCCAAACCTAAGTGATGAAGAAGTGAAAGAATATTTAAGGAAAAATGAAGAAAAATTGACTTTAAGATTCAACACTTATCTTACTTTGTTAAAAAAATAGAGCATGTTGTAAAGAATGCAACAAATACATGGAAAAATATCTATCTTCTTCACAAACCAAGTGATTTTCCATTTAGCATAAGTGATAAAGATGATGATGATGATCAAGAAAAGGATGAAGAGATAAATGATTAAGAAGTAACACATTTTGATAATGAGGATGATGAAGAGGAACAAGAGCAAGAGGCTACCAAGGAAGGAACTCAAGATTTTGAGGAAACTAACCTAATCAAGATTTTTGTAGTAGTTATTATCTCACTTCCTCACTCTCCAAGAAAAATAGTGATAGCATCAAGCATGGAGATAGACTCAATAGGATTGATTGTGTCTAGCACTACAAACACAAATATTCAATCAATTTTTGCACTAGTTCAGCTTAGCACATCATTGATTGAAGTACCAAGTAGTTCATCTTCCGAGTTCAGACTCTTCTCTCTTCAATAGTTTTGAATACATTAGCTTTGGATACATAAATTTTGGCTTTAACAGTACTTCTACTAGTATTTCTATAGTAAGTACAATATCAATTTTTACAACAAGCCCTACAATTTCAACTATTGTTACCATTCCAAGTTCACAAGCAATAAGTGCAAGGAAAGTTGATACCAAGCCTCAATCGAGCACAAAATTTTTGGGTAAAGGAAAAGAAAAGGAGGAGGATGTAGACCTTGATGAGGAAATTATGATTCCTAATTGGAATATTTCAAAACTCAATCTTGATCAAATGTAGACCTTTGGAGAATTAATCCAAAAGAAAGCCAAGTAGCAAAGGCTAAGAGAGGAAACAGATAAAGAATTTAAAAATCATTGAAGATGCCAAGAATATTTTGGTAGAAGCTATAGGTATAGAGGTAGACTCTTCTCAACTAGTTTTGTATCAGTTGGTAGAAGTAGTCCAAAAGTATAATGAAGATCTAGATGGACAAGACAAATTATTACAAAAAGTAGAGAAAAAGTTTGAAAATAAGGTCTTAGAAATTATTGCTCAAAAGATTTCCATTTACCAAGTAGAGTTATCTACTATTTTGAGTTCTCTGGAAACTTCTTGTACTAATGTAACTTTACTTTTTGGTAACT
The DNA here is from genome assembly GCA_028749045.1 of Cupressus sempervirens. NCBI lineage: Eukaryota > Viridiplantae > Streptophyta > Pinopsida > Cupressales > Cupressaceae > Cupressus > Cupressus sempervirens. The sequence goes on along the minus strand of CM053786.1, from coordinate 290,264,714 downwards.
TATGTGATATTTCAAGTTTTACAAAGGAAATAAAAGACAAATTGTCTAAGATTGATGAAGAACTTAAGGCAAGTTCCAAGAAATTGCAACTTGACCCAAGGTCCCCTACCCATTTTAACAAGATCAGATTTTTGACAAATATATAGGCAAAATTTCTTAGAGAAGAGACCATAATCAAATCTACATTAGTAGATATTCAAAATATGATTCTCCCTAACATGGATGCACTAAAAAATCATATCACATATTTAAAAACACTCATCCATGATAATAATTTCTCTACTGCAAACCATATGATTGAACTATCAGCAAAAGTGTAGGTGGCATTGCACACAAGTAGGGTCTTGCAAGAGAATTGGGACAAGACCTTAGCACTCATATTGAAGGTACATTTAGATTTCTTGTCTCATTTTGGCATTACTATGTAAATACATATAGTATAAATATTTTTCATTAATGTCAAAAAAGGGGGAGAAGATATAAGATGATATAAAGGGGAGAAACTATAAAAGTCATAAGGAGAAAAATGTAAAATCATTTTACCATTGCCTTAATTGATCCTTGCACTTCATTACAAAACTATAACTTGACCTTTTCCTTAGGTACTTTTGTTGCATCTTGTTGATTAAATCCTCTTCATCAATCAACTAAATGATAGTACTTGGATCTTATAAGCAATTGTCATTCTAGCAAATAGCAGATTTAACATCAGTGAGAAAACAATGATTGAAAACATTCTTTATCAACAATCTCCCTCTTGGCAAACAATCTTTCTTCTTCAATAGTGATCTTTTCAATTAGATTTCCAACAAATTATTGGTAAACTCCAATATTTTGTACATATTAGGTTGGATATTACACATATTATTGGAACCATTGCAAGCAAAATTCAAATCCAAAAGAAACACACATGACTATTGTCAAAAGGATATTCAAATATCTTAAAGGGACTGAAGATTTTGGATTATGGTATAAATAAGATGGTGAATTTACTCTTGAATTATATAATGATGTTGATTGGGCTAGTAATGTTGATGATAGAAAAAGCACAAGTGGTGGAGCATTTTTTTTTAGGAGAAAGATTAATAACATGGTTGAGCAAGAAATAGAGCTGCATTTCACAATCTATTATTGAAGCTGAGTATGTTTTTGCTACAATTAATTGTTCTAATATTATTTGAATTAAGTAATTTTTGGAAGTAATGCAAGAGGAGATAACCTATCCTATTAGTCTTTATTGTGATCAAACTAGTGCAATAAATATATCAAAGAATCTAGTGTTTTATGCAAAAACAAAGCATATGTCAATCAAGTATTACTAGTTAAGGGAGAAAGTACAAGAGAAATAATTAAGGCTCAAATATGTAAATTCTAAGGAGAAAATTGAAAACATATTTACTAATTTGTTGCCTCAGGATCCTTTCGAGTATCTAAGAAGTAAGTTGTGGGTTCTTCCCCTATCCAAAATTCACTAAGTGAAGATGTATGTTGCATCAATTTATGGATAAATAGAAATAACTTTGTGGAGTTGATGCAAAAGTTCACACTTTAGGAGTAGTTCTAAAGTTGTGAAAATTATTGTAATGAAACAAATTTAAATAATGCATGCAAGGTACAAGGTATAACTAAAAGGTTTTATAAGTTTCACATTAGAACTTATAGTTACCTTTGGCATTATTGTCAAAGAGGGAGAGAATAAGTAAATGTGGAGAAAATAACCAAAGGCAGAGAATATATAGAGAGAATGACTAAGGAGAATCAAGATTTTTATGAAGATAAAGAGAATTAGGAATGAGTATGAAATGCCAAATGGGGAGTTGATACAAAAGAATGAAGAAATTGTTGAAAAGAAAGAGAACATGTCCTAAGCGGGGAAGTGTTGAAGATTAATATTTTTGAGATATAGATTGAGTACACCTAATGATGAAATATATTGTAGAGAACCTGAATGGAGTCAAAAATTTGCACAGTTGTATTATTTTCAATGCATACATTTAATTGTCTTATGTAATTTTTTTAATGTAAAATCATATGTTTATGTGTTGCCATCAATGCCAAAGGGGGAGATTATTTTCCCCATCTGATGATGTAATTGATAATGTTATGAATGTATGTGAAAGAGTCATATTAGTTGTTATGTTTTCATTGATGTCAAAGTCTTAATTGGCTAGACATTATGATAATTTAGTAGAGTGCCATATCATTTGATTGATGAAGAGGATTTGAAGAAAGAATGATGATGATAGAGTTGATAAGTATGGTATTCAATAAGCACTTGAATGATTTGGACAGTGATAATGTAATACTTGTTTGAATATTTTACAATCATGTAATCATGAAATGTAATAATAAAGTGTATATATTTTCCAAGCTATGCAAGATATACCAAGTGACAAGGTTAAAGTAGTTCAGTATTTCTTGAACTACCGATGTATAAACTTAGCGTTCGATAAATAGGAAGTTAAATTTGAGTTTTAATCAAGTGATTCATGTATTAACTGAGCGATGTATTTCTTGAGTGAAATGTAATTTTTATCAAGTATGAACTAGAAGAACTATTGGAAACTTACAATTGGAACAATTTTTGTTTTGTCATTGATGTCAAATCTATTAATAAGATATATTGCTACGTAATCTAAATGTCATATCTATTTGATTGATGAAGAGGATTTGAGAATTTTCTCATAATAATAGCACCTAGAGGAAAGGTTGAGTTATTAAAAGGAATTTATAATGGATATTTGATTAGATAGACTTTGATAAAGAAAAGTAATTGTTTATGTTAAGAAAGTTAAGCCAAGTCTAGCAGAAGAATAAAATGCTAAGGAATGTCGAGTAATGAAAGTGTTAACCGAGCTATTGTTAGTACTAAGAAAAAATAGTGTTGATCAAGCATTAGTATCAACCAAGCAAGTTATTTGATGTTGAGCCAAAAAAATTTACACTGACCATGTATTCAAGTAATGACTAAGTGTCAGCATTTGGAGATTGTCGAGTGACAATAAGAGAATGAATTCAAAGAAATCGTAAGATCAAGTCAACTCAGTTGATTTGTTGGAAGATGTAAAAATGTTGAAGATAATATTGATGAGTTGGATCATTAAATTCAAGGAAAAGATTAGGTAAAGACCTAATAGATGGATTCTTGAAAAGTTTCTAGAGGAAGATCAAGAAGATAGGTAGATACGTTGAATCGATTTGAACCTTATCATAAAATCTAAGATCTACAGTGGATGTAGAATATGGAAAAGTAAAAATTGCTTATTTAAAGAGTTATAGAGCTAAACATTTTGTGTATTTTGTGTGAATGTGTGAGCTAGTATGTGAAGAGAGACATATAGAGCAAGGTTGATCAAAGACACACAAAGAGTGTGAGTGGATGCTAAGCTAATAGAGATAGCTTACAGATATGATATTATTATTGATAAGTACATTAGAGAAAAAGTCTTAAGTATTGATGAGAAGAATGGACTGATTGCTTGAAGGGTGTCCAAGAAAATGAAAGATCAAAGATGTCAGTGGAAGGATTATCAGTAAACCAGCACAAGGACCGAACAAAGATCTAAACTAGAAAAAGGGAATTGTAATCACACAAATCAAACCTACTATTTTCTTTCTTATCATTATAAATAGTTTGTTTTGAAATATTTTTAATGGAGGTTGACCTAATAGTCATTTGAAGACTTAATTGTTTGTGTAAATCCTACAATTAGGTGACATTCTAAATGGAATTATCAAAGTCCTCTTACAAGGCCACTTCTAATAGGGTGATTAGATCCTCTAACCAAGTCACATTTAATAGTGTGTTAACCTTTAATAGGGTTGGCTCTTAACAGAGCTCACTTCAAAAGAGTGAAAAAGAGTAACATGTTGCTCATGGTTTTTCCCAAATTGGGTTTCCACATAAAATTCTAGTGTCAAAACTGTGATGAATGTTTTATGTATGTTTACATTTGATAATATTTTTATTATGCAATGCAAGTTATGTTTATGATAGTTTTATAGTAGTGACCAAGCAATAGTAGGATAAGCAAGACAATGAAGTGTTTACTGTTTGATTGTTCAAGTGGTACATATTGATCTTGAGTAACTAATTCACACCCCCCCCCCCCCCTAGTATTCTAAATATTTCTAACAAGAATGGATAAGAATGATGAGATTTGAGGCCAACTTATGATGAAAATAAAGAATATTCAAGAAGTATAAAGGAAAAAGTCAAAGTTGGCTACAAGATATACTGCTGGAAAAATACAATAAAGATCTAGTGATGGACATTTAAATGAGATAAGGATGAGCACAAAGTTAAATGAAAGCTCTATTTTTCAAGTGACTAAATACATTAAATCTGAGATCTATGGATGTGGTTAAGTGGCAAAACTTGGAAGAATCTACAAGTAGAGAAATTACTATTTAAGGAGATTTTTTAGAAATCTTTTGGTTGTTGGATGAATGGATGAAAATTATTAAAGGAGAAGAGAAAGGAAAGAAGCAAGGTGAATCAAGCAGAGTAGAAGGAAGGTCAAGCAAACTTAGAACAAAGTGAAAGTGTGAAGAAATGAATTAGCCAAGCAAAGTTTAGAGAAAGAAGAAGATAAAGCAGAACTAAGATCTGAAAAAGCAAGGTAGTGCTAAATCTTACATATCATTTGATTGTTAATTTCTTACCATTGTAGTAGAAAAATTGCTTGATTGAGTCGACCTAACAAGTCTGTCAAATCCTATATTATAACATAGATTAGTGATTTTTGTAAGTCCTTTAAAGAAGGTCATTCTTTAGACAAGATAAAGGAGTGATAAGGTCTGGATGATCTTTATGTTAAAACCCTCTAACCAGGTCACACTAAAAATGTGCATCTAACATTTAACAAGGTTGCTCCTGGCAGAGCTCACTTTAGAAGAGTAAAACTATTTGGTTTGTCGATCCCAGGTGGTTTTTCCCTTTCAAGGTTTCCACATTAAATCATGGTATCAAATGTGTGATTATTTTCATGTTGCAATTTGTTTTTTATGATATTTACTCAATATTGAAACTTGGTAATAGTAAGGTAAAAGCTAAGCTATATGTTTTATACTCAGTAATAACAGAAATAGTGAGATAATAATTAGAAGTAATTGATTACAAGCATGAATTGTGAAGTTGAATGAGATCATTAAGTTATTTTTGTTGATGTTTATGAAGTTTGAATTGGTACTGAGGTGTTTGAAAGGCATGTAGGATAACTAGACATAACTGATTCACCACCCCCCCCCCCCCCCCCCCCCCCAAGTTATCTAACATGATTCTCTACTAATAGAGATAGAAAAGAAGAGGAATTGTTGATCAAGAGAAATTTAGGGATGAAAATAAGAAAGTATGGGTAAAGAAAGAAGAAAAAATTACTACAATGGGTGTCCCTTTATCCTCCATCTTAGGGGATTAATCCTCTAAGTAAGAAAGTAACTATTTGTTGAGGGACTTAGAATTTCATTGATTAATCTATCAGTTCCTTAGATTGCTTGAGCTACAATGCGTATTGGAATAGCTAGATACATTTGTGATAATAGCTACATAACACAATAATTGAGATAAAACCAACATATGTGACTGTAACATTTGACAACTATAATAGCCCATCATGGGATGAAAAAATACCAATACAACCAATAATTTGCCTCATTTTTTACTATAAAATTTAATACAAGAAATACTTTAAAAAATTTAATACAAGAAATACTTTAAAAAATTTACTAAGTATTTAGAACCAAATACTTACTGACTTGCCACATTGATTTTCACTACAAGAAAAAATAGAAATGACTTCCATTACAAAGGGAATACAACAAGGTTAAAGAACCTTGATTGCTCACCATTGCATGTCTTCTAGAATGGTCACTATAATATCTCTAACACATTGTAAAGGTGATTGGCTCATACCCAATATGGGTAAAGTCAAATGACAAGGAATCATTATGTCATCTTGTGTAGAGGTAAGATGGGATCAATCACCCTAACACGTTTAGAACAGGTAAGATCGAGATCCACCCCTTGGATTAGGTTAGATTGATACAAGAGAAAGTATCAATGCAAACCTAATAGCCAAAAGAATGCATAACTCATATTTATTTCCCTTTCACCTCTACCTTAAGAGGATTTATGCTAGAAGATATGCACTATAGAGATGAGATATGAAGATGTGCCAAAATAATGAAGCATATAGAAATGAAAGAGAGGAAGATAAAATATCTTGTGAGATATAAACCTGAAAATGGGATGTTGAATGATGTTGGAAGCTATTGTAACCAAACATCTAGTCTAAAATATGTGAGGTAGGTAAAACCTAGAAATCTTTCAATGATCTGTAAGGGGAAAACTAGTGCATTAAAGGTGAATTAGTGCATCAGGGGTGCAGTGCAACCCTGATTGACCATGAGCGATGTTGATTCTAACTTTTTGGTTTTGAAGAAAGATGAAAAGAGTATCCAAATCTATAACACGTTTGTCAATTTGATATCTAAAACCTACAAAATAAAGGGATTGTTTGTTTTTTGTTGGGGGGGTTGCCTTAATCAAACCCAAGTTTAGGATTTAACCTTGAATTGAAATGATTGAAATAGAATGCTAGCAAGTAGTAATGATAGATCTAACATGAAGTAATGTAAATCTATGAATATGGTCTTGAATTTGGAATGTAATCAAGTATGTGGATGCAATAGCTTTGACTCAACTTCAAAAACCTTAGAGAGGAAATCAAAGTAAAACCAAAACCTTCTTGAATGTATGTGCTTAAAATTTGTCTTTATAGATATTGAAAGGATGGATATAGAAGATGCAACAAAGGATCTTGAATGTATGAAGGGGGGTCTTGAATGTTGAAAATGCAATAGAAGATTTAAAATAAACTCCTTCAATGGCTTGAATGTATAATAATTGATCTCCAATGGAGGAAAGCTTGAATGCATGAAGAACTTGAAATTTTGAGATATTGAACTTGAATATGAGGTTTTTCTATTGTAGATATCATGATGTGAAAGATGGAGCAAATGGAAGGGTTTATATTGAGATTGAAACTAACTAACTCTCATAGGCCAACTGTCCTAGAAATTAACACCTGAACATCCCAAAACATGAGACCTAAAGAGGGGGGGCCAAAATTGGGCCTTATCAAGATTGTATTACACCCTTGAAACATCAAGGACACATTACACCCCTAATTTTTGGGTGTACAAACCCTAGGGACAATTTTGGGACCCCAAAATAGGTCCTAGAATCTAGAAATCATGTCTGAATTCTAAGGAAATCTCATTTTATTTCCAAAGGTAGATTCCAAGTGAAAAGGAAGGACCTAGGGGGAATAGATCTTACACTAAGCTTATCTCTATGAAAATAGGAACTTAAAGAGGATCTATTGGGTTTTACCCCAATTCCACCTAGGAGAAAGGACAGAAAAGGGAAGAAGAAATGAAAGAGAGAGGGATATCAATAATATATCATTAAATAGGTGCTAAACCTTCATTAAATTGAATTGCTTCCAATTTAAGATAGTACACATCTATCTAGGAAGAATCGTATAAAGAATTCGAATAGAACCATCACACTATTCTCAACAAGAATTCAAACTGGTGAATGGCTAAAGCAACACATCTACAAAGATAATGTCTCACCTATAACTACACTACAAAAAAAGGTAATCCATTTATGAAAAATTATTTCAATAATATTCATACTGAAAATATGGTATTGTATTATTCTTGATTACCTAATAGTGACTACAACAAATAAAATACTAAGTATAAGCTCTTTTAGATTAGGTAACTATGCACTCTCATTTAGCCAAATTACTCATTTCACCGCTATACAAAGAAAGAAAGGGAGAAATAGAAGGTTTACTGCATGTCTCAAAAAAAAGGTACATTACCACACCACATTAATGCCTCCTAAAAATTTAAAAATACATAAATTCAAAATTATTAGAATGATTTTTAGAAAAAACATTTTTGAGATGATTGAAAAAAAGTAACTCAACAACCAGTAGTACAAAAAGGCATGATTGAGAATGATGGGATACCAAACGCAATGATCCCATGTTTATAATAGTCTACTCATTCCAAATACAACAAATCAAGGGATACAAAGGAAGCATAACAAAGGTTTCCTAAGTATGGGAAAATATTGACATAGTATTCATACCAACAAGCTTGTATATTTTAGGCTCTTTTATTACCTATTTGTTACTAGACTGTTAATCAACTACTAATTTGAATCTCCTATGGATCAAATTGACAAAAAAAGGGAAATATTGGAGATCTATTTTTTACCTTTGAAAAGTGAGGTCTATGTCCTTTACACTTAAAGGTCTACTAAAAATTTACAAAAACAAAAGTTATAATGGAATTCATTTGTTTCCAATGTAGTTACAGCTTGACATAGTTTACAAAAAAATTAAACAACACTAATTGAAAGAATTTAACTTTCCCATAATTCAACATCAATTGGGATGGTCATAAAACCTCAAAAATTTCCCAAAATGAAAAGAATAAAAGGTATAGTTTTCTTCATGAACACAAATAAGTATATTTTGTGACCACGTTAATGCTTATTTAATATTTCAAATTCATTTTGAGAAATAGGATAATTTGAATAAGACTATTAAAAAAAAGGCATTATCAAACATGAGAAAAAAATATTGCTTCTCATTGGTGGAATAAATGGATATGAGTTGGAAAAGTTGAATCTATCACAAAAAAACCATCAAATTTATTCAAAAATAAGGATTCAAAACTAAGAATTGACTGCTATAATATTTCCTACAATTATAGTTCAGAACTAGAGGGGAATCAATTCCACTCATTTCCATGATTAGGACAATAGAGATAATAGGGGAAGAGGAATAGGGAAAGGATTTGGTAGAGGAGGAGGTTTTAGTGGAACCTTATTTCACTATGGAGAAGAAGGTCATAAGGCATTTAAAGGTCCCCAATGTCAAGGAAGGATAGATAGGAAAACTGAAGGCTAGGTCAGAGTTTCACATGTGGATGAAGATGAAAAATCATCACTAAAAGAGGAGAAGTCCTAAGTAACAAAAGAGTCATGATGAGTGGTGAGAATGAACCTAATCAAAGGAGGAACTTGTTTTGCACCAAGTGCAAGTGTCAAGATAAGTGTTGTCATGTGATTATTGATGGTGGAAGTATTGATAGTTTGGTGTCAGGAAAGATAATTTAAGCTCAAAAGATAAATAATGTCCATACCGTATTGTTGGGGTGCGAGATGACCACAAGGTCATGATTCATGAACGATGTCTAATGAAGTCCAAGATTGGAAGCTACTAGGATGAGGTGCTATGTGATATTATACCTATGGACATATGTAATATGTTGTTGGGTAGGGCATATGAGTTTGATAGACATGTTGTACATGATGATCATTCGAATGAAGTCATTAAAGGATAAAGAAGAAAAGGTATGTAGGACTACCAAAATATGTTTTGTTGATGGAAAGAAGTTCTTAGAGTACATGAGGCATAGGCATATTTATTTTTTTATAATTAAAAGAGATGGTAAAGAAGTAGAAGAGGTGCCTGCAAAAGTTACAAATTTGTTGGATGAGTTTCTAAATATTTTATTTGATAATGTGCCTGATGGATTACCTCTATTGAGGAAGATAAGGCTATTGGATACAATTCTTCAATTGTGTGTTGTCTTTGATGTTACACAAATGTTATATCAATTATCAAACAAAGTCTACCGAGCTCAAATGGTTAGCAAAGTGAATTATAGAGTTTACCGAGCATTTCTAGAAGTTGCACTGTAGAAATAGTTTCTACCAAGTTCACTCGGGTGATAAAGAATTTTATGACAAAAGTTAGTTTCTATCGAGCTCACAAGGTCAGCGAAGGAAAATTAGTGTCTACCGAGTTCACTCAGTCTCCAAAGGATTTTGCAGAGTTTGCAATGTTTACCGAGCTTCACTTGGTTAACACTAGAAATCATTTCTAGAGCAGTGTTTACTAGGCAGGGTTGGCCAATGAAGGATTTCATTGTTTTGGGAAATAAAGTTTATTTGTTTCATGTAATGTTATTAGCCAACTGATGTATTGTTTATTGGTAAATGTAACTTTTAAATGAGTCGACTTAACAATTTGTAATGTATAAATAAGAGGTCAAGTTGTGAATTCAAAAGTATGAATGAATAAATGAGCAAGTATGCAAGTGAGATAATTGTGTGAAGAGGAAGTGTGAGCGAATTTTTGAAGAAGGATCAGATATCCTTAAGAAGCAGCAGAGTTGTATCTAATCAGTGAGGATCTATTGAAGCAGAATAGAGATCTATAATAACAAAGATCAGTTGCATCTCATTCATGTCACTTATTGTTACTTTCTTACCATTGTAATAGTAATTCCTAAATCTCTTAATAGAGTTGGTCTAATAGCCATTTTGTAAATCCTCTAACAAGGTGGATAGTTCTATTGAATTGTTCTAAAAGTCCTCTAGCAAGGCCACTCCTAGCAGGATGATTAAATCCTCTAACATGGTCACACCTAACAGTGTGTTTTGTAATCTTTAACAGGGTTGGCTCCTAACAAAGCTCACTTCAGAAGAGTGAAAATTGGTAGCTAGTTACTTGGTGGTTTTTCCCATATTGGGTTTCCAAGTTAAATCTAGTGTCTCTTGTGTTCATGTTATTTCTTTTTCATGCATATTAATAATTGTATATGCTTAAAGATCAATAACAAGTTAATCAACCAAATTACAGCATTTTTCTATGTGGTGACTGAGTGATAATAGTAACTAGTTATTTAAGACATCTAAGGGATCTGTGGATTTTTTTTTGTGGTAATTGATTCACCCCCCCTCTTAGTTACTTCATATATATTTCCAACAAAAGAATTGCATCAAATGACACCAGAAGAACATCAAGAGTTGAATAGATAAGTGTATGAGTAATTGCAAAAAGGGTTTATTTGAGAAAGTCCAAGTCCATGTGCACAAAGAAGAATAGAGAATGGAGGATGTTTACAGATTCTCAAGATATCAACAAGATCATAATCAAGTACATATTTCTATTATCATGGATGGATGATATTTATGTACTTTTTGAGTGAGACTATGTGTTTAACAAAGATAGATCCGAAGAGTGGGTACCATCATATTTGGATCAGAGAAGGAGATGAATGGAACACTACCTTCAAGATAAGGGAAGGACTGTATGGGTGCTTAGCCATTCCTTTTGGGATAACCAATGCATCAATAACTTTCATGTGGCTCATGAATGAGATACCAAAGTAATATTTGGGTAAGTTTTTCGATGTTTACCTACATAATATTTTGATCTTAGTAAGACATTGGAGAACCATATAATGTGTATTCATAAGGTGTTTGAGAAGTTGACGGAAGAAAAGTTGTTGATAAATTTGAAGAAGCAGTTGGTGAAATTTGGGATTCATAGTTTCAACAAAAGGTCTAAAATGAAACTTGAGAAAGAGATGGCTATCCTGGAATGGCATATTCCAATGAGCACTATGGAGGTAAGATATTTTTAGAGTTTGGATATCTTTTATAGAAATTTTATTAGAGGCTTTGACAATATTTATGGACCCTTGATTGAAACAATAGGATGGGATAGAAAAGAGTTTAAGTGGATTGTAGGAGCACATAAGAGTTTCAATTTGTTGAAACAAAAATTTATAGAACAACCATTTTTAGCACTTCTAGATTTTAACAAGGTTTTTCAAGTAGATTGTGAGGCTATTGGTATTGCAATAGGAGTTGTTTTGAGCCAAGAAGGTAGACTTGTTTCTTATTTTAGTGAGAAGTTGAATGATGCAAAAATGAAGTATTTTATTTATGATCAAGAATTGTGTGCTATAGTTCTAGCTTTGGAGAAGTGGGGAAACATTCTTCCTAAGGATTTTATTTTGTATATTGGTCACCAAGCTTTGCAATATCTAAATAGTCAAGGAAAATTAAACTAAAGGCATTCGAAATAGGTTGATTTTTTGTAGAGTTATACATTTACTTTTAGCATAGGAGTTAGAAGTATAAGAGAGTTACATATACTCTTAGTAGGAGAAAAAAATTTCTAGAAAAGACGCATATTAAGGTGGTTGGGTTAAAGGAACTCACAAGTTTTTATTCGATGGATCCTAATTTTGGTGAAGCTTGGAAAGATTTTACAGGACCTATTACACTTCACATGATGAAGTGGTTGAATTTCATAATCCAAAATGGTATATTATTCAAAGGAAGTTGATTGTTCTATGAGGGATAATCTCATCAAGGTGAAGCATAGTGAAGGATTTTCTAGACATTTTGTTAGAGATAAAACCATTACTTTGGTTGATGAGAACTTGATGGTTTTCCATTGACATAATAAAGGACATGATATGAAAGGTAAAGATAAAACTTTATGGACTAATGAAAGCACTTAGAGCTTGCTATGTGAGGTTGGATAAGAAATTGGTAAACATGGGACTCAAGAAAGACCATTCAAATAATAGTATGTACTTAAGAGTTCATTTAGATGGCTTCTTGATTATTGACGTATTTGTGGATGATATTATTTTTGGAGAAATTGATGAAATGAATTATAAATATTATAATGGAATGAAAGGAGAATATGAGATGTCTATCATAGGTGATATGAAGTACTTTTGGGTAACTCAAACAAAAGATGGCATTATTATATCTCAAACTAAGTACCTTAGGGAATAGTTGGTAAGATTTGGTATGGAAAATTCTAAACTAGTTGCAACACCTATGGTAATAGGATGTGAGTTGACTAATAGTGATGATTCCACTAGGATATTTCAAACAAGATATATATCAATGTTTGGTGGCTTACAATATTTGACTCATATTAGACCTAATATTGCTAATGAAGTTGGAATTGTAGCTAGGTATCAAGAAGATCCTAAGAAATTATATCTTGCAGTAGTAAAAAGAATATTTAGATAGTTGAAGGGAACTTTGGAATATGGTTTGTGGTATAATAGATCTAATGACTTTACATTGTATTCCTATACTGGTGTTGAGTTGAGTTAGAAATGTAGATATCAAGAAATGCGCCAATGGGGGAGCATTTTTTCTTCGAGGAAGATTGGTATCATGGTTAAGAAAGAAACAAGATTGCATTTCTCATTCTATAGCTCAAGTAGAGTATGTAGTAGAAACAAACAATTATAATTAGAAAATATGGATGAAATATATGTTAAAGGATATATGTATTACATTCTTTGAACCTATTATTATGCATTGTGACTATTCAAGTACAATTAATATGTCAAAGAATCCAATTTTACTCTAAGACTAAGCACATTACAATCGAGTATCATTTTCTAAGAGAAGAAGTCACTAAGAAGGAAATTAGATTGCAATATGTAAGCATAAAAGAAAAGTTACTAGATATATTCACTAAACCATTGTCTAAAGACATTTTTGAGTACCTTAGAGGTATGCTTTAGGTAATTGCCCCACCTTATATAGAAAAATTGATGCAAATTTGAATTAGTCTAGTGTATGAAGAGCATATTTATTCATCTGGACATGATGCTCAATACTACTCCTTAGGGGGAGTGGTTGTATTCTTCAAAGATAATCCTAGAGATCTTATTTAATGATTTTTGGTATATTGATATCTTTGGTTGTAGATTGCTTTGATCCTATTGGCCTAATTTTTCACTTGCCTACAATCTTGTTAAAATCTATGAAAATTAGGAAGAACTATGTCTAAAATGCTTAGGGTTTCTAAAAGTTATGTTAGCCCTCATGGAAAAACCCTAGGAAAATTTTTTTTTGTTTTTTCATTTGAGTTCATTTGAAATACATTTACCTTTTTGATGCAAGATCGTCCTCAATGTAAGAGCAATCTTGCATCACCCAAAAATATTTTATTTTTAGTCTTTTCTATTTTGATGAGGACTAGTAGACAGTGTGGTTACTATTTATGGGAGCTTGCTATTTTTAGTAAGTTTTTCATACAAGATCAGAATATTCTCATTTTCTACATGAAGGTTCATTTTAGAGTTGTAAACTTGCCATAAAAATCTCATTGCTCCAGCTTAACTCTCAGAGAAGTTAATGCAGATTTTTGATAGAAAATTTGTAGAAAAATCTTTAGGCTTACCATTGGAGGCCTTAGAGTTCTTGGATGAGGTTTAAAACTCAATTGAAGGGCACTTGCACCACTCCATGTCTATAGATCAAGAGTTGGTGTTTCTAAAAAGTGGTTATAATAGCCAATCAAAGCAATGGTTTGAAAGTTATGGCCTTCCGAAGATGGGCTCCCCAAAATTTCTAAAATAATTATCAAAGATGTATTTGGCCAACTCTATATGTATTGTTAAGGTCTATTGACTCTAGATTAAGTTCCAATGTCTAGAACCTTCCCAAGCAGCATAAAATTGCCTATTTAATAAAGGCTCAAACATTGTCTAGGACAGCTCTAGGTGATAATTCACAGCTTATCTTGTAGATTACTATAATGAAGGCACCCATGTGGGTTAGCATAATATACTTGTGAAATCTATAATTTTTCATTTGTGGTGCAAATGAGAAGTCCATATTTTATTATTTTTATTTATTGTTGTTTCTTTGTTTCAATTATAGTTTATGGTATTAAGAGGGGCACTCGTTATCAAGTGGTATCAGAGCTAGAGTTCTTGAGAGTGTGAGCAGATCATTGAGTGTGAGGTAGTTCACACCAAGACCATGGTTTGGGCTGAGTGTGTAGATAGATCATTGATTGTGAGATAGTTTGTACTATTGTTTCAGTGGAAGCATGAAAAAAATGCCTCCATGAAGAGAGTGTGGTAGACGAGTTGCAGGTGTTACACCTAAGGGTTTCTGAGCCCTCCAAAGACAAATGCAAGCATTGGAAGAACAAATACGTAGAGGAATAAATCTTCCTATAAGAGATGAAAGTGAGGATGAGGAAGAAGTAGAAGAAAATGTTGAACCAGAGGAAGAGAGGCTTTTTAGGGCCATCTCCAAGATTGGAAAAAGACCTAAGTTTGAGGTTCCCACATTTTCAAGAAATCTTAATCCAGAGGAGCTGATCAGTTGGATCAATGAATTGGAGGAGCACTTTGAGTATGAAGATATTGATGATCCTGATAGGGTCAATTTTGTGAAGACAAAACTAAAGGGACATGCAAAGATCTGGTGGTAATAGGTTTTGTTGGAGCCAAATAGAAAGGGAAAGGACAAAATCACTAGATGGGATCAAATGATAGCAAAACTAAAGTGATAATTTTTTCCCATGGACGATGAGCTTGATCTATTGAAGAAGATGTAAGGGATGAAGCAAGTGAGAAAATCTATTCAGAGTATACTGAAGAGTTCTACCAAGCTCTCATTAGAACCGTCCATGCAAAAGCTGATAAGGAGAAAGTCACATGTTACCTTAATGGGTTATGGCCAAGCATTCAAGATGAGATGAGTCTTGTTCAAGTGACCAGTATTAAGGAGGCGTACTATTTTTCCCTAAGGGTTGAGGAGAAACTAAGCAAGAATTTTGATAACAAGAATATTGGAAGAGGTTGCGGTGGAAGATCTGACAGATGATCTTATGGAGGTCATAATGATGATTTAAAGAAAAAGGATAAGGCTAGAAGTAGCAACTAGAACCAGAGGAGAAATAAGTCCAATCATTTTCATGATGAGAATAATAGAGATTAGTGAAGAAGAGGTAGAGAACAAGGATCTAGAAGAAGAGGCTTCCATCGAAAATGTTTTCACTATGGAGAAGAAGGGCATAGAGCATTTGAATGTTCCTAGTGCCAAGGAAGAATAGATCAAAGAACAAAAGGCCAAGCCAAAGTTGCACATATTTATAAGTGTTGTGATGTGATCGTTGATGGTGGAAGTACTGACAATCTAGTGTCATAAACAATGGTCTCAAAGTTGAAGCTAAGAGGTAGAAACACCCACATCCATTCTATATTGCTTGGGTGCAAGATGACCACAAGGTCATGGTCAATGAGCAGTGCTCAGTGAAGTTCAAGATTGGAAGCTACCAGGATGGGGTACTATGTGATATCATACCTATGGACATACGTCATATGTTTCTAGGTAGGTTGTGGCAGTTTGACAAGCATGTTGTACATGATGGATGAGAAAATACGTACACTCTGAAAAAGGATGGAGTGAAACATAACTTGAAGCCATTGAAGGATAAAGAAGAAAAGGTATGTAGTACTGCCAAAATATTTTTTGTTGATGGAAAAGAGTTTGTCAAAGGTATGAAGTGTGAGCATATGTATTTTGCTATAATTCTAAAAGATAGTAAAGAAGAAGTAGAGGAGGTACTTGCAGAAGTTACAGATATGTTGGGAGAGTTTTCTAATATTGTATCAGATAATGTACCTGATAGATTGCCCCCAATAAGGAAGATCAGTCACCAAATGGATTTGGTTCCGAGAGCCAGATTGCCAAACAAGACAGTGTATAAAATGAAATCAACAGAAAGTGAAGAGTTGAACAGACAAGTTCATGAGTTGTTACAGAAGGGGTTGATTCAAGAGATTTTGAGTCAATGTGTTGTACCAACCATATTAGCACCAAAGAAGAATGGAGAATGGAGGATGTGTACAAATTCTTATGCTATCAACAAGATCACAATCAAGTACAAATTACCATTACCAAGGATGGATGATATTATGGATTGTTTGAGTGGACTTGAGTATTTCACAAAGATAGATTTGAAGAGTGGATACCATCAAATTCATATTAGAGAAGGTGATGAGTGGAAGACTGATTTCAAGACAAAAGAAGGACTGTACAAGTGGTTGGTCATGCCTTTTGGGCTAACTAATGTGCAAACAACTTTCATGAGGCTCATGAATGAGGTATTGAATGAGTTTTTGGGTAAGTTTGTCATTGTTTACCTAGATGATATCTTGATCTTTAGTAAGACATTGGAGGAGCATTTGATTTATATTTGCAAGGTGTTTGATAAGTTGAGGGAAGAAAAGTTGTTGATAAACCAGAAGAAGTGCAGTTTTGTAAACAAGTTGGTGTACATGGGATTTGTAGTCTTAGCAGAAGGTCTAAAAATGGAGCAGAGAAAGTGAAGGCTATTCTTGAATGGCTTATTCCAAGGAGTGGGATAAAGGTAAGATATTTACATGGACTAGCTAGTTTTTATAGAAAGTTCATAAGAAGTTTTAGCAGTATTTGTGGACCCTTGACTAAAACAATAAGAGCGGATAGGAAAGACTTTAAGTGGATTGTAGGAGTAGATAAGAGTTTTAATCTGTTGAAACAGAAAGTTATTGAGTAGCCTATTTTAGCACTTCTTGATTTTAACAAGGTGTTTCAAGTAGATTGTGATGCTAGTGGTACTACAATAGGAGTTGTTATGAGCCAAGAAGGTAGACCTATTGCTTATTTTAGTGAGAAATTGAATGATGTAAAAAAGAAAATATTATGTTTATGATCAAGAATTTTATGCTATAGTTCAAGCATTGAAGAAGTGGAGACATTATCTTCTTCCTAAGGATTTTTTTTTTTTATATTAATCATCAAGCTTTGCAATATTTGAATTGTCAAGAAAAATTGAACCAAAGGCATTTGAAGTGGGTTCAGTTTTTGCAGAGTTATACATTTGTTTTGAAACACAAGAGTGAGAAGTCTAAAAAAGTTGTAGATGCTCTTAGTAGGAGACAAATTTTGCTGACAAAAATGTAGATAGAGGTGGTTGGGTTCAAGGAACTCAGTACTTTGTGTTAGAAAATAAAGCTTAGCCTATTTTTTGTTTTTGTCCATATTTTATTAGATAAAGCTTATTTTCTTAGTATGTAAGCTAACTAAGCAATAC
Source organism: Cupressus sempervirens (assembly GCA_028749045.1). NCBI lineage: Eukaryota > Viridiplantae > Streptophyta > Pinopsida > Cupressales > Cupressaceae > Cupressus > Cupressus sempervirens. Next base: position 290,246,919 of record CM053786.1, on the reverse strand, counting down.
TTCTTATTTTTTAAGTATTATTCTTTTTTTTCCTCTAATTTATGCTTTGAGAAGCCTATATTATTGTAATTATTTCATTGTAATTAATGAGAACTTCCATTTTTCATCTTATGTTCTAATTTTTTTCTTTCTACAGCTGCATATTTTTTTCTATCATTCTAGCTAGATTATTTGCTACTTAAGCTAAAATTTTACATGGTATCAAAGCTCATGGCTACTAGAAAGGAGAATGAATTTTTTTGTTTCAATTATTGAAGAAACTTAGAACTTTTGAAGAATGGAAGTCAAAGATTTTGCTTTAGCTCAAAAGTAGAGACTTCCATGGAATAGTAATGGCAACAAAGGTTTAACTGAATTTTTTTGGTCCATCACAAATAGGCCAAGATCGTGCTCTTTTTGCATGGGTCTTGCCTTCATCTTTTTCTTAGTGACACAAAATTTCAATGGAGTTGACATGCCTTTCATTTGAAGATTTTGTTGGGTTTTCTATTGTTCATGTTGATGCTTCCTTGGTTCCATAGTTGATCAGTTTTGTAGACAATTAGCACCTGTATTTTTCAACTAGAAATTTATTTTTTCATGGTTGAGTAGTGTCATTTGGGTCACTCGTATAGATTTATGTGTCATCTACATCCTTAACTGATAGATTTTTTTCATTGTTTGGGGGATTCTATATATATTATTGTCTTATGTATCTTTGATTGATAGATGTTTTTCTTAGTTTTCCATCTACTCATTGTTTTAGTGTCATTGGGGGCACTTATGCAGATTGATCCTCTTTTTCATCCTGGTTTCAAAGGAGGTTTTTTCAACACTATGATAGTTATCATTTGATGTTCATCCACACTTTTCTTCTATCTCAAAAGATGCTTTTCTAACGCATATTTTAGGACTTTTGTTCCTTCTAGGTTTTCCCTCTTTCCTCTTTCCTATTCTTATGCTTTTGTATCCTTAGTTATACTTAAGGGGGGGTGTTAGAAAACTAAGCTTAGCATGTTTTTTTTTTTATCCATTCTTTATTGGATAAATCTTCTTTTCTTAGTATGTAATCTAACTAAGGAATACTTCTATTTTTTTTTGTTTTATTCTTGTTTTTCCTCTACTTTATTCTTTAAGGAAGCCTATATTATTGTAATTATTTCATTGTAATTAATGAGAACTTTCATTTTTCATCTTATCTTCTAAATTTTTTCTTTCTACAGCTGCATATTTTGTTCTATCATCCTAGCTAGATTATTTGTTGGTTAAGCTAAAATTTTACACTTTGTTTCCAAGTGATCCTAATTTTGGTGAAATGTGGAAGGCTTGTACAGAACCTATTACACTTGATAGGACGAAGTGGTTGGATTTCATGATCTAGGATAGTATGTTGTTTAAAGGAAGCCAGTTGTGCATTTCCAGAAGTTCAATGAGAGAGAATCTCATCAAGAAGAAGCATAGTGGAGGATTGGCTAGACATTTTGGCAGAAATAAAACCATAGCTTTGGTTGCTAAGAATTATTACTAGCCATAGTTGTAGCAAGATGTGAAGAAGTTTGTACAGAGTTGTAGAGTATGTCAGATGGTGAAAGGAGTGAAGCAAAATACGAGGTTGTATCAGCCATTATCTATACCAGAGAAACCATGGGAGGATGTTAACATGGAATTTGTTTTTGGATTACCAAGGACATAGTGATTCTATTTTTTTGGTTCTTGATATGTTTTCAAAGATGGCACATTTTATTCCTTGCACAAAGACTAGTGATGTTGTTCATGTGGCATAGTTATTTTTCAGAGAAGTGGTGAGACTACATGGTCTGCCAAAGAGTATAGTTTCAGATCAAGATACAAAATTTGTTGGATTTTTTGGTGTACATTATGGAAGAAATTGAAGACAAAGTTGAAGTTTAATTCATCACATCATCCATAGACTGATGGACAGACAAAATTTGTGAATCGTAGTTTGGTAAACTTGCTGAGATGTTTGGTTAGAGACAAACCAAAAGGATGGTATCTAATTTTACCGCAAGCAGAATTTACATATAATAATTTTGTCAATAGGAGTACTAGTAAATCACCATTCCAAATTGTATATGGGAGTAGTCTGAAAAATGCTTCTAGATTGAAGCAATTGGGTAAAGGAAAGATAAGTAGTGCAGAAGCGGAAGATTTTGCTAAACATTTGAAAAATATCCATGAGGAGGTGAGGAAACACATCATAAAGATGAATACACAATACAAGGTTAAGGTAGATGTGAAAAGGAGGTATAAGCAATTTTAGATTGGAGATGAAGTCATGGTTCATTTAAGAAAGGAGTGTTTTCCAATGGGTACATATAATAAACTAAAGATGAAGAAGTTTGGACGATGCAAGATAGTGAAAAAGGCATGATTCTAGAAATGCTTATGAAGTAGAGTTGCCTATTTAATTGAATATTTCACTAGTATTTAATATTTTAGATTTGGTAATGTATTATGAGGGAGGTGATGGAGATGAAGTTGCAAAAGCATAGTGGAGTACTCCAATAGCTAGTTTGGCTACAAAGGAGATTGAGGAGATACTGGATAGTTGTGTTGGTAAAAGTACTAGGAACAAAACTTATGAGGAATACCTAGTCAAATGGAAAGGGAGGCCAGTAGAGGATTCATCATGGCTAGCAAGGGAGGAGGTTAACCATCTTGGTTTTCTCCTGAACACCTAAAATGTGATTGAGTCACTTGTCAAGTTACCCTAAGTGTATGATGCAGGAGCATCCAAGGTGTAAGAGAAATCTTGCATCACCCAAAAAAAATTTATTTTCAATCTTTTCTAGTTTAATAAGGACTAGTAGATAGGGTGGTTACTATTTATGGGAGCTTCTTATTTTTAGTAAGTTTTTTGTATAAGCTTGTAATGTTCTCATTTTCTACATGAAGGTTCATTTTAGAGTTGTAAGCCTACCATAAAAATAGCATTTCTCGAACTTAAGTATCAGAGAAGTTATTGCATATTTTTAGTAGAAAAATCTTTAGGCTCACCATTGGAGACCTTAGAGTGCCCAGATAAGGTCTAAAAACTCTATAGAAGGGCACTTTCACAAACTCTACAGAAGGGCACTTTCACCCTTCCAAGCCTATAGGTTAGGAGCTGGCATTTTTTAACAGTGGTTATAATAGCCAATCAGAGCAACGGTAAATATTTTCTTTTTAATCTTTTCTATTTTAATAAGGACTGGTAGACAAGGTGGTTACTATTTATGAGAGCTTGCTATTTTTAGTAAGTTTTCATACGAGCTCGAAATGTTCTCATTTTCTACATAAAGGTTCATTTTAGAGTTATAAGCCTACCATAAAAATCTCATTGCTTCGGCTTAAGTATCAAAGAAGTTATTATAGATTTTTGATGTAAAAATTTGCAAAAAATCTTCAAACTCATTGTTGGAGGCCTTAGAGTACCTGTATGAGGTCTAAAAACTCAATCGAGGGGTGTTTGGTCTATAGATCAAGAGCTAGTGTTTTCAAAAAGTGGTTATAATAGCCAATCGGAGCAATGGTTTGAGAGTTATGGCCTTCCGCATGTGGGCTACCTGAAATCTCTAAAATAATTATCAAAGATGTATTTTGCCTACTCTATATGTATTTTAAGGTCTTTCAGCCCTAGATATTAAGTTTCAATGTCTAGATCCTTCCCATGCGGCATAAAATTGCCTATTTAAAAAAGTCTAAATATTGTCTAGGACAACTTTGGGTGATAGTTCGCAGCTTGTCTTACAGATTGTTGTAATGAAGGTGTCCATGTGCATTAGCATATTATACTTGTGAATTCTATAATTTTGCATTTAAGGCACCACTAAGAAGTCCATATTTTGTTCTAGCACTTTTTGTTTCTTTGTTTATGTTATGGTTAATGGTATTAAGGGGGGCACCCTTCATCACTTTTAAAAGGAGATATGTGTAGTGCCTCTCCCATTTGAATTTTGTAAGTCGTCCTGATGGATGCAACCTTGATGATCTTTAGTTGTGATGTGATCGTGATTGTGACCCTGAGTGGTCTACACCATTGAGGTGTTTGGATTTATGTTTCTTTATCAGTTGCATTGTTTATGCTTTTGACTGATCTTTGAGATTATGATGTGATTTTTGGTTCACTGAGGTTTGTGCTAGTGGTTACCAGGATCGATGTGGTATCATGAGGTTGTTCCATGATTACCCTGAGATGTGTGCAGAGATTGCACTATGTTCTTTTACCATGCTACACTAGACTGGGTTCCTGTAGCAGTGGTTAGTCATGTTTATGATTGTGTTTGCTTATGTGTTTTAAATGCCTTTTTAATGCAGAGTAATCAATCATTATTAAATGCTTAAGTAATTAGAATGGATTGTTCTTGTTGGATTATTTGGTTATGTGCTACAAAAATTTACCTTGTTTTATTTTGATCTGAGAGATATCTAGTTATCTGGTATTTGGACATACCTCTGATTTTGTTATATGATGGATTTAATGCTATGGTTTAATACTTCATTCCTGCATTGTTATGCTTTATGTGAACGTGAGTGATGTAAATAGATTATTTTAATATAATTAAATAAATGGTTAAATTAGGTGATTTAATGCATTTATTGCTTCGGCTATGTTATTAAATGCAATTGCACTTGATCGTGTTGTTTAGTGTGCAAGATTATATCCCTGGCAGTGGCACATGGAGTTAGTGATTCAGCCTTTCATATTTTACCAATGTCGTCCTTGTATGGTCGATGTATCCTTTATTAAAATGTTTAATTTAAACCTTTTGTTGATTATTAAATCTGAACTCATTGCATTATGTGATTAGACCAGTAAGCGTGTTTGTGCATTTAGAAGTTCGCATTGTCATGAAAGTTATTAAGGAGATTTATGTGTTTTTGAGTTTTCGGGCTTTTTAATTGATTTATTTTAATTTCTGGCAACTTTTCCATAGATGAATTCCTATTTATAGGAATAGCCTGTTTTCATTTGGGTCGATTCGGGGTTTAACTAGGTTGGCTGGTTATTTGCCCTAATCGATTATTCACTCGAAAAGTGAATAAATATCGAAAGAGGAATTTAATTCCTCACTTCTCACTTTCAAATTGGAAAGTTGGAAGTAAAACCCAAAATCCTCTTCATGAGGATTTACTATTTTGTTTGTTGTGGGAGCTATGGGTGTGGGATCGTTGCGAGGTTGAGCTCGTTGGATCCAGCTCGGGGAAACCTTGGATTGCCATGATTTTCAGCCACTTCTGCGAGCGTTTTATTTTATGGTTCAGATTTCTGTTTTGCCCTTTTGGTTGTGAGGTAGGGCTTTCTTGTTTTATTGTTTCTGCTCTATTTCTGCTTCTATTTTTGGTAGCCGTTTGTTTGGAGGCTGAGAACTAGTGTTCCCCTCCGTTTCTGTATGCTAGTTCTACCCGGTTGGGTGAGTATGAACATTTTCCTATTTTTTTGGGATGAGGGTTTGGGATTTTATGCCATTATGTTGGCCATTTTTGCATACGGTGTCCGATTCTATTTATTTTTGGATTTTTGGGGTTTTTGAACCCAAAGGCCAAATGGGTTTTAATTTTGAAGTTTTCTAAATTTTTGAGGTTTTTACCTCATTTTGCGTGCCGCCCTATTTTCTCGAGTTTTCTTGGCACAATGTGGGTTGTGGACCTAGATGATCTGTTCGAATATCAGTCAGACCACTATTGCACCTTTTGTTGCATTGAGATGCATGTCGCACCCGTACTCCCGACTTTGTGTTCGGTTGAGTGATTTGTTACCTGTTATGGTTTTTGTTGGACCTTTGCTTTTGTTTCATGAACGCTAGGATTCGTGTAGAATCCATACTGTTGAATTGAGGTCGGTTGAGTAAGTTCATGACTTTTGGTCTTCTTGCATCATTGGGATTTGTGTAGAATCCATACACTTGGATTGAAGCCAGTTGAGTGATTTTATGATGTATGGTTTTTTTGGCTTTGGGATTCATGTAGAATCCATCCTTCCTGTGTTTCTTTTGATTGGGTGTTTCTTTGCATTGTGTTCTCATTCCTGTCCTTGTGTTATGATCTTCGTAATCGCCACACATGAGTACATGCGCGTACATTTGTTGGGTGACTTGCAAGGCCCGATCTTCCGTGGATTTGTTGAAAGTTATGATCATTGGGGTTGGGATGGGAGTATGCATGCCCATGGGCACTTGTTGTAGGATGAGCATGGGTAGGGTAGGGTAGCATCTGAAGGGGGCTTCTATCTCGCAGCTCGACGTTCATGGCACCGGAGGTTGACGGAGGATAAGAAGTTTTAAGTAAGTGATAACTAAATAAAATGTGTGACTGATAATAAAACTTAAGATAATAAAATGGTACTTTTGTGTATTGGCCTTCCGTTGAGGGAGTTGAGCTACACGGTGTATTGGCCTTCCATTGAGGGAGTTGAGCTACACAGATCCGAGCTTGGGCTTTTCGATGCCAAGCGACTCTCCATGATGTTAGTCCCTACTTAGTAGCCTTTTGAGTATCTGACCAGGACCTTTACTCCTTGCATTGTCTTAGGTTCTTGGTTGTAGCCATCATACTATTTGGCATGAGTATTAGCCTTGGATGTTGTGCTTTATGTGTGTTTGTGGATGGATCATTATCTCCATCAGCATGGTGGGTGTGGACCTATGGGTGCCACGTGGTTGGGAGGCGTAGCTACCTTCACCACTGCTAGGGATCGGTGTACAGAGACAATCTTTTGTCCTAGTGTGACTATTGTTGGATGTCTTCACTTGGTACTTTGGGTTCCAGAGTATGCTTTCTTGTGATTTATGCTTTCATTGGGATGCTTGTATATCATGTTTAGATGATGTTATTTTATTTGGCGCATTCTCTTATTATGATGTTTAGCATATGATTAGATGATGTGATTTGCTTTAGTAGTATATCTGTTGCTTACTGTTGTTTAGCATGTGATAGGTGATGTTATCTACTATAAGATTATCTTATGTGTTATCACTAGCATGTTAGATTTTCTTATGCTGTTATTATGCATGTTTTAGTAGTGACGTCCCTATTACGACAGTACTGACGATTTGGTCGATGGCTTGGGATGTTACGCGCAGGGGATGGCTAGGATCCACGATGGTCTTATGATGCTATTGACAGTTGGGAGGAACCGCGTACTTAGTTTGGTTGTTTAGTTCACTGCGATGTTTATTTCAGTGTGTTCTTTGTTGCTATAGTTTAGATGGATAGATGTTCTCCTTTCTGTGTTGTTCTTGCACTCGAGTGTTCATTCCTTGAGCCTTTGTGGATCTGGTACTCCCTGGTGTGGAGGTTATTTGCTCTTTTTTTGGTCCTTTTTGCTTCTAGGAGTGTTTTTGTGTTTCTTTGGGCGACATTTGTTCAGCATGGTGTGACACTTTAAAAAGTATCGCACACCCATGCAAACTATGTTGTATGACACTGTAAAGTATCGCACGCCTTCTTGAAAAATTTCATACGACATTGGAAGAGTGTCACACACCTTCTTGAGAAATGTCGTACAATGTTGAAAAGTGTCGCATGCCTTCTTGAGAAATGTCGTACGACACTGGAAGAGTGTCACACACCTTAAGGAGAAATATCACCCTCCCTTAGTAAAAAGTGTCACACGATTTTTGTGGAAAACCTGCGCATGCCATCAACGGGCACTTTTCTTCATGATTCGATCTTTTTGAGAGTGGTTTTGGATACCCTTTTGGGAATTCTTCGACCCTATGTTGTTGCATTTTGAATTCTGTCAGTTTCTTTTGAAATCAAGTTTTCGTGTTTCTGTTTTAGTCTCTTAGGGTTTAAAATATATCGTTTAAGTATACGTTAATTTATTATACTTAAGATATATTTTAATATATGCTACAAATTGTTTGAGATAGGTTTCAGACCTCTCAGAGATAAGTTATGGATTCTAGGAAATTTCAAGGCTTTAGAAATCCAGACTTAGCCAATTTTTAGGGCTTAAGGATTTCAGGCTTAGCCAAATTTCAGGTTTCTACATTTTACCCCAGCTTGGTGTTTTGTTGATGAGTGGTTGTTTCTTGTGCCCTCATCATGTGTGTTGTCATTGTTGGCTTTGTTTGTGTGTGTTAGTTTGGTAGTGGCGTTCGGAGATTTGTTGGTTGCCGGGATTGTGTTGAAGTCTTCCGTTGCAATCTTTTTGATCCCTGTATGATGTTGTCTTGTGCATTCATACTTGTAAAAATATATATATATATATCTTGGCTTGATTTGAATCCTTGTTTCCAAGGATCTCTGGGCGGGGCATTACAATATTTGAAAAACCTTTTTATACCTTTATATCCCTAAGTTTTAAGCTAATGTTTTATCTTTTTATTTTGTGATCTCTTGTCTTTTAAGTCATGATGTTGTGAAGTCTCTATGATCACAACATCACTCCACTCTACTCACTAACTATTTCCAAGGTTGTGAACAAGTCAAACAGTCTATTCTAAGCTTAGTGTGGCTTCACAGTAGCTAACAATAACATCAAGGTTGGAGGTGTGAAAGAGAAAAACAAGGAAGAATGCATGATCACATGTCATTTTTTACTTAAGGAAATTTAAGTGACAATTTTGTGATAAAAGGAAAAGGGTTAAGTCCAAACTGTCATCGCAAGATTGCAAGTCATAAAGTGTTAAGGATATCTTAAGTTTTAACCATTCAAATAAAAGGAAGTAGTTAACAAAAATATCAAAGCAACATCACAGGGGATTAGATAAAATGTGAAGATTAAGTAGTGAAGATGTGAAAAGGCATTGATGGTTAAGAATTATAAGCAAGTGCACCTTCATAAGTGGGTTAAAGAAACCTTGGGCTAATGGAGCAAGGCTACAAAATATTATAATCGTGCCTTCACAGGGTCACTTGCTAAGTCAAAGATTTAAGTTGCAAAGGAGTGAAGAAAAGAAGATAGTCAAATAAAGCCTTGTTTGCATGATCACGTGGTTAAGTTGTGAAGATGGTTTCTAAGTTGTGAAACCACAAAAGATGTCCACTACTTAGAAGAAATGCTTCTCACTGGGTCGCAAAGGTTTTATGCAAAGTAATATGTTAAGTTGTAACAAAGTGATTCAATGATCATGCAATTAAGACTTATTCTATTGTACCATCGTTGGAGTTAATGAATAACTCAAAGTAAAGGTCACGAAGTGGTGAATGCTATGAATCACACCTTCACAAGGTTTAACTACAGTTGCCAAATTGATGTTGTGAACATGCAATGATAAGTTCAAAATGACTAAGGTTAAAGACTAGCGCAAGTTTTCAAGGGTTTACATAATAGTTAAAATTCAAGTGGAAAAGCTAGAAAAAGAGATAATAGTCAAACAAAATAGTGAGTACATCTTTGCAAGTCAAGAGTAAAGGTAAAGAAATAATGATACAAAGTTGCAAAAAAAGGAATTGTTGTAGTTAGACGTGTTTGTCACACTCTTGCACAATTCCATAGACACTCAAGATATTAAGTTGTGATCTTGTGAGATGAGGAAAGTGTTAAAAGAAAAATACTTGGCATAGCATCGCATGGGTGATATAAGCATCTTCTTTGACGATTGCGAAGGGGCGGTAAGGTAAGAATACAAAGCATCGCAACATTACAAGGATAATGGATGCTAGGGTATAAATAGCAATGAAGGTGAAAAATGTTAATTAATACATTCACTTTTAGATTATAGTGTTCTAAAGGGTAAAATAAAACAAAGCTATAAAGGAGCAAACAAAGGTAATTGTAGCATTACAGGCCAAACTCAGCAATTGAAAAGATAAGATGTAAGATTGCAAAATGTTAGAAAGACAACCCTAGTTGCATGGTCACATCTAGAATCAAGAAGAACATAGAAGTCATGGTGAAGGAGTGAAGAGTTGGTCTTTGCATCATCAAAACTATCAGTTTTAAGGCATGAAAGTAGTTTTAACAGCCATGTTTGAGCTGGATAAAAAGAACATGAGCTAGATGTACGAAGATATGAAAAAGCATAGATTTTGCTAGCTTTTCAAGAATTGATAGGTTTTCAAGTGTGGTGATCTTAAATGACATTAATGCCATGCTCCCATTGTAGAAGCAAATAAAGTTTGAAAGATAAGAAAATTTTCATTGCCATTTTCATAATTGCTTAAGTTTCCTAAGTGAAATTTGAGTTGCAGAGTGATTTCCAATGACTTTTTAGCATTAAGTATAAAGAGTTGATTGAATTACTTGTAGAAATGGCTCAAAGAGAAGGAGAACTAATTGCACAAGCAGTGATTGAAGACCCAATTGCACCACCAAAAGTTCCCAGCATAATTGAAGAAGAATGGATACATATTTTTCCTGGTTCCACCAATGCCCAAAATGCAAATGATCTTGCTTTCAAAGACCCATATGCATTATGTAGAGACACAGAGGTTCTTGACAAAAATGGGTATGAATTGTTCTAGTATTTCTACAAGAATAGAGCAGAAAAGGTTCCATTATGTAACCCTTGGGTAAAGAACTTGGGAAAATTAATTATGCTAGAAGTGTTTGTAGACATGGACTTGGTGAAAGCATTAATCAAATGCTACAATCATGTTAATAAGTCACTCCATAGAAGTGATAGAAGAATTTTCCTATCCTTGTATAAAGAAACATTTATAGAAGCATTGGATTTGGGTGGACCTATGTCACTGCCAATTGAGATAGAGAAACTGAATGAAAATTTCAAGAATTGTAAGAGTTTCTACATGGGCAGGAATATGACCAGACACATTCCTTCATTAAATAAGAATGTGGGAGACATTCCAAAGAAGAAAGATACTAAAAATATTATGCCCTTGGAATTTTTCCAAAGATACTTTCAAAATACTATGTTTAGAATCAACAAAGTCCTAGGGTCATATGGAACCATGAATGCTTCAGGAGCACATTATGTCATGGATTTGAATATCCAAGACCCAAATCATAATGTTGGGTATGATTTTGTGGAATATATTATTGATAGTTTCCACAAGGAGATCACTGCTTCCTAGCAAGGAGAATTGAAGGATTTTTAATTCCATCATTATTCCCTAATCATGCATCTAATCTTGTTCAAGAATGCTGATACATTTGATCAAAGCTTCTTTGAATCTACACAAGAATGGGAAGAAAGGTTTCTAGTTAAAAGATGGAAAAGGGTATGCCAAATGTTCTACCTATATTCTAAGGTCATTTCCTTTTCTAATGATTTTGTTTATCCAGTTTTGAAAATGATAGGGTTGTTAACTAAAAGAACCCCTAGGAGTAGTAGAAAGGTTGTTAAACCTAAAATTTGATTTGATGATGGAAAGAAACTAACACATGATTGGGGAAATGTTTTCTTTTTTGAAGATTATATTGTTATAAGGATCTTTGGATGTTCTCAACCACCCCATATCCTTCCCAAGTATGTCCCTGAGAGATTAGGGTTTGTAGAAGTATTTTGGCAACTGATTTCTTTGAATAGAGAATATTTGGGCAAAGGTGTCAAGAAAGGAACCATTTTTGTAGATGCACTAAGGTAGGATATTTTGAAATAGGTAAAAATTCCATTGAGGAAACCAATGCATTTTTGAGAAATTTTAAGCTGCCAACTGGGCCAGCCAAAACTTATGATCCATTCAATGTAGTTAGATATGCCTTAAGGAATACAAGAGGGTACAATTTTCCTCCCACAAAACCTCTATGGGAAGAAGATGTTATTATTGATAGGTTAAATGAGGTTATCTATAGGGAAAGGATGGTAAATTATAGGGGCATTTTCAATTTTGAATATGAAGTGAGAAAATCAAATCCATCATTCAAAGGTTTTTATCCTAATGAAGACTACTGGTCCGAGTTGGAGAGATGTATAAACAATTTTGATGAATTCATATCTCAAATCCCTAAGGCAATCAAAAAAAAATTGACCTTGAGTATTCTAATGATGAGATTATGGTTGAGGTCTTTGATTATGATAACCAACCTAAAGAAGATCAGCCTAAAGAGGATATTCCTAAGAGTTTTGAGTGGGCAAAAGAAAGAATCAAAAGGAAAAAGATGGTAGAATTGCTAGAAAAGGCTTAGGAAAAGGCCTTTCGAATTCTTCCAAAGGGTAGTATATACTTTAATGACATTAGAATGAGGTTCTTGATATCTCAAGCATCAAAAGATGAGTAGAGAATGAAGAAACTATAGCTAGAGGCTCAAATGATTGATGATAGTATTATTGAAGCTCGTGAGTTTATGAGTGATGACAATTTCATCAAATCTGATGAATTTAAAAATTTATTATTTAAAATAAAATAGAATGAACTAGCTCTACAAATGAAGTTAGGAGATTATAATGAAGTAGTTGCTAGATTAGTACAAAAGTTGCAGGAATATGATCCTACTAGTGAAACCCTCAATGCTAAAGAGGGAAGAGATCTGGTGAGAAGGAGTGGTATGATTATTTTCCTAGGATGGGATATCAGCTCAAATGAGGAGACAAGAGAGAGTAATTTCATTTGAAGATGAAAATCAATATGGAGAGATAAGAGGGTCAGGATATAACGTAGGTGCTCAAACAATGGCAATATGGAGTTTACCTCCGGAGCATGATAAGCCTACCCTCATGGAGATCAAAGAATCCCCTGGGGGGAATGTCATTTCTAGCATGCACAGTCTACTTCTAGTGATCAAATATATGGGATGCACACTTTAGTAGCATTAATGGGCAAGAATAAGATGGATACTCTTCAGGCCCATCCAGAAGGAACATATGAAAGATTTACCAATACAAGAAGAATCTATGAAGAGGACATGAAGAAAACATATGTCTTGTAGAAAAAGAGTATTAAGTTGGAAATGGAAGTAGCATCATTGAAGAAAATTTTTAGAATTGCTATAGAACTCCATGACAAAGATGTGTAGATAGAAGACCAAGCACCAAAAATAGGGGAGACATCAAGCCATGCAATGGAAGTTGATGAAAGAGACTTAGAAGCAAGCAAGCATATAGAAATTAGAACAATGAAAAACTTATTGATTCATAAAATAAATGCACTAAAGGAAATCTCTCAGAGTGTGCATAGTAGTTACCTTGCATTAGAGGGAGAAAAATATAGATGTTCAAAGGCTATTGATCTGTTATCTCCACTTTTTAGTACATGGGGACCTTACATGCAATTTTTTGATAGCTTAGTCCCTTTGCTACCTCAAAAGAAAGACTTTCCAAAAGTAACCATTGTGAACACTAGGAAAATGATCCATAAAATAAAAGATTTAAATGGTTTCTTTTGTAGCAAGATGCAGCTGATCCAAAATAAGATGAAGATAATTGATGCAAGTACACCTAATTTTGTATCCACAATTTTGGATAGTGAAGGAAAGATGATCATGAAAGATTAGGTAGAATGGTCATATTCCCTTGATGAAATTCTTGATCATCCCATGTTTTTTTCTTATTAAAATAATGAAGCAAGTGCTACATCAGTATATGATATGATTGATATGCTTTACAAGATAGAAGCAGAGATGTTTGAGGTAATTGCTGAAATCAAAGCAATAATAGATGCCAAATGGACCAAATACTTAGATGAATTGGAGGTAGACAGAAATGTCATTTGGCTAGATGTGGATATAGATATTACTATATGGGAACTTATTATAGACATCAAAGCTCTACCATCTGGTGATAGTGACTAGTGTAGCAAAAGGGTGCAGTTAGGATGCAGTTAAAGGAATAAAGGACAAAGAAAAGGCATAGATGGTGATAGGGACTAAAGACAAACTAGATTTTCCAAAGAGATATCTACTGAAAAATGCCACCTGCCAATTTTTACAACGGCATCCAAAGTTTTGATCCAAGTATAGAGAATGTTTTGTATTGTAACAAAATAGAAATATCTTTGTATTTGTTTTCAAATAGTTTTTTGACAAGTGTCCTCCCATCTAAAGCTTGTTGCAATCCTTTCTATAAAAGGATTTCTAAAATGTGGAGTTAGGGTCAAAAATCTATGTAATTTTTAGTATTATGCTAGTCTTGCATTCAGTCATTGAGTCTTTAGCATTAATTTTGTGATGTATTCATCTGCAAATCTGAGAATACAAGAACATATTGAATGGGAAGTTGTCATACCTTGAAGTATTTTTGACTTTGCATTAGTGTTGTATAATTTTTAAGGAGAATTAATACAAAGGGAATGTTCTACAATATCTTTTTTCTCTAAATTCTATCTCCATTTTATGTGTTGGTTATGTTGAGATTGTGTAAGAAAGGGTTATGCAATTTAATGCAACTAGGATAGGTTGTATATCAGTTTTTTGTTGCTTTTAATTCAAGGAATTAAGTAAATTGTTCAATAAAGCGATAGGATTTCCAGTCATATAAGAAGGATATTCATAAGAATGGCTTTAGGGTTAATTGTTGATATAATTGATTATAAGGCAATTAATTAAGTCAAAATTTGCTAAGTAGACTCTGAATACCAATGGATGGGGCATTGATCATATATTCACTTGCATATTGAAGAGATCATAAGGTTGAAATGAAGCATAAAATTCAAAATCAATTCAATTTTTACTTTCATGTATGAAGATTTTAATTGTTGTTCAGCACTTATTTTCAATAATCCTCTGTATGTTAGAGTTGGTTGTTATAATCTAGAATTATTTGCAAAAGTTTTAGAAGAATTGTGACCATTTTCTTCTATAAGGGATAGAAGTGAAATAGAAGGAAATTATTAGTAAACACATGATTTGAAGTCAAGAACCATAAAAAAAAAACCATATATCTATGTATCCCTTAGGTGCACCCACCTTGGTTTTGTAGAACCTAAAGTGTAGAGAATTCTGGTGATTCTATTAAAGTTGGATCTAGATTTGAAGAGTTCTTAGTTGAATATAGGAGGTAGCTTACTCTTATGCTAATTTGTGTCCTCAGCATCCTAGTATTAGGTATTTTGTCACTTGGTAGTTTTCAAAGTCCAACATATCCAATGCAAATACTTTAATGAAGATTATCATCAAAAGGGGGAAACTTCATAATGAGATAAGATTAGTGAGTTATGTTGACATTTGGAATATTGGCACCTTCTACTGATGTCAAAGGTGGAGAAAACCTTTAATTAATAAGGTATATGTAAGAAAGTATCAAATTTGGTCAATGAAGGTATGCTAATTGATGAAGACTCTATATGTTGAGGATATTTAGAAAATTGTATTCTATTGATTATTTTTGGATTGATGATTTTTCACCATATGTTTCCATAATTCCAAAGGGGGATATTATTAGTAGTTGAGGCCTTTTTTGGCACTTGTTTGAGTTTCTAATATGTTGTACTGGTGACTAGTTTTGTTATTTATGACAACATATGTTTGTATGTTCATAACAGACGGTTGATTATCAGTTCAATGAGGTTAGATGGTAAAAATATTATGTATGTGAGCTAAAATATATGTATTAGAATGAGTGTGTGTGTGTGTGTGTGTGTGTGTGTGTGTGTGTGTGTGTGTGTGTGTGTGTGTGTGTGTGTGTATTCTCTATGCTTTATGTGAATATTTGGTTAAGTTAGAGTTTGTTTGAAGACTGGTAAAAGATCAATGTACAAGAAATAGTAAGAGAGATAGTTGTTAGAGTTTTGGTTATATCTTATTGGAAAATAGGAATTAACCATGGTGATATTGGAAGATGATATAATAATTGTTCATATACATATATTTGTGGTTAGGAATCATTTGTATTATTCTAGAAAGGTCACTAATGTTTATTGTGTGATATATTTTATTGGCAATCGACTATGTTGAAGAGATGTAAAAACTATTATTAAAAAATATAATATATTTATTGTAACATGTGGGAACCTTATTTTAATTATTATAATAAGGCTTATAAAGGCATATATTCCTTAGCGCGGTCTTTTGTAATTATATGTACATTGGGGAATATCTAGCATGGAAACCTTATTAATTGTTTGTAAATGGTATAAAGAAAGTTTTTTTTCTTGGTTGTGTATGAACAATGGTACATATTGATACATATGATGTGATATTATATGTTGGATGATCTTAGTAGAGTAGAGATGATATTGGTTGATTCAGGTAGACTTCAAAGGAACTATTTTGGCAAGTAAGTTGTAGTTCATTCAATTCATGTTATTAGATATGTTATCTGAAGTATTATCTTTCATATATGTTGGAGCATTTAGGTAGTGGGTCTATTTGTTTCCTATCAACCTTTAACATGGTTATAACCTTCTAACAAGGGCTTAAAGGTATCCTAACAAGGATTGTTGTACTAAATGAATTATATTTAACTCCTAGGAGGGTTACACTCTTTCACAGGGAACTTATATATTAGTACATTATCTTGCAGGTACCATCCCCATCAGGATTTTCCCTCTAATCAAGGGTTTCCCTAGTCAAAAAATTACTATGTTATGGTGTATGATTTCTTATTGTTGTGTTCCATTGTATTATTTGTTTAAAATTAAAGTTATAAGTTTGTATTCAATTATATTTGGTTACAACTAATTCATCCCCCCCCCCCTTCACTCTCATTTGTATGTGGAATTTACTTCTTAACACATCCATGATAAATGGCTAAGATTAGATTCTTGAGTGATCCATCTGATTGTTTCTTATTAAATGGAATCAACTTATTTTTCCTTTTGTGGTTGATTTGGATAATGGGATAATTAATTAATTTACTTTCATTAATATCTTCACTAATGTATATTTTTTGATGTGACAACTAGCCTTGCTCCTATCCTAGCTTCCTCTAGGGTCACCTTAGGTCTCTCACTACACCTAATAGGGTTTCTAATTATCGTAATCTCCTTAGGAACCTATCCATGAGGTCCTAGGCCATTCAACTAGTCCACACCAATCAGTAAGGTTACCAACTCTTCCACACTATAATTAACTCCAAATTCTCAAATGACACCCCAATGGTTGAATGGTCATCTAGGAAGGTATTTGGATTTCTCTAAAGGTCCACAATCACAATCAGACTTGAAACCCTGATCAAGTTGCAAAAATAAAGCAAGAAATCACTCAAATGCTTATAATAGAGCTACAAGAAATTAGTCATCTAAATGAAGGAAATCTTAGATAACTTGCAAAATTCCTTAATAAAAGGTAAAAAAAACCATCAATCCAGACACCCTTTTCATATACCTTAAGGATTTTGGTGGTCTAGGGTTCTCAATCTGTCTATACAATATGGGCACAAATTTAGCCTTAAAAGGTTTTTCCTTCCATAATACTTCTCTCAATGCCTCCCACTAAATTTGGGGCTTTACCACAACATCCTCCAATACATTCCAAGATTTGGTTTAAGTATCACAACCATTCAACCACTCCAAACACCTTTGCACTTGACCGTGATCCCTAGTCATGCATCTCTAGCTCACCAAGGGCATCACCATAAAATCACCTAATTTGATTTCCAAGGGCCCTCCTTTTTTGTATAGTGTGTACAAGGAGTCATCTCCCAAATCCCAAGAGGTTGTACAAACCCTATGGTGGGAAAGGAAGTTATGACTCCATTTTGCTCAATCACTTGGTTTCGAACAGCAAGATATCAAAAACCAAAACAATTTTAAAAAGAAACTAAAACTCTACAAAACAAAAAACTATAATTGTATAATATCAAATATCAACCTCTTCTAACACTTCAAGCATTAATATTTCTCAAACTAATCGATTAAAATGAAAAAAAATTAAAAAGCATAAAACTCTAATAATGAACTTTTTGTTCAGTTCATAGACACAGAATCTTCAAAAACTTTTGACCCTACCAAAAGGTCAAGGATGGCCTTATAAACACATCCCTATGCCAATCCCAACTGCTTCAAAAAATTACCAAGCTTCAACTAAAAAGTTTCTGAATTGCAACAAAAAGTTTTCAATGTTGTCAATGACAACATTGAAAAATTTTCAGCAATTTTTGCATTTTTGAGTGTTTTAACCCTCAAACTTGCTCCAAAGGTTTCCAAACATTCCCAAGAGCATCCAATGGATGAAAAATATGTAAGAAGTTCTTAAAAACACTCATGTGATCACTCTACCCTAAAAACTAAAAAGATTCTCAATTTGACCTTATTGAGCAAGTATGAGCCACTTACCCTAAACAACTTCACCTTAGGACTAGGCTAGCCCTACTATTTACCTAGTGGTATGGCTAGCACCACTACAAGCCAAAATAACCTAGGAGACATAGGTCCTCCATGAGCCCACCTAGGTGCCCCTGCACCATGCTCACCCACAAAAGAAAACTATGTCACTCTTGGGAACAATAGGTCTTGGGGGATTCCTACCTTGTTGAAATCTACCTCAGCAACCCAAATTGTTTCTAAATTAGGCTTTCCCTTCCACTTGATGAGGTGCTCCACATACACTTGGTTCTTGGTTGCCTTCTTCACACTTGAATCTAACACTTGTTCAGCTTCCAACTTGTGTGATGAAGGTACTACTATAGGTTTTAGATTAGTACTAACTCGGTGACTGCTCTGAGGTAGAGTACCCTTCAATTCAACCAAATATTGGACATTGAAAATAGGATAGATGCCCAAATCTTATGGAAAATCAATTTAATATGCATTGGCTCCATATTTGGCTATTATTTTGCAAGGCCCACTCTTTTCATTTGAGGCTTGGTTGGTGTACCTTTTTGCAATCTGGATTTGCTCAAATATGCCATGACATAATTTCCCATAGCGGGGTCCCACCGAGCGTGCCAAAATGTATACACTAATCTAATGTGCTAGAAATACTAATCTAATGAAAGCATTTACACATTAAACTAACATAACATATAAGAGAGACAAAGAGAAGACAAACTCAAACGAGAATGTGAGCCATGGATAGGCTCTCTCAATGAGATTTGTTCTCTTGTTTTTAAGATGTGTCTATGTGTAGATTGGGGATGTATGCTCAAATTCTCAAAGTTGCTTCAATGGTGGAGATGGATAATAGCAAATTGGAAGCTTTGTGAGCTCTCAATTTGGCATTATAAGGGTATGGGTATGGCTTTTGGCTCTCAAAAGGGCATGGTAACTTTAGCTCAAAGATTGTTGATGAAATGGCTTGGGATGGGATTCAATTTATAGGCTAAGGGGTAGAGGGATGGAGGGATTAGATGCAAGGATGGATGAAGGCTTAAGGAGGGCTAGGATGCACTCAAAGGAGAGCACATGGATTGTGCTTGTTTAGCACCAATGGGAAGGTGACACTTGTCACAAGGAGGATGAGTGTGAGAGGGTAGGGTAAAGGGTTGGTTAAAGGCATGATGAGTGGGGTTGAGTATGTAAGAGAGATGTAAGAGGAATGAGTGTGGAAGAGGGAAGAGTGTGGAAGATGGATGTAAGAGTCATGAGTGGGTTTGTAAGAGTCTTTTATGGTTTGTAAGAGCACTCATGACTTGGTGGTTGGGATTTTTGAGGGGAGACTTTGGTTTGGATTAGGAAAGTCTTAAACTTGTTTAAGGAATGTGACAACATTAGGGGGTGGATTAGGCTTGGTTTTAGGATTAGATTAGAGATGTTAGATATGTGCAAGTGGATGGCATTAATGAGGGTGGGTGAGTTAGTGGCTAAGCTAGGTTAGTATGGGTGGATGGGGTGGATTAGGATAAATGGAGGATTAGGGATAGGTTAGGGGTTTTTGGATTTGAGGATTTTATTTATCAAATAGATTTATTTAATAAATGGGGATTTTTGGAATTAGATAGAAGAATAGGATTTAATTGATAAATAATAGGTTATTTGATTTATCAATTAGGACTATAGATGATTAATTAAATTAATCAACTAGGGATGGCAAAGGATTAATTAAATAAAAATTTAACTAATAATGCCTTTAGAGATAACTAAATAGGATTACTAAATTGGTGTAATCAAATTTAGGTGTCTACATTTTGCCCCTCTTTGACATAGTGTTGAGACAACACTATTTCAAAGAAGTTCGAATGAAGATGACACGAGGAAGATGTTTTAGCAACGAGGTTGCCCCAGTCTCAAATAAGAAGAGGAGAGACTAGACTTAGATGATGCCCCCTCAAGAAGGTGGTGAGGAGAGAAATGGGGCTCGACAACTTCTTGAAAAGTACAAGAAATTGAGACGAGCTGAGATGCAGGTTGGCAAAGAGAAGGGGTTGAATTAGCTCAAACTCTCACTACGGGAGAATGATAAAGGGAAATCAGAGGCACAAAAGTAAAGCAAGCTTAAGACTTTCCAGGATTGGGGGGGGAGATGGAGGAGCGGAGCGCTATAAAAGGAATTCGTGGTAGGGAGATGGATGATAGAATGATAAAGCTGATGCAATAGGATTTCAAAGAGTCAGATTGGTGGAAGATGGGTTTCGGAGATCCCTAGGACTAGGATTGTGGATCTCAAAAGATGAGGCTTGGTGGATTGATTTGATTGGTGGATCCCTAAGACTAGGATTGTGGATCCCTAAAGCTAAGCGTGAGGAGTGATTCAAAGAGATACTGATGCATAAGCTGGGTTAGGAGCGAGAGATGTAGGATATGGATAGGGGATAATGGAGATGAAGGGAATCCACTGAAGCTTTTTGAGTGGGGGGATACTTCAAAGAGAAGTACCACCATGTAGTTGAGCACTAGATTTGCTATAGGACTATTGGTTAATTGCCAAGGTTACCAAGAACATTAAGGCCTTTTCAACAACCGTTCAGAGGACTGACGAACTGAATCAAAACAAACACACAAGGATTGCCCCAGTATCACACATGAATCCTAGAGGAAGCAACGTGGAAATGACACTAGGTAACCCACAAGAGGAAAAAGAAAACAAGCAAAAGACCTGATCAAGACCTTACGCTCTGATTGCCCCATTCGTAGCATACCATGATATGGAAGATCATGGCAACCTTGAGGAGGGAACAAGGAGATTGCTTGAAAAAGATACTTCAAGACCCAAAAGGGAAGATTCCAAATCAAAAGAAAGTGAAAATCCAAAAGAGAACCGTTTGCCAATGAGATGGGTAGGATGAGGTACTAATGGACCAAGATCAGACATGAGGAAAGCTATATCCTATAAGGACCTATCGGAGAGCACCTAAGCTGGTGGATCGGGATGAGTGATGCATCTGGCAAGCTAAACTAAGAAGGATAACACTTTGGTGACAAGAGATCTAGCTAAAGGATGCATTGGAATAGCTAACCAAGATGTGTGATGTGTGCAAGATGTTGACCAAGGATGAACTGACAGGAAAGTCGGATAGATACAATGGTACTAAGCTAAAGAGGATGTACAAGCTGAGGGACCAAGATATGTTACAAAATGTACAAGTTTGTTCATTTTTTGGTTTTTTGTGAGATGGAAATGTTTGTGAAGGATGGGATGTCTATAATAGTTGATAGGTGGATAGGTAGATGGTTTGTGAAAAGCTTAAGGAAAATGGGATTCTTTGTGTGCATGTGATAGGATACAAGCTAGGATACAAGATTATTTACAAATTGGAATATGGTACAAGCTTTGGACAAGATTCGGATATACAAGGTATGATACAAGATTTACAAGGTATAATACAAGCTTTGGTACAAGATTTACAAGCTGTACAAGAGGTATTTACAAGCTCCAATAGATTTTGGATATTTGGTTGGAACACCAAGGGAACAAGCAGGTGTTTTATGAGATGGTGGGTGAATGGATGGGGGATAGGATAGTGATAGATAATGGATTAGTCTTTAGTACACAAGGCACCTGAATTACTAGGTTTTCACCAAGGTACCTATCCAAGGCGCTTGAATTGCCAAGTTTTCACCATTGGATGCTTATTTCTCTTTACTATTTTTTTTTTGTATTTTTCAAAAGCTGGGTATAACAAGGATCTTCAAGCATAGAACTTCTTGAGACGAATGATGTTAGTGGGATCATTCAAGAGTTCTCCTTCTGGTGTAGATAATTGATAGGCTCTGGAGCCAAAGGAGGTGGTAACCACATAGGGACCAAGCCATGTAGGTTCAAACTTGCCTTTCTTTTCTCGATCTGCTTGGACCTTCATATTTTCTTTGAGGACCATGTCACCTGGCTGAAAGTGTCGTAGGAGCACCTTCTTGTTGAAATTCCTTTTGAGATGAGTTTGGTAGACTATGAGATGGTCATAGGCTCGTTGTCTCTTCTTGTCTAAGAGATCTAGCTGGGTGAGCCGAGCTACTCTATATTCTTCATCTGACATTTTCCCTCGCAAAGATATATGTAGTGAGGCAAGTTCAACTTCTATAGGTAATACCGCTTTGGCACCATAGACTAGGGAGTATGGAGTTGTTCCTGTGGATGTATGGAAGGAAGTTCGATAGGCCCATAGGGCCGGATTTATTTGTAGGTGCCAATCACGACTGGAATCATTGACAACTATCTTTAGGATTTTGAGGAGGGTTTTGTTAGTTGCCTCTACCTGGCCGTTACCTTATGGGAAATATGGGCTAGAAAAGTGGTGATGGATGTGGAGGGAAGTGCATAATTCTTCCATGTTGATATTTTCAAAGTTACCTCCGTGGTCAGCGAAGATGGTGGATGGGATGCCGAAGCAGCAAACAATGTGGTACAAGATGAACTTGGAAGATTCCAAATCAAAAGAAAGTGAAAATCCAAAAGAGAACCGTTTGCCAATGAGATGGGTAGGACGAGGTACTAATGGACCAAGATCAGACATGAGGAAAGCTATATCCTATAAGGACCTATCGGAGAGCACCTAAGCTGGTGGATCAGGATGAGTGATGCATCTCGCAAGCTAAACTAAGAAGGATAACACTTTGGTGACAAGAGATCTAGCTAAAGGATGCATTGGAATAGCTAACTAAGATGTGTGATGTGTGCAAGATGTTGACCAAGGATGAACTGACAGGAAAGTCGGATAGATACAATGGTACTAAGCTAAAGAGGATGTACAAGCTGAGGGACCAAGATATGTTACAAAATGTACAAGTTTGTTCATTTTTTGGTTTTTTGTGAGATGGAAATGTTTGTGAAGGATGGGATGTCTATAATAGTTGATAGGTGGATAGGTAGATGGTTTGTGAAAAGCTTAAGGAAAATGGGATTCTTTGTGTGCATGTGATAGGATACAAGCTAGGATACAAGATTATTTACAAATTGGAATATGGTACAAGCTTTGGACAAGATTCGGATATACAAGGTATGATACAAGATTTACAAGGTATAATACAAGCTTTGGTACAAGATTTACAAGCTGTACAGGAGGTATTTACAAGCTCCAATAGATTTTGGATATTTGGTTGGAACACCAAGGGAACAAGCAGGTGTTTTATGAGATGGTGGGTGAATGGATGGGGGATAGGATAGTGATAGATAATGGATTAGTCTTTAGTACACAAGGCGCCTGAATTACTAGGTTTTCACCAAGGTACCTATCCAAGGCGCTTGAATTGCCAAGTTTTCACCATTGGATGCTTATTTCTCTTTACTATTTTTTTTTTGTATTTTTCAAAAGCTGGGTATAACAAGGATCTTCAAGCATAGAACTTCTTGAGACGAATGATGTTAGTGG
Organism: Cupressus sempervirens; assembly: GCA_028749045.1. Classification (NCBI taxonomy): domain Eukaryota; kingdom Viridiplantae; phylum Streptophyta; class Pinopsida; order Cupressales; family Cupressaceae; genus Cupressus; species Cupressus sempervirens. Next base: position 290,223,472 of record CM053786.1, on the reverse strand, counting down.
GATCATTCAAGAGTTCTCCTTCTGGTGTAGATAATTGATAGGCTCTGGAGCCAAAGGAGGTGGTAACCACATAGGGACCAAGCCATGTAGGTTCAAACTTGCCTTTCTTTTCTCGATCTGCTTGGACCTTCATATTTTCTTTGAGGACCATGTCACCTGGCTGAAAGTGTCGTGGGAGCACCTTCTTGTTGAAATTCCTTTTGAGATGAGTTTGGTAGACTATGAGATGGTCATAGGCTCGTTGTCTCTTCTTGTCTAAGAGATCTAGCTGGGTGAGCCGAGCTACTCTATATTCTTCATCTGACATTTTCCCTCGCAAAGATATGCGTAGTGAGGCAAGTTCAACTTCTATAGGTAATACCGCTTCGGCACCATAGACTAGGGAGTATGGAGTTGTTCCTGTGGATGTATGGAAGGAAGTTCAATAGGCCCATAGGGCCGGATTTATTTGTAGGTGCCAATCACGGCTGGAATCATTGACAACTATCTTTAGGATTTTGAGGAGGGTTTTGTTAGTTGCCTCTACCTGGCCGTTACCTTATGGGAAATATGGGCTAGAAAAGCGGTGATGGATGTGGAGGGAAGTGCATAATTCTTCCATGTTGAGATTTTCAAAGTTACCTCCGTGGTCAGTGAAGATGGTGGATGGGATGCCGAAGCAGCAAACAATGTGGTACAAGATGAACTTGGAGACTTGAACTCCTGTAGCTGAGACTAGGGGGACTGCTTCCACCCACTTAGTGAAATAGTCTGTAGCTATTATTATCCATTTATGTCCATCAGATGAGAGAGGTGTGATAGTTCCAACTAGATCAAGGCCCCAACAAGCGAAAGGCCAAGGTGGTACAATAGGCTGTAGATCCTGTGCTGGAGCGTGCACAAGATTTGCATGTTGCTGACATGGAGACACTTTCTGACAAAGTCGCAGGAGTCTTCTTCAATGGTAGGCCAATAGTAGCCTGCTCTAAGGATTTTTCATGCTAGGACAATACCACTTGTGTGGGCACCGCAAAGTCCAGAATGTACTTCTTTTAATGTCATCGTGGCCTCATTTTCATCTAAACATCAAGAGAGGGTATCATGATAACTCCGACGATATAGGGTATTGGCTATGATGACATAGCGAGATGATTTTTGAATAAGGTTCTGGCGTTGGGTGCATGTGAGGTGAGGGGATATGATACCATCGTTAAGGTAAGCATGAATTTCATGGTACCAAGGGGATTGGGGACCAACCAAGATACAAACACAGTTTGAATCCTCATTCGCATAGGCAGGTGTGAGGAGCTGCTCAACTAAAAACTCATACTACGTAGCTTCTTGGGGAATTTCCAAGAGTGAGTTGATAGTGGCCATGGCATCTGCTGCCTTATTCTACATTCGTGGCACTTGTGTAAACTAAAGCTTTGTAAAATGTTGGGTCAGTTGATCAACTAGCTCTTTGTAGGGTAATAGCTTTTCATCTTTGGTTTGATATTCATTTAGGACTTGCTTGATGATGAGTTGAGAATCACCAAAGACTTGTAACTCAGTGATATTCCATTTTGCAGCTATCTTTAATCCTGCTACAAGAGCTTCATATTCTGCTATATAGTTGGTACTAGGGAATTTTAGCTTGAAGGTTTTTGGAATATAATCTCCTTGAGGTGTAACCAACAATATTCCTGCCCCTGATCCATGAGAGGTGTATGAGCCATCAAAATAAAGTTTCCATGGGGGTTGTTCTTCAATTGGACAGATATGCTCATCTGGAAATTCTATGATCAAAGGACATGCATCTATTAGAGGTGCATCAGCTAGCTGATCTGTTATAGCTTGCCCTTTGATTGCCTTTATGTCCACATACTGGATGTCAAACTCACTTAGTAGCGTAACCCATTTGGCCAAACGGCCTATAAGTGTTGTTCTAGAGAGCATATACTTGAGAGGGTCAATATTGGAGACTAGTTGGATGGTATGACTTAGCATGTAGTGGCGAAGCTTTTGAGTTGAGAAAACAACTGCCAAACAAGCTTTTTCCATAGGATTTTAATTGAGTTCATAACCTACTAGGGTTCTACTAATATATTAGATGGCTCTCTCTTTGCTATAATCATCATGTTGTGCTAGAAGTGCCCCTAGAGCAGTAGGTGTTGCTAACATATACAAGATCAAGGGACGACCAGGAACTGGTGGAACCAAGATAGGGGGATTGGTGAGATACTACTTGAGCTGATCGAAGTTGTGTTGACATAAAAGATCCCACTTGAAGTTCTCATCCTTCTTTAGTAAATGTGAAAATGGTGTACACTTATCTGCAAGTTGGGAGATGAAGCGCCGCACGGATTGAAGCTTTCCCTAAAGAGAGCAAAGCTGCCACAGTGTCTGGGGAGGAGGCATGTCTAAGATAGCCTTGACCTTTTTGGGGTTGATCTCTATACCTCGCTTAGAAACTATGAAGCCTAGAAGCTTGCCAGATGTGACCCCAAAAACACATTTCTTGGGATTTAACATGAGATGATATTGGGCTAACCTATCAAAGACTTTCTCCAGGTCAGCGAGATGATCCATGAAGGTGTGAGATTTGACTAGGATATCGTCCACATAATCCTCCAAGATGCTATGGATAAGATCATGGAAAATGGTTGTCATAGCTCTTTGATAGGTAGCCCCAGCATTCTTTAGGCCAAAAGGCATCATGGTGTAGCAAAAGGTTCCCCAAGGGGTAGTGAATGTTGTCTTATGCTGATCCTCTTCTGCAATCTTGATCTGATTATACCCAAAAAATCCATCCATAAGGGACAAAATTTCATGTCCAGTTGTAAGATCTACAATCATATCTATGTTGGGCAAGGGAAAATCATCCTTTGGACAAGCTTTGTTAAGATCTCTAAAATCAGTGCAAATTCTGATGTCACCGGAAGGCTTAGTGACAGGGACCATGTTGGAGATCCACTCTGAGTAGTCGATAGGTCGGATAACCTTAGTAGCTAACATTCTTTCTAGTTCAGCTTTGACTAGTAATGCCACCTTGGGGTGCATTTTTCTAAGCTTTTGTCTGACAAGTTTGATCTTTGGATCGACTGCAAGATGATGAACTACAAGCTTTGGATCAAGTCCTGGCATGTCCTGATATGACCATGCAAATCGGCCAATGTTCTCTCATAAAACCTCAAAGAGGAGGTCAGCTTGGTCTTGTGATAGGGATGCAGCAATATGAACAAGTTTGGGGATCTCTAAAGAACTGATGTTGACTTCTCTAGTATCCTCTATTAGAATAGATGACACCTCTGGTCGATTATCTTGAGGAGGCAATACTAAATCCTCATGTTCTGCTTGTGGCTCTGGATTTTCTTGCTGAGGGGTTCTCTTTGCTGCCTTAGCTAGTCCCAGATTTACCTTAGTTCCAGTTTTGGGTGTATCAAAACTAGGTTGGGGATTTTCTCCAAAATACCCCTTGGGATCTAGCTTGTAGATGTAGGTAGAATCTGGCTTTGTTTTCTTATGAGGAGTTTCAGCTCCCATGAATCTTAGAAGTGCTTCCTCTGATGCAAACTCATCAATATGTATGACACTTGGTTGGTCCCAATCTATGAGTTGTGGATGAGCGAGTGGTAGGTCAATGAGATGGATGGATAGTTCTCGGAGAATAGAGTCTCTTAGGAAGATTTGGTTTGGGATATCTTCGTAGGCTCTCTTTTCTACTTCCTCAGGAATGTCTTCAATTTCAACAAGGTCGCGATGGATGTTCGAAAAAGTGTGACCGTTCTTGTTGGTGCCCCCAGTTGTGGGTATGCCAAAGCCAAGACCTGACTTCATTTCCCACTTATGTGCTTTGATGGGACATTGCATGCCCCTTTCTTTTGGTCCTAGTCCACCTCCTTGATAGTTCCATTTTTCAGTGATGAGCTTATGTTCTTGGGGATACTTCTGGCTGAAGTGATCAAGGCGTGCTTGATTTCTTGGAGGTGCATCCTTATGTAACCAATTGTTGATATCTGGAGTGAGCTCCTCATGAAGAGGGGTTTTTGAGGACACAAAGGTGGTTGGGCCAAACTGTTTGTATCGAGGAGGTGGAATCTCCCTAGCTTTGTGATATGTCGGCCATCCATGGGTATGTGGATCAAGTGGGATTGCTCTGACAGCAAATGCATCTGATAGACTATATTCTCCACAACCTTTGTTGTTGATCTTTACGGTAGATAGGGTGGAGGTGAGGATGGTTTCTACATCATTACAAGTGTGGGATGAGCTGGCAATGGCTGTCTCGATGTCTATTCCAGGGAAATGGTTTGTATATGAAGCTTCAACCACATTGCAGTAAGCAAAGGGTTCTGGATCGGCATGGATGGTTACCTTAGTGCCCTGATGCAGAAATTTGATGCACTGATGGTAGGTGGATGGAACGGCCTTCATAGCATGAATCCATGGGTGACCGAGGAGGATTTTAAATGGTAGGTTTAGATCAACAACATGGCAAACTGTCTCTTGGATGACTGGACCAACCTTGATTGGTAGAAAAATAGTCCCTTCTGTGGTTCTTTCCAAGTTGTCATAAGCTTTGATGGTGATAACTTCACTGATCATATCTGCCTCAGTATACCCAGCTTGTTTTATGAATTTTAGGGTGCAAATGTTCAAGGCTGATCCATTATCTATCATTACTCTTTTCACGGAAAAATTGGATACCATGATGGCTATGCGAAGCGGAAGGGTGTGATCTGGCTCAACTGTGGGTATGTCGGTGGGTTTGAAAGATAGGGCACATGAGGATGAAAGCTGTCCAACAAGATTATGAAAATCAGTAGCATTGATATCAAAAGGGACACGGGATTCTATGAGAGCACTATCAAGGATGTCTTTGTACACAGGACTAGTGTGAAGAAGGTCTAAAATGGAGATTTGGGCTGGCATGTTCCCAAGGTGTTCCAAGATATTGTACCGGCTTTTTGATGGAGTTGATGGTGCTGATGAAGTTGGTGGGCCTGCGATGTTAAATCGTGCTCTTCGAGTGGTGATTGCACACTCATTATCTGGTCCTCGGATATTGATGACATTGACAGAAGGCTCTTTCTTAGATATACAACCTATGAGGCTACCATAGTCTATATAGGATGAAGTGTGGTCATTGTTCTTCCCATGTTGTTGGTTTGGCTAGCGGTTGTTGGTGTTGTTTTGGATAGGTTCTTTTTCAAGATTTTGGTTTTTGTGTGGAGGAAAAGCATTTTGATAAATCTGTAAGCCTTCATTGGGAGAGGTTTGGGCACCAACAGTGATTTCTTTTTGATCAATGAGGTCCTGCACATAATCTTTCAGTTTCATGCATCTGAGGGTGGTGTGACCATTTACCCTATGGAACTTGCAATACTCATTGTCCTTGTACCATGCAGCTTTGGATTGGCTTAGATCAATTTTCTGGGTAGGAGGAAATTTGATGAGGTTTTCCTTGGCCAATTTCTCAAAAATAACATCCAATGGCTCACCAAGGGGTGTATAGTTTCTAGGTGCAGGTTGGAATCTGGGCTTTTGCCCTGCAGCTACATTGATGGCATTAGCTTGATTGTTAGACCCTTGAAAGTTGGGTCTTGTATTGTGGTTTTGATAGCTTTGGTTATTCCGTTGTTGGTAATTGATAGCTTGTTGGTTTTTTTTTTGATATGGTGGGTTAGACTGGTTTTGAGAAGGACCAACAATATTCACATGTCTAGTGTCAGTAACCCCATCTGTTACAACATGCTTGTTTTTGTTCCAATACCTAGACCTGTCATTGGAATGTGATTGATTGTGGTTGGCCTCTTTTTAAATCTTTACCACGCCATCTTTAATGAGTCCTTGCTCAAGGATCATTCCTTTCTCTTTGATATCCTTATAGGTCTGTAGACAGTTCATGCTCATGTGGTGAGCCAAACTAGGATGGGCATTATCAATAAACATTTTCACCACATGGCATTCTGGAAAGGTATAGGATATGTGGGTGGTAAGGGTTTTCCATCTTTGTAGGTATTCGGCAAGGCTTTCTCCACCTTTTTGCTTGGTGTGGACAAGATCAACTATTGATAGCTCTGTTTCAACAAGATGGGCATATTGGGCTACGAATGCCTCAGATAATTCAGCAAAGTTTTTAATTGTGCCATAGGGGATTCTGTAGAACCATTCAAGATCTGGTCTAGCCAAGCTTTTGGGAAAAAGGCGCAAGAGGAAGACATCATTGTATGCTACATCCTGGCAGTGCATGTAAAATTCTTTAATATGTGTGACAGGGTCTCCTTTTCCTCTGAATTTGTCAAATTTGGGTACCTCAAAGTGTTCGGGAAATGGTGTCATGGTAATGGCCCTGTCAAATGGGTAAGGACGCACATTCTCAAACTTGAATGTCTTCGGATCATTCCCTTCTTGGATGGCTTTCAAAGCTATCTTCATTTGCTCCCATTCTGAATTGATAGGTGATGGTTGGGGTGCCCCCAATGTAGGAGTGCCTTGAGGTAGGTATGCACTAGATGGGGCCACTAAATATGGATGGCTATGAGGGATTTTCTTATAGGGATTGTACATTATTTGGGCAGCTGCATGGTGGATGACGGGTTGCTGAGGGGGAGGTGGCGCATATTGCTGCATGTGCTACGAGGCTTGCTATTGATATGGGATTTGAGGTTGGGATTGAGAAACATAAGCTGGTTGTGGGATAAATGGATTGCTTTGTGGGGGTAAGGTATAAGATGGTTGTGAGGCTTGGGGAAAGGATCGGGGGGCTTGTGGGGTTTGACCAATATATGTGGGTTGTGCCCCCATTTGGGATGGTATTTGCAAATAATTGGTGGTTGGCTGGATTGGTGGATTACCTCTTAGAAGTAGCATTGAAAAGTAGTTGGTAATAGGAGGTAATGGATTAGTTGGTGGTGGAGGTGGTGGGAATTGAAAGCTTGGGAATGGAATTGATGGGGTTTGATAGCTTGGTGGTTGGATTTGGAAGCGTGGTAGAGTGGTGGAGGGAGCTAGGGTCACTTGGGAGCTTGGTAGAAATTTGGCAGTAGCTTGTGGGATTTGATAGCTTTGTGGAGTGAAGGTAGTAGCTTGTGGATTTGTGGCTGATGGTATTGAGCTCCCAAGACCTAATGGAAATGATGGGATTGTGCTTTGGGCTGTGGTGAACAAGTTGGGGGCGATGAAAGGTTGATTACTTGGCCCCATGGGTGGCATCCCTGTTGTATATTGCTGAGGTTGGCCAAAGATGCTAGCACTGATTTGGGAGATGGGTGGATTTGGAAGGCTGGGTTGGGGAGCAGCAGCAATAGTGAAGGGGGTGAACGATGAGGTGTTTTGGGTAAAGGGGGTTTGGAGGAGAGAGGTATGAACCAAGGATGGAGTGGTGGTGGCTGGGTTGGCTTGCGGCATGGAGATTTCAACTTGGGTGGATGATGGTATGTTTGGGTCTGTTGGATCATATGGATTGGCTGGAGGCTCTTCTTTTGGCATATATTGAGGATAATTTGGATCATAAGAGCCTATGGGTGGTGGCAGCTACCCAAAAAATGGGTGAGATGGATCGAATAATGGAGGGGGTCTTCCAAAGTCAAAGGTTCCTACATTTTCCCTTTAAAAATTAGCCATGATTGTCTCTTTGTTCTTGTCTATAATGGCGTTTACCAATACTGCATTCCCTGGTTGGTTCATGAAAGCTTCAATGTCAGTAGGTGATGGCATAGCTTTCTCTGGGCTGAAGGATGGCTGAGTGCTCAAGGGGGGTGAGGCTGTTCGATCCAAATGATAGGGCTCCATTGTTTCTTTCTTCTTGGCTAAGCGAGTGACGGGTGGCATGAAAAATGCTCCTAGGGATGAGATGCAATAAAGCTGATGGATGCAAAAGGGGGAAGGCTTCTCTATGCAAATGATTTCCTAGGTTGAGGCAAAGCTATATGAAAAAACCTAAGGAGGATTGGGTTGGGGATTCTAACTTCAAAGATATGTTTTCAAAGCACAAAAGGTCTGCTTTCCTATGTGCAAGCTTGGTGGTGATTGTGTCAACTTAAGGATAGACTGATGATCCTTTAGGAAGAACACGAGATTGACCACTTGTGGATCCCAACCTTTAGCTCAAGGTGATGAGGGATAACAAGTGACAAAGCTAGATTACCCTAGACAAATCTCTGTCAAAGGGATAACCTTGGTGAGATTGGTGGATTTGGAAGATTTTAGGAATGGCAAACTTTTAGCAAGGTGACAACAATTTTGAAAGCTTAGATGTGCAGATTTTCGATTGCTGGCTAGATGGTTTGATTCTAAATGAGATGGATGAGCTAATAATGCTTACGAGGATAACCTAAGATGGTTGGCTTTTCTACAAAGATGACTCTAAAGTGAATCTTATCCAAGAAGATGGGGAGAAACAAGGGTGTCTAATCATAGAAATCATGCCTAGTTGGTAAGGCATAAGCAGGATTAACTCCTGGACGTTGACTAAATTTGATGGTGCGCTCTAACCAAGCCTCTTGAAGTGCTTCGTCGGTAGCTTTGTCCTCTGCTTTGTGGAGTTTGGCAATTCGTGGGCTTGGTGTTATTTCTTTTTTCTTGGCTAAAAGTTCTTGGTATGCTAGAGATGGCTTGAGTTTGACCTTGTGAAACTTCTGTTTGGGTTTGGGTTGTTCCGACATAAATTTTTGAATTTGCTTGGCTTTTGAGAAATCTCAGTTGTTTTGCTTCAACTTGTTCAACTTCTAAAATAGGTAGTGACTACGCTAAGTGTGCCCTAAGCTAGGATTGACCAAGTTTGGCAAACATTCATTCAACAAGTAAAATAAAATCAAGCAATAGATAGGAACACCCAGATAGAAGTTTGTGGTTCTCAGAATGTGATACTTGCACCAAGGAGTGTGTATGTTCTACAAATGTTTTGATCAGTCACTCCAAATACATTAACATCCTAGATGGTTTTCTGCAAGGCTGACAGTTGGTTTAGCTAGGGAGTCCTCGATATATGCAAGGTACGTGAGGCCCAAATCCGTAGATGAGACCAAAAGAATGTCACACAGCCGAGAGGAGCGGTAACCCACTTCTCCTCTTTCACTTCTCAAGGGTATAAAGTTCCTTGAGGCTTAGCCCGAATGACAAAATCTTGATCCCAAGAGAGGTGTCTTTCGATTCACCTCCTGATTCTTATACTCTGCCGGAACACTGGAGTTGAGGTCATCCAAGGGGTGATGAAATCCCCAAGCAGGCCTCCTAAAAAGAAACAAGGTTTTGGATCCTAATCTTATGCACCCAAGATGGCCTCGAAAGACGACAAGGAGAGAAGACTTGGATGACCTTGGGCTAAAAAACATGCTTGTTCTTTTACCAACTGACTCTTATGTGTGCTAATCTAGACTTTGCAAGCACTCATGTTTAAGAGACAATGTTCAATTCTAACTTGAAGCGCCAACAAAAGTAAATCGATCGAAGAATGCAAACAATAAGAAGAGTTAGGGTCAACAAAAGAAAAATCGCACGCCCGGAGGCCCTCCACATCAAGTATCGATTAATTTTCTTTAAGGCATTCAAGATTGAGTGTGAGTTTGTTTTAAGCCCAAAATAAAAGTGTGTGAGATTCGATTTCAAGCGCGCACCCGGAGGCTCTCCACGTCAGTTGTTGTTCAATTTTAGTGCCCAAACTTGAAGTGTGATCGATTTAATCTAGAGTTTTGGCCATTTAAGAATTTTGATAAAGTTAAAGCAAACGTTCAAAGACTAAGTGAGTTAGTTAGATTGTGGAACATTTAACACCTTTTTCAAGTAGACCCATCCCCATAAATGGCGTTGAGATTACAACCAATGGTTGAATTGATGGGTGATTAGAAAAGAGGTGAGTCCAAGGAACTACTCAAATTGATTTTTGCAAATTTGTATTTAACTTAACAAAGTTTCTTAATTGTCCAAAAATCAAACTTTACCTAAATTGCATGTGAAAAAGAGATTTGTTTTGTTCAATTTTAGAAGCTCCAAATGAAGTGTTTGATATTGCAATGGTTAATTGATCCTTGGCATTCAAGATTGGATTTGTTGTTTTAAGCATGCATTCCAAGAAAAGTTGATTTTAATCCATGGCACTCAAGAGTGTGTTTTGAGCAACATTCATTCAATGGAAAATGTGTTTAACCATTCAAGTTCATTTTTTAGCAACATGCATTCAAAGACAAATGGTTAAACATTCAAGTTCATTTTTTTTCAGCAACATGAAAACCTGCAAAAAACATGGTTAGTGGTTCCATATGTGCTGCAACCTGCAATGAGACAAAAAAAAGCAATTTAGTAAGTTAGCCAAAATCTTCAAAAATGAGAGCTTAACTATGGGAAAAAAAAATTTAACTTTTTTTGTTGTTTTTCCTACACGTAAAAATGCTTAAAATGCTTTAAATTTTAACAAAGTGCAGAAATAAAGATTTTAAAACAGAAATGCAACATAAGCAGGTAGAGATGACAGTCTATCAAGCGGAGACGCCAAACTACGGAGACGCTAAAATGCGGAGATGCTAGTATTCGGAGACCACAAAGCAGAGATGACAGGTCAGATTTTGCGGCACAGAAAATATGTGACAAGCGGAGACGTCGATTTGCGCAAACGCAAATTTTTGCAGACGACGATTTGGGTTGGCGGCGGCGGAGACGACAGAACATGTTGCGAAGATGACAGAGTAGCTGGCAGAGACGCGAATCTGCGAAGACGACAGTCTAGTGGCAGTGCCGACAACAAAAAACCAAGTGGAGATGCCAAACTACGAAGACGTTGATTTGGTTGCGCAGACAAAAAAGTAGTCGACGAAGATGACAATTTGCAGGCGCAGACGCCAAACTGCGAAGACAACACTACGCGAAGTGAACCGACGGACGCAGGTTTTTTCTAGAATTTTTTGTTTTCTTGCTTATTTTCGAATTTTGGAGGGTATGTCTTCTTCCCAAGTGCGTTCTTTAACCTGCAAAAGTAAGCAAACACACCTTGCAACAACTCAAACAACATAAACCATTAGATTGTTAGTTTTTTAAAAACAACATGTAGATTGAAATGGATGAAAAAATGACCCATAGCGGGGTCCCATTGGGCGTGCCAAAATGTATACACTAATCTAATGTGCTAGAAATACTAATCTAATGAAAGCATTTACACATTAAACTAACATAACATATAAGAGAGACAAAAAGAAGACAAACTCAAATGAGAATGTGAGCCATGGATAGGCTCTCTCAATGAAATTTGTTCTCTTGTTTTTAAAATGTGTCTATGTGTAGATTGGGGATGTATGCTCAAATGCTCAAAGTTGCTTCAATGGTGGAGATGGATAATAGCAAATTGGAAGCTTTGTGAGCTCTCAATTTGGCATTTTAAGGGTATGGGTATGGCTTTTGGCTCTCAAAAGGGCATGGTAACTTTAGGTCAAAGATTGTTGATGAAATGGTTTGGGATGGGATTCAATTTATAGGCTAAGGGGTAGAGGTATGGAGGGCTTAGATGCAAGGATGGATGAAGGCTTAAGGAGGGCTAGGATGCACTCAAAGGAGAGCACATAGATTGTGCTTGTTTAGCACCAATGGGAAGGTGACACTTGTCACAAGGAGGATGAGTGTGAGAGGGTAGGTTAAAGGGTTGGTTAAAGGCATGATGAGTGGGGTTGAGTATGTAAGAGAGATGTAAGAGGAATGAGTGTGGAAGAGGGAAGAGTGTGGAAGATGGATGTAAGAGTCATAAGTGGGTTTGTAAGAGTATTTTATGGTTTGTAAGAGCACTCATGACTTGGTGGTTGGGATTTTTGAGGGGAGACTTTGGTTTGGATTAGGAAAGTCTTAAACTTGTTTAAGAAATGTGACAACATTAGGGGGTGGATTAGGCTTGGGTTTAAGATTATATTAGAGATGTTAGAGATGTGCAAGTGGATGGCATTAATGAGGGTGGGTGAGTTAGTGGCTAAGCTAGGTTAGTATGGGTGGATGGGGTGGATTAGGCTAAATGGAGGATTAGGGATAGGTTAGGGGTTTTTGGATTTGAGGATTTTATTTATCAAATAGATTTATTTAATAAATGGGGATTTTTGGAATTAGATAGAAGAATAGGATTTAATTGATAAATAATAGGTTATTTGATTTATCAATTAGGAATATAGATGATTAATTAAATTAATCAACTAGGGATGGCAAAGGATTAATTAAATAAAAATTTAATTAATGATGCCTTTAGAGATAACTAAATAGGATTACTAAATTGGTGTAATCAAATTTAGGTGTCTACACCCCCAACTCACATACACCCCTTGGATGCATTCCATACACAATTTCAAAGGGACTTTTTCCTATAGTTCTATTCCTACTATCATTCTAGGCATATTCTACTTGGGGAATGATGACATTCCAAGTTTTCCCATACTCCTTAGTTAGGCATCTCAAGAGATTACCTGGCACCCTATTAACCACTTTAGTTTGACCATCCATTTGGAGATGGTAGGCTGGTCCAAATGAAAAGTTTGTACCAAGTTTACTCCACAAGGTCTTCCTAAAGTGACTCATGAATCTAGCATCCCTATCTAAAACTATGCTTAATGGGAGTCCATGAATCCTCATAGCCTCTTTGAAGAACAAATGTGCAATGTGGCTTGCATAATTAGTAGTCTTACATGGATTGAAGTGCACCATCTTGTTGAACCTATCAACAACTACATAGATATTGGCATATCCATATTTTGTCTTAGGAAGACCTACTATCAAGTCCATGCTCACACACTCCCATGACCTATTTGGAATTGGTAGGGGTTGATAAAGACCTGCATTACTCATTCCACCCTTAGCTTTCATACACACTATACATTTCTCCACATACTTAGTCACATCCCTAACTAGTTTTGGCCAATAATAGAACCTTTGAACTAGTTCTAGAGTTTTGCTCACACCAAAGTGTCCACTTAGGCTTCCATTTTTCTTCTCCTAAATTAGGTTCTCCCTCATTAAACTCTTGGTACACACAATTGATTACCCTTGAATAACAATCCATTTTGTAATGTAAATTTAGAGAACTTGCTATGAAAGTGGTTCTCAAAGTCAGAACATACCTTGTATGCCTCTAAAAAGTTCTCATCCTCCTTATAGAGACTCTTGAAGCCCTCTATCCAAATGCTATGCAACTATAACTCTTGATTCTTGACAACCTTCTACTCAATTCATCTACCACTTTATTCATCTACCCTTTCTTATGCTTGATTGTAAAGGTGAAATCTTGTAGATACTCCATCCACTTCAAGTGCCTATTACTCAACTTTTCTTGAGTGTTAATATAGTTGAGAGCTTGATTATCTATAAATAAACTAAAAAAACCTTGGGTAATAGGTAGTGTCTCCACTTCCTAAGAGACTAAACTAGGGCATAGAGTCGTAGGTCATAGGATAAATACTTCCTTTTGGCCTCATTAATTTTTTCACTAAAGAAGGCTACTAGCCCACCTTCTTAACTCAACACTCCCCCTACAGCTAGGACACTTTCATCACACTTTGTGGTGAAAATTTTCTCAAAGCTAGGCAATTGAAAAATAGGTTGGGTAGCTACTTGTTTCTTTAACATTTCAAAGGATTTCTCTACTTCTAAGGTCCATTTAAACTTAGACTTGACCCCACCCTTATGGTATCTAGAAAAGGTGCACATATGCCACTAAAATTCCTATAGAATTTAGCTAGACCATGAAAACTTCTTACATCAGTAGATGTAGTAGGTGGTGGCCAATTGAGAATAGTAGCAACCTTCTCTTTATCCATCTTCAAAGATCCCTTAGACACCACAAAACCTAGATACATAAGTTCATGCTTGAAAAATTCACACTTCTCAAGATTTATAGCAAGCTTCTCCTCGTGAAGTCTTTGCAATACTACCTCCACATGCTTGATGTGTTCCTTCTTGGTCTTACTAAAGATGAGTATACCATCTAGATACACTACCATAAACCTTCTAATGAATATTTTAATCACTTCATTCATGAGCCTCATGAATGTGCTAGGAGCACTTGAGAGACAAAATGTCATCACAAGTCATTCATAAAGACCATCTATTATCTTAAATGGTTTTTTCCACTCATCACCCTCCTTAATCTTGATTTGGTAGTATCCACTCTTCAATCCGATTTGGTGAATTACATAGCTCCTCCAAGACAATCCATGAGATCCTCAATCCTAGGTATGGGGAACCTATACCTAATTGTAGTCCTATTTATGTCCCTTAAGTTAGTACATAGTCTCCATTTTTTCCCCTTTTTGGATGCTCGTACAATAGGGACTGCACATGAGCTTATGCTCTTCTTGATTAGACCTTGGTCCATCACTTCTTGCACCTATCTTGCCACTTCTATATTTTGGTCTAGAGTGAGCTTGTAGGTTGCTTTGTTTGGAAGGGATGCACTAGGAACAAATTCTATTTGATGGCTTATGACTCTTCTAGGAGGTAGGATAGTAGGAGTACCATCACTCACAATATCCTTGTATTTTTCAAGAAATTCTTGAACCTCTGTAGGTAAGGGGTCCTAGACTATCATGTCTTCTCCCTTGGACTTTAGCACTACTGCATAGCCTTGGCTCTCTTCATCTTTAATATCCTTAGCAAACTCCTTCCCACTTCATAACAACAAACTAGGAACCTTAGACTATGGCTCTTCTCCCTCCGACAAAGATTGGATTCTTAAAGTTCTGCCTCCTTTTTTGAAAGATATTGAGTTTGCCTTGCCATCATAAACTACCTCTCTATCATGCTACTAGGTTTTACCTAATAGTTTATGGCAAGCATCCATACAAAAAATATCTAACAATAATCTATCCTTGTACCCTTGTATGGAGAAGTCCACCCAAGTCTTCTCATTCACAAGTATGCTTTGACCTTTGTTGAGCCAAGTTACCTTGTATGGATTCACGTGTGATATTTTAGCTAGCATAAGCTTCTCAACTTCCTCCTCTAATATTATATTATTAGTAAAACCTGAATCCACCATCACCTTACAAACTTTTCCAAGGATCTTGCATCAAATCCTAAATAGATCCCTTCTATGATTAGGTTCATCAAGAGCAGGTTGTTTGATCAATACTCTTCTAAACATATGATTCTCTCCTTTTTCTAATTCTATGTAATCCACCTTATTCTCCTTGCATCTTGAGTTATCTTCTTGTGCATATGCCACTCTTTTCTCATGGTTTGAAGAAGAGGGCTTCTCAAGGAATCTATATGTTGGATGGCTTAGTTGACCATAGTTTTTGCACTTCATGCTAGCAAAGTAGGAGTTTCTTTTTCCTGACCCTCTAGCTCTATCAAAACCTCCTTGGTTTCCTCTTCCTCTATTATATCCTCCTCTAGGAGTTCTTTCAATGGCTTGATCTGTCAATTTTCTTTCACCTTGATTCCTTTGTTCATTACCTCTACCTTGATAACCTCCTCTTTGTCCTCTCTAATTTCTACCCTTGCCTCTATCTTTCAAATTGGAATCCCCCTTCTTATTCTTTTCCTCAACCTTTAGGGCTAGCTGATGCACCTTTATACAATAGTAGGTGTCCACAAGCTAAGCTCCACCTAAATACTCTACTTCAAACCACCCAAATACCTAGCCACCTTTATTGGATCCTCCTCTTGCTTCTTGGATATAAAGGCATAACCTCTAAAACTCCTCTATATAAGAGGCCACATCCAAATCCTTTTTTCTCAATCCTTGTCTCCTTTTGTGAAGTTAGATTTCAAAGTCCTCTGGTAGGAAGTTCTCTTTCAACTTGGTAACCATGGCATTCCAGTTGGCTATAGGATTCTTACCCATGTTGATCCTCTCATCTTAAACATATTTCCACCAAGTTAAGGTTGAGCTTCTAAGTCTTGACTTAGCCACTTTGACCTTTTGTTCCTCTAACACCCCTTTACACTCAAAATGGTTCTCCATGCCATCTAACCAATCCATCACTACATCTATATCCATCTTTCCACTAAACATTAGTACACCTTCCAAAGCTTTCCCACCTAGGACTTTAATACCTTTCAAGAAAGGTTCCTCATTCAAGGTAGGGTCTGGCTTAGGGATAACATCTTCTTCTACTATCTCCTTAGCCTTCTCATTGTCTTCTTCTTCCTTATTTTTAGTTGCATTAGCAACTTCATCCAACTTTGTCTTCACCTCTTCCAATGCTACTTCAAGGAGTCTATTCTTCTCATTTTTTCTCATCAACTTCCTGCATTAGTCACCATGCTTGACTCATCCACTAACTCTCCAGTAGTTGTAGACATACACCTTCTTCCCAAGTCTTTAATTTGCTTTGATACCACTCTAATGTGACAACTAGCCTTGCTCCTACCCTAGCTTCCTCTAAGGTCACCTTACGTCTCCCACTAGACCTAATAGGGTTGCTAATTACCCTAATCTCCTTAGGAATCTAACTATGAGGTCTTGGGTCATTCAACTAGTGCACACCAATCAGTAAGGTTACCAACTCTTCCACACTACAATCAACTCCAAATGCTCAAATGACACCCCAATGGTTGAATGGTCATCTAGGAAGATATTTGGACTTCTTTCAAGGTCCACAATCACAATTAGATTTAAAACTCTAATTGAGTTCCAAAAATCATGCAAGAATTCCCTCAAATGCTTGTCAAAAGAAATTACAAATTCAAATAACTTGCAAAATTCCTTAATAAAAGGTCAAAAAAACCATCGCTATAGACACCCTTTTCATATAGCTTAAGGGTTTTTGTGGTCTAGGGTTCTCAATATGTCTGTGTAGTATGGGCACAAACTTAGCCTTAGTTATTAAGGAATTTTGAAAGTTATCTAGTTCTCACCATGATTGACCCTTTTTGAAAGTGCATGTCCCCATGTCAAAGAAATTGCAAACTCATTAACAAAATAAATAGCTTTATGGAGTGTACATGCATCCACTAAAGACGTTTCCACAATGAAATGCCCCCAAGAAACAACATATCAAGGAAAATGAGAACATGACAAAAATAGAGCATAGAAGGAATCTATGAAATGTGGGGTTAGTGTGATTAAATTATAATATATAAAATATTACATCAAAATGAAATTCCATTATTTCCCAAAGGAAGTATAACTACAACATAGTCGAAGAAATACAAGAGTTAAAAATAAGAATCTTTGGAGATTGGAGTCACAAAGACTAAAATGAATTAGGTGCTACCATGTTGCATCATCCCAAGAAGAATAGAAAAAGGCACATTTACATATAACAGAATATGTACTACACAAAATTTAACAACATATAGAAGAAGTAAGGTACAAGTAGAAGAATTATTAAAAATCACCTTGCACCAACAAAGAAATAAAGACCATTTAAATAAATCTAGACAAAATATATGAAAAACAACACATATTGTGAAAATAATATTATAACATACAAACATGTGAAATATAGCACATAGAGGATCTAATCAAAGATATCACTTGCCCCTATCTTGGTCTATCATTTTTAGGTAAGGTGGAAAACTTGCAAGAGGAGAAACATCACAATAGCCAGTTCCAAACAAGGACCATGTTAAGAAGATAGGTCATTTTATTCATTATTATAAGTGATTGATAACTACATATAAATCATATTTGTAAATCATGATCAAGATCAATAGTCACACATAAACCATCACAATAACAAGGATGCATATGATGCAAGTGGAATTTGTGCCTATTTTTGTCTAGTCCAAATGGACTCTTAGCGATGGCCTTTACCTTCCAAAGGATAAAGTTTCTAGGGCCTTCTTGAGGCTCCTAAGAATGATTTCCTTCCCTCCTAGGTCTAGGTGAACTTACTTCTTTTACAATTATCCAACCCCTTAGATTTTCTAAAAGAAACCTTCACACTTTAGGCGCCCTTACTCCCACTACTACAGGAGCTTTGACAAACTAGGTGTCCAAAACCTCTATTGATCTCCTATCACAATGTCTCTTTAACCTCTACAATGGTTTCAACCATTCTCTAGTCTTTGGCTTCTCAATTGGTGAACTAGGTAATTAGGCCTAGTAGAATTAGGTCTCCTTAAGCATATTTTGGACCCAATTTGAAAATGATCCAAACAAGCCCCAATTTTTTTAACATATTTAGATTACCATTTGGATGGGTCACACAATATAAAATTTTCTTAAGTGGATTCTTACTCTAAATGCTCAAACCCTAAAACCCTAAAGTAATTTAGGGCTTCCTAAGTTTTAGGGAAAATGTAGCTCGACAGTAAAAACTTTGATTGGTGACCTCAAACTATCACATCACTTTAAACTACACCCTGTACTAGTCATTTAAGTAGTCTTACCTTGTATCCACGCTCACGAGTTCTTAAAACTACACCAAAACTCTCTTCCAATGGCTCAACACTCTAATTGATCAGCTAGTTTCTCAACTGTAGGACATCCAAGCATGGAAAATTGAACATTCATAGTTACAAACATGTACAAGTCTTGATAATCCCAATGAGCCATGAGTGTTTTGGGCCATGGTTTAACAAGACTAGTTCATTAGTGCTTCAAAAACCTAGATGCAAAGAAGAAACCAAAATCACTCTAATTATATATAAATTTATCTACTACTATTCTACAATGCTAAGAAAAATCAAATAAATATATACAAATCTATGAGAAAGTTAATCTACACCATGCCACTCTATTTTACTCAAATTGCTATTTGTGATTATATCGAACAACAATATTGCTCAACAGACAAAGTGCCAAATCTTGCCAAAACTAATTGAATCCCCTCAAATTGGTTGATTACATGTTTTATAGTCTCTATTGGATCAGTTTGGCACTCCCATAACTTATTTCACTCCCATCTTGCAAAGTTGACAACTTTTGTGTAAAAAGTTGCAACTTTGCAACTTTATCTTGCATTTTGTGCAACTTTTACATCCTTTGTACAAATTCCCTCAAATATTCATTCGATGACTCAAAATCACAACCATGGGTGAGTCTTGATCAGAAATGGTGTTCCAAGCCCCTAGTCAACCCTTTGACCAAGTGTTGAGAAATGTTTCAACCTTCCTACTTAATTAGCCCTATAGGGGAAAATGGCCTATTTGGACAATCTCCTAATGTTTCAACCTTATTCTAGTGTCTCCCAAGGCTCACCTAGAATAGTTTTGTTACCTAAAAGGAACTTATTACAAAAAAAAATAATCATATCCTTATTTTCCTAGTTTATCACTAGGTGCTCCTGCATTAGCATATCATTATTAGTATCATGAACATAATCAGGAGTATCTTCTTCACCTAGATTAAGCATGATAGAATCTAATATATGAATAGTATTATCATATTTATTCATTTTGACCTTATTTAAATTTAGGCCTTCATGGGCTCAATTATAGGATGGTCAATGGGAAGGGATACAAAAGATGTATGAGATAATGAAATAGTTTGAGAGGTATGAGGATGAGATCTATCTTGATTCTTGTGATGATGATCATGAGAAAATCTATTACATATAGTCTTGGTTGGTATTTGAGATGGAGTAGGATCAATCAACGTTATATCTATAACTCCTTATGAAGGAAGAACTAAAGGAACCACACTAGGTTGAGAGATAGCAACAAGATGATGCATAGTAAGATGTGAAAATGTTGATAAAGGAAGAATAGGTAGAATGGGAAGAATACCATGAAAGTGATCAAAATTAGGTTTGCTAAGCTCAAAAAATAATTTTTATTTGAAAAATTGATATGATCAAAAGAGATAATCATAATGATTTAGAAAAGATTGATATAGAAAAGGCCAAAATAAATAAAAGTTGACACAATCTTGAGGCCTAGAAGGATGATAAAGATTATAATTAATGATCTTGATCTCGCTATTGAGGAAACTCAAGATATTTGTGAAAAGGAGAAGCTACCACTTGCATGGAAGAGAGCAAAGGAAAACCAAGCTTCTCTTAAAATTGATCAAAAGTAGGGATAACAAGGAAAGTAGTATCCAACACTTTACCACAAAGTCGTCAAAAAAAAAAGATAGAAGCATGAGGACAATAAATAAAACAATAGAAAGTTTGAATCTAAGCATCATATATATCATATAAATATTTTTATAAGTAATTAATAAAAAAATGCTCTTTGGTTTTGAAATTCACCATAGATGTAGAATAAAAAAGAATACTATGGGAAGGAATACTAGAAACTAAAGCACTAATATAAAGAGGACCATCAAGTACTTTAATAATCTCAGCATGTTCAAAGCTAATGTAAATTTGAGACTTGTGTTTAGGTTTAGATTTAGGTTAAGTATGCTTAACATGTTTTACAACATGGTTGGTTTCTTCAACTTTATCCTCATAAATAATGTGCAACATAATAAGAGGGTTGCACAATTGTATTTGTGGAATGATATGGTAAAGGATTAGTTTAAATTTTCAAATTTTGGTTAGAAGGTGTGATAAATTTGTTTTTAGGATTAATATCAGCATCAAAAGATATAGAAATAGAATAAGTGAGAACCTAAATAGTGTTCTTTAAACAATAGAACTTCTCAGTGTTATGACCAAATTGATGATGGTATTGGTGAAAGGCTTTGGAATCAAAGGATAAGGAAGAGGTTTTTTTGGTTCAATTGGTGTGATAGGATGAAGTTTAATAGTATTAGAATTGATTAAATTTTTCATTACATTATGAAAAGATTTAGGTAATGGAGTATTAGTACAATTATGTCTAAAATAGAAGATTGTTGCCCCACTTTTCACCATATACCAATTTTGCAAAGTGGAAAATAAACTAATGTCATGTTTTGTCAAAATTGGGTCAATAGCTCTTTCCTCTTTAGGTGTTGAGTTTCTTCATCAAGTTTTCATCTTTTCCCTTCTCCCGTGTCACATATAGCCCGGGTGGGTATTTCTTGATTGTCATGACTCTTAAGAGTAGTTTAGAGCCATACTCGATGGAGATTCTTGAATTGTGCTATATCATTTGACTTTCTTGCAGCTCATATGATCTGGAGATAGAGAAAATTGAATTGGAAAAAAATCAAGTTCTGGCTTCTCCTCGACGGGTTTTCACACCCCGAAGGAGAATTTCTGCAAAGACTAGCAAATGCTATTCGTAAGCTTTACTAAAGTAAAGTGAATCATGTTATGGAAGGATCATTCAAATGATGTCATGATTTCATAGTGAGAATAATTTTAAAGTCAAAAAAATAATTGGAATACTGATCCGCAAAAAATCTGGAAAGACCTTCTCCGTGGCGGGTTCCGAAGTCAGAAGTCAATTTTTTAAAAAGGTTTTTATAAAAGCGTAAAATGACGTAGTTGGAGCATACAGTTGTGAGACTAGATCGGATGCAAATAATATACTCAAAGCATTTGAGAGCAAATACAAATTGGAAGAGTATGAAGTAGTAAGGCCCATGTTTGTTCCAAATGGATATGCTAGAGATGTGCTTCAAATTGGAAGCGTAATCAAACATGTGACAACTATGGAGGATTATTGGGCAGATTGTAAGAATGAATTGGAGAGTCGAGATTGTGCCTTTGCCAGATTTACAATTGATCAGGTAAAGACATATGGTATAAATTTAGATGTGGAAGGGCTGGAAGATGATGGTCAAAATATGTACAGTAATACATATTTGACTAAGTTGAGGAATACTCCCATTAGTTCCAAATCATATGTTGACATAGAAAAAGACTTTGATGTCATGATGGAAAGAATTATCAAAAGGACTGGGAAGTGGGTTGAATGGACAACTAAGAAAGGCCAGAGCAAGAGAAAAACTACTCAAGCCTCTCCACCTGCAGCTATTCCTACTTCATCTCAAAGTGCCACACCCAGTGCTACTACCATAGCTACTCAAGGACCAACCCAATCCACAAGAGGAGGTGATCAACCCCCAGAGAAGAATGTTCCAATAGTGCCAACCTGTCAAGGTGGATCACTACCAGTCATTGGAGCTCAAGCTGAAGCTGAAAAAGGAACGGAAGAGTAGAAAAATGGAGCTCCTGCTCCAGTCTCATCTCCACATGCCACTCTACCCCCATCTCCTTAGCCTTCTCCAACCCCATTTCCTCATGGTACCCCTATCTTATCCCCTCATCATAGCCCTACTCCATTTGTAGGTGCTCCTATTCTAAAGCCCACTGGTTCTCCTATTCAAATAGTAGAGATTGGAGATGATAAAAGTAGTAGTAGTGAATCCACTGAGTCTGATGAAGTTGCAAAGAAAACTCAAGAAGAAGAGAAAGCTCCAGGTTCATCTCGACTTCTTTCTCGAGATTGAAAGAACCTCTTTTCTGCAACTACAGTGGCAACGACTCTAGTAAAGAAGAAAATGTTCAGCATTGAATCACTTGGAATAGCCTCCAAAGTGATTAGTACAAAGTCTTGGATCGAGGATACTTTGGAGAAGAAGAGGAAAAGAAAAGATGAAAGTGTTTCCTCAAAGGATGTTGTATCTCAAGCAGTGCACTCAGGATTTTCCATAGTGAAAGCTAAAAAGTAGAAGACCTTGTCAATATTGGGACAAGATCCAGAAATAGGGCACTTAACTATGGAGGTAGCAAAACCAAACAAGGTAGGGATAATTGAAGATATGACGCCAGAGGACTTCACTCTGCATTCAATTGATCTTGGAGAGGCTAGACATGATAAAAAAGTAGGCCTATGGAAATTGGGTAATGAGGTGATAGAAGAGCAACTGGAGAACCTCAAGTTGTCAAAGATCAGAATGAAAGCTGAAATAGAAGAGTTAAGAAAGTTTATCAGGCAATTAGTTGTTTCATTGGAAACTATCACCAATGTGCCTGCTACTAAAAATCCTTCAACAGAAGAGGTACAAGCTTTCATATCGCAGCTCCAAAAAGATAGGCATTTTGGTCAAATTGGAAAGGAATGGATCGAGAAACTCAATGTAGATGGAGTTTCCCTAATCGACCAAATTAGAAATATTATCCTTAAACTAGAAACTGAAAAGGATAATATTACAACTAACAGTAATATCTTGGCTAGAGAAAGGGCAAGGTATATAGATTGCATTTCTCTCCTAGAGATGGTTATTCAGATGAAAGCAAAGGATGCAGTTGAAGCAAAGATTCTGAAGAAAGGAAATGAACCCCTTAATGAGTGGCTCCAAAGTATGAAATTCAAGCTAGAAATGATTCAAGAAGCTGAGAAGGGACTCAGAGAAACAAGGGACAAAGCAAAGAAGACCCAGGACAGAGCATTTGACCTCATGCAAGGATTGCACACTGAGTCACAAACCAATGGGCAAGGGAAATCCTTTATTAATTAGAAGTGATGAAGAATAATTTCTCTACATATTTGATTAATCTATCTGAGATAGCTTCAAGCAGTCAAAACAGAGTGATAGAACTGCAAACACTTGGCAAATGCATGCACATGGCTGCTAAAGAAGTGACAAGTCAGCTGAATGAAGTAAAAGAACTAGCTCTAGAACATTCAAGGTGGCTTTTGAGATTAAGCAATGTACAAGTACCTAATCATTAAGAATTGATTCCCATCATGGTGGCTACTAAAACATATAGGATGAAAACTGAAAAGGGCAAGAAGTCCAAGTGATTCAGATTACCCCTTTTCATTTTCTGTTGTAAATTTTGAAATCTTTGTTAATGTTTTGATATGATAAATTGGCATCTTGCCATTTGTCACCTAGAGAAGATGAACTGATTAATATTCCTATTATAACAGTCATCTCTCAAATCCTATATGTATGAAATTCAATGATTAATCAAAGGTTGGAAAAAAAATTGTGTGAAGTACTATTTGTTGCAGAGCCAATTGAATGGTATTTTATTTCAATCATTTTTCGCTCCATTACATGTTGTGATTAGTTAGTATTTCCTTTCTGTTTTACAGAGAACTAAGGAAGAACAGAGTTTCATTTCCCCTATTTTCCAGAATACAAATGAATTTAATAAGTATTGTTATAATTCATTTGACGAAAGGATTCTGTTAGTTTTTCCCGATTTATCAGTCTTAGTTTAGATTTGAATTTCAACTTAATCTAGTCTTATGTGAATAGATTTATGGATTCATAAGAGGTGTGGATACGTGAATCTATTTTAGTATTTGGAAGTCTTTCTTGCCTGAATTAAGTTCTAGTTAGGCTTAATTATGTTTGCCTCTTCTGCTCTTGGGTTAAGAGCATACCTTATATTGGTTTTAGGAATAAAACACAATTCCTTGAACATCATTCACATAGGGAGTTGTACCTACCAATTCAAAGAGAAGCCAGTAATCAAAGAATGGCTTTTTAACTATTGTAAATAGATATTTTTCATCATTCAGGCATTAAGAGTCATATCTTCACAAGAAGCAAGAGAAGGACAAATCTGTTTACCAGCATATTTTTGGCGACTGTGCTGGGGAGAAGAACAGTCGCTTGACCAGAAAGCCTAGGTCATGAGGGAAAATGGTACTGCCTCATGAAAACATAATCCCATTGCTCCAACCTAACCTTTGTTTTCAAGACGACCAACAGGACATAATTTCATCTCTTAACACATTTGTTTGGAGGCATAGAAGGAACACTGAACATTATCAGAATGCTAGCCAGATATTAGAGGAAGAAGAAAGAAGAGCTGAAGCTTTTGAAAGAGTTGTTCAAAGGAGAGATATCTGGAGAGCAAAAAGACAATTAAGATAGTAAACTTAGAGTTAAAATACATCTAGCATCCTAGAACAATTTAGGTTCCTCAGAAGTACCAAGGAACGGGGTGGGCAAGATTCCACCTTTGATAAACTAACAGAGCTTAGTTTTCCTATCTTAGAAGTTCCAAAGTGAAAAGACCTCCTTCCCCTATTAGAAATAAAGATATCAACACTTTGCATTCCACTTGTTAGGTATTAGCACTTCACTGAGTTATTGTACCTCCAGTTGTTAACTTTTCGCCATATACTGCTAGAACAATCATGGTTGCTTCATGGGCCGCAGCAACAGGGTCGTTAGCACTAAATGCTTATCATCCACTCCCAGCTGGTTCAAGGAAGAATTTCCCTAAATTCTTAGGTTATGGGAAGGTCACTACAGATGAGCACATTAAAGCCTTCTTTGTGGCTACCATATATTAGGGGTGGGACAAGAAGATGTTACTGTAAGGTTGTTTGTAGAAACCCTTACAGATAGTGCAACAGACTGGTTTTATCATTTAGTTGATGATTCAATAACTGATTGGGACACGATGAGAACTAAATTTGAAGCTAGATTCAAGACTGTGGAAGATGAACACGCCTTGCTAACACAGTTGACTTTAGTTAAGAAGCAACCAACTATGAGCATGAGGGATTTTGTTGCCAATTTCAATAAGATTAATAGAAGAATTCCTACTACTGATAGACCCACATCTGGTTATCTAAAAACTTTCTTTATTAGTGCTATGCCTCTAGATATCAATTGTGATCTGAGAAGAGCACGCCCCACTAATCTGGCTGACGCACAGAAGAAAGCTATTGAATGTGAAGATGACTTAATTTCCACAGGAAAATGGAAATGAGAACTTCAAACTAAAGGGAGTTCTAGTAATACGATGTCATTAGAAGAGATGATTCAGAAGTTGTCTAATGAGCTAGTAGCGATGAAAAAGCAATTACCCAGATTCAATAACTCTTATCAACGAAATTACCAAAACTCACCAGGAAGAAGCAATGAAAGTAGATTTTCATAGCTTACAGGTTCACAACCTAGGTTGCAAATTGAACTAGCATCAAAAAAAGGAAATATGTGCATCTTTCATCTGACCACAGATCATGACAGTGAGAATTGTCCAGAGACTGTTCGTATGATGCAATTTCTATCTACTAATGAATTAAATATTGCAATTTCGTGTTCAGAACTTGATTCTTGTTCAAATGGTGACTCTAGAAATTTATTTTTAGAATATGAATCAAATTCTGAATCAAATGGTGAATGTTATGCAACTATTGATGGGACTTCATACATAGTGTTTACCTGTGGGCAAAGGATGAAGAATCAAGCTCCTAGTCATACTCTCAAAGATGACTCCATCCCTTCTACGAGTAAAGTACATAATGATCAAGAAACCTCCACTTCACAAATGGGTAAGGACAAGACAACTTTTGATTTCATTCAATTTTGTGAAGAGTCAAAAATTCAAATTTCTATTATTGATTATTTAAAGTCACATCCTTCTAAGTTAAAGAGATTAGTGGATAGATGTAAAGGAGGTACCTCAGACTTGAATCATAATGTGACTATTGAAATTGAAGATGAAACTTTAACATCTGGCTTGTTTAATCAAGAAAATTCTACTATTTTAGTAACCTTCCCTGGATAGAAGCCTGAACCTTTTTATATTCCATTGTATATCAATGGATGTAAACTCAGCAATTGCATAATAGATTTAGGTGCATTAGATAATGTTATGCCATATTCTGTAGCTAAAGCCTTGGGACTAAGTCTTACTAAAATGCATGGGAGATGTTATTCTATGGATGCCAAACAAGTCCCTTTACTTGGCCAAATCAAAGACGCTCAAGTAGCCTTAGCTTTACATCCAGAAAAGAAACTCCTATTGACTATCCTAGTAGCTGATATTCCAGCAAGCTATGGACTTCTATTAAGTAGAAGTTTTTGTCGAGACTTTGGAGGAGAAATAAAACTAGATTGGTCTCAAGCAGTGATACCTATTGGGAATAAGAAGGTCAAATTAGAACTTGAGGAAAAAGCAAAGTTGACAATTTTGAAGTTAGATGATCCTAAAGCTCAAATTCTTTATCAAGAACTAGAATTCAATAACTATATGTTGTTTACGGAAGAAGATATGAATGAACAAATAGATGAAAATCCAAGTGGTAAAATTCCAAATGAAAACAAAGATGTGATAGGTATATGGATGCTCGAATTTGACGGAAGTTGTGCCTCTTCAAGATCCGGAGCAGGTGTAGTATTGATATCCCTAGAAGGAGAAGCTGATCCCTTAGCTTTCAAATTAGAATTTGGTAACACAAACAATATAGTAGAATACGAAGATTTAATATTGGGGATAGGTACTGCAAAAGAAAGAGGGATAAAAATCTTGAAGGCACAAGGTGATGCAGAGCTTATTGTGAGACAAATCAAAGGATAGTACTCAGTGAAGAATCATAAACTAAAGAATTATAAGAATAGGATGTGGGATGAGATAGAAGGTTTAGATGCATTCTCCATTAGAGCTATGCCAAGATAAATGAATACAAAGGCTGACTCACTTGCAGTCTCTGCTTCCTTGTTACTCCCACATCCAGATTTTAAAGATAAGAAATATCAAATTGAAATTATATATCAATCTATTGTCCCAGATAATATAGAATCCTAGCAAGTTTTTAATGATGATAAGAATTTGTAGTTGTTTCTTGAAAATGATAAATCCAGCTTTGAACCTGAGTCTTATGAGGACGGTGAACATAACAAAAGTGGTGAGGTCCAACTGAAGAGCAATATTATTCCCCCATATTTTTTAGCTCTGGAAAAGTTATTTAACAAACATGATGCTTATGTTAAGCATAAAAGAACAAAAAAAGGACCTACCATAGGTGAATATGAAGGACTGAACATTGGAGATGTTCATGGTCCCAAAATGATTAATATTGGAAAATATTGTACTCCCGAAGAGAGAGAAACTGCAAAGAAATTATTTGAAGAATATAGAGATGTCTTTGCTTGGAGCTATGAAGACCTAAAGAGCTACAGAGGAGGAGAGGTGAAACATCAGATTCCTCTCAAACCAGATGCAGTACCTTTCCGGCAAAAGAAAAGAAACTATAATCTGAAGGTTGCAGATGCCATTTTTTGAGAAATTGATAAAATGTTAAAAGCAAGGATCATTTATCCTATCCATCACTCTACCTGGATAGCCAACATAGTACCTGTCAGGAAGAAGAACAGAGAGATAAGGATTTGTGTAGATTTTTGTAACTTGAATCAGGCATCTCTCAAAGATAATTTTTCTCTCCCGAACATAGACCATTTGTTACAAACAGTTGTTGGATCTGAGATGATGTCTATACTCGATGGCTTTTTAGGTTATAACCAGGTCGAAGTAGAAAAGAAAGATCAACATAAAACAACATTTACAACTCCTTGAGGTACATTCACATATCACAGGATGCCTTTTGAACTTATCAATGCTGGGGCTATGTTCCAAAGATGTATGAGTGAGACCTTTGCTGAAATGAAAGATCGAATAATAGTCATATACCTGGATGATCTCAGTGTGTTCTCAAAGAAAAGAAAAGACCATATGGAAGATCTGAGAAGAGTGTTACAAAGATGCAGAGAGCATGGGATTTCTCTCAATCCAAAGAAGTCAATTTTCTATGTAACTGAAGGAAAGCTACTTGGACATATAGTGTCACAGTAAGGCATTAAAAGTGATCCTGATAGAGTAGAGGTTATCCAAAGACTAAGCCTTCCTATAAACAAAATAGGAGTTAAATCTTTCTTTGGCCAGGTGAATTTCCTTAGAAGGTTTGTTCCTAATTTTATAGAAATCACTAAGCATATAGTAGATATGATGAAGAGAAATTCAAATTTCAAATGGAATGAAGAGGGAAAGTGAGCTTTTCAAGATATAAAAATTGCTATTGCTAATGCCCCTATGCTATGCCATCCAAATTACAAGCAGGACTTTGTTATTTATTGTTATGCTTCAAAACATACATTATCAGCTATTCTTGTGCAGGAGAATGATGAAGGAATACAAGCTCACATTGATTTCATAAGTATACCTTTGAAGAATCACGAGTTAAAGTATTTGTAGATTGAAAAATATGCTTTTGCAGTTGTTAAAGCCCTTAAAAAATTTTGTTTTTACATTCTACATTCACATTCAATAGTCTTTGTCCCAGATGTAGCAGTAAAGAGTGTACTAACACAGTAGGATATCGGTTGTAATGCTAGAGGAGCATGGATGGCAAAGATACAAGAATATGATATAGAGATTAAACCTACCAAGCTGATAAGAGGAAATTCTCTATGCAGAGCAATTGTAGAAAACAAAACCACTGGAGAATTAGAAGAATCGGATGAGAAGCAATTGGTGCTCGCAGTAGGTCTCTATGATTCATGGTTTGAAGACATTTCTTACTTTTTAACATATGGTGAATGTCCAGAAGGTTTGAATACAAAACAAAGAAGAGACCTTAAATTGAAAGCAACCAAGTATGTGATTTGGTATGGCAAGCTTTTCAAAAAGGCTATCGATGGTACATTCCTGAGGTGCATAGATAAACCACAGCAAGAAAATTTGTTGAAAGCATTTCATGATGAGGCCTGTGGAGGACACTTCTCTTCCTCAGTTACAGCTTTCAAAATACTAAGGTAATGCTATTACTGGCTTGGGATGTTCAAAGATGCATATGCATGGGTAGCGAAATGTGAAAAGTGTAAAATGTTCTCTGGACGCCCTCAATTGCCACACTGCCACTAAGACCTGTTATCATTGAAGGACCTTTTCAACAATGGGGCCTTGATTTCATTGGTCTGATTACTCCTGCATCCACTGCTGGTCATCAATACATCATAATTGCAACTGACTACTTCACTAACTGGGTAGAAGCTAAAGCCATGAAGAAGACTACTGCAGAAGTCGTGTGCGAATTTATAAAGGAGAACATTCTGGTCATGTTTGGTGTTCCTATCAAACTAGTGATGGATAATGCATCTTATTTTTTGTCGATTGAAATCATTGATTTTTGTTTTGAGTATGGGATTACTGTTGGTCATTCATCTGATTATTTTCCTCAAGGGAATGGCCAAGCAGAGTCTAGCAACAAAAACTTGATTAATATTGTTAAGAAGCTATTCTTAGATAATCAGAAAACCTGGCACCAGAAGATCCATGAGGCACTCTGGGCAGATAGAGTGAAACCTAAGAGGGCAATCAAAATATCTCCTTTTGAGTTGGTTTATGGAACTGAAGCTAATCTACCTCTACCTTTGGAATTGGCCACAAGAAAACTCAAAACAATGATTGAAGATGATGTCTATAAGGATGGTCTAGAAAAGAGAATCTTGTATCTGAGTAAACTGGAAGAAGAAAGGATGGAAATTGTTGATCATATCACACAGCACCAAATGCGAGTAAAAGAACTTTTTGACAAGAAAACAAGACCTCAAAAATTTATGGTGGGAGATATGGTGCTACTCTGGGACAAAAGAAAGGCTCCAAAAGGAATGCATAAGAAGTTTGATACTCTATGGAAAGGTCCTTTCAGAATTCAACAGGCATTTGAAAATAATTCTTTCAAATTGGTGTTTGAAGATGGTGAAGCACTACCCCTGACCTATAATGGTCAAGATCTCAAGCTCTACCAAGTTACAAATTGAAAACAGGTAACCCCTGTAATGTACCATAGTTAGACTTAATGTTATGTGTGTCTTAGTTAGCCTTTTCTTTTCTGGTGTCTTTTCCTTGTTTTCTTGTTTTGCTTAGTTTTTGTTGTGTTGCCACCTTTTATTTTCTTCTGCGAAACCAGAGATTCTAAGTCCCTTTTCTTAGGCATACTCTACCCAAGTCCCCAGTTAGAGCTAGTTGTTGCCCCACTTTTCACCATATACCAATTTTGCAAAGTGGAAAATAAAATAATGTCATGTTTTGTCAAAATTGGGTCAATAGCTCTTTCCTCTTTAGGTGCTGATTTTCTTCATCGGGTTTTCATCTTTTCCCTTCTCCTGTGTCACATATAGCCTGGGTGGGTATTTCTTGATTGTCATGACTCTTAAGAGTAGTTTAGAGCCATACTCGATGGAGATTCTTGAATCGTGCTATATCATTTGACTTTCTTGTAGCTCATTTGATCTGGAGATAGAGAAAATTGAATTGGCAAAAAATTAAGTTCTAGCTTCTCCTCGGCGGGTTTTCGTACCCCGAAGGAGAATTTTGGCAAAGACTAGCAAATGTTATTTGTAAGCTTTACTAAAGTAAAGTGAATCATGTTATGGAAGGATCATTCAAATGATGTCATGATTTCACAGTGAGAATCATTTTAAAGTTAGAAAAATGACCAGAATAGTGATTGATGAAAAATCTGAAAAGAGCTTCTCTGTGGCGGGTTCTGAAGTCAGAAGTCAGTTTTTCACAAAGGTTTTTATAAAAGGGTAAAATAACGTAGTGGGTCCCACTCTTCATCGACGAAGCTACTTTTATGTTTTTCGAAGGCTTTATATAAAAGGGGTTAAGGGAAAGAAATAAAAGGAAGACAAAACCAAAAAATCAAAAATCGGCTTCTCCACTGTGGGTTTTCTACCCTCGAAGGCCATTTTTCGTATTTGAGGAAAAATCATCCTTGCAAGCATGGTAAGTATGTGAATTGATTGCAAATTGTTTTGGGCAAGGAA
This sequence comes from Cupressus sempervirens, assembly GCA_028749045.1. Taxonomy (NCBI): domain Eukaryota; kingdom Viridiplantae; phylum Streptophyta; class Pinopsida; order Cupressales; family Cupressaceae; genus Cupressus; species Cupressus sempervirens. The sequence goes on along the minus strand of CM053786.1, from coordinate 290,192,193 downwards.
ATAGAAGCAAATTGGTGAATTGATAGGGTTTTTGCAAGTAGAATTGAGTTAAGCATATTTTGCCCTATGAAGTACTTTGTTCTTGTTTTTTTGAAAGATGGGTGAAAATGAAAAGTAAACCAGTAATTAATGAAAGTTACCATTGAGCCAACAGAAATAGTGAAAAGACAAGGATAAATCCATTACAACTCTTATATTCACCAATCCAATGGATTCACCCTTGAATTCGCTCATGTGGCACGATTTATGAAATTCAACGGGAAAATCTAAGGTTATGCTATAAAGGGGGATGTAACAGATTTTCAAACTACCATTTTACCGTTATACTGTTGTATTGGATAGTACCTTCAGTAATTTTCAAAGTTACAGAGTTTACTTCTTATATCATTTGTGATTGTTTGAATTTCTATTATCATACATTAAACAACATGGCAACAAGATTCGCGAGTTTTGATGGATTGGGTGGAATTAAGTCGGTGAGGTTGACTATCACGGATACTTCACTCTATTTCTATGATATGCAAGATTTTCAAAGGAGATTAAGAGCAAAGCCAGTTCATCCCATAATGGAGAAACTTCGAGGAAGCGGATTAGTGGAAGCATTTGGGTTTCCTATAGTGATACAAGCCCTAGAGTTGATTTTGGAATGCATCAATCATTACAACCCGGATACAAAGCATATTCTATTGCCAGACCAAACGATGTTGATTTCAATTGATCGCCAAGCAGTAGTGAATTGTTTGCAAATTCCAGAAAGGGAGTTCTCTGATTTAACGATGGGAGGAGCTATGTTTGAATTCTCTCTGAAGAAGATGGTCTAGAGGAAGGAGATCATGCAGTCTTGGTTTCAAAAGCCAAGGGGAGCTAAGAGTAAAATCCCTAAAACTCTTTTCAGTACAGACCTCAAACCAGAAATTGTTGACATTTTGGTTCTGTTGCATCAACTCAAAGGTGAGGTAGAAGCCTTTAATTTTGTAGAGCAGTATTTCTTTTTGGTGCAAGTTATTTATTTAGACACACAGTATATTGACTGATCATATGATGTCAATGAGCATCTTTCTAGGGCTCTTAGTGTAGGTAAGTTTTATAATTCATTTTATATGTCCTCTTTCTTGATATACATGTTGGCTTCTCTTCAATTGTGGTCGGGACTCCCTAGAATTGAGAATTTTTCTAATAATGTGAAAAGTTACGAGTTTTATCCATGCTTGCAATTACAGAATAGTTATGCAAATATATATTCGGGTAAATGATGCATTCACCATGAGGATCTGTAGAGAGCTCCAAGGGTGTCTGGAGCAGAGGTTTAGTCTAGAAGCGATGGTAGCCATCAACCAATTTGGCAGTTATTTCATTCACTTCTCATCATTCTCTTATTTGCATCTTGCAGTGTTTGATGGATTTCCACTGAAGTTGCCCAGGTATCTAGATGATATGATCGTGCTCATGGAGATCATGAGGCAAGCAATCCTAGTGAATGTGTTCAGCACCAGCCTAAAGACGAAAGGTTATGAATTCCCTATAAAATTCGAAGCATACAGTTGTGAGACTAGATCGGATGCAAAGAATATACTCAAAGCATTCGAGAGCAAGTACAAATTGGAAGAGTATGAAGTAGTCAAACCCATGTTTGATCCAAATGGATATGCTAGAGATGTGCTTCAAATTGGAAGTGTAATCAAACATGTGACAACTATGGAGGATTATTGGGCAGATTGTAAGAATGAATTGGAGAGTCGAGATCGTGCCTTTGACAGATTTACAATTGATCAGGTAAAGACATATGGTATAAATTTAGATGTGGAAGGGCTGGAAGATGATGGTCAAAATATGTATAGTAATACATATTTGACTAAGTTGAGGAATACTCCCATTAGTTTCAAACCATATTTTGACATAGAAGAAGACTTCGATGTTGTGATGGCAAGAATTATCAAAAGGACTGGGAAGTGGGTTGAATGGACAGCTAAGGAAGGTCAGAGAAAGAGCAAAACTACTCGAGCCTCTCCACCTACAGCTACTCCTACTTCATCTCAAAGTGCCACACCCAGTGCTACTACCACAGCTACTCAAGGACCAACCCAATCCGCAGGAGGAGGTGATCAACACCCAAAGAAGAATGTTCCAATAGCCCCAACCTGTCAAGGTGGATCACTACTAGTCATTGGAGCTCAAGCTAAAGCTGAAAAAGGAATGAAAGAGCAAAAAGATGGAGCTCCTACTCTAGTCTCATCTGCACATGTCACTCTACCCCTATCTCCTCAGCCTTCTCCAACCCCATCTCCTCATGGTACCCCTATCTTATCCCCTCATCATAGCCCTACTCCATCTATAAGTGCTCCTATTCTAAAGCTCGCTGGTTCTCCTATTCAAATAGTAGAGATTGGAGATGATAAAAGTAGTAGTAGTGAATCCACTAAGTCTGATGAAGTTGCAAAGAAAACTCAAGCAGAAGAGAAAGCTCTAGGTTCATCTCGGCTTCTTTCTCGAGATCTGAAGAACCTCTTTTCTACAACTACAGTGGTAACGACTCTAGTAAAGATGAAAATGTTCAGCATTGAATCACTTGGAACAGCCTCCAAAGTGATTAGTATAGAGTCTTGGTTTGAGGATACTTTGGAGAAGAAGAGGAAAAGAAAAGATGAAAGTGTTTCCTCATAGGATGTTGTATCTCAAGTAGTGCGCTCAAGATCTGCCATAGTGAAAGCTAAAAAGCAAAAGACCTTGTCAATATTGGGACAAGATCCAGAAATAGGGCACTTAACTATGGAGGTAGCAAAACCAAAAAAGGCATGGAGAATTGAAGATATGATGCCAGAGGACTTCACTCTACGTTCAATTGATCTTGGAGAGGCTAGACATGATACAAAAGTAGGCCTATGGAAATCGAGTAATGATGTGATAGAAGAGCAACTGGAGAACCTCAAGTTGTCAAAGATCAGAATGAAAGCTGAAATAGAAGAGTTAAGAAGGTTTATCAGGCAATTAGTTGTTCCATTGGCAACTATCACCAGTGTGCCTGCTACTGAAAATCCTTAATTAGAAGAGGTACAAGCTTTCATATCGCAGCTCTAGAAAGATAGGCATTTTGGTCAAATTGGAAAGGAATGGATCAAGAAACTCAATGTAGATGGAGTTTCCCTAATTGATCAAATTGGAAATATTATCCTTCAACTAGAAACTAAAAAGGATAATATTATGACTAACAGTAATATCTTGGCTGGAGAAAGGGCAAGGTGTATAGATTGCATTTCTCTCCTAGAGATGGTTATTCAGATGAAAGAAAAGGATGCAGTTGAAGCAAAGATTCTAAAGAAAGGAAATGAAACCCTGAATGAATGGCTCCAGAGTATGCAATTCAAGATTGAAATGATTCAAGAAGCTGAGAAAGGACTCAGAGAAATAGGGGACAAAGAAAAGAAGACCCAGGACAGAGCATTTGAGCTCATGTGAGGATTGCACACTGAGTCACAAACCAGTGGGCAAGGGAAATCCTTTATTAATGTAGAAGTGATGAAGAATAATTTCTCTACATATTTGAGTAATCTGTCTAAGATAGCTTCAAGCAGTCAAAACAAAGTGATAAAACTGCAAACACTTGGCAGATGCGTGCACATGGCTGCTGAAGAAGTGACAAGTCAGCTGAATGAAGTAAAAGAACTAGCTCTAGAACATTCAAGGTGGCTTTTGAGATTCACCAATGTACAAGTACCCAATCATGAAGAATTGATTCCCATCATGGTGGCTACTAAAACATATAGGACAAAAACTGAAAAGGGGAAGAAGTCCAAGTGATTCAAATTACCCCTTTTTCATTTTCTGTTGTAAATTTTGAAATCTTTGTTAATGTTTTGATATGATAAATTGGCATCTTGCCATTTGTCATCTAGAGAAGATGAACCGATTAATATTCCTATTATAACGATCATCTCTCAAATCATATATGTATGAAATTCAATGATTAATCAAAGGTCAACAAAATTTTGGTGTGAAGTACTATTTGTTGCAGAGCTGATTGAATGGTATTTTATTTCAATCATTTTTCGCTCTAGTACGTGTTGTGATTAATTAGTATTTCCTTTCTGTTTTACAGAGAACTAAGGAAGAACAGAGTTTCATTTCCCCTGTTTTCCAAAATACAAATGAATGTAATAAGTATTGTTATAATTCATTTGATGAAAGGATTCTGTTAGTTTTTCCTGATTTATCAGTCTTAGTTTAGATTTGAATTTCAACTTAATCTAGTCTTATGCGAATAGATTTATGGATTTATAAGAGGTGTGGATACGTGAATCTATTTTAGTATTTGGAAGTCTTTCTTGCCTGAATTAAGTTCTAGTTAAGCTTAATTTGGTTTGCCTCTTCTACTCTCGAGTTAAGAGCATACCCTATATTGGTTTTAGGAATAAAACACAATTCCTTGAACATCATTCACACAAGGAGCTGTACCTACCAATTCAGAGATAAGCCAATAATCAAAGAATGGCTTTTCAACTATTGTAAATAGATATTGTTCATCATTCAAGCATTAAGAGTCATATCTTCACAAGAAGCAAGAGAAGGAAAAATCTATTTACCAACAAAGATCAAGCAGACACACCTTTAGATGCTACAACCACTTGATCATCTACTATGTTGGATGATCTCTTGATTTTGATGTAATTATTAGGTTTGTGAAACTTATTCAAGTGGGATGGGACATAACTCTTATTAAGGGTAAGAGGATACATTGGAGTGTTTTTCTCAAACTAAATCACTTGTAATTGATAATGATGAAGTACTACACATAATTGTAAAAAAGAAGAAAAACTAGTAAGGAGAATCTTGCCTCAAATGTCTTTTTGCAAATTAAATATAAATATGCATTATATATCAACATCAGGCCCATGATAAGTGTTGGATACAATTTTTTAATTGTGTGCTATCTTTGATGTTATACAAATGTCATATCAGTTGTCAGTCAATGTTTACCGAGCTCACTTGGTCAACAAGGCAATTTTCCTTGTCTACCAAGCATTCCTGGAGATTACTCTGTGAAGACAGTGTCTAGTGAGCTCAATCAGGCATCGAAGGAAATTATGGTAGAAAGTAGTGTTAATCGAGTCATGGTTAACAAAGGAAAGTTGGTCAGAGTCAATGTTCACTAAGTTCACTCGGTTGCCAAAGGATTTTGCAAGTTTGCAGTGTTAACTAAGCTTATGTTGGTTAACACAAAAAATCATTTTAGGATTAATGTTTACCGAATAGGGTCAGCCAATGAAGGATTTTATTGATTTGGGATATTGATGCAGGAGTATCTTGCATGGAAAAATTATTGGCAAAAAAAAATTGAAAAAAAAAAAATCTAGAGGAGAGAGAAAGTGACGAAAATTAGAGGAGAAATAATTAAAAATAGAAAATAAGAATAAAGGAAAAGAGGAATTTCTATTTTTGAGGTGCATGGGTGGCATAAATAGGAAAATAGTTGTCATTCCATTAATCGAGGTGTGTAGGTGGAAATTCTAGAAGGTTTTGGATAAATCATGCATTTAATATTTGTTGGGTGCTTAGTTGTATTTGGGTGGGAATTTAATATTTATTTAAAGGTAGTTGTATTTACCTTTTTATCCCACATTGGTTGTGTTTGTAATGTCTTGGGTTAGAAGTGCCTATTTAAGCAAGGCTTAATATCATTTGTAATAAAGCTCAAGGAGAAGCTTGAGGAGTAGAAGCTTGAGAAGGAGAAGCTCGAGGAGTAGAAGCATGAGAAGTAGTAGCTTGAGAAGTAGAAGCTAGAAGGTGTGAAGACTTCAAGGTGTGAAAGCTCTAAAGGTGTAGCTCTTAAAGTAGAAATTCTTGGTGAAGCTCTTGGTGTGAAGACTCTTATTTGGGATCTCTCTTATGTTGAAGAATTTGTAAACTTCTTTTTGAAGAAGTCATAACTATGATATCATCTTGTGGGTGTTGTAAGGATCTTCAAGTATAATAAAATTGCTTGTGAAGAATTTTTTTTATTTCTCTTGGTCTCCATATTGTTGCACTCTTGATTGCAAGTGGGTAAGGGTGGTGTGGCCCTCTATCAGTGGTATCAGAGCAGGAGTTCCTGTGTGTACAAGTAGATCACCGAAGTGTGAGGCAGTTTGTACGAGGACCTTGGTTGGGTGAAGTTTATCAAAGCTGGTGGATTGCAAATCCATTGTCCTAGACTTGTGATGTGGTTCCTAATTGTTCGTGCGAGGTGGTATGTTGCGATCTGACTTGCAAACAATTTGGTTGTCACAAGGAGCGTGGGAAGGATTTGTTACAGAGGGTTTACGAAGATCTTGGGAGATGGCTCCAAGAGGATTGGACCCTAAGATGGTTGTGAAAATCCATGATATAGTGGAGAGGAATTTTTCTAAGATGTTTGCTCGATTGGATGCTAAAGCTAAGAAGGTCAAGGTGGAAGAGGATGGTTTTGCTGATCGGTTTCTGGAGCCTGATGTAGAACCTGCAGAGCAACTAGAGGTTGTTGCTGAAGATATTCCTGACGTTGTTGATGTTGGGACAAAGGTTGGTTTTCATGATCAGTTGGTTGATTCTTACATGGAGACTATAGAGCATTTGGGCATGGATGATCCAGTTTTTTGTGGTGACTTGTATGTTGCAGAGCATCTTATTATGAGCAATGAGGTTACTGGTGTGGAGAGTTTGGCATGTATTGATGGAGATCTACATGTTGGTGCTGATATGGAGTTTGTTGTTTCTGATGCAGGGTTTGTTGCTACTGGTGTGGATTCACTAGTTGTTGATGTGAATGAGGGTTTATTGATGAAGAATTATGTTCAGTTTGTTCCTGGGAGTGAGCATGCTGATTGGATGGTTGAGATTCTGGTGTTTGATAGAGTGATGCATATGTGGAGGATTTGCATGGTGGTTTTGTTGTCCCTATTGAGGTGGAAGCCTTTGGTGAAGATGAAGATGGTGGTAGATCTTTCTTTTGGCATCAAAGTGTGGGACACACTTTTGTATCTACCAGGGGAGTCTGATGCAGGAGCATCTTGCATGGAAAAATTATTGGCAAAAAAAAATTGAAAAAAAAATTGAAAAAAAAATTTTTAAAATTTTTTTTTAAAAAAATCTGGAGGAGAGAGAAAGTGACGAAAATTAGAGGAGAAATAATTAAAAATAGAAAATAAGAATAAAGGAAAAGAGGAATTTCTATTTTCGAGGTGCATGGGTGGCATAAATAGGAAAATAGTTGTCATTCCATTAATCGAGGTGTATAGGTGGAAATTCTAGAAGGTTTTGGATAAATCATGCATTTAATATTTGTTGGGTGCTTAGTTGTATTTGGGTGGGAATTTAATATTTATTTAAAGGTAGTTGTATTTACCTTTTTATCCCACATTGGTTGTGTTTGTAATGTCTTGGGTTAGAAGTGCCTATTTAAGCAAGGCTTATTATCATTTGTAATAAAGCTCAAGGAGAAGCTTGAGGAGTAGAAGCTTGAGAAGGAGAAGCTCGAGGAGTAGAAGCATGAGAAGTAGTAGCTTGAGAAGTAGAAGCTAGAAGGTGTGAAGACTTCAAGGTGTGAAAGCTCTAAAGGTGTAGCTCTTAAAGTAGAAATTCTTGGTGAAGCTCTTGGTGTGAAGACTCTTATTTGGGATCTCTCTTATGTTGAAGAATTTGTAAACTTCTTTTTGAAGAAGTCATAACTATGATATCATCTTGTGGGTGTTGTAAGGATCTTCAAGTATAATAAAATTGCTTGTGAAGCATTTTTTTTATTTCTCTTGGTCTCCATATTGTTGCACTCTTGATTGCGAGTGGGTAAGGGTGGTGTGGCCCTCTATCAGATATTAAGTCTAATTATTTCAGGTATTGATTCCAACAGACTATGGTAATGATTATTGGTCATTGTAATTTGTAATTGAGTCAACTTGATAATTTGTATGGTATAAATATAAGGTCAAGTTGAGATTCTAATGTGTGTGAGAGTATGCAAGTGTATTGATTGATTAAGAAGGAAAGAGTGTGAGTGAACTTGAAGGATGGTCAAATATCCTTGTGGAGCAGCAAAGTAATATTCGATCAGTAAGGATCTAGCATGAAGCAAAACAGAGATCTGTAATTAGCAATTCAATTGCATCTCATTTAGGTCATTTCATTATTACTTTCTTACCATTGTAATAATGATTCCAAAATCTCTTAACAAAGTTGGTTTAATAGCTAGTTGTAAATCCTCTAACCAGGTGACAATTATATTGAATTTTTTTAAGACCTCTTGCAAGGCCACTCCTTACAGGGTGATTGAATCCTCTAACAATGTCACACCTAATAGTGTGTTTTGTAACATTTAACCAAGTTGGTTCCTAACAAGGCTTGCTTCAGAAGAGTGAAAATCAGTAGCTAGTTACACTAGTGGGTTTTCCCATACTGGGTTTCCACATTAAATCCCTGGTGTCTCATGTGTTCATGTTATTTCTTTTATGCTTGCAAGTTAATCACTGTGAATGTTTAAGATTATAATAAGTAGATCACATCAGCAACAATCAATTTTGTTAACATCCAAGAGATCTAAAATATTTTTGTGGTATCTAATTCAACCCTCCCCCAGCCTCTCTCAGTTACTCCGTCTTTATTTCCAACAATAAGAGATTTGAGAATGAAAATATTTAAATCTAGCAATAAAGGCACTAACATTTTCTATAACTCCTTGTTTACAGTGCATTAAATCAGTTAAAGAAACTCAAGGAAAAATATTGATTTGAAATTTTTGAATGAAAGAAATGGAAATCTTTTGAAAGGAATCAATGAAATAAGGAGGTGATGAACAATACCACTATAAAGATTTTTCTTGAAAGGTCCTAGTGAACAACTTAGTCATGAGCCTATGTTTGTGAGTGCTTTGTAAAATTGGATTTACAAGCTTATAATATTAATCCAAATTGTAGATTTAATTCCTAGGTCTTGATAATAATTATGTGGTTGTATTTTTAATTGTTGAAATTACATGAGTTATGCTTTAAACATGACAATTTAACTATATTTAATTACATAAAAGAGAAAAAAAAAATACTAAAATAAATGAGAGAATAAGAAAGAGATAGAAGAGGGATGTGAACACTTAATAATGTAGTGCATTCAGTGAGGACTACATCTTTGAATCTACTTCTCAATCTGGGGATCATTTTATTAAACTTGCCAAGTAAAACTACCTTGATATGAATTCCAAGCTTCAAGCCTTCAAGTCTCTTTCCTTCCTTTTATAATTTTTGGTATAAAAGAAAACCTTGCAAATTCTTGCAAAGAATTAAAAAATTCCTTCCTAACAATCCCTCACAATAATTTCTCGTCCAAGTTTAATTCAAGTTCTGCCAAAAATTATCCTCCCTTCTAACAAAAAGACTCCCTTTTTATAAACAATTTTTATTATATTTGTTTCAAAACCAAATAACCAATATAATAATGATTCTCCCTTAAATAAAAAATCAATATTCCATTAAAATCTCATGTAAATCCTTAAAATTATTTTAACAATCATATTTACTAATGCTTGTGTTTCTACAACTGATATTGCTACTTAAGATGATGTCGATAATGATCAAGGTTAGCAAATGGAGCACTAAAGGATTATAAAAAGAATTGGATCAGTTCTTATTTTATCATTGATTTCAAGCTTATTGACTATACTAATTTATGTAAGTTTCCAAATCATCTGAAGGATGTGGTCTTGAGAAAAGAAAAGATTGGTAAAAGTTAGAAGATGAAATAATGAAGTAATGTTAAGTATATGAGCTCAATGGAAATTGATGAATTAATCTTTGACAAGATAATATTGATTTGATTATTTTTCATGATTTTGTGTCTAGAATTAGAAATTTGAAATTTTTGGTTATATTGATTGTTAAGAAATATTTGAAGTTGTGAAGTGAAAAGATAAGGAATAAGTGTCTACTACCAAGCAAGAAATGGTGGTTAGTAAAAATATATATTGATCGGTAGAAGTGTACTAAGTAATAAGTTTGTAAATCTTAAGTGTTAAGTCAGAAAGCAAGTGTTATCAAGAAAGATAGTGTAACTAAGTAAATAATGTTAACCAAGCAAATGGTGTTATACAATTAAGAAAGAATAAAACTTAATGAAGGAGACTGATTTTGGTCAAATCAATTACTTGACAAAATCAAGTGTGAATTTGGTTTACTGTAGAAGATTCTAAGAAAACTAAGAAGCTTATTAGTGAAATCTGTAGATGAAGTTGGTTAGGTAAGATCATGTGCAAGAGATTCAAAGGAAGGTTTGTGATTCAAGAAAAGTTCAAGTTCCAAGATAAAATATATCTTGCATGAGGCTTAAAACAATTTACCTAGTGTCAAATACATTATATGAAGGCTGAGAAGTGATTGAATGGTCGAGAGGAATTCAAGGAACACCTAATGAAGGAGTTTAAGTATAAAATAATGTCTATATTAAGGATGAAGTTGATGATAACTACGTATAGAAGACAAAGAATAGAAAGGTATAGCAAGCAGAGGAAAGTGTGAATCAAGTGAAGGAAATACTTGAATGAAGTGTGTATATTGATCAACCAAGTAAAAAGAAGAGTGAAGAATAGGATTGAGCAAAAAGGAGATGTGAATAAGCAAAAGTAGTTCATACATTCAACAAATCACTTCACTATTACTTTCTAACCATTATAGTAGAAAATATCTTAACCAAGTGGATCTAATAGTCCTATTTGTAAATCCTTGTAAGGTTTCATTCTCAATAATGAACTAAGTCCTTTAGTAAGGCCACTCATAAATAGGGTGAATAGATCTAGCTGATCTTTGGTGAAAACCCCTTAACAAGGTCACATTCAACAAATGTGCATTGTAACCTTTAACAAGGTTGGCTCTTAACTAAACTCACTTTAGAAGAGTGACTTTCTTTGTGGATGATAATTCCCTTAGTAGTTTTTACCCAAATTGGGTTTCCATGTTAAATACTGGTGTTAATGAGTTATTGGATGTGATGCATGTTATTTTATATGTTTATTTGAATTAAGTTGTAATATGTTATTGGAATAATCTAAATTCCTAAGACCAAGATTACTAGAAGGAAGCCAAGAGGGATCCATAGGGAATATGAAGGTGAAATGACATTTTAGTTTCCCAAAAAAGAAAAGAGAAAACCAATGAAAGGTTGAATATTTCCCAATCAAGCATGGTAAGGAGGACACTTTGATCTTTTATGTCATAGGAAGACAAACATCTCCCTAAATATGGGTGGGAAAATGATAAATCCCATGGGAAAATAATGAACATGGTTTCATAGTCCAAAGCCATCTAACTTTGCAGAAGATCAAAATAGTGCTTATGGGATACAACTCAAATCCAAATGAAAAGACAAGGAGAAGCAATAGAGATATTGTGTGATATTGAAATGGTAGGAGGAACATGAAGTACATAATAATCATAAACAAAATATATCTATGAAACTTTATCTTGACATGGAGTGAGGGGAGAACGCTCACCTTGGATCATAAACGTAGGATAAACACTAGTAATAACCCTAGACAAAAAAGTTGACAAATCAATGCCACCTGTGGGAGAGAACAACCACCAAATATTACCAAATAGAGGAGATAATTATAAGAATACCGGTGTTAATAGAGATCAAATTATTAAATGAGAAATAACTATAAAGATTTCTTGAAGTGTAATCCTCATAGAAATTACAAAATTATAAGTTCAATGATGCACTTACTCTAAAAAAGTCCTACAATGCACTAAATATTACTTATAAATCAGAGTTAAGAACTTCAATCATGTCATACCCTTAATCCTTGCTAAGGAGGGAAACAAAAGAAAATATCCACAATAGAAGAAGAGAGGATATACCATACAAAGAGGGGTTGATAGATCCAAATAGAGGACTATTAGATCCTCGCTAGCTTAAAAAATTAAGAAGCATCTAAACACAAAATAATTTACAATCTAAATTTCCTAAAGAATTTGTACAAGAACTCAAAGTTTCCTAAGAGTATTAAAATACATAAATGACAAGTTAGTAAGGAAGAGATTGAATCCCATGACTTTGTATGACAAGGAATCTCTAGATATTCTACAACGAGATGATGTTACTACCATATCTATTCAACTTTTGAGCAATTATTATAAACTATTTTGAATTCTTTTATGATAATATTTTGATTATTTTCTCTAACTAATACATAGAGTAATACCTTCAAAGTCTATGTGGAATCAAGCTCAAACACATAGATGATGCTATTAACATATCCATTCAACTTTTGAACAATCATTATAAACTAACATTATTATTTTTTATGAAAATTTGTAATTATTTTTCATGCACTAAAAGAAAAAGAGAGTAATAAATTCAAACTCTATATGAGATCAAGCTCATATACAAAATGGTGTTATTAACATATCCATTCAACTATTGAACTATTATTATAAACTCTTTTGAATTGTTTGTATGATAATATTTTTATTATTTTTTACCTACTAAGAAAAATAACCCTCAAAGCATATGTGGGATCAAGCTCAAACAAATTGGTGCTAAAAGATTGCTCTCAAGGTTTATATGGGTTCAAGGTCAAACAACATGATGTTTCTAAAAGGCGTAGCCTCAATGTACATGTGGTATGAAGCTCAAACAACACAGTGGTGCTAAAAGACATACTTTCAACACCTATGTGGAATAAAACTTAAAGAACAAGATTGTGCTAAAATATATACCCTCACATCTATATGGGATCGAGTTCAAACCATTATATTGTACTATAAGACATTTCATCAAAGTATACATAGAATCAAATCGATAAAATAACATCATAGTCAATTCCATACCTACAAAATATATGTTAAATTAAACCCAAATACTAAGATAGTGCTTAAAACTATAGCCTGAACCAAACTTTTATAAAAAGATGAAAAAATAAAACAAAGTATTATGAAACCAAAGCAAAAATTGCTAAATGCTACAAACTAAACTAATGATAATAACAAATAGAACTATATTGCATTCTACTTATTTGTGTCATCAAGAGTTTCAATGTGTGGTAAAGTTGAGTTGATCAAATTTTAGAAGGCAATAAATATGCTTAGTTTAAGTAGAGAGAAACACAAAAGGGAGATGAAGAGAACATGAGGGTGACAAAGATATGAAAATAATAATAAAACATATGTGGTGCATGCATCCAATGGCCAACTGCCACCTAATTCCTATTGATCATCCTTTTCATTCCACTACTGCTTCAACAACTTATCACACACACACACTTTATCTTCCAAACACATATTTCACTTAAACCCACATTGCTAGTTGCCACATTGTGTTCATCCACCCCAAGATGAGGAAGAAGAAAAACTCCATTTTCCCATTAATGGTGAACAATGACAACCCTATTTTCTCTTCTCACTAGAAAGAGACCCAATCAAGAGAAAAATCACTATCCCAATCCAAACCATAGTAATTATGGTCATGGAGAATCAATCCTTCAACCACATTGTGGACTAGATAAATCATTTTGACATAGAAATTGATGTTGTACCTGTATAGGAATGAAGTACTATGTTTCTAGGGGACCCCAAATAAAAATTAAAAAAATCTTCTTTACAAAGGAGGCATAGTATGGAGATCTCGATCCAAAGAATTCATTTGGAGCCATAAGGGAACAAATATTTGACTCTAATGACATCTCTGCAAATCTCCCACCCATGAATGGATTTGTCTTGGAGGCCAATTCCATGGGACCCACCATATCTCACACAATCATGAATGGCTTATGTCCTATTGTAGTTCTTGTTTACAGCAAACTTATGAGTTAATTTTTTGTCTTTGACAAATGGTTTTCTTATGTTCCTTCTTCGACAAAACCAACAATATCTATGTCCATTCCACCACTTCTTGTAGTGCTACCAACAATGTAGCCAAGTTGTTGGAAATAGGGCACCCGTAGAAAACCATATTCAACTCCATTGATGAATCTTGGCTTTCTTTTGGGAGATTCATGCCCAAAGCAAACTTTGACAAAAGCATTATTCCTATGTCATTTATGTAGGTTTATACAAAGAGAACTAAGTAGCATATAGTCACCTTTATAAATAAAATTCACTTACAACATTAATTGACTTGGAACCCATTGTTTCTCTTTACACTCATATTTAATTAACCTAGATTTTGAGACTAGGGTTCGAATAATAGACCTAGTTTTTAATTTTTGTGTATTTGTAGCAGCTAGAACCCAATGGTGATCCTAATTGTACCAATGTTGAAGCTTCTTGTGCTTACCTTAAACTCCAAAACCAAACTACAAGATAATAAAAAATATCTAGCAGAAGAAGCGATAAATGATCCAATAATTGCTAACTTAACAATTGTCAGCTAACTAAAAGTAGTAGAACATGACAATGTAGCCCACCACTTGACAATAAATTATAAATGGGTTTCAATGCCAATTGTCCTTGCATCTATTTTTAATCATTTTTCTTAACTCAAAATATAATTTTATCTTTAGCTAAATTGGAAACAACGAATAAGAAACTAAAAATTTAGAAGCAAAAAAGATATTTAAAATTAAAATATAACAATCCTTATAACTACAAATTATTTTGATTCTTCAAATTAATAGATGCAAGCAGTGAAAACATAAGTTCTATTTAGGGATTAGTAATCTACAAATTAAATTCCAGGTCAAAATAAAATAAATAAATTTGTATTGTGGTTATGGAGGAAGTCCCTAAAATAATACACCAACAATTTGTTGACGATACCATTTTGCCAAGAGAGAGTACTTTGGAAGAGGCTACAAATTTTAAGCAATAATTAACAATTACATGGAAGCTTCAAGCCAGAAAGTAAATGTTAATAAGTCAAATATCTTCTTTCTTAATACTAATGAGGACTTAGAAAAGGATATTATAAAATAATGGGGTACAGAAAATGAACTTTCCCATGCAAACATCTTGGTATAAAATTAGAAAAAGGTATCAAAGAAGGTAAAGCCTGAAACTTAATTTTAGAAAAAATAGATAAAAAATAGAAAGCTAGAAAGGAAAATGTTTAACTAAAGCAGGCAGGGAAACTATAATCAAAGTAGCACTTTCAGCTATCCCTACATATCATATGTCTTGCATCCCTTTGCCTATAGGAGTAAAAAGGAAACTAGATTCTAAACTAAAATATATATTTTGGGAATAAACTAGAGACAAGAAGAAACAAGCTTTGATAAAATGGGAAAAAATATGTAGACCTAAAGAATATGGAGATTTACAAATTAAAAATTAGAATTGGCAAAATTAGGCTCTAGGAGATAAACTTATATGGAGAATGCACAAAGAGAACATTAGTAAATGGGCCAAAACTTTATTTCATAAATACTTGAATAACACTAATCCTCTTTCAAAAGGATCTAGAATCTAGAACTTCATGTTGAATTGTCGCTCATTAATAGATGATAACTTAACCTTGGATGTTGGTTTAAGACACAATGCATTATTTTGGGTGGACTCATGGAATGGGATTCCTTCACTAAACAGTGCCAATTTAACAAAAATATATTTTTAAAAACTCTTTATCTATGCTATGGGGTCAACATGTTAATGATTATAAAATTAAAATAAATGACAATTGGAATGGACAATAAAAATGGAAATCTCTAGAAGGAACATCACTCTCAACACGATAAACCCATATTTAATCAATTCATAAATAGTAGGAAGGTCAATTACAAAGACAGAGATGATAGACTAATATGGGGAGCCTTAAATGACAGAAATTGTAAATTCAAACTAGCGTACAAAAAGATAATAAGCTCTTAACAATGGGAAAATATTGACATTCCTCTTAATATATGTTGGGACTCGACATGTCTTCCAAAAAGCTAGTGTTTTTCTTTGTCCTACTATTCAAAAGAGAATTTTAATGGCAGATAGATTTAGCAAAATGGGTTTTGTGGGACCATCAAGATGCCCACTTTGTTAGAATAACTTTGAACCTTCTGAACACTTGCTTTATGTCTATCCCTTTGCTAAAGATTTTTGGTATTGATTATTTAAGAAACTAAACTAGTAAAAGTGTGCCCTGATAACTTGATAAGTTTATTAAAGAGTTGGCCTAAAAATGGTAGCTCCATAGTTTACAATAATATATAGAAAATATCACAATCCATTCTCTTATGGGAATTATGGAAAGAAAGAAATCAAAGGATTTTTTGTAATAAAAGGATGGATATACCATCTTTAGTCGACAAGGTGAAGGCTTGTATTATTGAGCTAGTTAATAATAATCTTGTAAATAAATATAAGGAGGAAGGATCATTCTTATATTGGGATGCAAAAATACGTAAAAATTGGTTCAATCTAATCAATCCACCGATGACTTACTCTAAATCCATCAAGCTCGCTAGGATTGAATATAGATGGCCACCTCCTTCAATAGGTTCGTCAAAGTTAAATTTTGACAGGGCATCTAGAGGTAATCTAGATTCAATAGTCTTAGGTTATATTATTCATTTAGATAATGGATCAAGCTTATTGAAACATGCCAAGTCCTTAGGGATAATGTCTAATAATTTAGTAGAAATAGAGGCCCTAATCGAACGATCAAAATATAGTCCATGAAGATGCAGAAGATGTTGGCATGAGCAAAAATGAGAAAATACCAAAATCTATTTTTTTAGTATTTTCTATGTTCTAGTATTTTGCATTTTTTGAGGCCTCCAGAGCATTTCTAGGCTTTGGTAGGGCCAAGAAGTTGTAGTGATATGCTTAAGACTTTGAACAAAAAATGGAGAGCTTTAGAAGATCTTTCCAAAAAAATTGACGGTTTGTGTTTTCGAGCTACGAGTAGAAAGTTATGACTTCTACAAGTAGACATAATTTTTAATATAGATTTATGTAGTTTTTATAGTTGTTTGGATTTATTTTGTAATTAATTATCTTGTGGACTCTTCATTTTCATTTCCAAGGGATAGTGATGACCCGTGGGATCCATCATGCTTGTATAAACTCTATTTTTTAATGGAATGGATCACTTTTGGCTTGCAAATCATCTATTCTGGTATTTCAATGGTTTTTCAATTAATTCACAATACCACAAGTTCTACACTAGGTATTATAATCTAAATTCTTAATTCAGATCAATGGTATCAGAGCTTAGTCATTTATGTATGTCCCATCATATGTGGTTAGCTTAACGAAGGTTGGGATTGGACACAAGAAATCTCTCAGATTATCTTCCTTTGAGACACACGCAGTCACAAATGTCAAAACAATAAACCAAGGGGATGGATGAATCCTTCAAAACACTGGTGGAAGAGGCATTAAAGAAGCAACGTAAAGAAATGATGAAACAATTTTCAGAGATGCTTGGAAAATAAGAGGCACAAGCCAATCCAAGCAATCCAAAATTTGGTCGGAAAACCCCATTCAAGGTGTAGGTAAATTTTGATATTCCAAATTTTTAAGGAAAAATTGATGCAAATGATGTTGATGACTGGTTGTCCAAATTGGAGAGGTACTTTTGTGTTAATAATTTCTCAGATATTGAAAAGATAACCTTTGTCCTCCTCAAAGCTGAGAATCATGTGAAGTTGGCATGGGAGGTTCACTTAGTAAGTGAAGAAAACCAAGAGGCTCTGGATGAACATGAATTTTCTATGATGTTTGATGGAAAACCCACATGGGAAGAATTTGTAGAGCATATAAAACAAGAATATTACCCTAAGGATACCTATGAATAGAATTATATGTAATGGCAATTACTCTAACAAAAGAAAGACCAATCAGTTTATGAGTATACCAACATATTTCATGCTCTCTCTGCAAAGCTTGGCATCAAAGACTTAGAAAAACATCAAGTTTTGAAGTATAAGAGTGGTCTTCATAGATATATTTAGACTGAAATGGATTTCTTGAATATAGAAACATTGTCTAGTGCTTTCAAATATGCATCAAGAATTGAGGATAAATTCAAACAAAAAGGGAGGAGGGAAAATCCAATGAACAAAAAATGGAACGGTGAAGGTAATAAGCCAATGGGAAAACAAACAACAATAGAGCCATCTCCAAATGCACCAGCAAAGAAGACACGGGGCATAAAGAAAATAGGGCATGACTTAGGTATGTTGTGTGAATTCCATAAAAGTCCCTCTCATAAAACCAAAGATTGTAGAACTATAAAGAATTTAATGATGGAAACCCATGAAGAAGCTATTGACCTGAGGTGACAGATTTTGGAAAACAAAAGGAGGATGAACAAATCATTGAGGCTGACCCATATGCCATAGTGGCCACTACAAAGGTATTTGTTTTTGATGATGAAGAAAGATTGTTCCATTCACAAATGTAGGTAGGAGGAAAAGATTTGCATTTTATTGTTGATAGTGGTAGTCAAAAGAATTTGATATCGCTTGAGATTGTAAAAATGTTGAATCTGAAAAAAACATTTCACCCACAGCCATATTCTATGGGATGGGTGAGCCAAGGCAGAGATATTCAAGTAAACAAGCAATGTCATCTGTCATATTCCATTAAACCATTTAAAGATGACATGATCTATGATGTAGCTCCTCTTGATGTGTGTGATATTTTGCTAGGATAGCCATACATGTATCAACGTCTTAGGGTGTATGAGTCTAGACCACGAAGTGTGACAATCAAATTAGGTGGACAAAAGTACAGGATTCTAGAGGTAAGTCCTACACACTCTACATCTTTGATTAGTGCAAAACAATGTAGAAGGTTAATAGCCCAAACCGGTACATTTGTGTTATTGATGATTCATCCTGAGGAACAAAATAAAAGTGTGTGTAATTCTCATTCCATGGTGTCCATCACAATAGAACAACAAAGATCAATGGATCATATTTTAACAAAAGTTTAGAATGTGTTTGAGTTATCAACAAGGGTACCCTCACATTGCCAAGTTAGACACTCTATTGATTTGATACCAAGAACCCCATTGCCTAATGAGCCAGTATATAGGACGTTAGTTATAGAAAATGATGAGATAAAAAGGCAAATACAAGAATTGATTTAGAAAGGACATATCCACCCAAGTACATCTCCCTGTGGTAGCCCAATTGTTCTTGCAAAGAAAAAGGATGGTACATGGAGGCTCTGTACTGATTATAGATCATTGAATAAGATAATTGTAAAAAATAGATATCCAATTCCTTGGATAGATGATCTCTTAGACCAGATTAGAGAGGAAAAATTCTTCACTAAAATTGACTTGAAATCTAGATACCATCAATTACCAATTGATCCAACAGATGTATGGAAGATTGCTTTTAAATCCAAAGAGGGATTATTTGAATGGTTGGTGATGCCTTTTGGCCTCACAAATGCCCCAGCCACATTTATGAGGATGATGAATGATGTGCTTAGGCCATTCACTGACTCTTTTGTAGTTGTGTATCTGGATGATATTCTAATTTTTAGGAAAACATGGGAAGAGCATTTGCAACATGTGGAACAAATATTGTCTACATTGCAAGACCATGGATTTTATGCAAATAAGAAAAAATGTTATTTTGGTATGAAAAGTATTAAGTACTTGGGATATGTTATTGATAGTGAAGGTGTTCATGTTGATCCTAAAAAGATCCAAGTAATTAAAGACTGGACTGCTCAAAGGAATCTCATAGAGCTGCATAGCTTCTTGGGCTTAGCTAACTTTTATTGCAGATTTATGTTTGGATTCTCACATTTTTCTTGGCCTTTAAATCAACCATTATGAAGAGGTATGAAAGCAAAATTTAAGTGGATAGGTGCTCAAAAAAAAGCATTTGAGGAGTTGAAACAAAGGTTATGTTCTACACCTGTTTTATCTCTTCTTGATTTACAACAATCTTTTGAAATTCAAATTGATGCATCAGAATATGCTTTGGGAGTAGTCCTCATGCAACATGGACATCTAGTTGCCTACCATAGTGATATTTTTTTCGATACAGTGCATAGAGATCCCACCTATGATAAAGAATTATATGCTATTGTTCAAGCTTGCAAGCAGTGGAAACATTATATATTGGGAAAGGAGACTATCATTCACACAGATCACAAACCCCTTTAGTTTTTGCAAACACAAGGAAAATTACAGAATGACAAGCACCAAAGATGCTTAGCTTATCTTCAACAATTTCATCTCAACATTTTTCATAAGAAAGGAAGCACTAATAAGGTAGCAGATTGTCTGAGTAGGCTACCAATTTCAAGAATAAGTATGGTATTAGAATCTTGTGGTCACCAAACAAAAAATTGGGCCCACTTGTATGGGTAGGATAATGAATTTTCTGATGTTTATACTCAGCTTGTGGAAGGTAAACATGTGAATGATTATTAGTTACAAGATGGAATGGTTTGACACTTTGGCTAGATTTTTGTTCCTAAGGAAGAACATAAGAAGTTAATATGGGAAGCTCACTATAAGAAGACTGTTGGTCATTTTGGAATAGGTAAGACTACTGCTATACTACAAAAATATTTTTACTCACCAAGATTGAAAAATGATGTGATAGAATACATTCAAGAATGTACAGTGTTCCTATTGAAAAGCCTGCAAATCGTAATTTGGGTTTATATTTACCACTTCCTATTCATGATAAACCTTAGCATTCAATTTCAATGGATTTTATGTTTGGTGTTCCTACCACTAAACATGGGCATGATTGTGTATATGTTGCATGTTTGGGTTCATTTTGGGCTACCAAAAACCATTATTTTAGATAGGGATACTTGATTTCTCAATAAATTTTGGTCTTCATTATGGGTAATGATGGACACAAAACTAACAAAGTCTATTGCATTCCATCCTCAAAAAGATGGTCAAACAGAGGTTGTTAATCGAATGATTATTCAAATTCTACTTATGTATCACTCCAAACAACCTCACACGTGGGATGAGAGCCTTCCATATGGGAAACATAGCTACAATAGGGAAATTCATAGCTCAACTGGCCACATCCCATTTGAAGTTTGTCTTGGATATCAACCCTTAGCACCAATAAATGTTTCTATCCTAGTTATGCAACTTGACTTGGTACCATGCTTGGATAAGGAGAGGGACAAAGTTATGAAGTTCATTGATAAAATTCGTTGTTTGCAGTAGCAAGCTCATGAAATTTTGGAGCAGACTACTAAGAAGTATAAACAAAGGCATGATCAACATCAAACTCCTCATAATTTTCAGGATGGGGATAAGGTATGGTTGCATTTACAGAAGGAACATTTACAAGGCCCTCATAGAAAGATTCGTCCTATTTGTTATGGTCCCTATAAGATCATCAAGAAAGTTAGTGAAAATTCATTTGAACTCAACCTACCTCCATTTTTGGGTGTCCACCCAGTTTTTAATGTAGAACTATTGAAGTCGTATTTCCCTCCTTTACTAGACATTGTAGATGTTGCTGAAGAAATCAATCATATAGAGTAGAATCCAAAAGTTATTAATCCACTCCAAAGTGACCAAATTGTGGAGCTTTTCATGAGGAATTTGAGTAACCAGACAATCTATTTATATTGTGTGGTGAAAGTAGGACAATTTGTTCAACGGGGAAAGTGGCTTACCCGTGAACAAATCCAGCTTCATTTTCCACATCTGATGCAAAGTTTGAATGAAATGGGACCAATTTCCTCTCAATGGGGGATGAATGATCAAAACATAGTCCAAAAAGATGTAGAAGATGTTGGCATGAGAAAAAATGAGAAAATAATGAAATCTATTTTTTCGGTATTTTCTATGCTCTAGTATTTTGCATTTTCGGAGGCCTTTCGGGCATTTTTGGGCTTCGGTAGGGCCAAGGAGTCATATTGCCACTCTTGAGACTTTGGACACGAAATGGAGAACTTTATAATATCTTTTCAGAAATTCTAACAATTTGTGTTTTCAAGCTACAAGTAGAAAGTTATGACTTCTACAAGTAGACGTAATTTTTAATATAGTTTTTTGTAGTTTTTTATAGTTGTTTGGATTTATTTTGTAATTAATTATCTTATGGACTCTTCATTTTCATTTCCAAGGGATAGTGATGACCCTTGGGATCTATCATACTTGCATAAACTCTATTTTCTAATGGAATGGATCACTTTTGGCTTGCAAATCAATTATTGTGGTATTTCAATGGTTTTTCAATTAATTCACAATACTGCATGTTCCACACCAAGTATTGTAATCTGAATTCTCAATTTAGATCATCAGAGGTTTAACTATTAGTAGATAAATGGGCATTAATAAACTAATAATAGAAGGTGATTCACAAATTATCTTAAATGTATTAAGGAAAAGAGAAACCCCAAATTGGATTCTTAATTCCAAACTTGAATATGCTTTAGTCGTAGCTGATAAAATTTGAAGAAATAATCATAAAACATATTTATAGGAAGGATAATAGAGAGGAAGATAGTTTAGCTAATAAGAGAGTAGGTGGAGAGGAGATTTTATTGAGGTAAGATAGCTTGATAGGTTTTATTCAGAGAATTGTTGAAGGTTATTGTTATTGTCTAATAGTTAGTATCATTGGTGTTTGGTCATCTTTGTAATTAGCTTGGGTTTCTTATTTTTGGATCTTTTAGTATGTATCTCTCAAATTAGGTATGTAGGAGTTTAGGCTTGAAGGTTCTATTAATATAAAACATTTTTATCATTTGTATCTATAATTGTTTTCTAAGTCAAGTTTATTTGTGGAAGACTATTTTAGTTAGCACTAACAAGTGTTTATCCTAGAATGAGAGAGACAAATAATTTTATATTTTCCTTATCTAGATTAGTAGATATCTCATATTAGGACCATATTAGTATTATCAAATTTAAACAATACAATTATCTACTATGAATATTGATTGATCGTTATTCTAAATCTGTTAATTTGTTTCTTTTCATCATGCATGTATGGAGAACAAATAAATTGACAAGAATATCATTATTAAAAGCTAACAATGATCTTGGCTAGGATGAGTTGCTACAATTTTTTTAACAATTTCCAAATAAGGCACAAGGGATATCAGCTAAAGAAAGTCAACATATAAAATGAAATAGAGTGTTAAAGATTGCAAAGGAAGGAAGGATATTTGGAATCATGAAAACAATAAGGAATGTGATTATTGTAATATTTAAAGCACCCATGTAAAGAGGAAACTCTCTAATATCCCTAGAAAGGGTTAAATATATAATTTAACTTATTATTTTTGAAACTAAAAGGTATGACTTCTAAAGGTATCATGATGTAATCAAGGAACATGTATATCTTAGATTAGGACTTATGTCTCAGGTGATACCAGGGATTTTCTTCACTTTTCTTTCCCCCAGTGCCTATATTTTGAATAGAGGAAAAAAAATTAAGTTATTTTGAATTATAAAATAAAAACATAAGTTCTATTTAAGGACTAATAATCATCTACAAATCAAATTCAGGGTCAAAATAAAACAAATAAATAATGTTCATCAATTAAAATGTATCATCTTGTCAAAATAGTTGCTCATATTTTCTCCATATGAATTTATATTCCTCCCTCTAATTCAATTCCAATTCACATAAAAAAATGAAAATATATTTTAATACATTTAGCATGAATATTACCCAATCTTCTACTAAAACATTGTATAATGACTAAATTTAATATAATTTTTTAGTCTCACCTATTAAGATGGAGACTAATGTTTTCACTCCATGCATTTGACATCAGTTTGTCCCAGGAATGATACATTGAAGAAGATTTATAATGTTTGGTGATCTCTTTATTTTTATTTTGAATTATGTAAATAATATTTCTTTATTATGATTGGGTGCTTATAGTTTTTCTAGGGATTATGTTAATTTTTGGATTCAAAAATTCTTTAAAAAATCTATCAAACATATTTGTAATGTTTATTAAAAATATTTTATAGAAATTTCTTGTGATAGACTAGGGTTTGTAATAGAAAAGAGAAAGAACATAAACAAACATTAACAATGCCTCCATGTGAACTAGATTTATTCTCATTATGCAGTTTAATTACCCCAAAATGGGTGTCTCATGTTGGCTTGTGTGATGACATACTAGTGGAGCTTGAAATTTTGACACTATTAACAACTTTGTATCTTTCCAATATTTATCACCCGTCTAATGTAGAGATATCTAATGTAGAGTTTTATAGTGAAAGGCTATCGAGAGACAAAAAAATCTTAAATATCTGAGTGGATTTTGTTGGTAGCTACAAGTAGAACAATATACTGAAAGGGAGGGGGGTGTTGAATTATTTCTCTAAACAATTCTACTTTTAAACACTTACTTTCCTTTAACCAATAGTTTTTCTATACATTATCTCGATATTGTCATTTACTCTTTTAAGTAAACTGATAGTCATATTAACTCAAAAACTCTCTAATATCCATGGTAGGGATTAAATATATAATTTTAACTTATTATTATTTTAATTAAAAGGTATGCCTTCTAAAGAACTCATGACATAATCAAGGAACATGTATATCTTAGATTGAGACTTATGTCTCAAGCGATACTATGAGTTTTCTTCCTTGTTCTTTTCGCTTGATGCCTATATTTTGAATAGGGAAAAAAACTATTAAGTTATTTTGAAATATGAAATAAAAGGGCATTTTCCTTTTACCGATCAAAATAAATGAATAAATAATATTCATCCATTAAAATCTATCATGTTATCAATGAAAACATAACTTCTACTTAGGGCCTAATAATCATCTACAAATCAAATTCAAGGTCAAAATAAAACAAATAAATAATGTTCATTAATTAAAATGTATTGTCTTATCAAAATAGTTGCTCAACTTTTCTCTATATGAATTGACATTACTTCCTCTAATTCAATATCAATCCACATTAAAAAAATCCTAAAAATAAATATTTTAATACATTCAACATGAATATTACACAATCTTCTACTAAAACATTGTATCATGACTAAAAGTAATATTAGTTTTTAGTCTTACCTATTAAGGTGGAGACTAATGTTTTCACTCCGTGCATTTGACATTAGTTCCCAGGAACAGTACATTGAAGAATTATTTTCATGATTTATAATGTTTGGCGATCTGTTTTTTTTTATTTTGTATAGTGTAAATAATATTTTTTTATTATGATTGGTTGTTTATATTTTTTCTGGGGATTATATTAATTTTTGGATTCAAAAATTTGAAAAAAAATCTATCAAACAAATTTGTAATGTTTAATAAACATATTTTATGGAAACTTCTCATGATAGACTAGGGTTTGTAATAAAAAAGAGAAAGAACATAAAAGAAACATTGATAATGTCTCCATGTGAATTGGATTGATTCTCATCGTGCAGTTTAAGCACCCAAAAATGAGTGTCTTATGTTGGTTTATGTGATAACATACTAGTGGAGCTTGAAATTTTGATGTCATTAATGACTTTTTACCTTTCCAATATTTATTACTCATCTAATACTAAGCTATTTGATGCAAAGTTTTATGGTGAGAGGTTATCCAAAGACAAAAAAAATCTAAATTGGTTGAGTGGATTTTGTTGGTAGCTACAAGTAGAGCACAGTACAGAGAGGGGGTAGGGGTGAATTAGTACTTTGAACAATTCTCCTTTTAAACACTTACTTTCCTTTAACCAATAGTCTATCTAAAAATTCTCTCGATAGTGTCCTTTATATATTTTAAGTAAACTAATAGTTAATGTAACTTTAACAATAAAATGAAACAAACAAACAAACCATTAACTTGAAAAACATAACACATTGATTTTGGGATCACAAAAAACCCTTGGTCAGAGGGAAAAACCACGATAGGGATGATACTCGCAACTCATCATTGTAGTAATAAGTTGCCCGGTTAAGAGCTTACAATAATGTCATCTTCTGAATGACTAAACTAAGCTAAAAGTGTCTAGTATCCTGCTACAAGTATCAAAAGTCCTATTATAGACTACTTTGTTATGAGATTTAACTCCACTCTTACTGTGTTCACCCGATTAAGGGATTTGCAAAATGAGTTAAAATAAGAACTACAAAGTCCTGTTAAGACCACCTTGCAAAAGGATTTCACAATATTGATGATTAATTGATGTCACACCATTAATGACTTTGTATCTTTCCAATATTTATCACTTGTCTAATGCAAAGCTATTTAATGGAGAATTTTACAATGAAAGGCTATCAAGAGACAAAAAAATATTAAATATTTGAGTGGATTTTGTTGGTAGCTACAAGTAGATTAATGTACTAAAAGGGAGTGGGGTCTTGAATTATTATTCTGAATAGTTCTACTTTTAAATACTTACTTTCCTTTAACCAATAGTTTGTCTAAACATCCTCTTGATATTGTCCTTTATCTCTTTTAAGTAAACTGATAGTTAATGTAACTTGTATAGTAAAATGAAACAAACATTTAAACCATTAACTTGAAACACATAACACACTGGTTTTGGGATCACAAAAAACCCTTCATATTAACTCAAAAACTCTCTAATATCCATATATAATTTTAACTTATTTTTATTGTAACTAAAAGGTATGTCTTCTAAAGACCTCATGACGTAATCAAGGACCACGTATATCTTAGATCGAGACTTATGTCTCAAGCGACACCATAGGTTTTCTTCGTTGTTCTTTTCCCCTGATACATGTATTTTGAATAGGGAAAAAAAACTATTAAGTTATTTTGAAATATGAAATAAAAGGTCATTTGCCTTTTACTGATCTAAATAAATAAATAAATAATATTCATCCATTAAATTTTATTGTCTTATCAATGAAAACATAACTTCTATTTAGGGCCTAATAATCATTTACAAATCAAAATCAAGGTCAAAATAAAACAAAAAAATAATGTTCATTAATTAAAATGTATTGTCTTATCAAAATAGTTGCTCAACTTTTCTCTATATGAATTGATATTCCTTACTCTAATTCAATATTAATCCACATAAAAATTTAAAAAATTAAAAATATTTTAATACATTCAACATGAATATTACCCAATATTCTACTTCCAAGGTCTTCCCCTAGGGCCTCGGCTCAAACACATTGGGGTTCCTAATCCTAGATGCCCCTTTTGTGGACAACCAGAGTCTTTCTTGCATATTTTTTGGTTCTGCAAGCATGCTCAAAATTATTGGCACTGAATACATGATTTTTTCAAGCCATTCAAACTTGAGCCTTTCTCTTTGCACATGATTTTACTAGGTGACTCTCCCAGATTTCCTTGGAAGTTCACCTAGATTTGCCATACCTTCAAGCTGGAGACCTATTTTCTATGTGGAAAGATTAAAATGTTGTTCTTTTCACACACATTTTTTTGGATGTTAACATTGCTATGTATACTGAGGCATGCATTTGTAATATTGTAATTATGCAGATTCAAGTGCAAGCAAATAAGGTTACACTCAAAGTAGCTCACCTGCAGGAGTTGCTCAATCACTGGGGCAATGCTCCTTGTACTGTCACCAAAGTTCCTTTTGATGCCTTAGCAGAGACCTCAATGCCCCATGGCCACCATCCTTAGTGCCACTCCTCCAACTGCCACTCGCACACCTCGCGTTCCCAAGCTTCCTGCCGCCACTCTCCCAGTGATGGTGATGGCAGTTGGAGGCATCACTCAACTTACCCACCCCGTGGTGGTACTAGTTGGTCCCTAGCTCCTCCTCCTATTTCTCATCATGCCCACTCAGGGAAGTGGCCTTACCTAAACCTAACGATTTCTCCTCCATGGCCAGAGGTTAAAGATGCAGAGGCTGCCACTGTTGTTGCTA
Organism: Cupressus sempervirens; assembly: GCA_028749045.1. Taxonomy (NCBI): domain Eukaryota; kingdom Viridiplantae; phylum Streptophyta; class Pinopsida; order Cupressales; family Cupressaceae; genus Cupressus; species Cupressus sempervirens. The sequence goes on along the minus strand of CM053786.1, from coordinate 290,164,491 downwards.
CTTTTGATGATGGTTGGATTGTTCCTAGTCCACCCCTCAATCCTAAAGATGATTGGGGTTTTCAAGACCAAGATCATCCACCACCCTCGGATGGCACTACTTTGGCAGCTTGAGGTTTCCTTATATGTTTTTTTTTATGAATAGTTTCTGTTTCCAACTACGGCCATGTTTTTAGTCTGGCTTCAACCGTGTGAACTCTTTCACAGGGTGATCTTGTATCCCCTGACCCCTTTTTTGTGAATTATAAACTGAGTATATTTTATTAATAGAGAAGGACACTATTTATCAAAAAAAGTAATATTAGTTTTTATTCTTACCTATTAAGGTGGAGACTAATAATTTCACTCCATGCATTTGACATTAGTTTGTCCCAGGAATGGTACATTGAAGAATACTTTTCATGATTTATAATATTTGGTGATCTGTTTATTTTTATTTTGTAAAATATAAATAATATTTTTTTATTATGATTGGTTGTTTATATTTTTTCTGGGGATTATATTAATTTTTGGATTCAAAATTTTGAAAAAAAATCTCTCAAACAGATTTGTAATGTTTATTTTAACATATTTTATAGAAACTTCTTGTGATAGACAAGAGTTTGTAATAAAAAAGAGAAAGAACATAAAAGAAACATTGACAATGTCTCCATGTGAATTGGATTGATTCCCATGGTGCAATTTAAGCACCCAAAAATGGGTGTCTTACATTGGTTTATGTGATAACATACTAGTGGAGCTTTGAATTTTGATGTCATTACTTTTTATCTTTCCAATATTTATCACTCATCTAATACAAAGTTATTTGATGCAGAGTTTTATGGTGAGAGTTTATCCAAAGACAAAAAAAAAATCTAAATTGGTTGAGTGGATTTTGTTGGTAGCTACAAGTAGAACAGAGTACTGCAAGGGGGGATGAATCAGTACTTTGAACAATTCTCCTTTCAAACACTTACTTTCCTTTAACCAATAGTTTGTCTAAAAATTATCTCGATAGTGTCTTTTGTATATTTTAAGTAAACTAATAGTTAATGTAACTTTAACAGTAAAATGAAACAAATATACAAACCATTAACTTGAAAACCATAACACATTGATTTTGGGATCACAAAAAACCCTTGGTTAGAGGGTAAAATTGTGGTAGGGATGATACCCACAACTCATCATTGTAGTAATAAGCTACTCGGTTAAGAGCTTACAATAATGTCATCTTCTAAATGACTACACTAAGCTAAAAGTGTCTAATATCCTACTACAAGTATCAAAAGTCCTACCATAGACTACTTTGTTAAGAGATTTAACCCCACTCTTATTGTGTTCACCCGATTAAGGGATTTGAAAAATGAGTTAAAATAAGAACTACAAAGTCCTATTAAAGACCACCTTGTAAAATGATTTAAAAATATTGATGATTAATTGATTAGGTAAAAAAATTAAGAGATTGACATGTGTCTGCCTTTCCTTTGCTTGATAGGTGTGTTGCTTCTAGCACCAACTATTCTCGCTATGATATCTTGTTATCTTTGTCACTTCACTTATAGATTCACCTTTTGATAGCTTGTCACTATACTCCTGCTACTGATAGCTTATTTCATGTTTGTCTCCTCTCTCTTTCACACACCTCTTTCTTCTTCTTTTCATGATTATTCACTCATTTCACTTTCTAACATAATTTTCACTTATTGGCCTAATTAGGGTTTTTAGAGTCTTCCATAAGCTCACACTAACCTCTTCTTCCCTTTCACAACAATAGTCTTTAACTTCTTTGATAAGCTAATCCTTGTAATGTGACATAAGGAGGGTGCAAGAAGAAAGATAAACTACAACATGTAGAATAAACTCAACTGCAACCTTCTAACCCTGTTAAGAGTTACATACAAAAGCTATACAAATATCAAATGAATTCACGAAGAACATGAGGCCACCTACAAAATATTTTAGGTTTAATTATTTGACTTCACATAAATAATAGCCACAACATGCCCAGTTGTGAGGCCTTCCAGGTTGCGGCCCTAAATAAAATAAGAAGTATACAAATCAGAGCCTCGACTCACACTTTCTATCCTTCCTATCTCTAATCCATTCTAATCTTCTTACTATCTATCATATCTATCTTATTCTCCCCTCTTCTATATAAAACTAAGCTTCTTTTATAGCCAACTAAGCCATAAGTCAACTATTCAAGCATTGATTACAATTTAGGACCATACTTTGAAGAGTAAACAAAAAAACCATGCCAACAATCACATACAATTTTGGGTTCTCGAAGGTAGGTCCACACTTGTGCTAGGATTTGGCTCCTATCTATGCAAGACACCATTGAATCAATCAAAACTACACCAATTAAATCAACACATTACGCAAGGTGAAAATAGTAGGGAAATAGGCTCGCAAGTTTGACATAAAACTTGAGAAATATCTAACATAAGAATTTGCACACTTAGGACAAGGATCAAGGATAGATCCTCAACATGATGACAATTGTGCATAACATAAAAACAAAAGCAACAATGACTACTACATGAACAACAAACTGATACAAAAAATTGGAAATATTTTTTGTTCATGCAAGATTGTTCAAAGACCCAAGATGCTCCTATATCTGACACCTAGGGTTAATAAAGAGTTGATCTCCACATCAGGCACTCCTCATTTTTTGACATGAATCCTAGAAATCTAACTCAACTTGTGTAATCTACAAACTTTTTAAGTAGCTTTTATTTCCACTGAACTAGGTATTCCATGTAGACTTTTCCTCTTGTACTCTTTTCTATTTTGCTATATAGGATCCTCTCAATATTGTCTTCTATCTTCTCAAGATAATCTTGGTTATCTCCCAACTCATCAGTTGATTCAAAGTACTCCAATACATCTGCCATGTTGAATATAGGAGAAATATCCATGTCTTCTAGTAATTGTACTTCATAAGTGTTTCTACTATCAAATTTCTTTGAAATCTTACAAGGACCAAACTTCTTCATTTTCAACTTAGTATAGGTACCTATTGGAAATCTATTCTTTATCAAATGAATCATAAACTCATCTCCAACTTCAAAAGATTTATGTCTCTTCCTCTTATCAACTATATATTTATATTTTAGGTTACTGTTCTCCAAATTTCCTTTTACTTCCTCATGTAAATGTCTCATAAAAATTGCAAAGTCCTTAGCTTTAGCACTTCTTCTTGTTTCAGTAGGAAAATATCTTAACTCTATGGTTTCCTTAGGATGAAATCTAGTAACAATTTCAAATGGTGTCTTCTTAGTCACTTTTAATAATTCTCCTTTTAAACACTTACTTTCCTTTAACTGATAGTCCATCTAAACATTCTCCTGATAGTGTCCTTTATATCTTTTAAGTAAATCGATAGTTACTATAAATTTACTAGTAAAATAAAACAGAAATCCATACCATTAACTTGAAACACATAACATAGTGATTTTAGAATTGCAAAAAACCCTTGGCCAGAGGGAAAACCTATGGTGGGGATGATACCCACAACTCATCACTACAGTAATAAGGTGCTCAATTAAGAGCTTGTATAATAATGTCATCTTCTACACTCTGCTAAAAGTGTCTAATACCCTACTAATATTATTAAACAATCTACTAAATACTACTCTATTAAGATATTTAATACCACTCTTACAATGTTCACCTGATTAAGGGATTTTCAAAATGAGTTCAAAATAAGAACTACAAAATCATGTTAAAGACCACCTTGTGAAAGCATTTCACAATGTTGTTGATTAACTAATTAGGTACAAACAGTAAGAGATTGACCTATATTTTCCTTTCCTCTGCTTGATAGGTTTAATTCTTCTAGTAGCAACTATTCTCCCTATGATAGCTTCTTTCCTACTTGTCTTCTCTCTTTCACATACTTCTTTCTTACTCTTTTCATTCTTATTCACTCATTTCACTTTCTGACATAATTTTCACTTCTTGGCCTAATTAGGGTTTCTAAAGTCTTCCATAAGCTTTTATTGACCTCTTCTTCCTTTTCACAACAATAGAATTTAACTTGTTTGATAAGCTAAGCCTTGTAATGTGATGTAAGGAGGGTGCAAGAAGAGAGATAATCTACAACAACATGTAGAATAAACTCAACTGCAACCTTCTACCCCTAGTAAGAGTTACATACAGAAGCTATAAATAAATCAAATGAATCCACAAAGAACATGAGGCCACCTACAAAATATTTTAGGTATAATTATTTAACTTCACATAAAGAATAGCCACAACATGCCCGATTGTGAGGCCTTCCAAGTTGTAGCCTTAAACAAAATAAGAAGTATACAAATCAAAGCCTCAACTTGCACTTTCTATCCTTCCTATCTCTACTCCATTCTAATCTTCTTACTATATATCTTATCTATCTAATTCCCCCCTCTTCTACATCAAACCAAGATTCTTTTATAGCCAACTAAGCCACATGTCAACTAGTCAAGCATTGATTACAATTTATGACCATACTTGGAAGAGTAAACAAAAAAACCATGCCAACAGTCATATACAATTTTGTGCACTTTAAAGTAGGTCCACACATGTGCTATGATTCAGCTCCTATCTACACAAGAAACCATGTAAGCAATCAAAACCGTGCCAATCAAATCAACACATTACACAAGGTGAAAATAGTAGGGAAATAGGTTTGCAAGTTTGACACAAAACTTGAAAAATATCCAACATAAGAATTTGTCCACTTAGGAAAAGGATCAAGGATAGATCCTCAACATGATGGCAATTGTGCATAATATGAAAATAAAATCAACAATCACTACTATGTGAACAACATACCAATACAAAAAATTGGAGATATTTTTTGTTCATGCAAGATTGTTCAAAGACCCAAGATGCTCTTGCATCAAACACCTAGGGTTAATAAAGAGCTGATGTCCACATCACACATTCCTCATTTTCTAACCAAAATCATAGAAATACAACTTAGATTGTGTAATCCACAAACTATCTTCAATTAGCTTGTCTTTCCACTAAACTAGGTATTCCATGTAGTATTTTCCTCTTGTACTCTTGCATATTCTACTATTTAGGATCATCTTAATATTGTCTTCTATCTTCTTAGGACAATCTTGTTTATCTCCCAACTCATAAATTGATTCAAAGTACTCAAATATATCTACAATTTTGAATATAGGAGAAATGTCCATGTCTTCTAGTAATTGTACTTCATAAGTGTTACCACTGTCAAATGTCTTCAGAATCTTACAAGGACCAAACTTCTTCATTTTTAGCTCACTACAGATACCTATTGAAAATATATTCTTTGTCAAATGAATCATAACCTCATCTCCAACTTCAAAAGATTTATGTCTCTTCTACTTATCAACTATCTATTTATATTTTAGGTTATTGTTCTCCAAATTTCCTTTTATGTCCTCATGTAAAGGTCTCATGAAAATCGCAAAGTCCTCAACTTTAGCACTTCATGTCTTAGTAGGAAAATATCTTAACTTTATGGTTCCCTTATGATGAAATCTAGTAACAATTTCAAATGGTGTCTTCCTAGTGCTTCTACTTATAATTATTGTATGCAAACTTTGCTTGTGCTAACACTAAATCCTAGTTAGTAGGCTTATCTCCAACAAAATAACTCAACAAGTTACCTAAACTTCTATTCACAACTTCAATGTGTGTGCTAAAATGTTGTCACACTTTTATGAATCATTACATGTAAGAAAACTCAAGAATGAGCCCTCACAAATCGATCCATAGCTCTCTACTCATAGAGTGCAAGGGTTTGCAATGGAGGCCCTCAGTTTGACCTATTTTTGTGCCCATGCAAGTACACCATGAGATGAGAGATTCAAAGAGGAAAAAGCAAGAATGCTAGTCTCCATGATCTTCAAATATGCATGAAAGCAAGATCTAATCTATCAATGCAAAATCTAAGCTATGAAAATAAGATCTAAGCTAAAAGCCCATGATGGGTGCAAGAGAGAAAAAGACAAGAAAATAGAAGTTCTCCACAAAAAGCTTTTGTATTCAAACTCCTTCAAAAATTGGTCTTCAAACCTGCAGCATAACGATAGCATAATCATGGGTGTCTAACATGAGGAGAGGGTTCTCCCTTATAAAAGAAATTATGGAGGTGAGAGGCTTCTCACAACCAATATGGGATAATAGAGCTTGATCCATGTGAGACAAAATTCCACCAATGAGAAAAGAGGAGTGGTTGAGAAGAAAGTGGTGATCCATGTGAGACAAGATTCCACCAATTAGAAAAGAGGAGTGGTTGAGGAGAAAGTGGAAAGATAAATCCCACTTAGATCACATTTTTAAGTGTAGAGAAATTAAATAAAAAGAATTTATTTTATTTCCTTTTTTCATCAAAAGAGATATTTAAGTGGGATTTTTATTTAATTAAAAGGGAGCAAGTTATTTTTAATTAAATAGAAGATATTTAATTAAATTAAAATAGAGGTTTTTCTCTTAATTAATTAAATGTGGATGAACTGTTTAATTAAAAGAGAGGTTTTCTTTTAATTAAATGGGGATTTTATTTTATTTAATTAAAAGAGAAGATTTTCTTTTAATTAAATAAGACTTGGAATAAAATGATCAATCTTAGAAATGAAATAAATTGAATTTGATCAAGGAAATTGATTTGAATTGATTTAATAAAATATTACAAACCATTGATTCAAAAAATTTGATAAATTGATAAATTGAATAATGGGGGCCCATAGTCTAGGCGACCATTTTTGGGTGCATACACAATGCATCCATCTATTTAAGGGTGAAACATAGAACTAAACTTCAATTTAGTATTCAGCTTCTTCCAAAGTGTCTTCTAAAAATTACCACTAAACTTAGTATCTCTATCTTAAATATTAAACTTAGGCAAACCATGCAATCTCACCACTTCCTTGAAGAATAACTTAGGTACATGTAATGCATCAGATGTTTCTTATAAGGTATAAAATGAGCCATCTTTGTAAGTATGTCAACTACCACCAAAATAGAATCATTACCTCTCTGCATTCTAGGTAACCCAAGAACAAAATCCATACTGGTATCTTTTGAAGGCTTATCAAGTACAAGCAATGGTGAATACAATCCCAAATTCTGACTGGTTCCTTTTTCTATTTGACAAATTCTACAACCTCTAACCATTCTCTGAACATCCTTGTAAATCTATGGCCAAAAGTATCAATCTAAAACTAGTTTCGTTATTTTATCAATCCCAAAATGTCTAGCAAGTACACCAATATGTTTCTCCATTATGTTCTCTCTCATAGATCCTCTAGGTATGTATAACTAAATTACCTTAAACAACATATCTTCCTAATTGAAATAATCAGTCCACTTATCAGTCACTAGTTTCTCCTTACAAGCTCTCCAAGGTTATGCAAATTAGGATCAATCTCATAAAAATGTTTCAAGTCATCAAAACCAAGTACCTAAATTCTCATCTCTATCAACAAATTTATTCTTCAAATCAAGGTATCAACAACTTTATTTAATTGCAAAGCCAACTTCAATGTTAAAGTCAATGACTATTGGGTTAAAAATAGATGGGTGAACCTAACTTCTCTGGATATCAATCTTTGCCCTGTTCAACTCTCTCTTTTTTCTTCTTGTATCAATCTCAACTCCCAAGACATGGTCATTTGGGCTTTTCACTTGAGTGGTAACTTCAAAGTTTCCTCCCTCTTTGAAGAAAAGAGAATTGATCTCTTGTTGGTTAAAGCTCGGACCAAAGGTTTAACCCCTAAGATTAAGATTTTCTTTTGGATTGCTCTATAGAATAAAATTCTCACTATAGATAATCTTAGAAAAAGAGGAATGATCATTACTAACTAGTTTTGTCTTGGCAAAAAGGATATGGAATCTATTAATCATATGTTTTTGCACCATTGTTATGCTAGGGATGTTTGGAAGGATATTTTGAATTTCTAGGAAATACAATGGACTTTTTTGAAGAATCTTACTGATAATTTTTTAAGTTGGAGTAGTCCCTTCAAAGGTGAATATGCTTGCATTCTTTGGCAGTATTCTTTTTCCCACATTTGTTGAGGCTTGTGGAAAGAAAGGAATGGCATAATCTTTAGAGATACCAGCACCCCCTCTTGAGTCATTGGTAAAAGAACTATCAGAAACATAAAGGAGAATTTTATATCACATCATGGCCCCTCCACAAATCTCAACTTGGAGCATCTTGGTCAAAACTACATAGTTAAAAAGGATGATTTGAGAGAGAATGACATCTAGTTATCTCGTCCCAATGGTTGGATTAAGGCTAATTTTGATGGGGCTTCCAAAGGGAACCCTGGTAAGGCGGGTTGTGGGGTAGTTATAAAGGATTGTAATTGCAATATTGTTCAAACTCAAGCTATTCCTCTTGGGATTACTTCTAGCCATAAAATTGAGATGGCAATGGCATTATTCACATTACAATCAAGTTTGTTTATTAGTGACACATACACCTAATCACATGGTTAGCAACTATTGAGCTTATCTTGCAGTTTATAGTGTTAACCAAGTAATTTAGGCTCTACTAATTGCTAAGAACAATATTCAATTCCCACTAAGTAGTATCTACCAAGTTGGTGATTATCTATATAAACCAAGCTTCACGGTATTTACCGAGTTTCCTAGTGCAAACTAAGCTCTCAATTGTTTACTAAGCTCACAGTGATAGTGTTGACCGAGCTATATAGTGTCAACCAAGTGCTTCAGTTTATATGTTGAGTTTCACAGTGTTCAGCAAGTCACTAGTGCAGACCAAGTTTAGACTACTTGGAAGTGATTATTATGAATCAAGCTTCTACATCTGCTGAGTGCATGACAATGCTGAGTGTTGACAATGGTTTCTGAGTGTCAAAACCTCATCGAGTTTGTCTTCACAACCTAAGTACCTATAGTTGGGTTGATTTTGTGTATTTTGGTGAAACTTGTATTGTATCCGGCTTTCATGAATTATAATTTGGATTGGTATATATATAATGTATTGTATCACATCTAAAGGTAGAATATAGGAGTATCATATGGGACACACTAAGAGAAGAACTATGAAGTAAAAAGGCTACAAGTAATATAAGTAAAAACAAAGATTTATCCATCATAGCAAGGTGATCATTTTACTCCAAGGGAATCTCATTTAGCAAATCAAAGTTGTAGATCAAAAATCAGCCACTGATTCATCCTAACAAGTGGAATAGTTAAATCCTTTCACAGGGTAGACTTAATAGTCTTTTGTAAATTTCTTTACCAAGTGCATACTTCATTGAATGTTTTGTAAATCCTTTCGCAAGGTGGACCTAGCAGTCCTTATTGCTCCTAATAGGGCAGATCATCAGAAGTTATCATTGTAAGCCTTGATAGGCTAACTTTATACTACAGTACTAAAGCTTGCAGGTATCATCCCCACCCTAGTTTTACTTTCTATTTGGAAGGTTTATGGGTTACCATATTGTGTGTCAAAGTGTTTTGAATGTCTTAATGCTTTCAGTTTTCCATGCATGCAATTAGATCAGAATACATATGAAGGATTAATTGGTGAATTAAAATTAAGTTTTATTGATTACTAATTCACCCCTCCCCTCTCAGTAACCTAGCCTATCTTGTATTTCCAACAGGCACGTTATATGATCAATCTGGCTAAGGATACTAGTTGTAGGAACCTTTGGCTAGAAGGGAACTCCAAAAATATTGTCAATATCTTTAATAATAAACATGACCCTACTTGGAATATTCCAACCTTCTTTGTGAAAGTAAAGAAGACCCTTTTTTTTTTCAAAAAGTGTTCATTTCTCATAACTATCATGAGACAAACATGTTGGTTGATTGGATGGCCAACCTAGCAGTTCAAAGTAATGATATTGTCACATGGACTAGCCACCTAAGCATGGATGATGATCTAATAGCTAAATGTAATTATGAAAGAAGCATATCTCTAGAAGGGAAAATCAATATTTGATATGCTTGTAGCCTCCACTTATCAAATCATCAATGCTTCCATTTATTGTTTTAATTGGAATGGTTTTTGTGCATGCATGTATGTCAGTACTTCACATGGATTATGGGTATTTTTTGGGCTTTGAAGAGGTAAAATGTTCATCATTTCTTAGAGTTTTTCTCTAATTTTTTTCAGTCACATTCTGTGGAGTGGCATTCTTTCTATGAAAATGGGTGGGGAAGAGAAAAAGTTGGAACCCGAGAAGTGCCACTATTAGAAAAAGAAGGAAGTTTGCATTAGCTTGAGAAAGGGAAGGTGACCAGTTACATTGAAAAACTTCATGGTTACAAACCTCATGTGATGGAAATTTTCTACAAAGCTTGGGATGGTCACAAGGTTACGCTCTATGGTAGAAAGTTTACCCTTAATGCTAATTTTATTGTTAAGGTTATCGGGTTGCCAAATGAACTTATTAGATTTTTCAAGTAGAAAAAAGCTTCGAAAGAGGTAGTCAAGTGCTTTCCTAATAATGACTAGGAGGATGTGACACTAGTGAAGGTTGGTAAATTCTATGATCTTGCTTAAATTGAGGATATTTGGTAGGAGGTTCTCACCTGTTTGCGATTGTATTTCATTCAGGATGGTAGGGTTTCTAGGTTTTATTAACACCACTTTGTTTTTCTAAATCATTTCCATTATAAGAAAATAATCTCCTTTCCTTACTACTTGGTGAATTCTCTCCTAACTAGGCTTAAATCCCATAAGCATAAGGATTCTATATTTATCATCCATGAGGGTCTCATCCTACTTATCATTGAGTTTTGCCAAGATAGTACCCCTGCTCACTCTATTTCTACCAGTAAATGGAAATGGGAAGTAGAAGGCATGCCCAGTAGCAAGGAAAATGTTGATGACTCTTCGTTGTAAAACAAAAGTAGCAACAAGCGGGCTCTTGTGATGGAAATGGACTCTAATTAGAGCTTTGAAGAATTGGAGGTTGTTGATGCTCCCCTGGATGATGATGTGGCCCAAATAGCGAGTGACAATTATTCTTCTAAGAATAAGGATTTTGCTCTCAGCAAGGATGATATCTCAACCCATGATTCTCTACTTTCTTCCACTAGTATTGTCAACAAGCGAGGTAAGCACTCTTCCAATTAGGTTAAAGTTATGGATAATATCCCTTCCTCGAAGCATAAAAGAATGAAAAGAAACAATTCCAGTCTTGAGAACAAGGATGCTATCAAAAAAGAGGATCATGGAAAGATGGTGAATAAGGAGGTCTTGCATGAAAACAAAATTTGGAAGGAGACCAGTACTAATGACAAAGATGGGTTAATCAACCTCATTAACTAGATACTAGACTTGGAGCATATTGAGATCTCCCTTATTGATACTACCCTTTCCCTTGATCCAATGGCTACTACTACTTCTCTGGTCAAATGTGGTCATGGTGATACTGATCCTGGTATAGATAATGATCCAAAGACCAAAACCTAGGACTTTAAGGAAAATCCTCAACAGATTGATGATTTTGAGGATGCCCAGGATTTAAAGGATGATGACAAAGCTCTAGAATATCTAAATAAAGAAAAATATAGAACTAACATTGGGCTAGAGATGGGCAACTAGATGTATAATGAAATTTAAAAACTTCACTTCTTTGTTTCTTCCTTGTAGGAAAAGTCCCTTTTTTATTGGTGAAGTTGGATGAGGAATGTGAGAAGTGCAAGGAGTTGTTGGGAACATCCCAACCAAATTCTAGGAGTAGGAAGCTTCCCTTAAAAATTGATTAAGGATAGTGAGATGGATATGCAGGATGTTACTTCGACTATTCTAGTTGTTGCTGCCTCTATTGGGAAAGTTTCTCCAGATGAAGCCAATTTGAGAAGTCATGCTCCACTACTAGTTGGTGGTTCGAGCAAAAGAACTAGACAGAGCACTAAGAAAGACGACCTCTAGCTTCTTGTGAAGAATATTCATGATTCTCTTAAAGAGGTTGATGTCTTAGGAACTTCTATTACTAGTGCTATAAAAGACCTGATCTAAGTTTTTTATCTAGGTTTTTTTCTAGACTTTCGGTCCCTGTTGTTTTGTTAACTTATGTTGGTTTTTGGTCCCAGTAAAACTAGTTTGACTTGGTTGTTGATCCCTGAAAAACCAACCTCTAAATTTTACTTTGATATTCTATGTTGTTGGTCCCTGTAAAACTAGCGCCTAACTTTGGTTCCTTTTTGTTTGGGGTTTTGAGTCCCCTCCAAACCTATTTTTACCTAATCAAAACTTTATTTAACTGCCCACTTTTATGTTTCAATGAAAAGGAAACATTCTATAAGAACTCAACCCACTCCATATGTCTCTAATTCAATTTATTCTCACTTCCCAAATACTACAAAGCTTTATGGTTAGTATACAATACAAAATATTTAGGCATCAAATAATATATCCATTTCTTTTAAGCTTGAACAATAGCATAGAATTCTTGATCATAAACTCAATATTTTTTCTTAGCATCATTTAACTTCTTAGTAAAGAAAGCTACAAGTCTTCCTTCTTGACTCAAAACTGCTCTTATTGCACTCCCACTAGTATCACATTCAATTTGAAAAACTTTACTGAAATCAAGCAAAGAAAGTGTAGGTAATTCTGTGAACTTTTGTTTTAATTTTTCAAAACTCTTTTGTGCTCCATGTGTCCATTTGAAATCCTTTTTATCTCCTCTCATAGCTTTGGTCATAGCATCACAAAATTAAACTAAAATTCTTGATAAACTTCCTATAAAAACTTGCCAATCCATGAAATTATCTTATCTTACCTATCCTAAATTCTCTGGTGTAGATCCATCTTCAGTCCATTAGCCAAAATTACAAACCCAAGATACATAATCTTTTCTTTCATGAATGAACATTTCTTCAAATTAATCATCAACTTTTCTTCTTTAAACTTCTATAATACTTGTCTAATATGTTCAAGATGCTCTTCTTTACTTTTATTGAATATCAAAATATCATCAAGATAAACAATTACAGATTTACCCAATAATTGTTGAAATGAAGAAAATTGTTGTGTTGGATAAAATTGTTCAATTGTGTGTTGTCTTTGATGTTACACAAATGCCATATCAGTTATTAGATAGAGTCTACCGAGCTCAGTTGGTCAGCAAAGCAAATTTCAAAGTCTATCGAGCGTTCGTGAAAACACTCTGTGGAAATAGTTTCTATCGAGCTCACTTGGGTGTTGAAGGATTTTGTAGTATAAGTTAGTGGTAACCGAGCTCACAAGGTCAACAAAGGAAAGTCTGTGTTTACTGAGTTCACTCAGTCTCCAAAGGATTTTGTAGAATTTGTTGAGATAATGGGTGTTGCACACATTGCATAATATTGTTATATTTTATTATTTTATTTTATTATGTAATGTTGCATCTAAATGGACATGCAACATGTAAAGATTCCCATGGAATATTCTTGATGAGTTGTATTGTAACATTGTGATAATATTTCATGTAATTATTTAATATTGGGAAAAAGAATTAAATGCCCAATATTAAATGTGGGGTCAGTGGGTTAGGTAGCACATGGTTTATGTAATACCACTTAGTGGTTTTGTGGGACTTGCAGGTTAGCCAAGGGAGCATTTGTGAAGGTTGGAAGCATGGCATGGGATGTGTGGCTTCATGCTTGTTCACATAGTTTGCTTGGTTGTGACTATGGCCATGAAGGCTTCCATGCTTGTATGGAAATGGTATTTTTGCTAAATAATACATGGTGATGGATGCTTTTGGAGGCTGGGTTTTTCCCTCAATGAGGGTTTCCCAGGGTATATCTTGTGTCACATTTTGTGGGTATGTTGTCTATTCTCTTGCATGTGGATTTTAATTCCATCTTTATTTTAGATCTATTATGGGTTATGTGGAAATAGTTATTTGATTTTGTTGCCAAGTTTCTTTACAGAATTTGTAGTGTTCATCGAGCTTCAGTTGGTTAACAATAGAAATCATTTCTGAGTAGGGTCGGCCAATGAAGGATTTCATTGTTTTGGGAAATAAACTTTAATTGTTTCGTGTAATGTTTGTAAGCAATTGATATAATGATTATTGATAATTTTAACTTGTAAATGAGCTAACTAGATAATTTGTAAGGTATAAATAAAAGGTCAAGTTGTGAATTCTTAATTGTAATGAGAAAGCATACAAGTGAGTTGATTGTGTGAAGAGGAAAGTGTGAGCGAATTTTGAAGAAGGAGCAGATAGCAAAGGAGCAGCAAAGTTGCATTCAATTAGAGAGGATCTAGTGAAGTGGAACAAAGATCTATATCAAGAAAGGTTTAGTTGCATCTCATTCAGGTCACTTCATTGTTACTTTCTCACCATTGTAGTAGTGATTCCTAAATCTCTTAACAAAGTTGGTTTAATAGCCATTTTGTAAATCCTCTAACAAGGTGATAGTTCTATTGAATTGTTCTAAAGTTCTCTAGCAAGGCCACTCCTAGTAGGGTGATTAAATCCTCTAATACGGTCACACCTAATAGTGTGTTTTGTAACCTTTAATAGGGTTGGCTCCTAATAGGGCTCACTTTAGAAGAATGAGAATCAGTAGCTAGTTACTTGGTGGTTTTTCTCATATTGGGTTTCCACGTTAAATCTGGTGTCTCTTGTGTTCATGTTATTTCTTTTATGCATGCATGTTAAATCTCTGTGAATGCTTAAAGATCAGTAATAAGTTAACATACAGTACATCTACCAAGTTATAACATTTTTGCATGTGACTACCGAGTAACAATAGTAACTAGTTTTATAAGACACCTAAGGGATCTGTGGATTGATTTTTGTGGTAACTGAATCACCCCCCCCCCCCCCCTCCCCTTCTCAGTTACTCCATCTATATTTTCAACAATTGGTATCAGAGCTTTTGGTGCTTGCAGGAAGGATTTCAAGGATCTAAACTAAATATCAGGATGTCTTACAAGAGAGAAATTCCAAGGCTTAACAAGGATAACTTTTTAGCATGGCAAGGTCTCATGAGACTCCATCTAGCTTCCATTTGAGATACAGGATTGAAATATTTTGATGAAGCATATGTAACTCCTGCTGGTACACTATCAGTCAATGACATTGATGAGACGAAGATTCATAACACCATGATGATAGATATTGCATCTGCCCTAAGCTATGAAGAATTTGATGATATCAAGGACTGAAAAACTGCCTTTGAAATGTGGAACAAGCCGAAGGAAATCTATGGAGGTGATGACAATGTGAGGAGAGCCAAAGTAGAAAGTCTAAGAGGACAATTTGATCAGATGAGGATGAGAGAGGAAGAGAACATTTCTAAATATGGTGAAAGAGTCAAAGCAAGCGTCAGTGCAATCAAGGCTTCTGGAGGAGATATCAAAAAGGAAACAGTTGTAAGTAAAGTGCTTATAACATTACTTCCCATTTATGCAATTAGAGTTTCTACAATTCAAGAAAGAAGATGTGAAGCAAATCATAAGATAAATTTAGAGGCCATAGTAGGAAGACTAACTACATTTGAGCTAGATAACTATGACAACTATGTTCCAACTTCTAAGAACATTGAATTAGCATTTGAAGCCAAGATTTCACTCAAAGAAAAGGGCAAGAAGATAAAGGATTCTTAGTCAGAAAGTGAAGAAGAATCAAAAGAAATTTCTGGTAGTAATCTTGAGGTGGTTAAAGCTCTACTTGCAAGAAAATATTCTAGAGGCAAAGGAAAATACAAAGGTAAGGTTCCTCTAATATGTTTTTCATGTGAGGAAATTGGTCATATTGCTGCTAGGTGCCCAAACAAGCAAAACAAGGATAAGAAGAAAGGTTATAATTGCAATGGCAAGAAAGATTTCAAATAATTCAAGGAAAAAGGTAAGAAAGCATGTTTTATGGCTAAAGATTCTAAGGATTCTAATAATAGTGAAGATGAAATTGTTTACATTGTTGTGAAAGATGAATATGATAATGATGAGGAAGATAAGATGGCACTTATCTCTCATGTGAGAAAAAATGATACATGGATCATAGACGGTGGTTGTTCACATCATATGACTGGTGACAAAACAAAGTTTGAATATTTTGAAGACTATGATGGTGGTAGTGTGAGGTTTGGTAATAATGAACCTTGTTGCATAAAAGGAAGAGGAAGAATCTCACTAACCAAAGAGCTTGTATGTGATAATGCCTATTGGGTTGAAGGACTAAAACACAATCTGTTGAGTGTGGCACAGCTAATCAATATTGGATTCAAGGTGGAATTCATGCATGGAAAAGCAAGACTACTAGATGACAAAGGAAAGCAGATTGGATCTAGCATACAAACAAAAGGTGACTTGTTATATCTTGAACTTGGCGAATGCTCATGTTTTATTGCTCAAGTTGAAGAAATTTGGTTATGGCATAGAAGGTTATGTCATGTGAATTTTGATAATCTAGTGAAAATAAGCAAATTTAGAAAAGTAAGAGGCATTCCTAGTATAAAGAAACCTGATGTTGGTCTATGCAAGAATTTTCAGATTGGTAAGATGGGAAAGACTAGCTTTAAAAGTAAAAACTATCAATGTAAAGAAGTTTTGGAAATTGTGCATACTGATTTGTGTGAACTATTAGAATTGAGAGCTATACTGGAGAAAAGTTCTTCATTCTTTTTGTTGATGATTACTCTAGAATAATGACTGTCATGTATCTGAGAGAGAAATCAGAAGCATTTGAGAAGTTCAAATGGTATTTGGCTTGAGTAGAAAAGGAAATAGGGAAAAGACTAAAATGCTTGAGGTTAGACAGAGGTGGTGAATTCATCTCCCATGAATTTAATAACTTTTGCATTGAAAGGGGAATCAAAAGATAGGTATCAGCCCCTGGAACTCCAAGCAGAATGGAATAGCTAAAAGGAGGAATAGATCTATCATGGACTATGTAAGAACCCTAATGATTGAAAAGAACATTGATATCAAATACTGGAAGGAAGCTATCAGCACTGCAGTTCATACCTTGAATCGAGTATAGTTGAAGAAGGACTCATTCAAAACCCCCTATGAGTTATGGTATGGCTATAAACCCAATGTAAGTTATCTAAAAGTATTTGCAAGTAAATGTTACATTATGAAAGAATCTAGAAAAGGAAAATTTGATGTGAAGGGTGATGAAGGCATATTTTTGGGATATTCTTGAAAGAGTAAGGCATATAGATGTTTGAATTTGTCTACTCACAAAGTCATAGAAAGTGCACATGTGAAATCTGATGAGTTTACAGAAAGGACTAAAGAAGAAAGAAAAAAGGAACCAAAAGATTATAGGAGATTTGTTTTCATTGAACCTGATATAGTGCCAGATACATCTGTCAATTAGGAAACTTCTACTCGTGAGTCTTCAGTTATTGAGTTGCAAGAAGTTCAAACTGAGTTGCAGGAACCCGAGTCACATTCAAATGCTACCGAGCCATTGCCTACCTAGTTTGAAGGACCCGAGCAATAGACAAAGTAGTTAGAGCCAGAAGTTGAAGTGCAAGAGGATGACAATGCAATTCATTCAAAAGCCAAGGAACCTATATTAGCCAAGTATGTCAGGAGACATAATGCACCAAATCAATTTATTTTAGACAAATCTAAAGGTACTATGACAAGAAATAAGCTAAAAGGCACTTGTTTACTTGTTGACTTTGAACTTAGAAATGTTAAAGATGCATTAGAAAATGAAAGTTGAATTGAGGCTATGAATGAAGAGATAGAGAAAATAGAAAAGAACAAAACATGGACTCTTGTACCCAGGCCTAAAGATAAAAATGTGATTGCAACTAAGTGGGTATTCAGAAATAAGTTGAATGAAGATGGTAAGGTATCAAGAAACAAAGCTAGACTGGTATGTAAAGGCTACTCTCAAGAAGAAGGAATAGACTATGTAGAGACTTTTGCTCCTTTTGCAAGACTAGAAGGTGTCAGGACCTTACTTGCATATGTTGCACACAAAGGATTTAAGGTATATCAGATGGATGTCAAATCAACATTTCTCAGTGGCATTTTGGATGAAGAAGTCTACATTGAGCAACCTAAAGGTTTTGTTGATCCATACAAAAGGACATGGTCTACAAATTACACAAAGCATTGTATGGTCTAAAACAAGCCCCTAGAGCATGGTATGAAAGATTGCATAACTATCTTATTCAGATTGGTTTTCAAAGAACTAATGATAACAGTAGCATGTATATCAAGGAAGGACCAAATAACAAGATTATTTTGGTAGAAATATTTATGGATGATACTTTGTTTACAGGAAATGATGATCTATGCAAAGAATTTTTAGAGAAAATGAACAAGGAATTTGAGATGTCAATGTTTGGTGAGATTAAATTCTTTGTTGGTCTTCAAATTCAACAAAGCAAGAATGGTATCTACATCACTCAATCTAAATACATCAAGGAGATACTCAAAAAGTTTGGTATGGAAGATTGTAAACCAGTTCGGACTCCCATGTGTCCTGGACTAAAGCTTACCAAGGATGATGAATCAAAAGAGGTAGATTAAACCTTATATAGATCAATGATTAGAAAGTTGTAGTATGTAGTTCATACAAGGCCTAATATTGCTCTTGCAATTGGTATTGTAGCAAGATTTTTAGCAAAACCAAGAGAAAATCACATGATGGCAATCAAAAGGATCATGAGATACTTAAAAGGCACTAAAGATTATGGATTATGGTACAAATTTGGAGGTAATTTGGACTTGAAAGTGTTTACTAATGCAGATTGGGCAGGAAACATTGATGACAAAAAGAGTACAAGTGGTGGAGCATTCTTTCATGGAAAGAGGTTGGTTTCTTGGACAAGTAAAAAGCAAAATTATGCATCCCAATCTATAGCAAAAGCAGAGTATGTTGCAACAACAGTGAACTGTTCTAATATTTTTTGGGTTAAGCAGTTATTGGAAGGCATGAAGGTTGAGATCAAAAACCAATTGTTATGTTTTGTGATAATACAAGTGCAATCAACATATCAAAGAATCCAGTAATGCATTCCAAAACTAAGCATATTGCAATAAAATATCATTTTGTCAGAGAATTGGTACAGGATAAGGAGATCAGATTGGAATATGTCCATACAAAGGAATAGATTGCTGACATATTCACCAAGCCATTACCTAAGGATGCATTCTTGTATCTTAAAGGTAAGTTAGGGGTCATTTCCCTATCTGAAGTTCATGAAAATGAAGTTTTAGTGATGCATCAACAGGTACCAAGTTGAAAATCTATCAATTGATGCAAGATAGTCATGGAAATATTGCACATGAATTAGTACTCAAGGTATATTGTTACTCATTTGGCTTGTGTTATCTTTGGCATGTGTTGTCAAAGAGGGAGAGTGTACTGTCATACCTTTCTGAAATTTGAATTTGATTGTGGAGAGTTTTTTGTTTGAAAAGAAGCTATGTAATTCCTTCACAGAGGGAGATTACAATAGTAGAGAAGATTGTGGCATAAAATCTAAGAGGGAGAAATGTTCTATCAAGAAAAGACTTGTTTTCAAATTTCATTTTGCTATGACATGTTGTATTGGCATCAATGCCAAAGAGGGAGATTGTTGGATACAATTGTTCAATTGTGTGTTGTCTTTGATGTTACACAAATGTCATATCAGTTATCAAACAGAGTCTACTGAGCTCAGTTGGTCAGCAAAGAAAATTCCAAAGTCTATTGAATGTTCCTAAAAATACTCGATGGAAACAATTTCTACTGAGCTCACTCAAGCATTGAAGGATTTTGTAGCAGAAGTCAATGGTAAATAAGCTCACAAGGCCAGCAAAGGAAAGTCAGTTTCTATCGAGTTCACTCAGTCTCCAAAGGATTTTATAGAATTCGCTGTGCTCACCGAGCTTCAATTGGTTAACACTTGAAATCATTTATGAGAAGTGTCTACCGAGCAGGGTTGGCCAATGAAGGATTTCATTGTTTTGGGAAATAAAGTTTAATTGTTTCATGTAATGTTTGTAGCCGACTGATGTAATGATTATTGATAATTATAACTTGTAAATGAGCTTACTGGATAATTTGTAAGGTATATATAAAAGGTCAAATTGTGAATTCTTAATTGTAATGAGCGAGCATACAAGTGAGTTGATTGTGTGAAGAGGAAAGTGTGAACAAATTTTGAAGAAAGATCAGATATCCTTGAGGAGTAGCAAAGTTGTATTCGATCAGAGAGATCTAGTGAAGCAGAACAGAGATCTGTATCAAGAAAAGTTTAGTTGCATCTCATTCAGGTCACTTTAGTGTTACTTTCTCACCATTATAGTAGATTCCTAAATTTCTTAACATAGTTAGTTTAATAGCCATTTTGTAAATCCTCTAATAAGGTGATAGTTCTATTGAATTGTTATAAATTCTACTAATAAGGCCACTCCTAGTAGGGTGATTAAATCCTCTAATAGGGTCACACCTAATAGTGTGTTTTGTAACCTTTAACATGGTTGGCTCCTAACAAGGCTCACTCTAAAAGAGTGAAAATTAGTAGCAAGTTACTTGGTGGTTTTTCTCATATTGGGTTTCCACATTAAATCTAGTGTCTCTTGTGCTCATGTTATTTCTCTTATGCATGCATGTTGAATCTCTATGAATGCTTAAAGATTAGTAATAAGTTAACATATAGTACATCTACCGAGTTATAGTATTTTTTTTTGGGGCTACCAAGTAACAGTAGTAACTAGTCTTATAAGACATCTAAGGGATCTGTGGATTTGTTTTTGTGGTAACTGATTCACCCCTCCTCTCAGTTACTCCATCTATATTTCCAACATGTTGAAGTATAGATCAAATGAGAAGATTGATGAAACCTCTCATGGAACAATCATTGTTGTGACACTAATGTCAAACCAACTACTTGTTGGTTAGACAATTGCTAATTTGGTCTGAATGCTATCATTTGATTGATTGATGAAGAGGATTTGAAAAGAAAGCATAACAAGAGTACCTAGAGAAAGGTTGAGTTATATGGTGTATAAAAGAAGCACTAAGACCAAGTAAGACTTTTATGAAATAGTGTATTGTCTATCTACTTAAGGCTACAATGAAATGATACTTGAGCAAAGACAAGAAGAAGACTAAGCAAAGAAATGTGCTTACCAAGCTTGACCGAGCAAACAGTGGAAGTCAAGCAAGTCAATGCAGGCCAAGCAAAAAGTTAGTTGAAGCCAGGAGAAGCAAATTTAGTATGTGTCGAGCAAAGATAAATCTAGTAGGTATCGAGCGAAGGAAGTTTAGTGTCTATTGAGCACTAGTAAAGAATTAGAGTATGTCAAGTAACCTAGTGTTGACTGGGCATCAGAAGATAGTGATTGCCAAGAAAACAACATGTTATTGTCGAGTGCTAGTAAAATGAGTTTGATCATAGATTTGATGAATCTGAGCTAACAAAGTTGATTTCTTGAATTGTGTGAAGCATGTGGAAGATAACTATGATGATCTGGTGACACAGAATTCAAGATAAACCATTTGAAGATGAATTTGAAGAGGATTGTAAGGGAAGTTTCTAAAAGAGAACAAAATAGAAAAGATGGTAGATTTGATGAATCTGACCTAACCCTAAGATGGATGATTGTAGTTAAGCAACAAAAGATCTAAATTCTCTATATAAGGAGATAACAGGCTAGAAGCAAAGTGTCATAGCATGAACCAAAGAGAGATAAGGAGTCTTGCGGTGTTGCTTCATTTGGTGGCCGAAGGGATGAATCTACAGTTGGCATACTGAGCAAGAAGGCTTAAGGAGGTGAAGACTTGAAGGGTGAACAAGAAGTTAGAGATGAAGGAGATTGAATGCCAAGAAGTATGGAGGACTAAACAAGAGATCTGTAATCTACAAGTGAGTTGTTTTTTTATCAGATCAAATCCTATTGTTACTTTCTAACAATTATATCAGCCAGGATAGATCCTTTGGATTACGGTTGACCTAATAGCCATGAGTAAATCCTTTAACATGGTGACATTTTAATGGAATGTTCTAAAGTCCTATAATAAGGCTCACTCATAAATGGGTGTTTTAAATCCTTTAATCAAGATCACATTTAACAATGTGCATTGTAACCTTTAACAAGGTTGGCTCCTCACAGAGCTCACTTTAGAAGAGTGAAAACTTGTAGCATGTTACTAGTGGTTTTTCCCAAATTAGGTTTCAACATAAAATCCTTCTGTTAAATTGTGTAAATGATTTTTTGGTATTTCATGTTTACATATCTATAAAGTTCATTTGACCTAGGACAATAATATATGGTTTGAGATATTGGATGATCAATGCATGCACAAGTATTTGTTAAGTATTAAAAAGTTTTAGCTATACATTTGGACCTTGGATAACTGATTCACCCCTCTCTCAGTTATTCTAAAGCATTCCATGTAATGTCCCCATTGGTTGCCAGCATCAGTATTTCAAGGATTAGCCTAATATTGGATCCTCATAGGCTAATGAGGATGGTTAGAGGGTCTTTTGTGGATTGGTTCATCTCCAACATTCAGGGATTTATGGATTTGGCCTTTGTTTGATGTCATTTGGACTCCATTTTCCATACTTTCTATGTATAATAAGTCAGGGGTAATCGAGATGGACCCTTTCAATTTTTAGAAAGTATATTTGGTCACATGGGGAATTATGAGGAGAGATTCCTTTTCCAAATGGCATGGAAATCAAACAAGTATTTCAAGAGATATGTAAGTTTAAGTGACTTAAGTGATTTATTTAAATATTTTAATGTTATAAACTTATAAAGTCACTTAAGTGACTAAAAGACAAAATTGGCTTTTAATCCCACATTACCTAGTTGTTTGTGTCTTCCCTCATATCAAGGTTATATAAGCATGGAGCTACATTGGGATTGAAACAATGAATATATGTTAGTTTATAAATCCTAATGGTTGCTTTGATGTGACTAGATTTTTCTTAAGGATGAAAACCCTTGAGGAAATAAAAATAGTGATGTTGGATGCAAACCTGGCATTCACATTTTTTATCAGTATTAGAATTCAATTGAATATCTTGACCTAGGTGGTAGTAAGTGGATGTTCTTTAGATGGCAAGGGACACATAGGTTAGTATTTGAGAAGTGCAAGCAATAAATGCCATTTATTTGTTTATTCCTTGGATAGAGGGCAAAATAGTTGAACATTTTCCAAATAGTAGAAAGTTTGCCTTAATGTTAGTACTTTACATGGGTTAGAACTATTGAATCTTTTAGCACCTCTCCCAATATCATTTTTGTAATAGTGGAACTCGTGTATAAGGGAATGAATGAGCAACATTCAAGAAATCACCTCATAGAAAAATACGTGAATGAATACCTCTAGCAGTGACGAGTATGCAAGTGTTTGCTAGAACAATATTCAGGTAGCAGTGTTGGTTGCTAAGTCACCTAAGACTTCAAAGAATATAGCACAGACAATTCTTGAACTTTCACAAGATCAAATGAGATAGATAGAACTCTCAGAATTGGCATATTGGGTCTATAACTAGAGATTTGCTAAGCACAAGGAATCCATCATTAGCAACAAGAGAATGTGAATCTAGGTGGTTGGAAGTAGTATTGTCTACTATTCAATACCAAGGGAAGGTGGTTCCCAATTAGCATTTAAACATTGTGAATACAAGCCTTAGTAACTCCCCCACATCAAATCACAAAGGCAGATTAGTTCCAGTGAGTAACTCTAGGTTCTTCATTTTCTTGTTTTGTATTAGTGAGACTGTATTCACCTTTTCTAACATAGAGATTGAAACTAGTTTACTATCTCTGTCATTTTTCTCAAATATATTTACGAACAGAATGCCTATATACTCTTGTTGTTCTAAATTTGGATTTGTATACGAGTTCCATCTCACTCAACTATCTCCAACCTGGGCATGCATATATGAGAACTAGTATATTTAAATGGCTCACTAATTAATACAGAAAAATGTTCACCAATTGTTTGATGAAAATACAATCAATACTAGTATTAATTTTCTAACCCGATTTAAGAAGAATTATTACATTCCAACAATAATTTCTTCAAAACTTATTTCATTAGCCTCATGAAAGTACTAGGTGCATTAGTTAGACCAAAGGGCATAACTAACCACTCATACAAACCTTTATTAGTCTTAAAATAAATTTTCCACTCATCTCCTTCTCTTATTCTAATCTAATGATAACCACTCTTCAAATCAATCTTTGTAGAATACTTTGCTCCACTTAAACTATCCATTATGTCATCCATCCTATGCAAAGGAAATCTATACTTTACTGCTATTTTATTTATAGCTCTAGAGTTAGTGCACATTCTCCATTCTTCATTCTTCTCACAAGGACTCAAACATTCTCTAATCATACCCTTCTCAAGAAATTCTTGCACTTGTCTATTGAGCTATATCTCTTCATCATGTGCTAACCTATGTGGTGCTTTATTAGGAAAACTTGCTCCAGGTATCAAATCCATATAATGACTTATACTTCTCATAGGAGGCAAACCATCAGGTACATTATCATAAACGATGTCATGAAATTCAGTCAACAAAGTTTTAATCTCAGGTGCATGTTCTAACTCATCTTGTTTCTCAAATTTTCTAGGAATAAAAGCAGAGAAAAAAATTTGTTCTTTCATTTCTCTTGCAAACTTATTACCTTCAACCAAGCATACTCTGACTGTGGTACAATGACTTTCATCAAACTTTTCCACCAAAGGAAATAGTATTTGTTTCTTCCCTTTAGTCCAAATAGTGTATTCGTTCAATCTACCATCATGAAAAGCTTGTCTATAATACTACCAAGGTCTACTCAAAAGAATATGACAACAATCCATAGGCATAATATCACACAAGACTTCATCACGATAATTTCCAATTCTGAATTTAGCAGGGCATTGCTCACTTACAAGTAATTTATGCTCATTCTAGATCCAAGCAATGTGATAAGGCTTAGGATGTCTCAATCTCTGCAATTGCAATTTGTTAACTAGCTCCTCATATGCCACATTGTCTAAACTTCCACTATCATTTGCAAAATTTCCCAGTTATCTTACATATGGTTTTGAATAGACTTCTCAAAATAAGTTCCTCTGCATCTTCTTCATTCCACAAGATCCTTCTCAACATCAGGTTCTCACCATTTTCTGGTTCATTAGATGTTTCATCAATTTCTTCACAAGCTAAAATATTTTTCTACTACTTCCAATCTTCTTTGCAGGGTTAGTACATTCAAATGCCCTATGCCCTTCTTCTCCACACTTGTAACAAGTACCTTTAAACCAAGATATTTCTTCCCTTTTTCCACCATTATTATTCTTAGCATAACCAATATTACCCCTAGTGCAGTTACCTCTTATGCTAGCAAGTTCTTCCTTCCATTTTAACTTTCCTTTATCTTTCATTGCACTGTCAGATTGCTACCTTCTCCATATGTTGTGCCTTTGCTTTGTTGAAATCTGCCACCTCTTCCTCTTTGTCTTTGATCATGTTTCTTTTCCAATTTATCTTTAGCCTTCAAAGCAAATTGATATGCTTCTTCTACACTATCCATCTTATCATATCTAATCTCATCTTGAATTGATGTCATTAGGCCATTCAGGTATCTAGCCACTTTCTCCACTTCATCATCCACATGTCTAGATCTGATATCTAATTTATAGAATTCCTTAGTATATTACTTCACACTCATGTCTTTTTGCCTCAAATTTTGCATCTTTCTCAACAAACTAACTTGGTAGTCTATTGGAAGGGACTTCTTCTTCATTTTCCTAGCATCTTCATCTACATTTTGATCTTTTATTTTCCCTATTTCTGTCTTTCAGTTTGTAAATGATCCCACTAAAGAGAAGCATGACCCTTCAACTTTGTGACTACTATCTTAAAATTCTTATTATCTAGAGTACCTTCATACTTAAAGTATTTTTCTACTTTAGAGATCCAATCTAATACGACATCAATTTCAAGTCTTCCATCATAACAAACAACTTTAACAACAAGTCTAGCATTTTACCTAGATAAAACTCTCAGGAGCCTTTCTTCATCTTGTTCAAATTTAGGTTTACTATTAGGATTAGGTGTTGCTTCTTCTTCATCACTAATATCTTCAAGATGTACACCTCTTCTCTGGGTTGTCTCCACATCTTCAAGACTAGTTGCAATTTGTCTTAGCAAGTCCATTATAGCTTTGTCTACATTTCCTCTACCACGAACGATCTTGACAATAGTTCCTAAAAGATTGTAACCTTCTACAAGTTATAGGTCAAATTTCAATTATGCCACTCTACAACCAATCCAATAAGGTTCTCCATGAGCCAATCCATAGGGAAAAAAATTCTTTGATACCATGTGATGAAGAGCCACTC
This sequence comes from Cupressus sempervirens, assembly GCA_028749045.1. Taxonomy (NCBI): domain Eukaryota; kingdom Viridiplantae; phylum Streptophyta; class Pinopsida; order Cupressales; family Cupressaceae; genus Cupressus; species Cupressus sempervirens. The sequence continues at coordinate 290,138,228 of CM053786.1, read as the reverse complement.
TAATACCACTTGAAACAAGGAGGGTGCAAGAAGAGAGAGAAACTATAACATGTAGAATAAAATCAACTATAATCTTCTACCCCTAATAAGAGTTACAAACTAAAGCTATACAAAAATTAAATGAATCTACAAAGAACACGAGGTCAACTGCAACATATTTTAGGTGTAATTATTTAACTTCACATAAAGAATAGCCACAACATGCCTGACTGTGTAGCCTTTCGAGTTGCAGCCTTAAACAAAATAATAAGTATACAAATTAGAGCCTCAGCTCACACTTTATAGCCTTCCTATCTCTAATCCATTTTTATCTTCTTAATATCTCTCATATCTATCTTATTCCCCCCTCTCCTACATCAAACCAAGCTTCTTTTATAGCCAGCTAAGCCACAAGTCATCTAGTCAAGCATTAATTACAATTTAGGACAATGCTTTGAAGAGTAAACAAAAAAACCATGCCAACAGTCATATAAAATTTTGCAAGCTTAAAGGTAGGCCCACATGTGTGCTAGGAGTTAGCTCCTATGTATGAAAGATGCCATGTAAGCAATCAAAACTGCACCAAACATATCAACACATTATGCAAGGTGAAAACAATAGGGAAATATGATCACAAGTTTGGCATAGAACTTGAGAAATATCCAACGTAAGAATTTGTGCACTTAGGAAAAGGATCAAGGATAGATCCTCAACATGATGATAACTACACATAACATGAAAAATAAAGTAGTAATGACTACTACGTGAACAAAAAACTAATATAGAAAACTAGAAATATTTTTGGTTGATGCAAGATTATTCAAAGACCCAAGATGCTCTTGCATCATAATATTCTTGATAACACATTAGACTCTGATAACAATTTCCTTACTTAAACATGCCATATAGCACAATATTAGAGAATTGAGGTTTGAACAACAATGATAAAATTGTGAATATCACACCAATAAGGGTGTAGGATATTTTCCAAAGTAACAAATTTATCTTGCACTAGAACAGATTGGGGATCTATTGTATCGTCTCTCTAGTAGCTCTCTCTTTCCATTGCTAAATGTGCTACATTTTCTTCTCTTTCTTGCCAAGTATGATACCTTAAAAAAATTAGCTACCTTGCTCTGCCATCTAGATCTTAGTCATAATAAGAATAGGGAATTTCTTTTAAAACTTCCTAATGTGGCAATAGCTTTTCATGGAATTGCATATGTTGGATTGCAATAGTTGTGCACTTTCTAGTAACATTTTTTTATTCATAATATTTTCTTTAACTTGATTTTTTCCCCAACAATCTAATCTCATTCTATTGTCCAGTGATTTTAGTGCAAAATACCCATTTTGTTGGCCCAATTGTCATTTCTTAATTTTCTTGATCTAGGTCTAATAGATTTAGCCAAATCCCACACAATTTGGGAGATTTTCCCAATCTGAAGTAGTTTAACCTTAGCCATTAATATCAGGTCAATGGAAACATACCTCTCAACTTTGTATGCCTTTCTTGGCTAGAACATCTTGATTTTTCATTTAACAAGCTTACAAGTATTGTCAAGCTTGAACTTTTTGAAATTGGCAATTATCTTCAATAGTGAGCTTGATCATAAGCAATGCCAATGCTTCTCACATCAAAACATGGGTAAATGGGTAAGATATGAATCTTATTGTAATGTTAAACACCTCACTATGTTTGATCATAATGTAAGTTTCTCAACAGAGATGGATGGTGCTTTAGAAGAAATCATCCCCTATCTTATTTTTATGTTCAATTCTATCATCCCTGTATCTAGTTAGGTACATTCTCACTAGTCTTCTCATCAATTTTTTTGTATTTTCGTAATGCACATCTTGTAGCCTCTATAATGTTCTATTCAGAGAGGAATTTTTATTTCCTTTAATTCTCTCTACCCTCTTTTCAAAACCCTTGATATAATAAGACATACATACTAGCTAATGTTGTAATATTTTCATGTACTATTGAAGAGTTGAGTATGGAAAGTATAATGTCTCTATATTTTAACTACCCCAAACTCAAAATATTTTTGTGATACATTATTGAGGATTTTAGTATAAATTGTGCAAGGTTCTCTGAATTCTCTTATGCCACCCTTGAGGCTAAATTTATCTATGCAAGTACTTCAAGGAAACTGGTCATCAATTTTGGATAAGGAATCTTACTAGGAGTTATCTCAGCATGTAGATTTATTTAAATAGTAGGAAATTTATAGTCCTTGAAGGAACTTAATACCTACATGTTTGAAGCCTTTGAAAGGGAAGGAGAATGATTTTTACTCTATTGCACATTCTTCATAGGTTTATAAATCTCTAGTCATTGTATATGTTTGGATGCTTCATCTAGGTATTCACACAAACATCCAAATCTCAAGCTCAATAGTTTTAATTTTGGGTTATAGGATTTGTATTTTGAATGTATATGGAAAAAGATGAAAGTCTTCTTTTGAATCAATTCACTAAAACTTGGCATGTAGTGTGAGAAAGAAATCTTGGAAAAGTTACTTATTCACAAAACTACAATAAAGGAGTTGGTGATAGATCATGTATCTAACTTCCTTGTATCTCCACATGTCAACCTCAAGGAAATCAAGCTAGAGGTACTTCCTACAAGCAAATTGTGGTGATAAGCCACTTGTTGCAAAGCATGCCCTTTCTTGAAATAATGGAAATTCAACTATTTGACAAAATGATAGTGGTCAATGTATGTATTTCTTTAAGAATATTTTGAAACTAGGGAGATCATCATCACTAGCAAGGATAGTTTTAATAAGTTAATATTCATACTAACTTAACAAGTTAATGGTATTTGATTTGGTGTTCTATTTCCCCAAAAGTTATTCATGTTGTCAAATCTCAATTTTCTACTACCAACAATATATTATGAAAGATGTATTAAAATGTATAAAATAATTTTGGACATTACATTAATAATCTCCCATTCTTAGAATAGGAGAAGAATGATACATTCTAGCTAAAGAGAAATGGCGTATTTAGATCATGGATCTAAAAGCGTAAAAACTTTGTGATACTATTTGAGAAAATAGTGATATTCATTGGTTCTTTTCATGTTATAAAGAACATCAATTTATCTCCTCATAGTAGACTACATGTTTTATTTCTTTCTTACTCTATTTTCTATAATATCGGTGTTCCAGTACAATTGGTCATGTGGGATCCATAAAGGAGATCTTCCTTGGTTTAACAAGTTTTAAATCCATACAGTAGGCATTTTGGAATGATAGGATTTGGAAAGTTGGAGATTTAGGAGAAATTCAAGAAGTTTACAAGAGATGCAATTTACATTGAAATGTTCATTAGCCCCAACTGATAATGTTGTTAATGTATGTGAAAGAGTCATATTAATTTTTATGTTGTCATTGATGTCAAGCCTTAACTAGTTAGACATTGTGCTAATTCAGTAGAGTGACATATCATTTGATTGATGAAGAGTATTTGACGAAAGTATAATGATGGTTTGAGTGTTGATAAGTGTATGGTATTCAATGGGCACTAGAATGAGTTAGACTTTGACAGGATATAATGTTGATTTGATTGTTTACATTATTTAATTGAGTGTAGAGATCATTTATAAGCAAGACAATTTGGTTAGTGAACAAAGAACGATAGTATTAATCAAGCTACTATAGTTGTCATTGATCATCAAATGTAGAAGTGAAGAATGTGTAGTTTTAATCAAGCAATTATAGTGTTAATTAAGACTAGTGTTGATCGAGCAATATGTAATATTAACCCAGCATGAAAAGGAAGAACAATTTAGAAAATATTTAGTCTGAAGTTGACATATGATGAAAACAAATATTGTTCTAGAAATTTCAAAGATAAGGATGAAGTTAATTATGAGATCAATGACAGGAGAAATTCAAAGAGGGTTTGATGAAGAAAATTTGACAATTTGAGTCTGAGCACAAAGTTCAAGGTAGAAGTATATTTCCTGAGCATCTAGATTTAATGAATTTGAACTTGATGAAGATTAGATGAATGTGATTAAGCGAAAAAACTTGGAATATTCTAAAGGAGTGAAAAAAAATTTCTATTTAAGGCATGAACTCAATGTTCATTATTGTTAATAAAGTTGAAGAAGCAAGTGATAGCCAAAAGGATAACCTATCATAACTCCATTATAAAAATCAAGCAAGGGAAGTGTTGGTTCTCAAAATTATTGGTTCAATTTATACAAGCCTTTCCTACTTGATGCTAGAAATCTCAACACAATTTTGGCCAATGAAGAATATCGAATCCAAATTGTTCAATCTTCACACCTTAGGCCCTACAAAACCTAGGTGGTTGTACCTATATCAATGTTCCCTAATGTAATCTCAAGACTTTGGCAATGCAGACTTTATAATTGATGCTCATGAATCGGCAAGTTTTTTCTCAAGGCAAAATCAAATGTAATAATATGTGAATGAAAATATGAAAAATGGATTCATGCAATACTTGTGAATAGAATTTCACCAATCTACAGTTGTACATATCAACATAGAAATAATATACAAAGATTAGTCCTTAATCCATTTGGGCAATATAGAGTCAATCCCCACATAATCTTATTATCAAACCTAAAGAGACAGTGTACACCCCATCAACCATTGGACAGATAATCTATATAAATATATTCCTAGTCTAAATGTTTGAAACCCCAATCAAAGGAGACCAATCAAATAGATGCCATAACTTAGTATGAAAATATATGATGAATCAACTTCATGCATTACTCTCATCTATCAAAACAATAGCATAATGCACAAGGACAATAAAGAACATGGGTAATTAATAAACCATACACCATTGAAGATATAGAGGAATCAACATTGTATTAACTTCATTCATAAGGAAATACAACAAAGTAGTTTCATTTCATATCCAAAATAAGTGATTGCATGATAATAGAACATTACTTCATAATATCTACCATGAGCAATATCTTATGGTGTATATATAAAAAGTTATTCCCCCTTATGTCTTGAAAATGTTTCTTCTTAAATAGGGGTCTTGGTACCTTTTCTTATAAAAATGAAAAGGAGAAACATAGCTTCAGACCCTTTCATAAACATAACTAACTACTAACTAAAAGTAGTATTGAAAAATATTTAAGAATATGAAAATCATTTTAAGTTTCTTCTATTTCTTCAACAGCCACGGCCTCCTCAGGGACATCTTTAGGAACCCTCAAATAGTCTTCAATTGATTTAGCAATCTAAGCATGTGAGGGCCATACAAAATTTTGAATTGTTGGAGTAAAGCTTGTAGATCAACCCATTTCTTCCCTTGGGCAATTCTGCCATCTATTATAAACATTGCAAATTTTTTTCCCATTGCAATCATTTTATTCATTGCAATCATTTTATTCAATACCCTATGGAATGAATCCATTTGGAAGTTCTCTTCCTCCCGAAATCTAGTTATCATCACCTAGGGTAATGTCACAAATCCATGTCTCCATTCTACCAATTGTTTGACTTGACCCTCTTCATTCTTAATAGTAGGAAAACATGGATGATCAATAGAAGAGATTGCCTTTAAATTTTCTTCCAACTTGGGATATTCTTGATTCATATAACTCAAATTATTTATCACAATATCAATGAAATAAATAGTGTCCTTTATTTGTATGGGAGCATTTGGTTCCCTTTTTGTGACCTCAAATAGTTTGTTCAATTCATACCTTAAGGGCTCCATTTCCTTTCTATTTTAGAAAGTACATATGTTCCCTTAGTAAAGAAATCCAACATATTACAAATGCTATTGAAACCTTAAAACACTTCATCACACTTGGGAAGTATAAGATTTACCTTATAAATAAGAACATCTTCCAAGATTTTAAAAGTACAATCTTTATGACTAACATCTGAGATCATTTCTTTGTTTTGTCTTTCTTTGATATCAGTATCCGTAACCTTATGGACCATAATAGCCTGAGTATTTCCATCAATTTTCAAATCATATAATTATGTCTCCAACTTCTTTTTCTTCACATGCATTTTTTTATGATTGAATTCATTTCTTTTTCCCTCATTTATAGTTATATGCTCATTTATTTCCTATGTTTAATCTGAGCTTGATTAAACATAGACTTATGTGTTAATTGTGTTGCAACTAACATAGGGTATGTACTATATATAGTTTGCACCAAAGCCATTCCTTCTTCTCCTTTAGATATATTAATCATCTTAGGTTTATTTCCTTTGAATGTGACCCAAGTAACAAGGGTTTGTGTTTTGGGATCATAGTTTGTCCCTTCTACTTTGTCTAGTGATTCAAATTCTGACACAAATGCTAAGTCCTCTTTCTTCCTTACTTGATCAAGAAAAGATAACTCTTTCAATGTTAAACTGGGAAGTATTAAGATATCATTATCTTTTACCATTTCTCTAGCCTCTTCCTTGGTACATGAAATATCATCCAAAAGCAACTCATCCATCATTTTTTGAACAATTACAACATGTTGAGACTCATCCATTTCTTCAAGCCTTTTAATTTTTCTTTCCTCAAAATCCCTCATTTTATATTTGATCCAGAAGTATTTGAACTCTTTTGTTTGATTAAAGTTCTCCTATTCAATGAACCTAAGCGAAGTGACTTCTCTCTCTCTCATCTTCAGTATCAATTAGGAAACCATTCTCCATAGTCTGAGCATAATTGCCATGCCTTTCCTTGGAGAACTTAGGAGGTGGATCTGATGTTCCCAAGGTATCATTTCTAATACATCTATGGGACATGCTCATACACACTGGGTACAACCAATACATGTATCATAAATTTTGACTAAATCTGCCATTGAATCTAAGAAATCCATTAGTAGAAAAAGTGTTTCTTTGAATAAGATTTTTTTTTTCATGTTTCTGAGAATGTTAACAATTTCTCCAAATCCTTCATCATTTGAATCCTTATAAGCCACCAAAGTGGTACTAGTCCCTTCTTCTTGAGGTTTGGGAGTAGTAGAATTAGAATTGGAACCAGCTAAACTCAATTTCCTCTTTTGGGATTGAGGGGGTGGAGGAGATGTTGTTCAATTTTCTTTCCCTTTTCTTGTTCAACATACTCTTTATAAAAATAAAAATAAATCCTTGATATATTTTTCAATCCTAAGAACTTCATTAACTTCTTTATAATAAAAACAAGGCAAACCTCTTCTTAACATTTGATTCTCTATCTTATTCAAGACGTTCCATTTCCTCAACCTTTGATATGCCTCTTATAGGTCATCACAATTTCTAATGATATCATCTTTAATATTTACCTGATGTGCATACCTAGCTTTTATGGTTATAATATACCCTTTAGGATCATACTATCTACTTTTATCACTAGTTAACCATAATATGTTCATAAGGACTTCTTGAACCTTTTGAATCTTATTGTATCCAATTACATATCCATAACACCTTATAAAAGAAGGAATCATGTTGCACTTCCTTCTTAGTTGAACAATTTCATTTTCAACCCAAAGTAATTGTCATATAAATTCCAAAAAACCTAATCTTCTTAGGACAAACATGGGGAGCATATGAGGTAGTTATCTACACCAATAAAGTCTTATCAATGAATACTTTGATTTCAAAATCTAGTCACCGAAGTTGTATTCATAACCTTTATCAACTTGACACTCTTTAGGTCCCAATATATTCTTTATTTATTGTGGCATTCTTGTGATAGTTTCACCAAATACCCTCATTATCCACTATACAAACACATCTCTAAAAACTATGAAGTGATCATCTCATGTGTGTATCCTAAAGTGGGCACCGAAGCTAAATAGGTTGTCTAACACCTTCTTCATCAATTGAAACCAACTTCGTGGAATTCCTAAATTGACTAACATTCTAATGAAGAATTAAGTAGCATAATAGATAATAACTCTTGAAGGACTTAGTGACTTTCCATCTAACCAATTAATTGTGCAGTGTTTTTTTAATCTCACTAGTAAAATCAAATTCTAGATAAGTATGAGGGTTTTGGATCTTTATGCATATGTACATGTAATCGAGTGAAATCATTTATTGTTCATCTTCTCTAAATAGTTGTGACCATGCATAAACGTTTACTTGAAAAAATCCATAAAGGACTCAACAGGATGCAGATCCATATGATCAACATACATGATTATGTTTTTATGACCCCTATAGGTAAAATGTGAAGTTTCCTTATGTCTTCTGAACTTCACAATTTTTTGATATTCATTCTTAAAGTAATTCCTATCAATTTTTGTAAGGGCTTAGGTGGTTAATCTAAAACATTGTTCGATACAACATTTTGTGATGACTAACAGTGGCCTACCATCCATTTTCCTTATTGTCCTAGTGGTTGGTTCATAATGACTAGCTATAATTTCTATAAGCTCTATATCTATAAACATATTTGGAACCACAATTTTCCTAAATCTAATTTTCATGGCTTATCCCCAAGTTCCTTTTTATCTCTATTTGCATAAAAGTACTAGAACAAGGCTCTACCATGTAGCAAAAGGTTAAAATCTCTACAATTCTCAAATTCATTAGAAAAAAATACTCTTTTAACCCCCATAAGAGGAACTAGGAAATAATTCTAACATCTTTTGACTTAACTTTTTAGTATGAACTTCCTTAACACTAGTATCTTCTTTTACAGGCATTTTAGCCAATAAACAATACTCATAGAAAAAGCAGTTGAACTTACTTTTTTCTGCAACTTTACAGGTACCCCTTCAAATCTTCATTGCTAGCTTTCACCTCTACTTCGCTTGTATGTAATTGTTAAATGACTCTTTTCGCCAAAGTAATTGATTTTTTTTTTTTTTTGCATTTATGACCCATAACTTTTTGCACGTACATTCACCTCTCGAATTGTTCAATTAGTCACGTCATCTAAGTGCTCACTTCATACTTTAACTTATTAAATTAATAATTTGTCCTTTAAAAACTCTTTTCATAATTTTCACACCTCAATCTTGGGAATTTTTCCAAAATTAGAATTTTGCCAGTTATTTTCAACTATTTCTCCCAAATCACAATTTCAAAATTTATCTTTTTAATCATTAGAGAAATCGTGACTTCAAAAATTGCGACATTGAAATCCTTCTTCTTAGCTACCAATGAAATTGTGACTTTAGAATCCTTTAAAGAGCTGATATCTGAAATAGTGAAGTCATTAATTTTTTGCTAACTTTATAGTTTGGACTCTCTAAATTACTGATATTTCACCTTTTTGTCGATAGCTTACTTTCCTTCTCCCAAAATGGTGAAAATACATCAAATTATTCTCTTTTTGGACAAGGATTTTTCTAGGGTCTATCAAGAAGTGCTAAGTTGGTGTATGAGTAAGTGGATCAACTACAAGGGATTAGAAGGAAGAAAGAGGATTAAAAGAGGAAAGAGATTGAGTAACATAGAGTTGTGAACAAGCAAGGCAGTGCTAAAACCTAACAGATCATTTCATTGCTACTCTATAACCATTGTAGGAGAAAATTTCTTAATTGAGTGGACTTAACAATCTTAGTTGGAAATCCATTATATGGTGACATGTTGTTGAATGTTTTGTAAGTCCTTTCAAGCAAGACACTCATTGGATATTTGAAGGAGTGATAAGGTCTAGATGATATTTGGTGAAAATCATCTAACAAGGTTACATTAATAATGTGTAACCTTCAATAAGGTTAGCTCCTAACAAAGCTCACTTCATAAGAGTGAAATTTTTGGGTTTTCGGTTCCAAATGTGGGTTTTTCCCTTAACAGGGTTTCCATGTTAAATACTTTTGTAAAAATTATGTGAATTCTTATTGGGTTGCATGTTTATTTCATGTTTATTGTTTATTGCTACAACTTGGAATAACCTAGAAGTCTACTCTAATACTCGATAGAGGAAGTTAAAAGTTATTTGAAAAATTAAATTAAATGTTGGATTTGGATATCTAACTAGTGATCTAAAATATTATTGGTTATAACTTATTCACCTCCCCATCCCCCCATAGTTATATAACAATTGGTATCAGAGTTGAGTGTTTGAAGGAAAGTTTGAAGGGAATTAAGCTAAAAACTAGAAGATGTATAAGAGATAGGTACCAATGTTGAACAAGGAGAATTTCTCTTCATGGAAAAGAAAAATAAGGTTGCACCTATCAAGGATTAGAGACATGCATTAATTATCTAGACAACCTGTACACCCCTCCAAAGCCTCCTATAATAGTAGAGGAGATGATTAGGAAGAAAGAACACAATAGCTTGATGATTGAGATTGATTTTGCACTAAATGATGTTGAATTTGATGATGTCAAGAATTGTGCTACTACAAGAGATGTGGAACAAGTTGATACTTGTGTATGGTGGAGATGAGAATGTATTGAGAGCCAAAGCTAAAAGCCTAAAAGGAAAGTACAATGACATGAGAATGAAAGAAGGAGAAAATATTGTTCAATACAATAACCAAATCAAAGAAGTTGTGAGTATCATCAAAGTTGTCGGAGTCACCAATGATGAAGAAGTTGGAAGTAAAGTACTGAGAACTTTATTGCCTATTTATGCTATTAGAGTATCTTCTATTCAGGAATTCAGAGCTATGTGTAGTCATCTTCTTACTCTTGATGCCTTGTTCAATAGATTGACAACATTTAAGTTAAGTAACTTTGACAATGGTATGTCTAAGATTGAGAATGCTTTTAAGAAATCATTAACCATTGGAAGTTAATAGAAAGAGAAGAGTAGCAAGTATAAGAGTAATTCATATTCAAAAAATAAAGAGACAGATTAGATTGAAGCACTACTGGAAAGGAGGCGCTTAAGAGATAAATGCATAGTCAAAGGTAAACTACATCTAAAATATTTTAAATACAATAAAGTTGGTCATATTGCTGCTATATGTCCTAACAAGAAAAAGAGTGAGAAGAATCATAAGAAGGAGAACAGATACCAAAATAATAAAGACTACAAGGACAAATGAGAGAAGTCATGATATATTATTGAGGAGGAGCACACCAAGTCAGATTTTGATGGTGAGAATAAAGGTGAGGAAGTAATATATTTTGTTTTTTAAGAAGACTCATATGAGGAAAGGTATGAAGAAGGAAAAACCCTTATTTCACATGTTAGTAAAACTAATACATGGATTATTGATAGTGGATGTTCACATCACACAATTGGGTTATTAATAAGTTTGATAATTAGAGGAATATGATGGAGGAACTATTTAACTTGGAAATGATGTTCCATATCTTGTGAAAGGTAGAGATCATTGATGCTAAATGATAAAGTCAAATGTGATGATGCTTACTAGGTTCAAGGAGTAAAGTGTAATTTTTTGAGTATTGCACAACTGAATAATATAGGTCACAGATTGGAGTTTCATAATAGAAAGGTAAAGATCTGTAATGATGATGGGAGCTTGATTAGTATTGAACAAAAAACAAGAGGTAATCTATTTTACCTAGATCGTACTATTAGTACATACATATTTACTAGAATTAAATATGTATGGTTGTGGCATAAGAGAATGTGTCATGAAATTTTGAGAATATGGTCAAAGTGAGTAGAAAGAAGAAAGTGAGAGGCTGACATGTGATAAAAATAAAGGTTGTTCAAGAAGTTTCAAAGATAAGAATGAAGTTAGTTATGAGATCAATGGTTGGAGAAATTCAAATATGATCCAATGAAGAAGATTTAACAGTTTGAATTGGAGCACAAAGTTCAAGGTGGAAGTATATTTCCTAAGCTTCTAGATTCAATGAATTTGAAATTGATGAAGAACCAACGATTGTGATTAAGTGAAAAAAAACCTGGAAGATTCTAGAGGAGCAACAAAATTTTTCTATTTACAAACCAACAACACATTCAAATACTTTGTTAGATCATTTTTTGATCAACAATATTTATATTGCCAATGTAATGTTCATTGTATTAGAAATATATTAGACATACTATCTTGCAATAGCTCTACAACTCCAACTATAGAACAAATATGAAGATAATTTTTTTGGCATCATGTTTGTTCGTATCATTTTTCTTTCATCTAATCACTTATATCTCAACGTTTCACACTACAACAAAACCTACAATTGTAAAACTGTTATTTTTCTCATTCACTATGGTAAAAGGGTAGGTAACAATCTCTTAAAGAGGAGGATTAATGACATTGTTAGCACCAGATGAGTGACCATCTCTACTAGTCTACAATAGAAAGAAAGTCATTATATTTCTTTTCCTCAAGTGCCTCTGTTTCATTACACACCCCAAACTTAGAATGGTCAACTACTTGATGACATCTTCCAAAAGTAGAAGTATTATTTATGTCCCCTCATGTTCTATTTAAATAAAAGCTTATAAGTAATATGCCTCAATCATTTGTCATACCGGTCATAGATAATCCATTTCCTTGTCAATTAAAAAAAATGATAGACTCATCAACTTCGGTGCTAACTATAGAATATTTATTTCCTCAATTGTAAATGCATCTTTTTAAATGATTGTGTAACACTCATTTTGGGATCCTTGTAAATAGTCTATCATTTTGATATTTGGCAAATATAATTAGCCTAGTCGATGGTACCCACATTCCTATCTTTTTTTTATTTGAACACACTCCTACAATAAGCTATATTTCATTTAAGATATGCTTATTTAGTAATAAAAAAAATCTAATTTGGGTAGATTAGATGTTCTAGGATTCTTTCTAAAACTATTTCCTTTAGATTTCTTTCTAAGTATCTTTGGGTATATTTTAAGATTATTCCCGCTAGTTTTAGAGCTAAACAAGGGTCCCAAGAAATAGTTTAATTTTAATTTTTTTGTTACTTATTTTCATGTCCAAATTAGTGGTACACAAGAATAAACCTAAGATCGATGGTGGAATTTTAAGGTGACTAGAATTGGATCCTAACCTATATGCTAGTTGGTCATCAAAGAAGTCATACATGCTTTCCTCCCATGTTTTTGTATGATCTTTTTTATAAATTCCCTTTAATTTATGTTTGTACTAGAATAACAAATAATTACTACTTCGCATTGTATAGAAATATATTATAACATCTCACACATTCTTTTTCAATTAACAAATGGAGCCTTCTCACTAGGAAAAACTCCTTGTAAGGCATCTAAATGATTTAACACTCATTTCTTACAAAATCTATTTATGTTGTTGAAGCTACATTCTTTTGTTTGCTATTAATATCTTTTAGGATAACTACTTCAAGAGTATGAAGATCTGATAAGGTTTTTATAAATAATTGATTGTGCTATGGCCTTTTCATAACCAACTTTTATGCTTCTAACATGTTTTCTATACCATTTTTCTGTGCAAATTAAATAGTAGAAACTAAGCTTTAGAAAGCCCTAGGTGTAGGAAAAAATCAACACATAGTTTCTTAGTTTATTAACATACACTGTACGAGAACTAAGAATCTATAGTTTTTGACATCCAATTTTGCTACAAAGTACAAGAGTTCAATTGAGAAAAGATAAAGCAGTTCAATGACTAATCCATTTACATAGTACAAGTAAATGTAATAATGGTGACATTAAGAAATAACGGGTAACTTGGAGAAGATTTCTTTAGTTTGGTCTCCAATATGAATAATAGTCTTGGTGCTTTGTGTTTTTTTCCTGATATGGTTGAATATATTTCAAAGTATTCAATTTCTTGCATTTTTTTTAATATCATGAATACACTATTTTCAAGTTAAATATAGACCAGATTTAATAATGTGACTTCTAAATTTTTCAAAAGAATGCAAATGGTTGGTGTAAAATAAAACTTTAGGCTTTCCACTCCAAGAAACTACATTTGTGTAAGGCACTCTATAAAACAACAACAAACATTTTTTCTGTGTGACAACAATTTTTTGATATCCTTCCTCATCATCAACATCATCTACTTGTACAACCTCCTCGGCGGGCTTTACAACATGCAATCCATAGATGTTCTTCCATGCATTTGTATTTTATTGCACAATAGATTCAATATCATTAGATAGAATTAGGAATGCATTAAACTTTAGGAGTTAGATTTTGTTCATGCTTGGTCAATGCTTCCTTCACTTCTTGTCTAAGAGATCTGACATAACCTTCCTTAAGGTTTGTTCCCTAATATCCTTGGCAATTGCTACGACATTGTCCCATTGAGGTGCAACTAATTTTAGTATAACATTTTGAACTTGGTTTTTCAATTCACTCATAATGTATTTCCATTTATTCATTTTTGCCACTAAGGATTCTTCAATCTATTTTTGCTCTTCCTTACTCCTAGTTTCATACTTAAGAGATTTGAAGTATGTCATACCTCCTCCTTCTGTGAGTCTTCTCAATATTTCTTCAAATGTAGGAGTAGACTTCTGAAAAGCTACCTGTTGCTCTTCTTCTTCTTCTTCATCTTGAAGTTTGAGCTTCTTCCTTGATGCGGCAAGCCTTTTGGTGAAGAATGCAGGAGAGGACCTTGTAGCTCTCTTTGTTATAGTTACTTTTCCCTTTTTCTTTGGAGGTTCCTCTGTTATTTCTTCCTCTTCTTCTTCATGCTCCTTTGCTCCTTCCTCTTCTTCTTCAATTTCATCTCCCTTTCCTTATGTGAGCAGAAGAGGGGAACCAAATTTCTTGCTTTCCTTTTGAATCTTTACAACTATCTTTCTTCCTCTCTTTAGGGCCTATGGTATGTTGATTTCCAAAGAAATCTTGGTCTTTGCCTCTTCATATGTGCCAAAAAATGGTGCCTCTAGATCCACAAGCTCATTGACAAGAGCCTCAATGATATCTCTTGTGTCATCAATGTTTACCTCATAACCAAGAGGTTTTACCCATGCCACTCTTGGCCTAACTGCCTGAATATGTAACTTGTCACAGTTCACAAGGAAACATATATCTTGTTCACGATCATCAACTAGTTGTTTGGGCATTCTGAGTCTACTTACATCCTTTACTTAAAGGTCTCAAAATATGTATCCATGATGCCCTCAAAATTATCTCTCTCATTTCAACTATAAACTCATTGATCTGATATAAAATAGGTTTGTCTTTCTTCCATACCACAATACCTTTTGAAGGGAAAAACTTATGAACATAAAAGAAAAAAACATACAATAAGTGATCAAATTTACATGGATTAGTCATGGATGCTCAGATGCTCTCCATGTTCTTTCTTATTTGTCTCAACTAAAACTCAGTGAGGTCAAAGGATAGATTGTTCTTGACCACTTTTAATGCTAAGTCTACAGCTTCACACAGAATGTTGTTAAGTCAACTAGAACTATAAATTTTGTGAGTAATTACATGTATCTGAATTTAATCTCAATATCTATGATGACATTAAGCCTCATTCCTTTTCCATCCCACTAGGAAAATGTCTTCTTCGCCAACTCAACTTGACCTAGGGTTTTTGTTGTTTTAGGTTTGTCTAGCATAAGAAACCCGACAACCTTATGAATCATCTTCTTTGTTATCTGGATGGGTTGATCAAGCCAGAATTACATGTTGTGGACATGACTGAGGATAAACCTAATCCATTTTCCTTCAAAATCTCTCACCATATGTAGAATGTGAGTTAAACCCTTTGTTTCTAGGTGCTTATGCTCGAGTTTCAAGTTTCCATCTACACATAACATCTCATATGCTTGATTCATCTCAAAAGTACCAAATTCTTGAATCAAACAGTGATAAAATGACCTAATATCATGTATCAAGAGTACCTTTGGAGGAATTTGTGAATGTGCTTCGACTGGGTCTAGTTCTTCTGCAATCAACAAACAAAGTTTGAACTTTAGGTTTGTAGGCGCAACATTTCTTATCAACATCCTAGAACCCTTCTTAACCTTTCTATTGGATGAAGATGCCATATTGATCGATGATGCAAAGATAATTCTTCAAACAATTTGCTCTAAATTGCTCAAGAGCTCAGGAATGCTTTGCTCTTATTTGCTCTAAAATTCACTGTGAAAAACAAAACCTTTGATTCTTGCCTTTTAACCAAATTTTGTCTTTTAAGTCACCATTAATGCATTGTACATTGGACATCTCAGTGACACCCTATTAAACTTGGCTAAGTCTTCAACACTCAGTTAGAATTTTGAACTCGCCATCTATATCCGAGCTCGGTTGGGTCTTACAACCCTACCTTGCTTGGTAAGGTCTTGTAACCTGACCTTGCTCAGTAAGATCTAAGACATCACTTCAACTATTATCTAACTTGGTGATCCCAATACATTTGAAATATTGATTTGGATATTCTTGCTTGTTGACTGGAACTAATATGAGATGTTTCTTCAGAATCATAGTTCCAGTGATCTCCATAGCTAATCAGTTTGAAATGGTTGATACACCCAACTCATTGACTTGGGTGTCAACATTTTCAGGACTTTGACTTGCATTCTCTAGAGATTTCTTT
Source organism: Cupressus sempervirens (assembly GCA_028749045.1). Lineage (NCBI taxonomy): Eukaryota > Viridiplantae > Streptophyta > Pinopsida > Cupressales > Cupressaceae > Cupressus > Cupressus sempervirens. The sequence goes on along the minus strand of CM053786.1, from coordinate 290,121,872 downwards.
ATCCATTGTTGCCTCATTTTACTTCTGATATTGTCAACCTTTACTTTAATTTTATCTTCAACTTTAGCTTAGTTCATACAATTTCTAGCTAGATGTCCAAGTTCTGTGCATACAAAAAATCTCTTTATAGGGTCTCTCTTCCTCATTTGAGTTCTTACATGCAATTTGCTCCAATATGTCCATGCTCACCACATAAGTGACATCTACATCATGTGTTATAATCCCAACCAAAGTTAACTTTCACAATTTGTTCTCCTGGATTCCATTTCTTGGTCTTGCATTCAGAATATTTGTGCCCTTGTTTGTTGCAATTGAAACATTTTCCTTCAAACTTGGTTTTCTCTATGCATTCACTCACTCTATGTCCTTGCTTATTACAACTATAACATTTTCCAAATAATTTTGATTTACCATTGCTCCAACACTTGTTTAATATATTCCATATCTTTCCACAATGATTACAAGTACGTCTTTTGTTCTTCTAAGCTCCTTGCTAGGATGATTCACGTTCATCTATATAGCCTAATCATACTTTTCCTTTGTGTCTGAATTGAGTTTGCTTATTCAATTAATTCATGCTTTCTTGAAATTTCATCATCCTTTTATTGGTCTGCCTTTCAATGCTAAGATCATTTTGTAATCTTTCATTATCTGTCCTCATGTTGATAAGCTCTTGATTTGCACAATTGAGTTTACTTATTAAATCTACTTGTTGAAGAGATAGGTGTTGAATTTCATTGTCCTTTTCTTCTATCTTTTCAGTTAGCAATCTCTTTTCCTTTTCTATGTCTTTTTGTTCCATGTCTTCACACATTCTAACTAACTGAATTTCTTGTTCTCTTTTAAGCTTTATGTCTTCTTCATAAAGAGTGAGATTCTTCTCAAGTAGGTCTTTGATTGCTACATTAGGTTCATCTGAACTTCTGTCTTGGAAAATGTTTTCGATTCTTTCTTCTATGTAGAGAATGTCATTCATCTATGCTGCTAGGTCTTTTCATCTTTTCAAGGATTGAGAGAGATGGTCCTTTATTTTCTTGAATTGTTTCATGGCCATCTATAGATCCAACTTTTCATTTTCAATAGCTTTCTCAAGTCTATATACTTCCACTGTCTCTAATCTTTTCTCGAGCTGCTAAACTTTTGATGTGAGAATCAAATGCTCTTATACCAATTGTTGGAAATATATGGTGGGCTAGGTGATTGTGAGGGGGGGATGAATCAGGAACCAATAAAACTGTAACTTCAATTCACCAATTAATCGTTTTAAAGAAAATTTGATCTAATTGATGAAAGACGAAAAGAATTAAAACATTCATGAGAGTTGACACAATGATTGATAACCTAAACCTTCCAAATAGAAAGTAAGACTGGAGTGGGGATGATACCCACAAACTTTAGTATTGTAGTATAAAGTTAGCTAATTAAGGCTTATAAATGATCACTTCTAGTGATCTGCCTTGTTAGGAGCAATAAGGACTATTGGTTCCACCTTGTAAAAGGATTTATACAATACAATGAAGTATGCACCCGGTTAGGAGATTTAGCATAAGACTGTTAAGTCCACCTTGTTGGAGGATTTGACTAATGCACCTGTTAGGATGAACCAATAGTTGATCTCTACTTTGCAACTTGGTTTGTTTATTGAGATTTCTTTGATGTAGAAATGATCACTTCGCTGTGATAGATGAGACTCTTCTTTTCCTTATACTGCTTATAGCCTTTACACTTCAATTTGCATTCATACTTGTTACACATACTCTTCTTTGGATATGACAAGATATCCTACATATATACCAATCTAAATAATTACCTTCTGAGGTCAGCTACAATACCAATTTGTGAGGCCTCACCCAATTCGTCATAGTACCAATGAGATAATTGCATTACGGTGATTTTAATCCTATGTTTGATACACTTTTAAGACTGTAGGGTTATGTCATTTTAATATCTGCATTTTGATGATCCGCAATTACCTCTGCATATTATGACCTAATTGATGCATTTAATGATTCTATTTCATGTTGTAAGCTATTGACATTGCTTTAATAGAAATTGAATGGTAGAAATGCTTGTAATATAAGAAGGTAATGTTGAAGTGGAAATTAGAGTTAAAAGATAAATTTTGTTATGCATTGAGACATAACCCGCATACCTAGGGATTCAATAGTTATGGATTCAACATCTTGTCGTAGAATATGAAGTTATTTAGAATATTAAATTGACCATGTTATGTTGATAAGTAAAGTTTAGTTTTATAGTATTTTGAACATTTTACATGGAAATTGTTAGAAGAAGTAATGTAATTATAAGGACTAAAGTATGGAACTCAAATGTCGAATGTGATATGTAAGTTTTGATATTTTAATATTTTGAAGGTTATATTTGAAATGATTAAGAAAGGGAAAGTTAATTTGAGATGATGAAATATATGCAAGTCTAATGTTGAATGAGATAATGATTTATTTTACATATGCTTATATGATTTTCTTGGACTACTAACGCTTGAGTTTAGTGTGCAAGAATTTGACCATGGGTTAAAGGGGAATTAAGGCTCAAACTACTACAAACATGACATAACCAAGGTTGAATCAGTGGAAAAGATTCAAACCTAATTGTAATGTGTTTTATTTCGTATATGTGAATTGTATGTGTGCGTAGTAGCCTAGTTCATGTATTATTGTAAAACAAGTCTTTTTTTTAATATAATGTGATCTTTTGTGTGTGTCACTTGACACTTGTGCTTGTTATGTGATATGACATGTTATTTGTCAATGGATCATGTGACCACCTTATTCCGTGATAAATGCCTCAATTGAGGAATTTGATTATTGCCTTAGTCAATAAAAGGACAAGGTCATCACCTTGGGGAATTTGAAATTTGAATCACCTAGCTTTGGGAGGGTCATAAAGTAACTTTAAGGTAAGTTGGGATTAAAATTAACCCCACCCATGTTAGTACTATAGGTTAGGGAGCTATTAATGACCTCTAGGGTGTCTAGTGGACCTAGGAGACCCCATGAAAATGGCATTCTTTATGGAATCCGAAAATGAGAAGGATATATATCTAGAGGTATGGCTAAATGAGAAACCAATTGGCCACTCTCTAATTTTAGAGATAGTTAGGTTTTGGAGGGAGAGGAGGGTAGCTCTACTGCAACCATCCTTACCCTAGCTTGGACTAAGGTTGGTATCTCAAACTTGCTTCCTTTCCTTTTTCTTTCTTTAGCATGGTTAAGCCAATTTGCAAGTGTGGAGTTTATCAATGGAGTATGCATTGCATTGCATTGTGGAGTAGCATTCATGTGAGTGTTTGAATAGTGTTCATTCCATGTAGATTAGTGTGACACCATTGTGCACCTTGTTGTATTGTGTGGAGTATTGTGAGTATGAGGTTTGGATTTCCTCTATTTCCTTGTTGCATTATGGTTGTTGATATTGTGTTGTGATAATCTGATTTGCTCTTGAAAATTTGTTGTTTTATTGCTACTTGGTTTTGTTTTCTTGTTGTGCTTGAGTGTTCTTATGGGTGTGGGACTTACACTCACCCTTGTGGGAAGGGAAGAGAAGTCCAGGGTGAACGGGCAGTAGTTGGATTGCATAGTTGAGGACCTTGGAGTATGGGCTCCATTGTATGCCATTGTCATATTCATATTTTGCCTTCGGGGAGGATAAGGAAAAAAAAAGAAATGGTGAGGAAGGAAGTAACTGAAGTATGGGTTTGTAGGAAGCTAAAGCTGTTGGTTGTGTGTGGTGGAGGATGTTGTGTTGGTAGTGTGTGTGGTGGAAGATGTTTATGAAACCCCGAAAGGGCATGATATTATGAAGCCCCGAAAGGGCATGAGTTTTATGGAAAATATGATATGAAATGGTAAACCTCCTTGTGTTTCCACCTTCACCCTATGTTCAAGGTTCCAATGGTGAGCCTTTGTGAAATATCCTTGGGATGGGATTTGTTGCAGTTTTGTTATGTGGTGTATATGTTTCTTACAAGTGTGTATGTGGATTTTGTTTGAGCCTTGTTCCCCTAGCGCGGGGGTGGTCTCTTTGAGGCCTATGGTTGGGTGGAAAGCACCCATGGTCCTTGTTGTTTTGTTGTGATGCATTTGCAGGTTCTTAGAGAAAAATCTTGGAAACTTGGAGTCCTTGTTATCTTCCATGTGCATAGGAGGAGGAGACAATATTGCATTGAGATGAGATAGAGAGAAAAACTCCATTTTGTTATGTGAGCCTAAATGTATTGTAAGAGGAAGCTACTGTCTTAGTTTGATTGTCAATGGAAAGATTGTGAGTGCTCATGTGTAGTAAACATATTTTCCATTGTGTATATTATGATATGTTGACTTCACCACCTTTTTGTGTATCATGAGGGTATCACTAAAGATAATTCATTGTAATAATATTGTTGTTTTATTGGATGGCAACACCAATTAGAGATCCAAATTACTTGATGCTCTTGAGTGGAATGCAAAAGAAATTTGATATCAAAAAGAGATAATATTCATAGGAAGGATTATCCTAGTGGATTGCTATTATCATTTTAGTTCCATTGTTTACCAATTGTGAATGTACATTCAAATCTAGATCTGCATAAGAAGATAATGTTGAGAAAATGGTTTCTAAATTTCATAATTCATAGATAGGGATAATCCAGATAACTTCATATAAAGTCTTGTCATTAAATGTTGAGTTATTGGATTAAGTTTAATGTTTTGAATGCTAAATGAATCACAATTTTAAAACTATACTTAGTTTATAATTATCTCCTAATTATCCTTGCAATAACTTACCTTGAATATCCTAGATTAAAGAAGAAGAAAATCAAGTGATGATATAAAATATACAAGCCTTAAGACATAAGCTTGCTGTAGGTGCACATTTTATCCTCTGGAAAATGTATGAGAAAGTAAAATAAATCTCTTCTCTTAATATAGACATTAAAATATTCAAGAGTATTCCTTAGACTCCTAGGACCCTATAACCTATAAAGCATATTTTAACATAATAAACTCACCATCATATTAATTGCATTAGAAGGGACCTCATATGAGACACATAACTCGAGTCAACATCGTATCAAATCAAAAGAAACTTTAAAAAAAAAAAACAATGCTCATGTTAAACAAAGCTAAATTAGCACCAAGTAATATTTTAAACAAAACATAGCGTGGCAAACAACCTACTATATTATCTACCCTAGGCGAGCATGGGTTGGTGAATGAGAAAACAATTTAATATGCTATGGAGACCAAGGTATTTAATTTATCTGACATGACCAAGACTTATTTCATCCACCTATTCCCTAGGTGCTTTGTGCCTTCAAATATTATATTGGAATACCTTGCAAGTTTATGACATAATTCTGACAAGAGGGGATGACTTCTTTTTTGTCCTTGATGCCTTGATTTGCCTTGGAAGAAGTTATGGCATTTTATATGTCTTTCTTCACCCACCCAATTAAGACTAGGATAAAATCCATGTTGCCAACAATATGGGACCAAGTAGCAAGTCGATTTAACATGGGAATTCGAAATGCATATCTTCTAGCTCAAAATTAATAGGATTTGACTCATGGAAAAGGCGCCTATGCTTGTCTTGGCAAAAACTTTGGTAAGTGAGTCCACCATGGAGAGAAACCCAAGGAATTTGCATGGTCTATGGGTAAGTGAAGAAGATTATGGGGTAGTAGCACGTGGGTAGTAGGGTGATTTGGAACTTTGCTAGAGAAAAAGTATTTCATATTCTTAAAAGAAATGTGAGTGGGGTCAAGTTAATGGACTATGACTAATAGGGTATTTTAGATAGATGGATAATTAATATGTTCATATGCATTCATTTTGTTACCTTAGTATTAGTAAGGATAGATTATCTTTTAAAAATCATTCTTTTATAATATATGTTTATATAAATGAATTCATCATTCTTTTCACTACAATTTCAAGTGTAGTAGGTATTGACCCTAATATTAAAATGTGATGTCGCTTGCATTAGAGATATAATATGAATAATAAATAGATAATTCAATATTGATAACTATGTCAATGAAAGATGTAAGTTGGGATATGAAAAAAATAAAAATATTCACCCATTGATTTTGGGAACATTTTAAATACTCTAGAAAGGTGTTAATTATGTATATATTGTTATTTGAATCGATTGTCTAGAGTAGGATAGTTGGCATCAAAGTTGATGATAGTTCTAATGGATGGTTAATCGAGGGTTACATGCATTGAATAAATGTTAGCTCATATGAAAAATTAGTAAAGATGACATTGAAATGTGGAGTACAAATTGAAGCAGTAGGTATGAGTAGTCTCTTTCCAAACCCTGGGTCAGTAGATGTCAGAGGAATGTCCAACTCAGTGATGATATAGTTGTAACACACATATGTCTTTTGGAGGTTATTTAGGCTTATGAAATTAATTAATTAATAATAATAATAATAATTTTAAAAAAAAATTGTGCTTAATGTACATTTAGGGTAAATTTAGGGCATGACACAATCTCAACAATCTTCACTAAGTTAGCTCAATGCTATAACTTGGGTTTTGAAGACCACTCGAGTGATATTCTGACACTCGACAACATAGTCAACTTGAAAAGCTTTGGCACTTGGTTGACACTAGTGCTTGGTCCACATTGATCACTCAAGAGTAGGCATGAACTCGGTTAGTATTGATGACTCGATGAACACTAAAGAACTCAGTTGACATTGAAGGACTTGGTTGACACTGCAACTTGGTCAAAACTACCTTCCTTCTACTTGGTTAACATGGCTAGCTCGGTAGACACTATCTTTTTATTTTGCTCGGTTGACACTTACTCTCTGCTTGGTTGATATTGCACCAACTCGGTTTACACCATGAGGCTTGGTTAACATTGCAATATCTTAGTTAACGATGTGAAGCTCAGTAGCAATATGACCAACCAAATGATTAAGTGTTTAGGCACTAACTGACAAATGATTTGACCATTAGGTCAACATGATGATGTAGATGTTGATAAGTGCATGGTATTCAATGGGCACTTGAATGAGTTAGACTCTGATAATATAATGTTGATTTGATTGTTTTACATGATTTGAATAAGTATTGAGATCATGTATAAGCAAGGTAGTTTGGTCAGTGAATGAAGAACCATAGTATTAACCTAGCCACTACAGTTATCATTGAGCACCTGATGAAGAAGTGAAGAACGTGTAGTGTCAATTGAGCAATTACAATGTTAATCGAGTCTAGCATTGACCAAGCAAGATGTAATGTTAATTGAGCAAGAAAGGAAAAACAATTTAGAAAAGATTTAGTTTAAGGCTGACATGTGATGAAAATAAAGGTTGTTCGAGAAGTTTCAAAGATAACAATGAAGTTAGTTATGAGATCAATGGTTGGAGAAATTCAAAGATGATCTAATGAAGAAGATTTGAAAATTTGAATTGGAGCACAAAGTTCAAGGTGGAAGTATATTTCCTAAGCTTCTAAACTCAAAAATTTGAACTTGATGAAGATCTAATGATTGTGATTAAGTGAAAAAACTTGGAAGATTCTAGAGGAGCAACAAATTTTTTCTATTTACAAACCAACAACACATTCAAATACTTTGTTAGATCATTTTTTGATCAACAATATTTATATTGCCAATGTAAAGTTCACTGTACTAGAAACATATTGGACATACCGGCTTGCAATAGCTCTACAACTCCAACTATAGAACAAATATGAAGATAATTTTTTAGCATCATGTTTCTTCATATCATTTGTCTTTCATCTAATGACTTATATCTCAACATTTCACACTACAACAAAACCTATAGTTGTAAAACTATTATTTTTCTTGTTCACTATGGTAAAAGGGTGGGTAATAATCTATTAAAGAGGAGGATTAATGACATTGTTAGCACCAGATGAGTGGCCATCTCTACTAGTCTACAACAGAAAGAAAGCCGTTGCAATTCTTTTCCTCAAGTGCAGGTCCTTTTCTTTACACACCATAAACTTAGAATGGTCAACTACTTGATGACATCTTCCAAAAGTAGAAGTATTATTTATGTCCCCTCATGTTCTATTTAAATAAAAGCTTATAAGTAATATGCCTCAATCATTTGTCGTACTGATCATAGATAATCCATCTCCTTGTCAATTAAAAAAAATGATAAACTCATCAACTTCGGTGCTAACTATAGAATATTTCTTTCCTCAATTGTAAATGCATCTTTTTAAATGATTGTGTAACACTCATTTTGGGATCCTTGTAAGTAGTCTATCATTTTGATATTTGGCAAATACAATTAGCCTAGTTGATGGTACCCACATTCCTCTTTTTATTATTATTATTTAAATACACTCCTACAATAAGCTATATTTCAATTAAGATATATTTGGGTAGATAAGATGTTTTAGGATTCTTTCTAAAACTATTTCCTTTATATTTCTTTCCAAGAATCTTTGGGTACATTTTAAGGTTATTCCCACTGGTTTTAGAGCTAAATAAGGGTCCCAAGAAATAGTTAAATTTTTTTTTTTGGTTACTTATTTCCATGTCCAAATCAATGGTACACAAGAATCAACCTAAGATCCATGGTGGAATTTTAGGGTGACTAGCATTGGATCACAACCTATATGCTAGTGGGTCATCAAAGAAGTCATATATGCTTGCCTTCTATGTTTTTGTGTGATCTTTTTTAGAAATTCCTTTTAATTTTTGTTTCTACCATAATAACAAATAATTACTACTTTATATTATACATAAGTGTATTATAACATCCCACATATTCTTTTTCAATTAACAAATGGAGCCTTCTCACCAGGAAAAACTCCCTATAAGGCATCTAAACGATTTACCACTCATTTCTTCCAAAATTTATTTATGTTGTTGAAGCTACAGTCTTTTGTTTGCTGTCAATATCTTTTAGGAGAACTACTTCAAGAGTATAAAGATTTGATGAGGCTTTTACAAATAGCTGATTGTGCTATGGCCTTTTCATAACCAACTTTTATGCTTCTAACATGTTTTTTATACCATTTTTCTATGCAAATTAAATAGTAGAAACTAAGTTTTAGAAAGCCCCAGATGTAGGAAAGAATCAACACGTAGTTTCTCAATTTATTAACATACATTGTGGTAGAACTAAAAATCTATAGTTTTTGATATCTAAATTTTCTACATAGTACAAGAGTTCAATTAAGAAAAAATAAAGTAGTTCACTGACTGATCCATTTATGTAGTATAAGCAAATGTAATAAGGGCGACCTTAAGAAATAGTGGGTAACTTGGAGAGAATTTCTTTAGCGTGGTCTCCAATACAAATAATAGTCTCGGTGCTTTGTATTGTTTTCTTGATATGGTTGATTATATTTTAGAGTATTCAATTTCTTGCATTTTTTTTAATATCATGAATACAATATTTACAAGTTAAATATAGACCAGATTTAATAATGTGGCTTCTAAATTTTTCAAAAGAATGCAAATGGTTGGGGTAAAATAAAACTTTAGGCTTTCCACTCCAAGAAACTACACTAATGTGAGGCATTTTGTAAAAAAACAACAAACATTTGTCTATGTGACAACAGTTTGCAAACATATTTATCAAGGCAGTTAAAGTCTCTCTTTTTATGCTTTGATGGATGCTCATAGAGTTGTTGTTGCTTCCATTTATGCATAAGTAGAGAGAATGAAAGTGGATGTTGAGGAAAATGGCTTTAAACACACTGCTTTAAACAACATGCAAATTTTATGCATTACATGCAAGATAAGTCATAAGGTTCGAATTGGAATTTGAGTTCAATATTAATTTTAAGTTATATATTTATGTATTGTTTTTGTATTTTTAAATATTAATGACATATCCACATAATTGTCAAAATACTTTAACATTGCTAAATAATCTAATAGATAACTCAAATTTTAAAATAAAATAATATTATATTAAATATCATAAAATTTGGATGATGTTTGGAAAAATATTAAAATTCATTGAAATATGAATTTCATAGATAAAATTGGATGTATCTTGTGACTTAGCATGCAAGCATAGTGGCTTGTAAGACCACATCTTTGAAGGTTCAAGCAAATGATTCATATGTTTCGTCACTAGTCCCATAGTGTTGTCAGTGCACTTTGTAAATTATTAATAAATGACTCCACCCATTTCAAAGCTTTATCACACAAGAATAGAGATTGTGGGTTTAGTTTTACAATTTCTAATTGCATTTTGTGAGATATTTTTTGTGTTTCTAATAAATAAGCTTTGCATCTACATCTCAAAAGCTTCCATTTCTTTAATTAAGGAACATGTTCTAGGTGTTATGAAAATAAGGTTAGAACAATTACATAGGGAACACATAATAACATATAACAAACATTTGATTAGGCAAAAATAAACTAAGACATTTTTTGATAGTTTAAAATATGATATTATACTTTTAACTCTATATGTAATAAATTCTAATTTTAAATTATAGCAATATAAAACAATCCATTAAAATAAATCTAAGTTTCAAACATATTAAATTCTTATAATGATGATCCAATACATTTAGTATTATGTGAGCCATTCAAGCTCAAAAACATGAATTTCTAAACCATTCAAACTCAAAAGTATTCAAACTCATAATTTTGGAGTTGATTTATATCAATCGAAATCCATATCTAAGATACCCAAATAGTTTACAAATTTTTTCAAGAATGAAGAGGAAAGTACAGTGCGTTGAGATTGGCTTTCTTGATTCATGCTTTTCATCTCTTCCACAAAGCGGGACCATCGGCAGAGCTCTTGTTTCTTCCAGTTATTATTATTTTTTTGTTAAATTTCCTTATTTCAGGGAAAGCAATACTGATAAAGAAAGAAAGCAAGCCATAGCTGAAATTCCACTTCAGTGTTGAGCTGAAGGCATTTCCACGGATAAATCCGTTAAAGAGTTCGAGACTTGAACTCTGGATCGGTACTCCCAGCGGAGAAAGAATGAGAATGACAACGCACTGAACAGAGCGAGACCAGAAAACCATGGCTGAAAACCCCACTATACCCCCAGGTAACAAAGTTTTACTACACACTTGCTCCTTCCAAACAAATGCTTGTTTTCCATACAAAGGAAGACTTCTTCTGTAAATAACTCAAATTCGAAACACAATTGAACCCGTTTTATGCATAGCAGGGGGTATAAGGATCAAATTCAAGAGAAAACGAGAAACATCAGCCATTCATTCCAGGGATGTTGAAAACAGTTTCAGAGGGGACGAACAGGAAAACAGAGAGTCTCCCTGCCCGCCGCCCGCCTCTGCTCTTAGAAGACAGGCAAGAGAAGGTTCTCCAATACCGCTCTCGGAAACCGGGGAGCCCTTGGAGGTTTACCCAGGCAGAGGCGTTCAGATTTCTGGTTTTCCGGTCACTATTAAGCAGAGGCCGGGACGTCCTCATGCGTCAATTCGTGCCCTAGTTGCTGCGGACCGAGCTATTTATTCGGCCGAGTTGTTAGATGAGCGGGTTAAATCTTCTCTGCCGGTTTTGGAAAATATCTCCCATGGCCAAATACAGACCTTATCTACGATTCCCGATGGAGACCTGGAGGTTGCCGGTTCGAGTTCTTACGGCTCCTCGGGGGGTACGATTGAAGTGAAGGGCGTGTTTAAGCAGTTTAAAGCGTCGGGGCAGAATGTGGAACAATTGCTTGTCTTTCCCATGCACGCAGGTGAGCATGATTTTCTGATTTTAGGGTTTGTCTTTCCTCCGTGGAGACAAGGTCCTTAGATAATATGTGTAACTTACGATATATTAAAAAATGTACTGTAATAGTAGGCAATGCTTATAAATCTGCGAGCATCTTAAGATTCTGCTGTAAAATAATACACAGAAAGTGAAAATAGTGAAAAATGGTTCGTAACCCTTATTGGTGCTAACAAACACGTGTAAAACCCAAGCAACTTTCATGCCTGATTCGACGAGATAGAATATCTCTTATGTTATTGTCTAGTCAGAACATAACAAATTTTATTCCCTGTTGCATATGAAACTAGCTGCATATGAAAATGAAATAACCAGGGAGTGTGCAGGGATTCTCTCCGCAGACGCAAAAGTTTTAATTGAGGAATAGCATTCTTTTGGATGCAATTATAAAGTTCAATGAGTACTTCAAAGTTTGAAGCGTCAATATTTTCCCCCTTGCTATTTTGAATGCAAAATTTTCTCTCCTTTGAAATGTACGTTTGCCTTAAATTAATACAAAACTACAATTTGTGTTGTGGAAGCATTTGTCAACTCTCTGTATAAAACATAAAAGGTCTTAAGAAAACAAGCAGAATACTTTAAGGTTTCACAGAACATAAGAAATTGAAAATTTAATATCACGAAAAACAAGTTAGGATTTCTTAACCTTTACAAAGTGTGTATGACGACTTCAAGATCTGTCAGTTTTTTGGTTAAACAGGAAAGGGTATTCATAATGGAAGCAGGTTTGAATTTTTGAAACTAAAAATGATGGTTCTAAGGGTGGGGGTTGTTGGATGGGGCTACCGCTCCTTCCTTTGTGGCTAAGCAATTTCCACAGAACGTAATAGATCTGGAAAATGGAATTGTTTACATTTCCTTTCACTATATGAGCGGCTGTTGCATAGTAGGGATAATTTGAGCTGGAGAGGGAGGAGGTTGGAAGTTTGGAGTGCCTGCTTAAGTTAATTTTTGTCAAGTGGCAGGACATTTGCGAGCTAACTTTTCTTATAGTTTATTTTTTTCAAAGTAATTTTCTGGTAATTTTACAAGTATACTCTGTGGCAAAACTGGAAGTCTACTCTGTTGGGCTAATTAACAGCAAAGTGTATAAATTTTTATAAACAACACCTCTTACGAAATTTAGAAAGCCTATTTAATGGCTCAGGTTTGTAGGTTTTGTATCCTTTGGGTTCAAGAAACCTTCGTAGGGTTTTTCTTTTTGCGTGCAACATAAAAATTCTAAATCGTTGCATAAACTGAAAGCGGCTAATTCAACTTTCTACGGCTGCACTCATGGCTAACAGTCAATAAACAACAAATAATGCTTGCATAGAACAACCTCGATTTTGACATACTTCATGAAGGTAACTGGAGAAAATTCCCAATTCAATGGAGAGAGCTCGGGGTAATGATAAGAGGGCAGACTTACATAAACATAGATGTTGAAATACTCATGGATAATGGACAGAATTGGTTTTTGTATTTTTATTTATTATGTTTTTGCTGATTTAGCTGTGATTGGTGCAAGCCAGAAACATTTTAATAAACATTGCTATGTTGCCAATTGGATTTTGGAGCATTATCGTCCCTGGATGTTTAATTTATGGTCACTTAGCTCAGAACTTCCCGAGCAGTTGATTATTCAGAAATACCACCTCATACACTTAAGATATCTGCCATCCAGAAGACCTAGGTGTCTGAGTGCACAGGCAAGCCTTGACTTATATAGAATAATTTTCTCAAATGTTTAAATTTCAACTTGGTGGATGGATCTTGAACGGAATTCACATTGAATTCAAACTCTGACAGGCCTCTTCTAAGTTAAGACTATCTGTTTAGGTTTGGGTATAGGGTTTCAGCTATGCAGATATGGCACTATATATTGTGATTGGGTTCATCCATGGCAAAAACATACAATTCAACTTTCATTTAATCCGAATTACCGCTATAACGTCAAAGTGTTTTTATGGGTCATTCCTTAAAGTTAATTTAAAAAAAAAAGCCATATCCATATTTCAATAGTTTTATATTTAAATTCCATTGGTATAGATGTATTGTCATATTAAATTAGAATCCCAGTGTGTCTATATATTTAAACTATAACAGTATTAACATACAATGCTGAACAAAAATCAAAGAAAAAGCAACCATGGTGCTGGGTGTCTATCTCTTGGTGGAAACTCCAATGACAAGTAAGCCATATGCTTGGCTGGGGAGGGATACTCTACCAGCCAGTCACAGTGGACTAGTAGGAGTGGTAAGAATTCAGCTGTGAGTGAATCTGTTTCTAGTTTATGGCCAAATTAAATGAATGGCAGCCTTTACATACTTGAAGGACTCATCAATATTTTTGATGAATAATTCCTGAAGATTCAATCCTTATAACAATTCAGCATCTTTTTTTACTTCCTGAAATGTCATGACAAAAGGAAAAAAGCTTGTTTTCTTCTCAGAAACATGGCTCACGGAGCATTTCAACAGGGGCCACGATTGTGAACCCTGATTTGTCCAATTATGTCGATTGATCTACTCTCAAATTGATGTGCACTGCCCACACTCACAGGACTGGACTCTGAGCCTGGACCAGGAATGAACTGGATTGGGATATTATGGTTTTTGAGTGAGCTGGTAAAAAAGACTTGTTGGCAAAATTTTTTGTATGTCATTGACCACAACTTGTGGAATTGTAACTTTAGGCAACATTCATGAGATTTCTCTCTCCTCTCAGCAATAGGGAGGCTCTCTTCTTACCGTAGGTGGCTTCAACAAGAACTTAACTGAAATTAGAAAAATAATGGTTCTCTTAATCAATTTCTCTTTTTTCATAAGTGATTTGCATACAACTATAACTTTCCAACTTAACAAAAGCTGTCTTATTGCTACGATAATACTGGTGACCTTTGAATTGATGTAAGAACAACACTAGGGGCAGTAGTTTACTTTTTACATTTTGTGAAACAAATACAGGAACCCAAAGTCTCTTGCATTTGTCTCGAATGAGGATACAGGTAGAATAACCATTAAGGCACAAAGTCTCTTACTGGATACTCTCAAATTGAATAAAAACGCTTGCAATTGAATCCCAAGGTCTTCAACTCTAAGTGATTACAGCCACTACTATTTATTACAATTTGTCCTCCTGCAGCACAATTTCTTCAAAAGCTTGGCTCCATATGCAATAGGCAACTCGAAGTTTGCACAATTAAATTCAAATCTCTCTTGATTGAAGCTCCAAAATCCCCAATCAATATCTAGAAAATGTCGTCACATAACACCTTGAATCAACACAAAGTTTGAAAGCAAGTTGCCTCTTTTATTGAAAGCAATTTAGAGTTACATCTAAGCTCAAAGTCTTCGCAATTTAGATTTACATGCAAGCTCAAAGTCTTAGAGTGCATATACAAATTGACGGAATTTTCTTGCCTTGCCAAAAAATGATCGTTTACAATGAGCTCCCTCCTTTATATAGTAAAATATGAGAGAGAAAGGTAGAGGGAAAAGGGGAAATTCTCAATCACCTTGACTTATTCTCTAACAAATTTCTAACTCACTAATTTGGCTTATTCAAAGTTGCATGGCTAATGTGATTGCAACTTGATTACATGTTACAAGTTTGCACATGATACTATCATGTGCAATTACATCTCGTTTTTCCATTATATGTAATATGTCATTTACAAATTACAAATACATGATGAAAATATCATAAGTTCCTTACAGGACACAAATTCTATTCCATCAAGCTTTATTGGTCTTCATGTTGCTACAAGACACTCAATGTTTTACGATTGTTGTGCTCAGGTTTGGTGGAAGCATCTCGAATTGGAATATGAATATGCATCCTTGATTGTTTCGTTGAGTATTCATTGACCTTTTTTATTTTGAAAGCACTCTATTCTTGTAATCATTCTATCCCCTCCTTGTAGGCTCCATCATGTGGTCATGCTTGTTATGTGTCCTTTCTTCTTTGTATGCATAAGACTAACTCTTTAAATGGGGGAAAAACTTATAAACAAGATTTTTTGGGAGCATTGCATATGGGGTATGGATGAAAACTTTTGGGACAGTGAATGGACACATACATTTGAGCTCAAAATATGTGCTAATATGATGGAAAAACTCCAAAATAGGTTTTTGGAGGGCAATAGCATGTGCGGATAGTGAGCTTTAAGTTATGCAAATGAAGGACGAATGACTAGCAATTGGGTAACATATGAGAGACATGACACACTTTTTGTTACAAGATTCAAGCATTGGTAGATTAACGGATTTCCGGATGATTGATTGATTAACAGAGGAACAAATGTGTTCCTTATAAAGAATTACAAGGACTGTTTCTAAAAGAAACAATGTAGACTGAAGACGGAATTAGACAAAACTGAAGACACGATAGGAAACATTCCTATCTATACTGAAAGATGGACTATAGACAACTAGTTGACCATTATAGAAAGTATAAGATATTATCTTAATACCCTCCCTTAATGGTCAACGTATGAATGTCGGAACATTTTGGGATAACTGAGACCCTCGCTGGATCTACAGAATGCTGAAACCAAGAAGCTTTGCCAAAAGAGTGCTATGACTCAAAACAGGTTGCAATTACAAAACTTTGTTTTTCTGGAAAAAACGGTCAAACCCAGAATCTCACGCAACCTTGCGTATTCCAGACAACATGAAATGATTTTTGAGGAGAAAATCAACAAACCCCAAAAAAATAGAAACAGATTTAGAGGGCGAAAAATGCAGCTTCGCCTTGATCAGGAAGCTCGACAACTTGTGCTGTTCGCTGGGAAGCATTTTGCCGTGCTTGGGCAGCCAAACGTTTTCGGCACTCGAACTTCATATGGCCAATGAATCGTAGACTGCCCTCCAACATCAGATTAGTCAAAGATGCCATTTTGAAGAATTTAGGTACAAAGTTCAACACTGAAATTCAATAGGCATGGATTTCAAGGCAAATTCCTAATTGACCTAGGAAAAATTGACAGGTACCCAGAAGAACTGATACAAAACTCAGATAGAATCTGAAGTTCGATTTCAAATCCTCGAAAGTTGAGGCACGAAAAACAAGGCACCCACAAAAAATTGATGAAGACCCATTTGAGATCTCGAAAAAACCACCAAGATTATGTGATCAGAAAATTTTTCCAAGGTCAAAAACTAGGGTTTCAAAGAAAACCCTAGTCGGCAGCTATGGAGGTCGATAGTTGCAGAAAAATGGCGGATTGTTGATAAAGAAACACTCGAAAAAATAAAATTTGATTGCAAAGAGGGGCGACTAGGGTTTATGAAGCAAAAAACGACACCATTCATAGCAGGAAAATGCGAGTTTCATTAGACATTGCAGGTTGAAATCACGTTTATTTTTGAAACGCCCATGATTTGCAGAGAAAGCATGACGCCCCTTTAGCAATGTGGAACAGACGCCCGTGGTGTGCAGAGAATGTTGAATTGAAAGTCGGGAGTGTTGAAATCAGAGGCGATTTTGGAGCTCGCGATTTGTAGATGCATTTGTGGGTGCGATTTGCAGAAAAAACCACCGGATCTGTGATTTTCAGTAGACGTTTTCTTCTGGAAAAACCCTAGAAAAGGATAGGAAACACACAAATCCTTCACAAAAACAGAAAACCCTAGTTGGGTTTTGGAGAAATCGCAGAAATAATTTCAAAAATTTCGAAGCAAATAATTTCAAAAAGAAATTATAGAATTTTTGAAAAAAATTGAAGTATTAGCTTTGATACCATGTTACAAGATTCAAGAATTGGCAGATTAACGGATTTTCGGATGATTGATTGATTAACAGAGGAACAAATGTGTTCCTTATAAAGAATTACAAGGACATCGTTTCTAAAAGAAACAACATAGACTGAAGACGAAATTAGAAACAAAACTGAAGACAGGATAGGAAACATTCCTATTTGGACTAAAGACAAAAGAGACAGGATAAGAAACATTCCTATCTAGACTGAAAGACGGACTACAGACAAGTAGTTGACCATTATAGAAAGTATAAGATATTATCTTAATACTTTTATAAATGCAATTCATGATATTTTATCTGGCAAGTATGTGAGAAGTATTCCCAACCATGGGGCAGCCATATGAAGGTTCATAGAATGCATGATGGTGGGATTTATACTTGCATTCACTCGAGGGGAGATGAAGAGCTTCCCTTTTCCTTAGAATGAGATTTTATCCTGATTGCATATAGAAGTAACTGAGACTTTACATATGCAACTTAGAGAAGTAGACAGAAGAATAGAAGAAGCAACTTGACATATACAAAATAAATGCAAATCTGAAAATGGAAATGATGAGACTTGCATACACAACATAACGATATACACAACAAAAACCTTATGAAAAGTAACAATGAATCATACTTTTTACTCGAGAGGCAAAATAAGAAGTCTTGTTTTAACACTCGTAAAAAATATCTGAAAATGCAATCAAAGAGATTTCTTGGATTTAGAAATATTGCAAGATGAAGTGTTAAATAAAATTTGAATATCATACCTTTTACTCAAGAGGCAAAATAAGAAGTCTTGTTTTAACAGTTGTAAAAAATATTTGAAAATGTAATCAAAGAGATTTCTTGGATTTAGAAACATTGCAAGATAAAGTGTTAAATAGAGTTTGAATCTTGATTTAATCCTTGCAAGAGATTAGTTTAATTTTTTAGCTTGCCAAGTGTTAGAAGTTAGAGCAAAAAATTACATCATTTGAGCAACCGTTTTGACCAAGCAATGTGCAACATGCAAAGAATTTGGAAAATGATGTCCAAAGTATGTCAAGTCATTTAAAAGACTTGAATGTAAGTTAGGAAGGATAGAAAATACTTTGAAACTTCCCTTGATCCAAATACTTGCTGTTTTGATGGTGCAAATTGCTTAAAACTAAGGCATTTTTGATTAAAAACGTGCCCTAAATGGATTGAGAAATGAAGAAAACACTCAACAAACTCCCTTTTTGAGTAGCCTGATGCGTTCTTTGGGTATTTTAGGCAATAAGGACCTATAGATCATAAAAATGACCAAGAAATGCTCAAGATATGAGCATTTGAAGGCTGTAAAATCCATTTTCCGAGAAAAATACCCAAGAAAGTGGGGTTTTGAGAGCCAAAAAATTTGTTTTGGGGCTAAAAATTGCCACTTTTGGGTGTTTGATAACAAGATTCATATTATGAATTAAAAACACACTTTTTGGTGGTCATTTGCATGTTTTAAAATGATATAATGGCTGGAAAAATCACCACCATGAGCTTTTGGGTAATAACTTAGTGCAAAATGCACTTTTGGGAGGCATTTACATGTTGAAAATCCATGTATTTAAACCCAAAATCACCACTTTGGCTTGAGTGAGGATTTAAGTTAAAAACATGTTTGTCAGAGCCATTTTGCATGTTCGGATGATAATGAAATGGGTTAAAATTTGCCACTTTGCCTTGGCTCACACTAAGAGTCAAACATATTCTAAAACCCCTGTAATGAGGCCCAAAATCACCACTTTTGATTAGGCTTTTTGGAAATGGGTTTCCTTTTATCACATACATACTATTGGGTCCAAAATCACCACCTTTGATTAAGTGGAAACTCTCTTTAGATATGCATTTACATGTTATAAAATATGCAAATTGATTAAAAAAGTCCACATAAGTGGCTATTTTAAAAATGCATATGTAACAGATTCGAAAAACTCCACTTAAAGGCAAAGAAACATTTAAAATGAACTTATGTGTGCAACAACATGTGTAAATGGGCTCAAAATCTCCACTTAAATTGATTTAATAAGCTTTAAATATGCAACAACATATTAAAAACCCATTATACACATTAAACGTGTTATTGCATTTAAAAAGTGCACTTTAATGATGTTGGGACTTATAATTTATTGGAAGTGGGTTTTCATATAGTGATTTGCAGGTTTTTATATGTGACGGATAATAAAAACCCCACTTATATGCATTTAAGATGTCTTATGTAATTAAATTTAATATTTAACTATAGCTTTCAATAAAGTAACATGAAGAATAGACTTGATATAGGCTAATTTCATGAAACTTAAAAAGCTATGGTTCCAAGTTGAAATTTGAAAATGGATGACAAAATCCACTTTAAATATTATTTTTTTGGATCGGTAAGAGGCCGAAGCCAAGATTAATTATTATGTGTTGTGATTAATTATTGTTATTTATTAAGCATGAGGGCGAGTAGAAATCCACTTTAAATATTAAATATAATTTTATATCATGCTTTTACCAATAAAAATCCACTTTTATGAGATTTTTAAATCAAAATATGTAGGTGTCTTGAAAAACCCCACTTTTTCATTTATAACTAGCACTAGACAAATCTGATTTCGACCTAAGCTAGCTCGAAATTAGTGGAATTCCAAGGGCTATTTCGCCAAGGATCTTGAGCCATTTAAATGTCCTTAGTAAAAGCTTGAAACAACTACAAAAAATAAATTTCAATGAATATTTATAATGAAAAAGGACACATATATACTTCAAACAAAAGTGTGAGGCTCTTGAGTGCACGTTGTGTCCCTAGTAGAGTCGCCAAAAACTGTTGGCTAAGTTTTTTGTACATTACTGACCACAACTTACAAAATTGTAACTTTAGGCAATGTTCATGAGATTTCTCTCTCCTCTCAGCAATAGGGGAGACTCCCTTCTTACTGAAGGTGGCTTCATCGGGAACTTAACTGAAATTACAAAAAGGATGGTTCTTTCAATCAATTCCTCTTATTTCAAGAATGATTTGCATACAACTGTAACTTTCCCACTTAACAAAAAGTGTCTTATTGCTACGATAATATTGGTGGCCCTAGAATTGATGTAAGAACAACATCAGGGGCAGTAGTTTACTTTTTATATTTTGTGAAACAAAAACAGGAACTCAAAGCTTGCTGCATTTGTTTCAAATGAAGATTCAAGTAGAATAACTAGTAAGGCACAAAGTCTCTTACTGGATACTCTGAAATTGAATAAAAGCACTTACGATTGAAGCCCAAAGTCTTCAACTCTAAGGGATTACAGCCACTCCTTGCAGCGCAATTTCTTCAAAAGTTCAAATGGCTTTGAATGCAATAGGCAGCTTAAATTGCACAATTAAATTCAAATTCTTTTTGAGTTAAGCTACAAAACTCCCAATCAATATCCAGAAAATGTCGTCACATAATACTTTGAAACAACACAAAGTTTGAAAGAAAAATGCCTCTATTATTGAGAGCAATTTAGATTTACATCTAAGCTCAAAGTCTTAGAGTGCATATACAAATTGACGAAATTTTCTTGCCTTGCCAAAAGATGATAATTTACATTGAGATCCCTCCTTTATATAGGAAAATAGGAGAGAGAGAGGTGGTGGGAAAAGGGGAAATTCTCAACCCCCCTGACTTATTCTCTAGCAAACTTCTAACTAACTAATTTGACTTATTCAAAGTTGCATACATAATTCGATTGCAACTTGATTACATGTTACAACTTTGCACGTTATACTATCACGTGCAATTACATCTTGTTTTTCCATTACATGTAATATGTCATTTACAAATTACAAATACATGATGAACATATTCTAAGTTCCTTACAAGACACAGATTCTATTACATCAAGCTTTATTGGTCTTCATGCTATTGCAGGATGCATGATGTTTTACAATTGTTGTGCTTAGGTTTGGTGGAAGCATGTCGAATTGGAATATGAATATGCATCTTTGATTGTTTTGTTGAGTGTTCATTGATCTTTTTTAGCTTGAAAGCACTCTATGCATGTAATCATTCTTTCAACTCCTAGTAGGCTCCATGTGGTCATACTTGTTTTGTGAATTCCTTTCTTCTCTGCATGCATAAAACGAGCTTTTTAAATGATGGAAAAGTTTAGAAACAAGATTTTTTAGGAGCATTGCATATGGAGCAGGGATGAAAACTTTTGGGACAGTGAATGAACCCATATGTTTAAGCTCCAAATATGTGCTAATGGAAAAACTCAAAAACAGGTTTTTGGAGGGAATAGCATGTGTGATAAGCAAGCTTTAAGGGCCCGTTTGGTTGTTGGAATACAACTAGAATAGGAAGAGAAAATTAGAATATGTTTTGTATTTTGTGTTTGGTGCATCAAATCAGAATTGAGAATAGGAAGACATTCCCGTTTTGCCCCTCAAATGAGCATATGTCCATGCCAAAAAATACCTATCATTGGAATAGGCCATTTATATTCCCAATCTGACTTTTTCATATTGCATTATATTTTCAGATCCATGGTGCGGAAAGGGTTAAAGGAGAAAGAACTGCAGATTGATAGTGGCTCTGAAGAGGGCGAAGTGTAACACGATGAATGCGAGAAACATTTGCTTATGCTTGGAAATCTGAGGCATACTGATCTGGTTTCTCTCATAACCTGAGACAGTGGACATGCTCTCGACTATCAGATCAATGCATTGAGCAAAGTTTTTTTTTTTCATTGATTGATCAACACATGTGACCTCTTCTCTATCATTCACGGTCAATAAAAACCAAACTGGTTCTTCTCCATATTAACTCCTTTTCAGCGCTGCTGGGAATGTCAGTTAGGAATTCGTTATTCTTTGAATATGTTGCTTCTCTACTCCGTTCATCTGCCTATCTAATATTGAAACACCAGTTTATTTTGGGTATTGGTAGTTTATTTACTTTTTCAGATTTGATGCATTTATTTTGCTATTGGTAAATGTATTTAGTTTCTCTGTGCAGACACGACAGCCATGGAAGGGAAGGCAAAGCTTATGCACTGACCATCATCATGGCTAAATCTTCCAACATTCTGATAGGCAAAGCTTATGCACTGGCCACCATCATTGCTAAATCTTCCAACATTCTGATCGGTTCAGAATTTGAAGCTTGCATTACATATTAGGGTTCAACTATCCTAGGCTTGGTGTGTTAATCAGAGGTAGAGCCAGTCTGCCCCTGTCGACTCATTTCACTTAATCGAGCACAGAATGCAAGTGCACTCTAACTAGGAACCAAACAAGGGATTAACAAGACTTGAATTGCAATTTTCCATTCCTATTCTCTATTTCCATTCCCATCCCGATTTTCTATTCTAATTTCTAATTCCTATGCTAGCAACCAAACGGGCCCTAAGTTATGCAAATGAAGTACAAATGAGTAGCAATTGGGTAACATATGAGAGACATTACATGCTTTTACAAATACAATTCATGATATTTTATCCGCCAAGGATGTGGGAAGTATTCTCAACCATGGGGCAGCCATATGAAGGTTCATGGAATGTATTATGGTGGGTTTTATACTTGCATTTGCATTAGGGAAAATGAAGACCTTACCTTTTCCTTAGAACAAGGTTTTACCCCGACTACATATGCAAGTAAATGAGACATTGCATATGCAACTTAGAGAAGTAGACAGAAGAATAGAAGAAGCAACTTGACATATGCAAAACAAATGCAAATCTGAAAATGGAAATGATGAGACTTGCATACACAACATAACAAATATATACAACAAAACCTTATGAAAAATAAGGAATCATACCTTTTTCTCGAGAGGAAAGAGAAGAAGTTTTTTATTAACACTTGTAAAAATAATCTGAAAATGCAATCTAAGAGATTTTTTGGATTTAGAAAGATTGCAAGATGAAGTGTTAAATAGACTTTGAATCTTGACTTAATCCTTGCAAGAGATAAGTCAAAATTCATAGCTTGCCAAGTGTAGGAAGTTAGAGCAAAAACTTCCATCATTGTAGCAATTGTTTTGACCAAGCAATGTGCAACATGTATAGAATTCGGAAAATGGCATCCAAAGCACATCAAGTGACTTAAAAGATTGGATTGTAAGCTAGGAAGGATAGGGAAAACTTTGAAACTTACCTTAATCCAAATACTTGCTGTTTTGAAGGTGCAAATTTCTTAAAACTAAGAAGTTTTTGAGTAAAAACGTGCCCTGGATGGGTTGAGAAATGAAAAAAAACTCAACAGACTCCATTTTTATTTAGCCTAATGTTTTCTATGGGTGATTTTAGGCAAAAACGAACTATAGATAATAAAAAATGACCAAAAAATGCTCAGGGTATAAGCATTTGAAGGTTGCAAAATCCGTTTTTGGAGAAAAACGACCAAGAAACTGGGGTGTTGAGAGCCAAAAACGTGTTTTGGAGCTACAAATTGCCACTTTTGGGTGTTTGATAAAAAGGTTTCATATTATGAAGTAAACGCACACTTTTTGGTGGTCATTTGCATGTTTTAAAACCATGTAATGGCTGGAAAAATTGCCACCATGAGCTTTTCGTTAATAACTTAGTGCAAAACACACTTTTGGGATGCATTTACATGTTGGAAATATAGGTAATTGAGCCCAAAATTGTCACTTTGGCTTGAGTGAGGATTTAAGTCATTAAAAACGTGTTTTTAAGAGCCGTTTACATGTTAGGATGATATGCAAATGGGTTAAAATTTGCCAATTTTCCTTGGCTCACTCTTAAGATTCAAAAACATATTTTAAAACACATGTAATGAGGCCCAAAATTGGCACATTTGATTAGGCCTTGTGGAAATGGGTTTTCTTTTATCACATTCAGATGCAATTGGGTCCAGAATTGCCTCTTTTGATTAAGTTAAGTGAAAATTCACTTTAGACATGCGTTTACATGTTATAAAACATGCAAATTGATTTAAAAAGTCCACTTAAGTAACAATTTTAAAAATGCTGAAAAACTCTACTTAAGGACAAGAAACATTTAAAATGAACTTATGTGTGCAACAAAACATGTCGATCGAGTGTTTGTAATAAGAGAAGAAAAATACTTAATAGCTAACAATTTGTGATTCAACTTGACGGAAACCATCAAAAGAACGCATACATAGAGCAACACAAAATACAATTCAGGAATAACGAATTGTCTTTATGATACTTCATCAATGCATTTAAACTAAGAGGATGTACCTATGAATCCCTAAGAAAATTCCATAAGGTTGCCTCAATTTTGTGAAGTCAAAATAGAGGACAACACTGAAGACCTTTTTTTATTTCAATCCATTGGTATTGAGATTGCCTCTGTCTTAGATCATATTAACCTTTGAAAATCACCTTCAGTAATGATGAGATGTAAGAAAATTCTTGCTTGGCCACTTGCATAGTCTGAGTGAAACTCGAAATTTTCATTTGCAAGATAAATATTGCTCAAGCACTACTGTGTTCAGGGATTTGTTCCTTGCCTATCATACATTTATCCATTGCCTAAAATTTAAGGAAATCCACTGTTGTTTTTGTCACTTGAAGTGGGATGAAAAATTGTTTTTGAAGCTTACCTGCCATATTTCTTTGATACCATCTCAGAGCATCAATTTGCCATTTCTAATTTTGGGACAAAGACGTAGAATCATTTTGATACACTAGTCTATGACTCTATGGTAAGCTGGAGGCTTTTTAGAGTTTGCCTACTGGATGACATTGAGTTTTTTTAATAAACAGTCCTTGACCTAGTGACTCCAAAATTAGCATCTGTTGTGACCAAAGTAACGAGACTTGGACTCGGCTTAGACTCGGCAAGGGTAACTCGACTCGTGGCCCGACTCTGACTCACCAGTGACTTGACAATAACTTGACAAAGTGACAAAACCCTTGAAATATTGAGATTCTCTAGGATTTAAAGAATATTCCATGCACTCATTATTGAATAAAGCTTAAAGACACAATAACATCATGAAATAGAAGGTAATTTGATCACTTGCTTAAACATACATCGATTACATAAGTACAAAGGTAAAATTGCTAAATACTAAATAGTAGCTGAAAGAAATAGGAAACATAGATATATAAAATCCATGAAACTCATCAAAATTTATATCAAATCTGTGAAATCTATCACATCAATAGTCATCATCAAATGTTCCAATCATATGTTAAGTTAAACAAAAAGTTAAAACAACACTATAGCTATGACTCCTAGTCCTCATCCTGAACCTCAGTATAATCTATAATATGCCTCTTAGTAAGGCGTTTAAGATAGGTCTTAGATGACTAATTAGCCATAGCCTCAGCCTGTGAGGTGCCTCTAGGATAAACTATAGTCTCTGCTAGTGCCTGTGAGGTGCCACTAGGAAATTGTAGCTCTCTGCTCCTCTACTGCCATAGCCACGACCTCAGCCTCTTTGTCTGCCTCGTCAACCCACTCTAGGTCCTCATTATCAAAGACGGGATCAATAGCCTTAGTGCTCCACTCAGACTTTGGATCAACCTCCTCTAGAGTAATCAAAGAGGTGTCACTATCCAAAATCTCCTTGTTCCTAATGCGTAGGTTGTAATGCGGATGGAGATTTGTTGAAGGTTTTTGGTTAAAGCCCCAAACATTTGTCACCATCTATCTGAATTTTGAAAAAAGGAAATGAAAAAAATATTAGTCTCATTTCAAACTTTAAAGCTAGAAAGTTAGAAACTAGATAGTATATATGTGCATCATTGGGTATTGTATAAGGCTTAAGCTGCAATTTTTATCTGGCTGCAATTTTGTACGACTTTTGCATATTTGACCCAAAAAAATGGGCCTTGTTGCATTATTATAGGCATCCATCTCAAGCAATATATCTGTGACATTAGTGGCCATCTTCAATATCACAGTGTATAGGCCCCTAAGAACCTCCTCATCTGACTTGAAATCATTATGAAAATGGTATGCCAGATTGAGGTAATAGGCTGCTGCATGGATGGGTCCATGAAGCTGATTTTGCCATCTCCTATCAATTATGTCCCAAATTGGGCCATAGTTGTTCTCAATTGCCACATATTTGGCTCTAATAGCCTCCTTGGCCCTATCCATGCCCTCATATATGTAGCCCATAGCGAGCTTCTCCCCATCAACAACTTGCAAGAGAGCTACAAGGGGCTCAGTGATCTACAAAACAATTAAACAAAAAAACAATTTAGTGAATGATGAAACTTTATAAAGTTGCACAATGAAAATAAAACAAAACTATGTAGAGATAAATTAATTTATAAATTTCATGACTTAGCTTTTAAAATTTAAATTACCTCTACAATCTCCTTTACATGGCTCCCAAAAACCACCTTCATTATAAATTTATTTTGTTGCTTCTATCCCTGCAGGGGTGGTGGCAAAGGACAAGAAAGTCCATTGTGGTCCAACAAACATGCACCTCAGAGGTAACCTTGAACTCAACAAGGATTTTAGTGTGATAAAATTAGAGGCAAATCTTGTGACACCGAGACGAGCCAACTCCTTTCCCTCTATGTATATCCTCATAATGTTGAGGATCAAGGCATGATTATAGATGAACTTGCAAAGATTTTCGACCTTATCAACACATGATTTCACTTATTTAATCTTGCCAATATCCTCGAACATGAGGTCGAGGCAATGGGCCGCACATGGAGTCCAAAAGATTCTTGGTTGTCTCTCCATCAAAAGTTTTCCTGTAGCAATTTTAAATTAGTTAGTAAACAATAAAAAATTTATGTGTCAAAAAACTTATAATTTTCAAAATTTAATGAAAAACTACAATAATTTTTTTAGAAATTTAGAAGTTAAAATTTTACCTGTAGCAACATAATTAGCTGCATTATTGGTCACCACCTGGACAACATTCTCTTCCCCCACCTCCCTTATGTCCTCCTCAATAGTCTCACATAAGTATTTTGCATTTTTGACATGTGAGGAAGCATCTATAGACTTCAAAAACATGGTGGATCTTGAAAATGAAAATAAAACAAAATAATTATCATTGAATAATCAATAAAACAAAATTTTAGTTATTCAATAATACATTAAATTTTAGACTTTGACAAGTAGAGGATGATGAATTACCTCCGCTAAAAACAAGAAAATTTAAGAGAGTCCTATTCCTCCTATATGTCCATCCATCCATCATAATGGTACACCCCCTTTGGCTCCAAATCTTTCTATGGTCCTCCAACTCAAGTTTCATCTCCTCAACCATTTCTAGTAAGAGGGGGCCACTCAACTCATCTTCAGTAGGGGCTTTAAATCCCGCACCACAGATGGAAACCACATCAATCATCCCCTGCCAATAAGGAGTCTTGTTACATTTATAAAAACATTTTAATTAGCACATTTCAACATTGGGTTAAAATTATAAAATTTTAATTTCAAAATTGAATTAAAAAAAATTAAAAGCAAAACTTAAAACTTAAAACAATCAAATACAAATGAAGTTGAACTACTTGGCTGCTATAAATGAAATGTTGTAAAAAAAGCAAAACTTGCAAATTGCTCTTCTTCTAGCTTCATGGATCTCCCTATTCCAGCGCAAGCTCTCAAGTGAGGGTTGTGCACTAGGAGTGGAACGTGGTACAAAGTAATTGTCCAATCTAGATTTTTTGACTCTAAGATGAATGGTAATGCCAGTACCACTATCAAGGGCAGCACCACTAGTAGTGCAAGTAATAGATGTAGAAGCAGTAGCACTAGCGGAAGCACTAGGACGATATGGGGGAAGGGAAGAACCTTCTCCAACACAACCTATTGAACTTAGGGGAGTAAAACTAGATACAAAAGCAGTTCCAAATGAGCATGGATGAGAAATGAAACCAATTTGAGCTAACTCTGCTAATTGTTTTTGTCTTAATTCCTTTTGTTGTTCATTTTTTTTTAGGCAACATAACAAAAATGTTGAGCCTCAGCAGTTGCAACTTTACAAGGCTCAACATCATGACCAAGTATGCCAGCGATATGGTATTTCAATCTATTTATCCCCCACTATTAATAACCTTACAAAATAAGCATTTTGTTTGAGTTCTACTTCTACCCGAAAACTCTATGGTGTACTTCTAGCATCCATCTTTTTAATTGCCTTTAGGGCCTGTTTGGTTGCTGGAATTAGACAAGAATTGGCATGCCCAATCCTCAAAAATTTCAAATCCGTTGTTTGGGTGTGGGAAAATGGAATTGGGATTTAAAGAAATGTGGATTCGGTATTCCTCATTTGAGCCCAAAAATAAGAGTTCCATCCTCCCTCAAAATACTTGTTATTTGGAATCCAGGTTTTAAATCCCATTTTTCATAATGATGATTTCAAATGGAGTAAACTTTAATTAGATTTTAAGTCCGCTACTGCTATTGAGTAAGGGCAATTCTCTATGAGCTTCAACATGGAGCATGAATTCCTATGTATACAGCCTTCCGTTTCATTATCAAGAACATAGATCTTTCAAACCATTTCTCACATAATAAAGCTCAAAGAGGGGAGGGGAAAGAGAAGTAGAGCATCTTTCAAATGAAAAAAACCAGCAATCCACATGTGTCCCACCTGCTCTCCAAACCCATTTGAGGTATGTTCACACTTTTTTCCAAGAATAAATTATGTACTGTAATGAATATTGTGACAAGTGCTGTAATAATAATAATAAATGCCTATGTACGTACACATAAATATAAGAATAAAGTGACACCATAATATTATTATTTCTTTTATAATAGTATGATGTCACCTCCTAATTATATAGATAGATATAAACCATAATTATTTTCGATTTATAACCTTTAAATCTTTTTCCATTTTTATTTAATTCTTTTTGCTAGAAAACCGAATGAAACTTGGCATATTTAATTGGTGTCCAAGAGCCAAGACTCTTTTTCTTATGTTACAGCTTCTTGGAAGCCAAAGAGTCATTTAACCTTTAACATATCATGAGGTCGAGAGAGACGGAGGATATACAATTCATATTTCCGATTTCCTTTCTCATTTCCGACTTCCATCTACCACCCAATACCTCTGCAAATACCATCTGAAATCTCTGCATCTATAACATTGCCAATCTCTTTTTTGCCTTGTTATAATCTTCTCGTTGAAGATGTGATATATTTTACACTAGATTTTGTGCTTGAAGATCATTTCGAGGAAGAGTTGAATCATAGCGTCTAGCTACACTCCTATCTTTCCAGATTATATTAGGTTATGTGGTCAATCATGTTCCAAGCATTGCTATATATTTCTTTATCAGTTGTTATTGAAATCCGATTACCATAGTAGTAAATTGTAGTTATATTCATCATAAGAATCATCAGTTAGTTCCTCCTTAAGAAAGAGTTATTTATGATGTTATGAAATCATGATTTAAATATACCACTGGAAATCAGAATCAAATGATATTTTTGCAAGTCTTAACGAACATATTCTTTCAAATCACAGATTGTGATAAGCTAGAAACATATAATATTCATGAATCGGTTGAGAATCGATAGATAGAGCCTATTGCTCTGAGATTTCGAGCACCTAGGACTCACCGACTGTATAGCCATGGAAAAGGTGAAGAGGTGAGATGGAATTTGCAATGACATGGAAATAAAGTCAGATATGATACAATAAATCTAAATAATTTTATTTAATAGCTCATGCTTGTCCATATTGTTGTTTCCCTGTTGTCAAGTCGAGCGGTGGTGATTGGGTCATTGAACCCATCAAAAAACCTTGGCCAAGGTTGTTTAAAGGCATGTTTGCCATCTATGATCACTTGATGTTAGTGGAGCCACTTATTCAGACATGTCCGCCCATAACTGTGCAAACAATCTAAACACCGAAATGCTCAGGTGGTTGGACTAAAAGTATCTCAAGCCTGATCCCAAGGTAGGGAGGGCCTTTCTAATTCAATAGATTGTGTGGGGATAAGTATGGTCTGAGGTTGGGAGGTTAAGCCTAAGTCAATGCTTCTCCTCTTACTGAAAGTCGAGGCTTGCACAACCAACTAAAGACTCACCGGATATTACTTGTATGTTCTTTTTATGTCAAACATTTACTTGTATGTAGGGAAAGACAGCAAATCTATATTCCAGTTATTTCAGTTGATCATTGTTACAAATATTTTCAGATAATCGTTATTATAGTTATTACAGTTGATCATTGATACAGTTATTTCAGTTAATTGTTAATATAGTTATTTCAGGTGATCATTGTTACAATTATTTTCAATTAATCGTTATTATTGTTATTACAATTGGTCATTGATACAGTTATTTCAGTTAATCGTTAATATAGTTATTTCTGATGATCATTGTTATAGTTATATTCAATTAATCGTTATTATAGTTATATTCAATTAATCGTTATTATAGTTATTACAGTTGATCATTGATACAGTTATATCAGTTAATCGTGTTTATAATTATTTCAGTTAATTGTTGGTAGTTAAAAGCAATTAATGTCATATGAAAAGGAATTCAGTTGGGGAAAACTCTTTATCGATTATCTTTATTTTGTTATGAAAAACCGTTGGTTACAGTTCGTGTGTGGAGTGGTGGTCATCAAAGGGGACATGGCAGACATTGACATGAAAAAATTACAGGTCTCTTTATAGATTCAATCATGGATATGGAATATTAGATTTTTTGGGTTTGAACCAAATAGCCTGGGAATACCAAATTCGGGATTTCAAATGTATTTTTTGATTTGAACCAAATAGTCCTAAACTAAATTCCCAAAATCGTAACCTAGATTTCAAGTTCCGAAATCCCAAATCTTGGATTCCAAATGCCAATTCTCAAATCATATTCTAGCGACCAAATGGGTCCTTAGAGAGCTTTGGTTTTTAGTTGAAGGAGCCATTACGAGTAAGGAAAAATGTCAAGGTTGCTGCAATAAGACATTTTAAACCAATAATTACCATTTAAGCATTGTATTTTATGAAGATTTAAAGTAAAACAAAATCCATAAACATACAGAAAATTTTTATCCCAAAAACCCATAACATAGAGAAAAAATTCATCTAAATCCAAAAATCAACTCTTACCTCTTTGAATTGAGTTGACAAGTGTTGAGAAGAGCTCCTATAAACTCTTTGATGATCTAAATGCAAGTATATAGCTGCTCCAATGTCACAAATGCAAGCTTTTCTCTTCCTTTCAGCTAGTTGCAAAACAATGGCACTCTATTTCTCTTCTCTCTCTCTCTCTCTCTCTTCTTTTCTCACAATAGAGTGTTGTGAAAGCCCTTTTAGGGTTATAAGGATAAGAAAGACCAAAAAAAAAATATTAAAAAATAACCAATTTTTTTTTCCCTTAATCCGAACTTGACTGCTGCGGCTAGGTCACAACAGTCGTGACCCACGAGTCACGACTTAACTTGCGGGTCAGGTGAGTCACTTGACTTGACCCCTCGAGCCTGAGTCATGGGTCATTTTGACCCAGTAAGCCTTGCTCGACTTGCTGACTTGGGAGACTCACCGATTCGCAGCGAGTCTTGTTACTCTGGTTCAAAAACTTGTGACAATACCTATCTGACAAGAAGTTTTGAAAATAATGACAACTTCAAAACATAATTTTCTTTCTAGAATAAAAAAATTCAACATACACATTTGGTGTCTTTTTTTCTGAATGGATGTCAGCGAGGCTTACAGAGCCAAAAACAGAAAATAAGAAAATATCTAGGTTGCATGGGTACGTGTACCCACACCCCTGGGACACTTACCCATATACCCAAATATTGAGTACATGTACCCATGTACTAGGTATTCAGTTGAGACGTACACATACTCTTCTACTGGGTACTCGGTGGAAAGCATTATAGCTCTAAGGACCTTGATTGAGATTTCTGATTTTTGTTTTGGTTTTTTATTCACGTATCAGCTTGTTGTTTATCAAGCTCGATTCAATACGTAATCAATTTGAAACTTCAATGCAATACTGATTAACAATAAACTTAATCACTGTTCAAGTCAGAGGTTTATCATTTGCAATATGTCATTGTTATATGATTTATGATCTTCTTGTTCATGTTTAAAGTCTGCCTTCTCGGTTATGCATCTAAACATTTAGCATATATTATTATTACAAACATATTGCAAATCTGAAACTGAAAGCAATACATTGTCTTTGCAAACTTTATCAGTGTTCTTGTTTTGGAAAAGCATTGTCATGACTCATATTTTCAGATTCTCTATAAGTAATATTAAATTTTATATATAAAAAATTAACATACCCAAGTACCCCCGTCCCCTATTTTGAAAATAGCCATAGCCATTACCTAAGTATTCTTGTCCCCTATTTTGAAAAATAGCCGTAGCCCTGGCCGTACTCCTAGTACCCAAGTATCCCCCATCCCCATGCAACCTTGTTGAAAATATAAATGTTGATATCTAATACATTTAATCTTATGATATTGCTATCAAGATTCAACTGTGCAGTTTTTGAGTCAAACTCATTGACTGATGTTTCATGATTAGTGGTTTACACAAACCCATCTCTCATGACAATGAATCACTTAACACTCATTGGATCTAGGTGATGCTCATAGAGGTGAAGCACCGGGACTTCCCGGGAGGTTGCCCATCCTAGTACTACTCCAGCTCAAGTGTGCTTAACATTTCATCTTTCTCTATTTTAGAAGCTCTGTGTCCTCATCTTGTGTAACATAGATTCAAAATGTCTTCACAGCTTATAATAAACTAGAGGTTCCTATTATTCACTTATTGTCAGATACTGGTATTTAATTTTAATGTTAAACTTCTGTACTCGTTTAATTAGATGAATACTTTAATTAC
This sequence comes from Cupressus sempervirens, assembly GCA_028749045.1. Lineage (NCBI taxonomy): Eukaryota > Viridiplantae > Streptophyta > Pinopsida > Cupressales > Cupressaceae > Cupressus > Cupressus sempervirens. The sequence continues at coordinate 290,088,661 of CM053786.1, read as the reverse complement.
TTGAGTATATTAAATTTGACATGTTGATTCACGAGTTTGTCTGTTCAACCCTCCACTGTTAGAGTGGATCTAGTTTTTGGTATAATATTGAACTTTTACAAGTTGCTATATTGTTTAAATTCCTATAAAATTGCTTATGCCTTTTTCGGAGATGGTTGAAAATAACCCAGGAAAATAAATCTTTAAAGAAACAATACTTTGAAATTGGAACACATAAATGATAAAAGCATTATCTTATCTCCCAATGCCAATATTACCTACTTTTTGCAACTATAGATTTTGTGGTGTTATCTGCCCTTTATTGTAGATTTTCCAGTGCTTATCATTCGATCAAAGTTTTTCACTGGCTTGTGAAACTGCCTGAGTGTGATTATAACTTAGTTTTATAGAATTGCTAAATATAGTCTGAAATGCAACATTTGCAACGAATGGTTCATCTGAACCACTACTGTTGATGTTTGTTTTGCAGACTGGTTTTCCCTCAAGCATGTGCACAGAATGGAGCGACAAGTTGTTCCAGAGTATTTCTCTGGGAAGTTTGTTGATCGCACGCCAAAAGTATACATGGAAATCAGAAACACTATTGTCAGAAAGTATATGGAAAATCCTGAAAAGGCTCTATCATTGACTGATTGTCAAGGATTGTGTAATATAGATGCAAAGGATTTGACTAGAATTTTTGAGTTTTTGGATCGCTGGGGAATTATAAATTACAGTGCAACAAGTGATCTGAGGAATCATGGATTTTCGTGGGCAGGGACCAAAGAAACTCTTCAGGAGAATACAAATGGAGAAATACAAGTTATGCCTGGTTCATTAAGAAGCCACACTAGTTTGATCCGTTTTGAGATGCCTCGTACAAAGTTCAGACTAGATAATGGTTCATTATCTTCAGGAGGCTCAAATGGAGCCATTTCTGATTTGGATCGTCGAATTCAAGAGCGTCTGTTAGAACAGCGTTGTTCTTCATGCTCAAGATACTGTACTGACTTCTTCTACCAGTCTCAGAAAGAGGTATGTCTAAGTAAGGTACATGTTATTTAGATAACTGTAGATCGATTTTTCCGTTTGCACTTTTAATTACGCATCTCTATTTTTAAAGCATGGAAAACTTTACAGTTTTGGATAATTAAGGTCAATACCATATGTGGTTGAAGCCTATTTTTCTTTAGGAATAAAGCCTCGAGATTGTTTATTTTGAATTTTTGCAGACCGATGTAATATTATGTCCAGATTGTTTCAACGATGGGCAACCAGCTATTGGAATGGCAACGGTAGATTTTGTTCGGACAGATGCTTCAAGGGATGCTGGGGATGCTGATGGAAACAACTGGACTGATGAGGAGACATTGCTGCTTCTTGAAGCTTTGGAAATTTATAATGATAACTGGAATGAAATTGCAGAGCATGTGGGGACAAAATCTAAAGCTCAATGCATACTGCATTTCATTCGCCTTCCTATGGAGGAGGGATTGCTAGACAATATTGATGTCCCTGACATGAGCATGAAGTCCAATGGTTCAGATGAGGCTCATGAAGCTGCAAAAGCATTTTCTTTAGATGTGAAATGCAATGGAAATTCTGGAGGTATCTTTAAGTTTTTTGATTGGTACCCTTGAAATGCATTTGCTAATTTAATAAGTTGCAAGCAATTTTTGGGTGAAATAGTAAGAATAGATTGGCTGTTCTAATTCTTTTCAGGTTTGAGTCCTGCAGAGGTTGAGGCTGAGAATAGAATGGTATTCCAAAATTCTAGTAATCCAGTCATGTCCCTGGTATGTTTCATGTGTGAGAAATATAAAGACACCCTAGATTGATTTGTTTTTTTACAGATCTTTAAGTTCTTGTAAGTGTTTGACTACCTGCTGTAATTTTATAGTGTGGTAGCTAGAAAAAAGTTATTTATCTTTTTGAGCTTTTGAAACTGTTTAAGCAAATCATAGTCTGAATTCTAGTAGAAGTCAATGAAGGGGAATTGTAATAAAAATGTGCCATTTCAAGTTATCCAATTCAAAATTTGGGAAAACTATTATATTTTCTCATTACAAGTTTTCTCCAGGTTGCCTTCCTAGCTTCTGCTGTTGGACCACGTGTTGCTGGAGCTTGTGCACGTGCGGCTTTAGTTTCTCTATCCAAAGATGATAGCAATACAGCGGCTATTGATGATAACACCTCAAGTAAAGAAGGTTATGCTCTCAGTGACAGGTGAACACAATATCCTTCCTTTGAGGCCTTTACACAATGATTTAATGTGGTTCTGAAGATTGTTCTGTGCGTTGTAATGTGAATACTCAGAGTAGTTTAAAAATTAAGATCATTCGAAGTTGGAGAAATCAATCTTGTTTGTAATCCATGACATATAGGCTTATAGTGTATAGGTAAAGATACTAAAATATACAAAAACATCATATTTTGCAAGGAAGCCAAATTGCCATTTACCCTGAAGTTAAAATATACGCAAGACACTCATTCCTGTGATTGATCATAGACCTTTTGATTAGTTTCACTGGTTTGGGCTACTTGGTTAAGGGTCTGACTTGAATTGGAAAAGGGAGGTGTTCATTAAAACAGAATGGTACTAGTTAGAAGGCCTCATTGAGTATGCAATAGAGAAATAATTTTTTTATTTTATTGCTAGCTTATTTAACTGTGTTGAATTGTTTCTGTGTCAAACAAAATTTCTCAGATCAAATATCTTAAAACTAAGGCTTGTTTTTTTACACAGTTTTTCCAAAAGTTGGTTTTATTACAATTACATGCAAATCTCATTTTATTTGCTAATGTTTAGAGATTGATTGAAATGAATAAGGTAACTCAAGGAAACTACAGTAAGTCTCAGCTTTACAAAGTATCTCCTGAAGTTTTAATGTATTCTCTATAAATTTAGATCCCAAGTTTTGAAGATTGGTAGCTGTAGGAGCTAACTGCTATACTTGTGATAACTATTTCTATTGAAATTGTCATCTTCCCAAGAAAAGTTTGGCCATGTTATGCAGATTTTGTTCTTGTTTAACATTGGTCATCAAAGAGCCATATGCATAGGTGGGTATTGATCATTGAAGAGTTTATTTTTGCGGGGCTGGTTGGTAAACAAAGAGTCAAGACAATGAAAGGTCAAGACAACAAAGGGGTCTTCAATTTGTAATGACATGACAATGAAGGGTCAAGGCAATTTTATATATTCTTCAAGAGGAATTCATATGTGATTGGTATTGATAGGTAGATAGATAGATGAAATTCTAATGTCCACTGGGCTAAACATATCATGTGTATTTGAATATCACTTCAGTTTGAGCCTTGTGTTTAGGCACACATTTCAGATTTCTTTTATTTATCAATAAAGTGATATATTTGTAGCTGAGTTATTCTCCCTCAAGTTGTAGGGTTTTCCCAACATAAATTGTTTTGTCTTATTGTTCAATTTTTTTGGTTTTTTATCTGTTTATCCTCAATTCTAGTATGAAATGTCAACATGGTATCAGATCCAGTATGGATAACAATAAATAAGGATTAATGAAGCATCTTCAGATGTTTATTGGAAATTGATAAATCTATCTGATGCTGACATTAGCTAGAATTTTTGGACACAAAAACCTGTAGGAGTTTGATGGAAACCTGGCTCTTCTTTGTGAGAGTGGATTCATGACAGAGTGCACATTAGTGTTGAATGTAAAGAATCTCAACTGGAAACAAAAATTTGCAATATTAAACATTTACAGAATTGAGTTATTTGTGAATTATATTTTATTTGGTTGGCAGAATACACTTATCATGAGCTTATTCTGAATAATGTTTAATACATTTAAATCACATTTTATAGAGATTTGGTATCCATTGGAAATTTGTAATGACATTAATGTCTACTGAAATATTTATGGGCAAACAAATTATAAGAGCTGCTTAATATCATTACCGAAGATTGCTGTTGTTGTGTGCGCGCGTGGAGTTTGGGGTCAACCTCATCATGGAACCTAATTGTTTTCAAGCTGTGGGTGGTTTTGAAGTGGTTGTGTTGGAGATAAATTCACTCCGGAGATATGGTGATTGTTTGCATAGTATCATACTCCATGTTAATGATCAGGAGATCTTCAAAGACTACAACGCGGTATTTCTTCTTGGGATTTAGAGTTGTTCAAAGCTGTGGAGTCTTATTGCTTATTTTTTAATCTGAGCATCTGTCTCTTCTGCAATTTATGTTTGGGCAGTGTGCTACGTGGGTACAGGTGCTTTGATGACCTCTTACCATTGATCAAACACGTGCTGAGTAGTTACAAAGTTGCGTGACTTCAATGCATATTCATTTGAACCAATCCCAACCATCTGTATATTTAGAAAGATTTAATAAGGTGGTAGTATTTGGAAGGCACAAATTACTTTAGTTCTGTGTGGTGGCAGTTACATCTCTGTTGCTGCTTGAGTATTACATATGTTACTTTTGCAAATTTAAGAGACACTACAGTAGGGTATCTGGAGATCTGAATCTTTACGTGCAAAGACCAAGATAGAATAATTGGTGGATTGTGAGGAAGATTAGACAATCAAGAGATCAGTTTTTCATATAATGTTCATGAATCTTTAATGTTGTTATTAATTCAGACATTAGAATACTAAATCGTGTATGCTTTTGGCTTTAGTATTTTTTCCTTGAGGGTAGGTTGATCGTATGAACTATTAGTGATCTTCCTAAAATGCTTCTAGGATGGATCAAGGAACATAAGGATGATGAGAGTTTGCATTCAAAGGAGGAAGAGCTTGATGCATCTTGTGAGGAAGTCATGTAGGCTGAAGAATGAAGACACAACTTACTGTCTTAGGACTGACTTTGTGGCACATAACTGGAGACATCTCTCTCACAAAGAACCTATTCTGCCTATCTTGTGATCAACTTCTTCTAAGAGGAGGAAATGACATTTAGAGGGAGTTAAATTTCAAGAATCGAAAGCTTGAGTTGAAGAACTTCAGATTTAGTCCTTCTTAGACTGCTTAGAACTGACACGAGGGTTCTGAAATACCATTCTTGAGCATGTCTGCACATGTTTAGACATTTACTGGGTGCTATTGAGGGACACTGTAGCATGGAACTGGAGATTCCAAGATTGTTAATAGCTGCACTGAGCTAGTTAATTCTGCGGTGTACTCTTAACCAACTGTGAGGAGGATTAGTTACTAAAGTGTTGCGGAAGATGGTAGCCAGGTCTCGTCATCGAAGGCACTACATATTCATCTTGTGTGAGTTCTGGGCAAGAATTTACAGACAACAAGCTTGTATCTGGATGTGACTGCAATCTGTAGGTTCTTTATTTGCATTGGGCAAAGCATGTCCAGTATGCTGCCTGGGTTCTTCTAAGAGGAGGAAATGACATTAAGAGGGAGTTAAATTTCGAGAATCGAAAGCTTGAGTTGAAGAACTTCAGATTTAGTCCTTCTTAGACTACATAAAACCTAAGTTGCTGATTTGGTTTCTGGTTCGGGTACGGATACGTGGTTCGATGGTACGTGGGTACAACAATTTTTTCCCTCCTTGCAGATTCGGGTTTGTCCATATATGTATGTATTTATTTTCAACATCAAAGTTACAAATACAAAAAGAAGATTGATGCTCATAAATCCATATTGGGCAATAAAATTATAAATAAATAATTGTATTACTAATATGGTTTCAGATTACATCCATTACAAATTGACATCAATTCAAACATGATCAACAAACATAACTATTGGCTGGGTTATACAAATCTATCAACAGTAATATACTCAGATCTTCAAATAAAAATAAAATCAATCCGTGACCATCAAATGAATCAAAGTAGGTTGCTGTTCATTACTGTCATAAACTAAGGGCATTACATAGACCAATTTTAACTTGAATAATATTAGCAAGCTGTTGCAAGGCACTATCTAAAGCTGATGCAAAGAACATGCTTATGAACAAATCAGAAATACATACATAAGCTAACCTACTGCCTTAGGGTGCTTCCTGGGTGCCCAGGTTTGTTGTGTGTCCTTCTATGAAGGACCCAAAGAGAACCCATGAAGTACCCCTGAAGAATTAGTACCAAAACTGAACCAGTACCAGGACCCGGGCCTAAACAGCAGTACCCGGTAACTGAGCATAAAACTGACATGAAGGTTTTGAAATACCATTCTTGAGCATGTCTGCACATGTTTAGACATTTACTGGGTGCTATTGAGGGACACTGTAGCATGAACCTGGAGATTCCGAGATTGTTAATAGCTGCACTGAGCTAGTTATCTCTGCGGTGTACTCTTGAGTCTTAACCAACTGTGAGAAGGATTAGTTACTACTGCGTTGCAGAAGATGGTAGCCAGGTCTCGTAATTGAAGGCACTTCGTATTCATCTTGTGTGAGTTTTGGGTAAGAATTTACAGACAAGCAGCTTGTATCTGGATGTGACTGCAATCTGTGGATTCTTTATTTGCATTGGGCAAAGCATGCCCAGTATATTGGGTTAGAGATTCAGAGGGAGCTTGAGTGACTAATGGAAAGTGCCAAGTCCTTTGGAGAGGTTCATCATGCTGGTGAATCAGTGTGGCTTTGGAAGCTCCTTGTTTGGTCAAATGTTGGAGTCAACTGTACTTTATTGTGAGAATCAAAGCTGTGAGAATGCTGCCTTTGTTGAGAGCAAGTCTCATCATGAGTTGCTCTTATTATGTGCCATAATTCAGTTTTCTTTGAGACAAATTGAGGTGAAATCCCTTGTAACGCCTTTTCTCTCAGACGTAGACATTTGAGGTGAAAGCCCTAGTTTGCCTCTAAGATATTGATCTTTCTACTCATGGGAGCCATAGTGGATGTTATGTTGCGAGACTCGATGACAACATTGCAGTGAGTGAGTCCATGTTGAAAAGCATTTGTTTAACGTTATATTTCACAAATGGGAGTAGCCATGGTGAACATCATGTTGAGTGACTCCATGATAATATCATGTTGAGTGACCCCATGATAATATCACATCGAGAGACTCTGTGATAATTATTTGTTTTTATCACAAGTGGGTAAATCTATTGTGAGTGTCATGTTGAGAGATTCCATTACTTTGAGTATTTGGAAAGATTTCTCCTTTGCTAAGAGGGAGTGTTGAGGATTGGTGGCTGCAGGAACTATCTGCTTTGCATGTGATAATTATTTCTTTTGAAATTATCATCTTCCCAAGCATTTGGTGACTGGCTGAAAGGCCATGTTATCGAGATTTTGTTCTTGTGCAACGTTGGTCATCAAGGAGCTATATGCTTATGTGGCTGTTGATCATTGAAGAGTTTATTCTTGCGTGGCTGGTGGGTAAACACAGAGTCAAGACAATGAAGGGGTCTTCACTTTGTAATGACAAAATAATGAAGGTTCGAGGTAATTTATACATTCTTCAGGAGGAAATTGTGTGTGATTTATATTGATATCCCATGTTTTTTGAATATCACTTCAGTTTGAGTCCTATGTTTCGGCATATTGTATTTCAGATTTCTCTTATTTATCAATAAAACAAAATATTTGTGGCTGGGATTTTCTCCCTCAAGTTGGAAGGTTCTTGTAGGATAACTGTTGCATCTTAGTTTTTTTTTTTTAAATTTGATTTTTATCTTCAATTCTGGTCTGAAACATCGGCAAGTTTTTCCATAGGATCTGCTGACCGTAAGTTGTACAATTACCCTTTGGATTATGGTGTTTCAACTAAGGATTATTCATGCGACTTCGAGATTTCTCTCCTAGTTCTGTCTGCCCAAAAATAAAGGTTTTTAAGCTGCCAAATAATACAAGCAACCCTAAAAAGGACATTGAAGTCCAGCATGCACGGTAAATGAACTATTCGATTATTGATCATCTAATTATAGGCACATTAGTTATCCACTTCAAACCCAAATTCTATCAAAGTTCAAAGGCCCACTCTTTGTTATGATTTATGAGTCTAAATTTTTGTATGAAATAAAATACCTAAAAATATTGTTTTCTTTAGCCTGCCTTACCTTTTATTTGCCAACTCATATTTCATGCTCATGAATGATCCAATGCCCCTTGCAACAGGGATAACTATTATGAATTATTCATTGCTCTTGTGAGTAAGCTAACAAAGAGACAAGGTAACGAGGGAATGAGTTTGAGGGACAGGTTGCTATGGTCCAATGTTCAGGGTAACAGGGAATGCCGAAGCAGATATTTTATAGTGTTTGGAAAATCAGTCAGAATTTTTTTAATAAGAAATTGCAAGTTAGAATTTTATTATTATAACAAATTGCAATTATCTTTTATGTAAAAAATCTTAAACTTAATGAATCAATTGAACCAACAATGCATTGAAAATTTTGAATATCAAAATCATATCACATCAAGTTTTTACTGTCAAGTACAATGGGGCAAGTCCTCAAATGAGTTAGTTTAAAGTTTGAACTGGTAGACCCATCCAGCTTAAGCTGCTCCCAATGGACACTGACTGACCTTACTTGTGCAACCTGATCCTTATCAGTTTGTATTAGCTCTTTCAGATCTACATTCCACTGTAGGACTAGACTCTTATTGTATGCAAGTGTCTTGTTGTTTCCAAGACGTAAGATATTTTGTATGTCCATAAGCTTTGCTGCTCACCTAGACATAATTTTATCCTCTTGATAGAGTGGATGGAGTTGTATGTAGACCAATTCCTTTTGGCAACAAAAGAACTACAAACTTGTGGGGGGGGATCCTCTTTGCATGCTAGAGATTGGAGTGTCAATCTGCACCTAAGATAGGTTGCTGATGCGGGTTAGTCCCAACTTTTTTTCTTGGTTTTATCATGTTTGAGGAGATGCAGATATGTCTAGTCTCAGTCTCTGAGTCTGTGACTGCCTAGAGGAGACCAAACTGGAAGCTGTTTCAGCCAATAGGGGAGGGAGTGAGAATCTAGTCTTCATTGCTAAGAGGAAGAAGAGGATAAGAAAGGACTTAGGAAGAGATATGAGATCAATGAAGAATGAAATTTTTTTTGACCAAAGGAAGATAGTTGAGTCATGTGAAGTGTTTCAAGCATAGAAGCTTGTCTTTCTTGACAGGCATCTTCAATATCTTGGGATAATATCAGAAACCCAAAAATTACAATAGAAGAAGAGAATAACAATTTATTTTTATATTTGAAGTCATCCTAATTGCCCAGAGTTATTAAAACCCTAAGAAACAGTATAGAGTTTTTATTTATTTATTGTTAAAGTTTATTAAAATATTTATTATTTATTATCTAATAACTAATTTTTAAAACCTATAAAATGAAAAAGCCTAGCTTACTGGTGCGAAGTAGGCATGCCTGGAAGTGGATGCTGATGCGTTTGGATGCTCTTTGGGTAAGTTCTCTTTTAGTTTGTTTCATCAAATATACTGCTGGGTTTGATGGTCAGAAAGCGATCATTAGAAAATGCAGTCACAAATTTGGCGAGGCTTGGCCATAAGATTTTGAGATGTTGACCTTTACAGGCTGTTTGCTGACTATGTTGAATAGGTACAACTGGCTGCCAGGATGGAAGTATGCCTTTCCAGTTTTATTTAGATATTTTCTAAACCTACTCATTGATTCTATGCATGTAGCTAATTGGAGTATATAAAGTTACTAAGGAAAAATTATTGGCAAGTGATTAGAGAAAGGGAGTCGTCCTTGGTAAAACTTTTTCTCTAGTTGCTAGAGGATTAACTTGAAAAGAGTTAGTTTCTATTGTTAAGTTTATTACCTCAATTGCTATAGATGTTGAGGTGCACGGGTGAGATACTCTTGATTTGAGATTAAAAGCCTTGTATGAGCTGATGCATGCACCGAGAGTTTCATATTTCAGGATCAATGAACTTTATTGTAGTTTGACATTTCCATGTATAATGAACATATTATTTCTTTTAGATGATAAATTTGATATGCTTATCTTGGCTATGTATACGGATAAGTCTATTATTGCAGGGAGCCAAGAACAACTCACAGTGTGGTGCAATGAGAATTCGATTCACTATGTTGATGCAGAGGACAGAGAGGTTGGGAAGTTGCTGATGAATTCTTTGTTGTATAAATAGTCTATACCTTGAAGATTCTGAGGAGATTCTTTAGTACAGAAGGGACTAGAGCTCCAGAGGTAACAAAGGGAGTTCAGGATCTTATGATGGTATCTTCATGTGGTGTATCCATGTTGCTTTGAAGGTGTTCTTTCAGGAGCATTATACCCTAGTTTCCCCTCATTAGAGAAGCATAGTACATACCCAATATCAGACTTAGTGTGTATGCTGGTGGCTTGAAGACATGGTCAAGAGCAGCATCAGCATGTCACAACAGTGATGCCAATACTCACCTCAGTTTCTGTCTGGCCGAGAAATCTCTTTGTGAAGGTTCAACAGCCTTTAGCAGGCATCCTTGTGATAGAGGCACATGTATGTAGCATGTTCAACATTATAAAGGCACCGATTTGTTCTGCTTTTAGACTAGGTGCCTTGCATGAGATGTTCGCCTTGCATGAGAAGTTCCTACATTAGCAATGTGTTAACTGTAATTTCTTAGGTAGAAGATATCTGAATGCATCCAGAAAACATGTAGATCTATTTTTAGGTTTGCCATATATAATTATTTCTAGCCTTCTATTTTAGATTTAGAAGTCGAGTTTAGATTCTCCTTTTTCTTTTTTCCTAGCTTCTTTCATCTAGAAAAGAAAGGAAGGACTGAGTGATTAATGGTATTGGTTTTCAGATTTAATGCAAAGACCGCTGCAGTTTGAGAATTCAAACTTTGTATTTTCTGTTCACTTTACAGTTTGCAGTTTGTTGTGTTTGTAGATTTTTGTATTCAGACCAGTTGTTTTGATGGGAGTTATCAAGTTTAAGTTTTTAAGCATTTAGGGTTTAAATTTCTTAGTGTAAAATCTGCTCACAATGATCTGAAGTTTTAACAAGTGCAGTTTTGCTTCTGTTTCATCTCTAACATTGTAAATTCTAATAGGATTGTTAATCGGTACATGTTAGCCATGATGCAATCTTCTTTTGCTATCTAATTTCAGAGTCTGCTTGATGTAAACTTCTTAATATCTAAAGAAAATGAAAGCTTACCTTCTTTCTGTAAAATGAAGGTCGACTTTAGAGAACACACTGAGGGAAGATAGAAAACAGGAATCAGCATTAAGTACATTGCCTCATAAAGGTTTGCACCTTTTATATTTTGTGTAGTAGGATCTCGTTGTATTAGAATGAATTCTTTCTACCTTAGATTAGTTGTCTGAAAGATACCTTCAAAATTGTAAATTGACTATGCAGACAAGGAACTGGATGAATCACAGGCCAAGGTTGATGCTTCCAGTGGCCCATCAGCTTTATCACCTGAAAAGGTCAAACTGGCTGCCATGGCAGGTCTATCTGCTGCAGCAGTGAAGGCAAAACTGTTCGCTGATCAAGAGGAGAGGGATATCCAACGCCTTGCAGCAAACATAGTTAGTCACCAGGTTGCATTCTAATCTCATTTGACATTTCTTTCTTTTAAAAGAATTACATTGCTCTTTCTATTTTGTTTATTAATTTGGTTTTCTCACCTTTTTCTGAAATTGGAAATTCTTATATTGATCTATCTGAGGACAAAAAGTTAAATCATACAGCTGTATTTTAGTGAATAATACAGAGTAGGCATTCATCATATGGGGATTTTTTTCTTCATAATGCATTGCTTGTACTTGTGAGATTTGTAGATCCAAGGATATTATCAGAAAGTGCGCTCTAGTCCCACTTGGATAGGCTTGTGAAGATTTGTCATATTTTTTAGCATCGATTTGGAATCACCCGTCCTTCAATTTCATAAATGTTTATCTGATAGGTGTCACTTCACTTGATTTACCTTAAATTTTCCTACCAGAGTTTGTATTGCACTAGGAATGGCAATTTGTAATGTTCCTTCCTAGGAGGCTACCAATTCACAAATATTAACATACATTACTATGCATTTAAATTAGATAAAATTAAGAAACAGTTACTGATTCATAATACATACTTAAATCCTAATTCCTTCTCTCCTTAACAACCCTAAGAAGGATGAGGATTTACTTGTCCTTAGGGTGCTTGGAGACAAATCTACAAGTGTGCTTCCTCCAGGCATTGGGAATGCATGTTCATATCCATCTTGGGACTTTCCCTCAAGGCATGAGAAATAAATGTCCCCATCCATCTCGGAATTCCCTTACCTTGTGATGTTTTACTCTGCATAAAGTGATTTTTTCCTGATAATGAATATCAATATATTTTATAATCTCCGGTTCTTTAATTAGAAATAAATAATAATTCTTTGATCATCTCAATCCATAATCCCATTTCCTTATTGATGCTTCAACGATGATTGTTTACATAGGGTTGAATGATTTCTTATATCCTACCAATTTAACATGACATGTTACATCCTAAAGACATATCTATAAGAAAGCTTTGATACCATGTAAGATTTGGCTATGATGTTAGCCACCCAAGATCTAGAGGTGATGGAAAGCACAACAACAAGAGAAATAATATTATAAGAATAAATAGTATTCTCACCAAGAATGCAATAGAATAGATGGATTGGAATCAACTTGAATTGAATATTGGATGATCATTAAAAAGGAGACCCTTGCTTCTATGGCCAAGGTGAGTACGAAGGAGTGAATAAGACAGTGACAAGTGTTGTTGTCTCATTACATGTTAATCAAGTACGAAGGAATGAATGAGACAATGACAAATATTGTTGTCTCATTACATGTTAATCAAGAGATAACTTATTACCCACCCAAGGTGGAATGACGTGTCCACTTGAGGTGAATCATCCTCCTAAGTGTGCTTACCGCCTATGGTAAGTTGGTTTAATGCACACTTCTTGAATAAGCGTTATGACAAATACAAGTAAAAGCAAGGCAACATCAGAGAATTGCCATGTACTCCGTTAATATCAGTCAAGACTTACATCAAGTGGTAAGCACAACAACAATGATATCACTGACAATGATAATGATGATAATACTGATGCCCACTTCCATCCAAGGGAGTGTGCATATAACCTCCGAGGGAGTGTGACATGAACTACCACAACCATAACTACCTACCCCTCAACCACGTTAATGACCAATGACATGATTAACATTAACAACATATAAGACAGCACACATGATTATACCCGACAACAAAGTGTGACAATGCAACAAAGATGGAGGGTGATAAGACCACAAATGGTGGATCACCTGCCTAAGGTAGAAAAGTCCATCTACTATAAGTGCATATGATAAATATTAGCATGATAATGATGAAAATAGTAGCTGCGATAGAGATCAAATTACCTATAATTATTGCTATTGATCTTAAATCAGTCTAACTCCTAAATTGTTGTGTGCATCTGAAAGAGCATTCTGCTGAACATTCTCTTGATTGTCTTATCCGTCTGTGACATCTATCTTTCTCTACAGTCTTCTTTGTTTTTGTTCGTGCTACTAAAATTAAAGATGGCTTCATATATTTATGTTTGTGGCTTTGTGGTTTTTTCAAAATCCTGTCTAGTTGTGCTCATTTTGGTTTGAGCTCATTCCAGTCTGTATAATGGTATATGTTTATTATGTTATGTATGTCGATGTGGCAGGTGTAGTGATGTTTTGGCACTCATGCCATCCACCTCAGCAGCTATGGAAGCTCTCCATCATTTATCATGTTTCATCAACCTTCGTGTCCTCTGCCGATTCAGTTCTTGTGTAACGACCAATGGTCAAGACTATTTTCATTGCTGTAGAAATATTCAAGGGAGACGAGTCTTAATTCTAACAGAGCTTAAAAACAAGAAAAGCATTAAAAAAAAATCTTAATTTCCATCAAATGATATACTTAGTGGAGTTGAGGTGGTGATAGATATGCTTTCTCACGTATTTGTGTGTGGTGATGTTCAATATACATATATAGAAATATATCGTGCGGGTTTTATGGTGAAGCTAAGGAAAAGATTCTCGAATTTGTTGTTGGTGACTTGAAGAATTTTATATTGTGAAAACATAAGTTACTTGATGTGGTATTGATTGTATATGCAGGTTCTATATTAGTTCTATTGTATTGAGTGTGCTTCATTCAGTAGAGATTAATATTTGTGTTCTGATATATATATACACACACACACTTTTCACTGATTATGAGTATGTTGTATCAAAGGTTTTGAATGATCATGTTTGATTCTATGTCAAACTTTGATTTGTAATTGCTTCCGAGGTATTAAATAAAGAGATTGCTTTTTTGGTGGGCTGGGTTGTTTTCTTCACCGAGGAGGGTTTTTCCCAGGATAATTGCCTTGTAGCGTGATTGTTTTGGTCTTGAATCGTGTTATATGTGCATCTTATTTCTGGTTCAAATTTAACATGGTAGCAAATCCATGTTAAAGTTTTCGATCCAGAACGGTAAGTATTCAGTATTTGTGTTATTTGATTCTTTAAAAATCTAATTTTTGTGTGAAAATGGTCAATGGTTTGAAAGTTGAAGATAGATTGCATTCAAGAAGAGTGCAGGTTAGAAGCAAGAGGAGATGGTCAAAGAAAATATCATGAATATGATCACATTCTTGCAACATACACTTTCAAAGAAAAAGGGAAGAAAGGAAACTTTAAGAGGTTAGCAAGAATTTTGAGTTAGGCTCTGACTTCAGGAAAAAGAAGAGAGATCTTTCTTGTATTCAATGTTTCAGGTGTGATAAACTTGGCCATTTTGCAAAAGATTGCTCCACAAGATCAATGCCTCACACTGCTGCTGTTGCTGTAAAGGTTGAGAATCCTTCTCCTCAAAGAGAGTCTAGCAATAACTCTTGTTGATTTATCAGGATTGCTGTAAATGTATTAACATTGCCTCTTTGGTATATATTTTCCAAGGGCATCAATCTCTCTCTTATATTGTGGATGAGACCATGGGACATGTCTATTCATTATTATTTAATTAATATAACAATTGATTACTTATATATATATATATATCTCCAGTTTAGTCTCATGGGTTTATCCAATTGAAGCTACCAAACATCAACACTCCCTCTTAGCTAGGGAGGATAAACACATGATAGATATTACACCGTTGGTAATATTAGGAATGACAAATTTTAAGCATATCATTGATCGTAAGATCTCCACCATTTTGATATCACATTTGATATCATGAGTATTGGCCTTTCAGAATATCAACACATGATATTCACCAAATACTCTTGAGTATTGGCTTTTCATAAAATCAACACATGATTTTCACCAAGTACTCAAAATATATTTATACAAGCAACTCATAGACCATTAAGTGAATGACATCTTCCACTTAGTTGTTGATTTACAAGATATAATCCATCACAATCTGTTTCAACATTTACATAAAAATGTATATTTTCATGATTTAAGTTATTGTAAGATTGTCACCTTCTAATAACTTCTGCAAATACAAGTGATAATCATTTGGAAGCCGTTACTTCCTCATAATGTACATAGGGGCAGGCCCAAACACACATGAAATCAAAAGTCTACATGAAGTCACCACAAATATTGCCATGTAGTGGTGTCATGACATCCACCATGAACCATATCAGAGAATAAGGTTTTCACCTCAAACTTATCTGTCATAGAGAAGAACGTATTATGAGGGATCACACTAGGAACTTTTTCACGAAGAAACACTAATCGTTTGACCCCTTTGTCAAGGTTACTTCTAATAAAGTGTCAAAACTTCCTATGAATTTGATATAAAATTTTGAGCTCCTCGTTTAAGGTTACCTTTGATGAAGTGTTAGATGTCAGACTCCCTCAAGTTCACTGATATCAATCTCTCTTTTCTTGCAATAACATACTTGGAGGAAAAGATCAAGGCAAATAGCTCTTATAGTACGTATTGAAATAATAAGAGAGAGACTAATATAAAACTCAAGAATAATAAACATTTTTGCATAATAATATAAAGATCATTTCAATGTAATATAGATAAATATCTAATTCAAAGATATACTTTGAACATGTATGCATATATTCCATATACTTTAATTTATATTTTCAACATATTATTTTCTTATTTTAATATCAAATATAATTATGTTTTTCATATTTTAAATGCCTGTCATATATTAATGCATTGATAGTGCAAGGGAATTAGGATATATAAATATCAAAAGAACATAGTATATTACCAACTTACCTTTATGGAATCAGGTGGATTGGTATATTTACCATCTTAGGAAACTTAATCCAATCTGTAGTCATCCCACCAAAAACAAAAATGAAGCCATCATTTACTATGCAATGAGATGAAAACAATGCACAACCGCTCATTTTGTTCAAACTTAACTAAATCCTTTTCGCATAGTGCACGTGGATCTGAATCATAGTCAAAGCAAGTCAACCTTAGCACATAAAATGCGTCTTACGCGATCTTTAACAATTTTGATTTCTATAATCAGAGCGCTACAAGCGAGGTTCTTTGTGGGGCTATCTCCCAGTCACTCTTTGCGGCACACACATATTAGTGCTTCCAACAAGCGGCATGCACAGAGCCCATAAATCCAGAGCTCCTACTCACACGAGGCAACCCTCTTAGTTTATCTAGCTTGCCATAGATCTCCGCAATGAAAACATGTCCTTCCATTCTCTCCAAGCATAATCACTGCAGTCCAATCATATATGCTTTAAATAACCAATGCTGAGCCTTCATCCCCCTTCATATTTTCCTATTCTCTGCTGATAGTCCCAATCGACTGCAGTACTAATCTTGTTCTTTAGATATGCGCCAGTTGTCTTTCCCTGTTTGTGTATAATATCTGTGTTTACTGCTAACAAATTTTCGATATTTCTGTCTTTTGTATGCTCTTACATTTGCAACATGACTCTAATACCATGTTGATTTATCAAGGTTACTGCAAATGTATTAACATTGCCTCTTCAGTATATATTTTCAAAGGGTAGCAATCTCTCTCTTATATTATGGATGAGACATGTTCCTTCATGGGACATGTCTATTCATTATTTTTTAATTAATATAACAACCGATTACTCATATATATATATATATATATATATATATATATATATATATATCTTAGTTTAGTCTCGTGGGTTTATCCAACTAAAGCTACCAAACATCAACAACTATGAAGGTTTCTTATTCATCTTTGCATTTCCAACAATATTCCCACAAATAGTGATACATGGCTGATTGGCAGCGGTGTTTCTTGTGACATCCACTAGGTTCAAAGAACATCTATTTAATTTGAAGGAAAATGACTGACATTTACAATTCATTATTTGTGATGATGCAAGTTACTCAGTTAAAGGTGCTGGTTCCACTTCCTTCAAATAGGATTCTGATATTCTTCTTCATCTCAGTGATGTATTATTTGTACTTGGCATTAAAAAAATTCTAATTTCTATATCAGCCTTGGAAGACAAAGGATATAATGTTGCTTGTGCTGATGGTAAAGTCTTGGCATGCAAATATAATTCTGAATTTAAAATAACTTGTGAAATTGGGACACGCCATGACAACTTCTACAAGCTTCCAGCTAGTTCTATTCACGTATTTTCTCATGTTACTTTAAACTCAAATGAATTATGGCAAAAGAGGTTTGGGCACTTAAATTTCAGAACTTAAGCCTCTATGTAGAAGGTTGTAATTGGTCTTCCAAAGCTAAATAGAATCATGGAGTATGCAAGGGATATGCTCTAGGGAACAATGTTTACCGTATAGGGTAAAAGGATACTTATTGCACGTAGTACAATAAGATATCACACAGAACAGATACTTTATTCATATATGCAATATGCACCCCAATGCTTACAATATCATTATGATTATGTTCAATAGTCCCTTCCGGATGGTGTACATATACTTTCTCGAAGGGGTGACTCAATTGTTACGTGCCCTTTCGGATACAATTCTACCCGTTAGCTACAATATGGAATTTACCAACAATATCATCCCCCCCAAAAAGTAAAGTCGTCTCCGAATGACAAAATAAAGACAACCCTTACAACAAAACTCAAATTACAACCAAAACAAATAATTACATCAATATTTAGACACTAAGAAGAGGGATGCATCCTTGGTGTAGTAGCCGTCCGTGCTCTAAGCTCGTTCAGCTCTACTCGTAGCTTATACGCTTGCTCCTTCCATACTTTCAATTCTACTTGAGCCTCCATCTGAAGCTCCAAAGTTGATTGCATCATTTCAGCAATCTCTCCAAGCTCTCTCTCTTTCTCCTTTGCCACCCGCTCCTTCTCTGTTGCTAACTGTTCCTTCTCCGCTGCCACCTTCTGTAGCTGACTTTGTCGGGCTAACGATGTTGCCCTCTCGGATTCCCAGGCTGCCCTCTCTACGGCTAGCTTTGTAGCTGACTTGTACCGAGCCCTCTTCATTGCTACTTGGTTTGCCTGGCTCCTCCAAAGGGTGTAATATGCATCCGTGTGTATCTCGACTATCTCTTGAGTCAAAGTCTCTGCTCGGCTCTCCATACCTAGATTTCTCATAGTGGCCCAATCTTGGCACATCTCTGCAGTCTCCACACTCGACCACCCTCGCTCCTCAAAACAAATTGTAAAGGCTGTTGGACATCCTAATCTCATGAAGGATATCACACTTTCTAGCTCCTTTACTACTAAATTGAAGGCTTGTATCTCTGTAGAGGCCACTACTTGGCGAGCTCGAGTCGCTAAAGTCACTATATCAGCGAAGAATGCCTCTCTCGTCATTGTCCCTGGCGCTACTGGAGGCTACTGTTGAGCACCCATAGCCCTCTCTATTGCTTCCGCCATCCGTTCAACAGTGTTATGTGGGGGTCCATCATTGAGTGTCGGGTGACACTCCTCCACCTATGTTTATAGAGGATCTTCCTCCGGAGCTACTTCTTGCGTAGCTGTGAAGGTATGTTGCTCGAGGTGCTAGTGTACGGTGAAACCTCGTACTCAGGTACGTGCTCAACCTTTGAGTTCTGCTCTCTTTTTGGCTCCTCAGGTGATGCTAACAATGCTGTATCCACTGTAACCACTTCATCTGAACCTACTACGTCCAATTGAAAACCTGGCACCCTCCAACCCTTGCCTGCCAGTATCTCTATCACTTCTTCCTGAGTACCTATCTCCTCATCACGTACAAGTACCTCAGCCCTAGCCTCTGGCAAACCCTCTCGAGCAGGCTCCATCGTTACCTCCGGAACGACTATCTCCGTCGGTGATGGATGTGCCTCTGCTAATGCCTCTAGAGCACTTTTTCATAGTAGTGAGTCTAGAGCTAAAGATATACATAATTAATTCAGTTTTATGTGGTCCCATGTTGGTGGCATCCCTTAGTGGTTTTTGGTATTATATTACTTCCATAGATGATTTTTCTCGTAAGTGTTGGATATTTTTCCTTAAATTCAAAGAATCTGATGAGGTGTTGTCTCGTTTCAAAGAATTCAAAGCGTTAGTTGAAAATTTGTCGAACAAAAGGATCAAGATCTTATGGTTAGATAATAGTAGAGAATATGTATTTGGTATTTTTCATAATCTTTGTGTTGAAGCTGGGATCAAGAGGGAGTTTTGTGATCCCTATAATCCTCAACAAAATGGCATGGCAGACAGAAAGAACATGACGATTGCTGAGGCTGCTAAGGCGATGATTTATGGTCAAAGTTTTCAATCATATCTATGGGCTGAAGCTTGCAGGACAACAATTCATGTTTAGAGTTGCAGTCCTCACCAAGTTCTTGTCAACATGACAACGAAAGAGGTATTTCCAGTTATAAAGCTAGATATTAGTTACTTGAGGATTTTTGGTTGTTCATCTTACTTTTGCATTCCAAAAGAAAAAAAATCCTAAATTGGAACCTTCAAGAAAGTAAGGTATCTTTGTTGGTTATATTGATTCTTCAAAAACATATAGGATATATTTTCCATGGGAGAAACAAATTGAAATCAGTAAGGACGTTACATTTGATGAAGACGTAACTTGCAAGACTTTCAAAGAAAATCTTATATTGAAAATAATAAGAAAACTGTGTGCATCCTCAAGATTTAGTCATGTCTGATCTGGATTCATCTTCAGAGATTCAGAGGGAGAATGTAGTTTCAAATGATCTTGTTGATCCAGTTAATCCAATGGATTCTATGGTCACTTTATTAGGTCCCATTTCTTCTACAACCATTAGAAAAGGCCTTTATAGGCTAGGAACATTGTGGAAGAAGCTGAAACTAATGTAGCTCCCTGTGGTACTTTTAGAGAAAGTAGAACATCTCAAAAGTTTGTTGGTTATGTTTTTTTAATGGGTTACATAATTGCATTTGAACCTTGCAGTGTTGAAGAAGGTTCACATCAGCATGGAAGGATGCATTGATGGAAGAGTACTAGTCTATTCTTAAAAATGATGTATGGGATATAGTTCCAAGACCAAAAAATAAATCTGTGGGTTCTTATAAATGTTTATTTAAGACTAAACATGCTGCTGATGGTAGTATAGAGAAATATAAGGCCAAATTTGTAGTATGATGATAGATAGCTTCTATTATTGTCTATTATTAATGGTTATCTGTTTGTAATCTATTGTAAATATTAGAATGTTTCTAATAGTTAGTTAGTTATTAGTTAACTGTTGGCTAGAATAGAATGTTTCTATTCTCTACGATCGTTTTTTAAGGAAACATCGTTTATTCTTTTGTATATAATGATCTATTCACTGTTAATAACAAGCAAGTATTTTTTACCAATTAATTTGTAATATGGTATCAGAGCCATATTAAATAAATTTCCAGATTTTTGAAATTGGTTTGAGAAGGGGTTTTGCGTTTTCAGGAATAAATGTGGAAAGGAAGGATTGTGTCTACTATCTGAACTCCTGCAAATTGCGACATTACCAAAATGACATGCATTTTTTCTGCTAATTCATGACTGTTTTTAAAGGCATTTCGTCCCTTCTCTGCTATTCTTAGAGTCGTCTAGGGTTTCTACAAACCTCTAGTGTTGATCTATGCACAGATTTTCCTGGTCAAACTTGCAAATTTCTGCCATTTTTCAAAGGCTTCTTGTATCCTGTATGTTTGTTTTTTGAAACCTGAAATTTCTGTAGTGGCTACAATTTTTTTTTATATATTCTTGGTTGGTTTTTCAAGAGCTCAACTAGGTTGTTCATTTTTTCTCTGTGCCTTGATTTTTGAGCTAGTGGATCCAGAACAACATTTTCCTTCTGGGTTTTTCAAGCTCTCTTTTGGGTACCTCTTCATTTTTTTTGCGTCTTCTGATTTTTTGCTTCAAAGTACATGCCTTCACAGATTTTTCAAAAAATTTCACTTAAAAACGTGCCATGGCATCTCCGACAAATATTTTGCTCAAGGAAAATCATAAATTGAATGGTTGCAGCTATGGAACATGGAAGCGATAGATGCTAATAATCTTTGAATATCAAAATATTGATTCGATTGTTCTAGGTGTTACACAACGTTCAACTGTAGTTGGTAATGATCATGATACATGGGATCAAAATAATTGGGAGGCAGTGATGCTTCTCAAATTATCTGTAGCTGATGATCAACGCCCTCAGATTCCATCCAACAAGACAACTACTGAGATATGGGAGCATCTCAAGAAACTTCATGAGACTTAAAACAAAAGCTCTTTGTTTTCTATTATCATGGATGGGCGGAAATCGCTCCAAGAGCATAGGATATTTGTGTTTAGTTGCTTGCCATCGGACTCAAGATGGAGGAAGAGGACATTGGGGTAATAAATCTCAAAACTTTACCCAAGTCCTACGAGCATTTTATCGACTCTCAACATCATTTTTATTGGCTTTGATCTAAAGTTCACAAATCTCTGCTCACTTCTGCTTAAGCAAGATCGGTGGAAACAATAGTTTAGTTGTGCAGTTCCAGCTCCACCTCCATAGAGCAAGCCTTTGCTGCTAAATCCTTTCAAAAGGATAAAGGCAAGTCTCATTCATAACAGACTTCTCAACAATTTTCCTCTTCTACAACATCAGAAGGCTCCAATAAAAAGAACATTCAATGCAACTATTGCCACAAGTATGGTCATATGGAGGTTGAATGTCAAAAATGCTTAGCTGCCCAAGCTAAGCAATCTGGTTTGCAGCCCAAAGCAAATAGTGCAAAGCACACTGAGCAGACAAAATTTGTCTTTTACACCTTCATCGCTAAAAGACTTACAAATCATGTAAAGTTGTTTGCTTGGTACATTGATTCAAGTGCCTCTCGTCATTTCACCCATCACAGAGACCGGTTCACTAACTACCAAACTTTTCATGTTCAATTTTTTTTGGTGGAGGGGAAGAGTACACTATTGTTGGCAAAGGCAACATTCAGAGTCAGTTTGCTGGGAGGAATCTCATTTTCCTCTATGTATACTATGTTTTAGGGATGGAACTCAATCTAATTTCAGTCACTCAGATGTTGCGACACTCTCAACAGTTGGGTATCACCTTCAGTTCACATCAATCCGCCATCACTGATAGGGATACTCATTCTGTTGTTGCAGTCGACCTTGAGGATCATGGTATTTTCAGACTTATTGATTTTGGTGATTCTCAGGACCTAGCTATGGCTGCTCAACGATCTTCTGTAAGTTCACTTTGGCATTAGCAATACGGGCACTTAAATGTGCATTATCTCTCTCTGCTTGCTCGAGATGAGCCTATCCTCGATTTTCTAGAGATTCAAACTCAACTTGGAGCTTGTGATGCATGTCAGGTTGGGAAGCAACATCGCACACCTTTTCCTATTGGCGATTCATGGTGCACTTCTCAAGTACTTCAACTTGTTCATGCCGATATCTGTGGCCCTATGGCTACTCTTATTCTTGGGTCGAGGTATTTTCTGTTGTTTGTTGATGATTTCAATAAAAAGATGTGGGTATATTTTCTTAAAAGAAATCATGTGTTTACTGTATTTTAGAAGTTTAAACCTCTAGTTGAAAAAGAGTCTGGGAAATCTATTATTGCTCTTAGGAAAAATTATGGCGGGTATTTTTGTTCTATTGAATTCTCTAGCTTCTATGATATTCATGGCATCAAGCACCAGTTAACCACACCACACACACCACAACAAAACAGTGTAGTTGAACATCGAAACAAAACAATCACCAAGATGGCTAAATCCATGCTTGAATACAAACATGTTCCGAAGAAGTTTTGGGCAGAAGTAGTTAACACTATAGTTTACCTTTTGAACCCGTCACTCATTGTGGTGTTCAAAGCTAAGACTGCGGAAGAGGCTTGGTTAGGTCACAAGCCCAAAATTAGTCACTTGAAGGTTTTTGGCTCTCTTGCCTATGTTTGGATCCTTGATGTGTCATGCACCAAGTTGGATGCCAAGAGTGAAAAGCTCATGCTTGCTGGATACAGTACTCTTCACAAAGCCTACCGCCTAATCGACATTGAGACATCTTGTCTCTTGTACATTCGTGATATAGTCTTTAATGAACAACGAGGACCATTCATGCTTGTTTCTCCTGTTCTTGATCCAACAAATCAGCCTATGAAGGCTCATGATTTTGGAGTTCGGCTTCCATTAGGTCTACCTATTGGGAGAGCTCCAACAACTCTTGGAACTCCAATTCTATCAGGGATTCCTGTCCAGACACATCCGACTTCTCCTACAGGATCACCTAGATTTGTAGATGCTTCACCTGAGTTTGATCCAGATTTTTCTAATGAGGAACCCGATCATAGAGCATTGCCTAATACTAATGTTAGTCCTCCTCTCTGGCCTAAGTGATGGGCTAAGACACTTGATGATCTTCGAGATGATGAGCTCATCGATGGGAGAATTGCTTGGAAAACGAGCAAACCTACAAAGTCTGGTAATTTTGCTCTTATGGCTGACATTCATAGTGTTTTTGAACCTTAGACATACTCTGAGGCTAAAGGAATTCTTGAATGTGAATAGGACATGAAACTAGAACATCAAAGCTTGTCGAAGAATCACACCAAAGTCCTTTTTGATCTTTCACTAGGGAAGAAACCCATTGGCTGCAAATGGGTTTATAAAATAAAATACAAGTTTGATGGTACTTTGGATAAGTACAAAGCTTATTTAGTTGCAAAGAGCTTTTTTGAGCATACCTTTGCTCTTACAACAAAGATGAGCACTATCAAATTAGTCCTAGTCATGCCAACACAGTTTGGTTGGAAGGTCCATCAGATGGATGTCAAGCGTGCTTTCTTGAATGGTGATTTACATGAAGAGGTTTACATGACACAACCTTCCGGTTTTAAGGTTGTTGGTACAGAACATTAGGTTCTCAGGTTAGTAAAAGCTCTTTATGATTTGAAGCAGACCCCTAGGGCATGGTACATGAAAATTGATAAGTACCTTGGTGATCAAGGCTTCCAAACGAGTTCTTTAGACTCAAATTTGTACATCAAGATTACTGACAATGACATCATCCTTCTGGTCATTTATGTGAATGATTTGATCATCACTGACAACTCAACATCTTTGATTCAGGGAATCAAACAAAGTTCATGCCAATCTTTTGATATGCCTGATCTTGGCCTCGTGCGTTATTGCCAAAGTGTTGAGGTTTGGCAATAATTTTCTGGTATATTCATTTCTTAGTCCAAATATGCTAGGGCTTTGTTAGACAAATCTTGTATGCAAGATTACAAGCCTGCATCTACACCCATGGAGAAAGGTCTGAAGTTATCAACCAAGTTTTATTCTCCTTTAGTTGATGATACTACATACATGAAACTAGTAGGCAACCTCATCTACCTCTCTGCTACTAGATTTAATATTAGCTTCGCTGTTAGCTACATCTCACACTTTATGACAGCTCCTAAGGCTTATCATTGGATGACAACAAATCATGTGCTTCTTTATGTGACGGGCCCTATAGAGTTTGTACTTCTTTACTCTTGAAGTTCTAATCCTAAACTCATTGGGTTCACAAATTCGTATTAGGCAAGTTTTGTTGACATTAAAAAATCAACTTGTGGATGTGTGTTCAGTTTGGGATCCGATGCCATCACTTGGACCAGTAAGAAGCAACATACATTTTCCCTCTCTTCTACATAAGCTGAATACAGAAGGATTGTTAATGTAGGTTGTGAAGCTGTTTGACTTCATTGGATGCTTGGGAATATACAAATGTCACTAGCAGAACCAACCACTTTGTTTTTTGATAACGAAGGTGTTATCAAGTTAGCATGAAATCTAGTTTTTCATGAATGATCCAAGCATGTGGATGATCGGTGTCACTACATATGACAACTAGTGGAAGATGTGACAATAGACTTGTTGTATGTTCCTGCAACGAATCAGATTGTAGATATTCCCACCAAGCGTCCTGGTCCATATAAGTTTGTCAAATTTAGAGGACAACTTGGTGTCGTGGATAGATTAACCATTAAGGGAGGGTATTAAGATAATAGATAGCTTCTATTATTGTCTATTATTATTTAATGGTTATCTATTTGTAATCTATTGTAAATATTAGAATGTTTCTAATATTTAGTTAGTTGTTAGTTAACTCTTAGCGAGGATAAAATTTTTCTATTCTTTACATTCATTTCCTAAGGGAACATTGTTTATTCTTTTGTATATAATGATCTATGGATCACTGTTAAAAATGAGCAAGTATTTTTTACCAATTACTTTGTAACAAATAATAGCTAGAGGTTTCTCTCAAAAGGAAGGCATAGATTATGAAGAAACTTTTGCTCTTGTTGTATGTCATACTTCCATCAGGACAATCGTGGCTATTGTAATTGTAAAGGGTTGGAAGCTTCATCAAATAGATGTAAAAACAACTTTTTTAAATTGAGTTATTGAAGAGAAAGTTACATTGAGCAACTTGAAGGGTTTGTAATTCACGACAGAGATTCACATGAATGTAAGTTGAAAAAGGCTTTGTATGGCCTTAAGCAAGCTCCACTTGCTTGGTGTGAGAGAATTGATAACTATCTTCTAAGTCTAAGCTTTCAAAAGAATGATGGAAGATCCAAATCTGTATTTGAAGGTAAATGATAACAAAGTGCCGATCTTTGTGCTTTATGTTGATGATTTATTTCTAAATAGTGATGATGATCTTATTGTTAAGTGTGAAAATGAGCTTATTTCAGAATCTCAAATGAAGGATCTTGGATTAAAACATTTTTTCCTCGAGCTTGAGATATGGCAAAAACCACATGAAATTATTTTAAGCCAAGGAAAATATGCAATAGATATCTTGAAATGATATGCTAGATCGTAAATCTATGGATACTCCTATGGGAGCTAATCTGAAAAAAATTACATGAAGATGCAGTTGTTTCAGATTTAGTTGATCCTACCATGTATAGGCAGTTGGTTGGCTCCTCAATGTATTTTAACACAAGACCTGATATATGTTATGCAGTAAATACAATGTCAATTTATGTGTGAACCAAAGCAGATTCATCTTGTTGTAGTCAAACATATTTTAAGATATGTTCGTGGTATAGTAGGTTTGTTGGTCACAACTGATGTTTGACGAATTGTTATATATATAAGATAAGATAAGATAAATATATTAATGTCCAACAAGAGACCATCAAAAGGCTCTAAGGGACTAAAAAGTCATTAATTCTCATAATTAAACAATTTAACTTCACTAATCAGTAATCCTCACAAATAATTACCATATAGTTCCCATGATACAATTATCATAGTTATATGAAAGGTCTATAAGGAAGGGATGTAACATATGTTTTTACTAGTGAATCATAGGGATGCTTCCTCACCCAAATCCCTTGATTTTCATTACGCGGACATCCCAGAGATGCAAACTTATGCCCCACCTCCACACACCCCCGCCCCCACCCCCACCCCGACCATCATTTCATTGTCCATACACCATCGAGGCGCAAGGAGACATGTAGAAGTCCTCGAGACGGTAGCGGTGGGAATCCCTAGGCATCCCTCAACTATTTCGGGCACTCCCCCCCCCCTTGCTATGACATCTACAAAAGTAACCTTAAAAATTATGTTGCTTAATTTTGTTTTGGGTTCCATTCGAACCCTAAATGAGCAAAAGTCCCACCTTGCGCATTCAAGGCCACATAATCCCCTCCAAGCTTCATTTTTTTTTCTCACATTTGCATTTCTCATTGTTTGTTACAGTAGATAGAGAAGATTGAAAAGGAAAAACCGGAGTCATTGGAGGAGTGAAAGACGTGAGAGCAAGTGAAAGAGGAGCAAGAAGATGAGGAAGATTCTACACCTTCCTTGGAGGGATTCATCAAGCTTAAGATAAGGTTTTCTTTTTTTTGATTGTTTTTTATAATTTTAAAATGTTTTAAAATTTAAAATGTAGATTGTTTATTGTTGTTCATTGTAATCTATTACACAATGTTTTTTTCTTTTTTTTTGTGTTTTAAAATTTCTTAGTTTTCTTTTTTGAGTTTTTCATTTTTGTTGTTTGGCTTCTAAGCAAGAATTTTAGTTTTTGTCATATGATGGACCTTGAGGGCAAAATAAAGAATTTATGGCGATTCTCCATTTTTCCCTCAACATGCATAGGTTTTGTTAGACTTTTAAATTTTTTTTTAAGTAGGCTGAAACTAGTTGCTCACAAAAGTTGTAATGCTCCCATCTTTTGGCCTTCACATTCTCCAAAGTCTAAGTAGAGGATAAGAAGAAATTAAATTAATTTCTTATAAAGTCATTCAATTAAAATTAAAAGATGACTTTGTATTTAATTAATTTAATTATTAATTACAAGGGAGTAGCTTCTAGGGTATGTATTAATTATTGGAAGGACGGAAGCCTCTCGTGATTTAATTAATTATTGCTGGGGAGGAATTTCTAGGGTATGCATTAATTATTGGAAGGAGGAAGCTTCTAGCTCTTGCAATTAATTAATGTTTTAGTTCCTTCTAGAAGGATGAAGAAAAGGATAAACAGGGGTGAAAGTCTCACTGCTGATCATCAGATTATTGTATCGGATGATTATGATTTGCATTTGATAAGAGCTTGGATGTGTGAATAACACTCTTTTTTGGCAATAGAGGATGCTCATTCTCTGTTGTAATATTCTAGATGTCATTCCCTTAGGGTTTGGCCTTTGGAATACATCTCTTTGTACTTGATTGCAGCATTTTTAGAATTAATATAATTTCAACAATTGATTCAGCTTTTGGGCAATCCTGGGTGTCCATTACAGTGGTATCAGAGCTATAAGTCCTGCCATCCTGTGGAGATCATATAGATAGCTGGATGAAGGGAAAATTGTTTGAAAAAATGTATATTAGTTCAGATCAAGAGGTGATGTTCAGACAGTTATTGGCTACATTAGAGAAGGGGCAATGTATACAACAGGAGCAGAATAGGATGCAATAGGAGCCGAAGAGGATGCAACAGGAGCAGAATAGGCAAATGGATATGATGTTGCAGCTTATGGCTAGACAGATGGGCATCAACATTGATGATTTGTATGTTGCTCCAGAGCAGAAGGTAGTTGATTCCTCAGGTGGGATCGAGACACGTATAGAGCCAGCCAGCTATGATGTTGGTGATGTGGGCATTTCGGCAGAGTCAGTAGAGACATGTGTGCAAAGTCAAGAGACCACATATGAAGCCTTGTCAGGGGATGATGATGTTGCAATAGTGGAATTAGGAGAATGCAAGGGAACTGTCATATCAACAACCACTTCTATGTTAGTTGAACCATCCAACGAGGAGTTTGGTAGTAAGCATGCGGTTGTAGATGTGTGCTCTGATGATAGTACACTTGTTATTGCTAATGAGGTGAGCAATATAGTGACAGAGTCATATTATACTATCAATCAACAAAGTGTTAATGTTCACTCTTGGGATAGTACTATGTACAACATGGATGCAACATTGTCTTATGACAATCTGATGTTTGAGGTTGATGTTGATCATTCACCTGAGTGGAGTTGGGCTCAGTTTTCACCATCTACAAAGATTCAGTTTTGTGTTACAGCAGTTGGGAGGAAGAGGTTTTATAGATCTTCTATGGAGCCACCTTCTGGTGACATCCAGACTTATACTTCATCAACACAAGTTTTGGGAGCTAATTTGTAGGACATGTGGTTGGTCTTAATGATGTTCATTTGTAGTTTGTTTAATGTCCATATGGATATCACATATTACTTCAATTGGGATCCAGGTGGAGGTTGGAGTTCATTATGTTACTTAATTGCTTGAGGACAAGCAATTTCAAGGAGGGCGGATTTGTAATGATCCCATCTTTTGGCCTTCACATTCTCCAAAGTCTAAGTAAAGGATAAGAAGAAATTAAATTAATTTCTTATAAAGTCATTCAATTAAAATTAAAAGGTGACTTTGTATTTAATTAATTTAATTATTAATTACAAGGGAGTAGCTTCTAGGGTATGTATTAATTATTGGAAGGACGGAAGCCTCTCGTGATTTAATTAATTATTGTCGGGGAGGAATTTCTAGGGTATGCATTAATTATTGGAAGGAGGAAGCTTCTAGCTCTTGCAATTAATTAATGTTTTAGTTTCTTCCAAAAGGATGAAGAAAAGGATAAATAGGGGTGAAAGTCTGATTGTTGATCATCAGATTATTGTATCGGATGATTATGATTTGCATTTGATAAGAGCTTGGATGTGTGAATAACACTCCTTTTTTGGCAATAGAGGACGTTCATTCTCTGTTGTAACATTCTAGACGTCATTCCCTTAGGGTTTGGCCTTTGGAATACATCTCTTTGTACTTGATTGCAGCATTTTTAGAATTAATATAATTTCAACAATTGATTCAGCTTTTGGGCAATCCTGGGTGTCCATTACAAAAGTTATCTTCATTTTGTAAAATGCACTGTTACAATGAGCTCTCATAGTCATGATATGAGTGGATGTGAGATGGAAATTGAGTCTCGGGGTGGAAGTCAATCAGAATATGACGTTGAACTCGAGGAGAGTGACCATGTTGCTGTTCTAGATGCCCAAACTAGTTCTATGGCTAGTGAACCAACTTCTATTAATTGCTCCTTTGAGATTTTGACAGAGTTTGCTAGAGGTCCTTATGATCCCAAGTCTTTTCTCAAACAATTTGCAACAAAAACAACAATCCCAAACCCCTTAGGTGGTGTCACAAGAAAATGGAAATGAATATTTGTAGTATGGGATGGTTGGAGAGCATCTCTAGAGTCAATACACACTTTTTCTTTTGGAAATGACATGGTATAGTGTTCAACAAGCTTTGGGGTGTTCCTAAAGGTGATCTAATTGTAATGGCTACTACTTTGTTTGCTAGGCAACAAATTCAGACAACTCAACAGATGTAGGGGTAGCAATATGTTTTTGCTCAAACATTGTATCAAAGAGAATGAACAATGTTAGTGTGTGTCTTAGGACCACCATCCACTCAAAGTACAATAGGGGAAGGCAACAAGGGAAATGAAAGTTAGGAAATAACCCCATAGCTTATTTGTTTAATGTGTAGACATTTAATTGACAAGTCATTTTTTGCCAATGACATCCCTTTGCATGCAACTCAATCTCCTTATTATAAGGAGATGATACCGATGGTAGCAAAGGGGAGACCGTTATATGTGCCACAAGGTGAGAACTAATTGAGAACCACGATCTTGGATAACAACTATGACAAGATCAGTGTTTTGATGGAGCAAATGAAGGAATGTTGGATAAAGTTTGGAGGCAACATTGTTATGGATGGGTGGATGGACATACGACATTGTCCACTCATCAACATCATGACTACACATTCAAAGGGTTCATTTTTTCCTCAGGGTAGTTGATTGTTCAGGGCATCACAAAGATGATGATTTTTAGTTTGATGTCCTTAGGGAGGCTATTGAGGAGATTAGGCCACAAAATTTGGTCCAAGTAGTGACAGATGAAACACGTGTGCAGAGTTGCAAGGAAGCTTGTTGAGGTAGCCTACAAACATATTTGGTGGCCCCACGTTGTGTGCATGCCATGAACAATGCAGTCAAGGGCATGTGGAAGATTGATTAGATTAGAGGAGTGGTCAACAATGCAAGAGATGTGTAGATGCCTATCTACAACCACCACACTTCACATGCACTCTTCAGGACCTACGTGAAGGAGTTGTTGAAACAAGTTGAGACTATATTGCAATGTTCCCTTTCTCAAATAGGATTTGATAATAAATAATGATTAAATAATAAATTTTGATTAAATAAATACTAATAATAAGAGATAATAAAATAGAATTATAATTGTCATTATAATAAAATATAATTAATTACAATCATAGTGAAAATATGAAACTGAATTATAAAATAAATAAATAATAACTCAAATGTATAAGTTGACATTAATTAATCTAACCATAGTAAGATATATAATTAATATAATATATAATAAATATCAAAATAAGAAAAGAATAATAATAATTTAATAAAGACATTAGTCAATAATAAATAAATAAACTTCTAACAAGGGACATAATAGCGATGACTTATGAAGACGTGATAGTTGGACATGTAAAGAGGGATATAAAGGAAAATAATACACAAGAATGTCAGGGAATTTTTTGGGGATTAAATATAACAAATTAATATTAGAAGTGGACTGCCTATTACCATAGTCTTTGCAGAATATAATAATAATCACAATTAATAGAAATAATTCTTGCAGTCAAGAGTTTCTGCAAAAATGCCACATTGCTATTATATATATATGATTTGCAGTGTCTAATATCTAATGTCCAAACTGTATCGAAATACCTTATAATATATTGCTCTTTTGACACAAGAAGTCGGAGCAAGAGATAATATTTATTTAATGATCATTGTTTGAGGAACAAATGTTTCACAGAAGAACAATTTCCTTTCAACAATTACATATGCTATCAACACTCAATCTCCGACTCAACATTGGAGGGCATCATCTACTCAATGCTGACCAACAATCCTATTTCCGCCAAATAGTAAATCTATTCATGATACTAATAACTGAAGATTATATATAGCACTCAAAGGAGGTGGGAGATCAAATCATAGTAGGGATGTGAGAAAAAACAGAATTGAACAAATTATTTTCAATTTAAACTACAATGGGAAGCTCAACCAGCCAAAGCAATACAGTTGCTAATTATTGCCATGGCATCTAGAACACTATTAAGATTATACATTTGAACAAGTCAAGTCCATACATCAACTTATTCCAGTTGTTTGTGGGAGATATGAGTGAAGTTGGTGATAGTGATGTTTCAATCAGTGTGTTAGCTTTGATTCTATGAAAGACAAAATCGTAACGAGGAATCAATCTCAATTGTGGGGTGGAAGAATGCCTTCTTTTACTCAACCTTACAAACTATCAAGTAGAGGAGGTGTCAAGGGAAAGATTATGAGGAATCATTCAAATAAAAGAAAGTATTGACTAAAGGATCATAACTAATTAAGTACAAACTAAACTTCGAGGAGTAGAGAATTGCTAATTGATCCATGAAGGAACAACAATTACTATACCAAGGACAAAATATCAATCTTGCACCCATTATCTAAATAGTGCAGATATAAAGTTTATATAGTTGATTGTGTTAATTAGCAACAATCTCCATCATCAACTTGAGAGCAATATCATACCTATTGGGTAACAAACTATCTTCAAGAATATGAAGATAGCAGAATGACTAAGAATAGGAATAATATATACAGTCATAGACTGCATTCAATATTCTTGTGCTTGGAAGAATAAAAGAATGATGAACAACTTACAAATAGAAGAAGTATCTTAAAATTGGAATTGTAGGAATTCAACCTAATTCCTAAGGGATTGCACATGGGGATATTACACAGTTATGCATCCTATTCATAGTTACATAGCCCGGGGGATAGGGAGACGGGGAGACAAAGGGGCCTCAATTTGGGGATGACAGGGGGACGACGGTGGGGTCGGGGGGGGGGGGGGGGGGGTGTATATAGTATATACTATACATATGGTACTTTTTATGCTAATTAAGGAAAGATGTATAACAATATAAGACATAAATATGAAGTATAAGTTCATCATGATTGCTATTGCTAGTTTAGTTTTACATTGCATTGAACATTGAATGATAAAAGAGATCTAAGTCCCAACTTCTAACTTCATGCATTCTCTCCAAAATAATGAAGTAGGATGCATATCGGGTCTCAACTAGTTTCAAGAACTCCTTTGCGAAGCTTTTGAAAAGGGCACGTGATGTGTGGTGATTGCAAATAAACATCTACACATCTCTAGCATTGCTCAGAACTCCCTTAATCCAAGCAATCTTCCCCATGTCCTTTAGCGCATTGTTCATGGCATGCACCCAACATGGAGTCCACCAAATATGTCTATATGCTGCTTCAACAAGTGTCTCTACAACTTTACATATAGGTGCTACATTTGTCACTACTTATACCACATTTTGTGGCCCAACCTCCTCAACAGATGCTCAAAGGATGTTAAACAAAAAATCAACGTTCTTTCAATGACCTGAACAGTTAGTAGCCCTAAGAAAAAATGACCCCACTGTGCATGTAATCATGATATTGATTAGTGGACGGTTCCTAATGTTCTCCCACCCATCCATGATGATGTTGCACCCATACTCCTCCCAAATTAGCCTCATGTTCTTCATCTCTATACCGATCTTGGCATACTCTTTATCCAAGACTGTAGTCCACAATTTGTGCACACCTGGTGGCACAAATGATAGTCTTCCCCTTGCCACCAGTTGCATCATCTCCTTATAATAAGGAGATGTGTCATATGAAGAGGTATGCCATTTGCAAAAATAAATCTACCGACATCCTCTATCTCCTCTCTCATGCAGGCATTAAATAAATCAGCTATTGGGTTACTATCAGATTACACCTTTCTTTTCCCCTTGCATGATTGTGCTTTAGCCACAATACTAGATGTAGAAAGACCTAGGGCTTCCCTCCAAATGATGTAGCTCTCTACTGCGGTCTAGAAGTAGAAATACGTGGCTGCTCTTGCTCATAAACCTACTGAAAACTTTGAATCTATTGCCTACCTCTTAAGGTGGTAGGTACCTCAACTCCCAAGTCATCTGGAACACCCCAAAGCTTGGTGAACTCAATTTTGTAATGCAATTTTTTTGATTTCATCAAGAATTTACATGCACTCACACCTTTTCCTGTCTAAAAGAGGAAGTGTGTGTTCACTCTAGTGATCCTACCAAACCACATCCCACCCCACAAATGTATCACCACTTGACGCTGTTCGTGCAATTATCCTTGTTGCAAACTGTCTGAGAGGAGATTTAGGTTCATTACTACCCCTAGTCCACTTTGCCAAAAGAGTGGAGGGGCAATCCGTAGTTGGTGGAACAAGTGGCCAATTATCTACTAGTTGAGATTCGGCTTCCTCATTCTCTTCATCATGCTCAACCACATGGTTATAATCTTCTTAGCTGCGATGAGAATGAGGCTCTAATTCCATCTCATCATCACTGTGGTTTGACCCACTTGAGTCATGACCTTGGGAGCTGATTTTCACAAAATGAAGAAAAAAAAAAAACAAAAAAACACATACTTTCAACCTATGCCCCTATTCAAAATCACAATATTTTTAATTAAAATATAAGGAACAAAAATTTGGAAATGAAACAAGAAGCATCTACTAAAATCTAGAAATGAAATTCAACTAAGAACTAAAAACTAAAAACAATGAAATTAACTTCAAAAATCAGAAAGTAAAATAAAAAAACCATGAACCCTACCTTTTGCTTGAAAAATCTCTTGAACAAGCTGAAAAATCGTCCTTCTCTTCTTCTTGCTCCTTGTCGCTCCTCTTTGCCTTCCAATCACTCTTGTCACTCAAACAAGCACCCTTTTATAAGCTCTTCACTCTTCTTCTTGCTAATGTTGCAAAAATTGGAAAACCATGATATGAATAGAAATGAGAATATTTTTATTATTTTTTTTACTTTAAGCACTTCCAATAATGGGGGATGTTCGTCCGTCTCTTGGAGGGGTCAAGGGAGGTTTCTTCGTCCCCCTGTTGCCAGAGGGGATGCGGGGACATCCCCTTGGCCATGATGAGACAACAAGCCAATGGTGGCATTGCTGGGGACACGGGAACACCGTCCCTCTGTCCCGGGTGCATCCTTGTCTCGGGTGCAGCAGAGAAAAATGGGGGGGGGGACGCATCCTTGTGTTACTATGATCCTATTACATTCTCTTGGAGGGATTGTTTGAGTTGCGAGAGGTACTGCAAGTCATGTTTATAACAAATTAGTGGAATCGATGGGCTTAGGCTAAGACAAAGCAGTGAAGAGGGTGAGGGAAATTGAATAGCGATCAATTTCAAAGTGATGTAAGATTAATTGTCTATATCATTATTCTGAATTTCCAGATGATGAGATATGATGATGGAGATGCACTTACCCTTGGAGAGGTGTATGAGTGCATCGATTCTATGCTTGACCAGATGAGGGTGGTTGTGTGAGAGAACGACCCCATTTTAGCATTCTACAATGAGTATATTCGTTTGAAACTGCTTTGCAATGGCGGCTTATACATGGAATCCGAAGTGGTACATGCCTAAGCTTAGTAGAGTTACACCGATTGAGGATTATGAGGTAATGGTAGGATTATTCAGGTGTATTGATAGCATGTTTGATGATCATATTGCCGACCAGATTCACATTGAGTGGATGAAATTTTCCATTGTTAAGGGTTATTTAAATGCAGTAGAGATGGATTAAGAACTATGGCACACGAGGAACTGATTTTATGGTGGAAATTTTAGGGATTACAAAGAGAAAAGATTACCATAGTAGCCATTCGTTGGCTATCTTAGGTTCCTAGTTCTTTAGTTGCAAAGAGGAATTGGTCTACTCATAGCTTCATCCACTTTCTTCAGAGAAACCAACTTACCTCTACCAGAGCGGAGAAGCTAATGGCTATACATAGTGCCTTTCTTATCATTGACCACAAGATGTGTGTACAAGAAGAGCCTAGCTGCATGATAGGATGTAGAGCTAGAGCAACCAACACATATTGCTATGGATGCAACAACTTAAATGTAGGGCTGGTTGGTGTTTGTTTGGTGGATCTTGACCATGAGGAGTCAAACAGTGATGAGGAGTTTTCCTTGAGGGATGATTAGAGGCCTCCCTTCACCACATTTTGACATTTTGTACTTGTTTTGATATCATGCTACTCATTGTAATCATCTTCATGACATTTTTGATATAATAGAAATCGTCCATTTGCCATTTTGTGAATTTTATTTAGTATTCTAATTTCAATTTTGTAATTCGTTATGCAATTTTTCATTGTTCAATACTTAGGTATTTTTTAGTTGGCTTTTGCAAGTTTGCTATGTTACTTCTTATACTTGTTATAAATCTTTTCATAATTAGCATTTCAAGTACTATAGGTGTAGTATATAGTATATACACCATCACTTTGTCGCCCCCCTCACGACTGTCTCCTCACCGTCTCCAAAATTAGACCCACTTGCTCCCCATCCTGCAAACCCTTTCCCTTGTCCCTCGCCCCTTGGTCCCTTAGGGACTTTGTTGCACTGGTTCTCACCTTTATTTCAAATGTGAGTTATGACCAAGCGTTGGAACTTGGCAAGTGTTAACTTAAGATGAGTTTTCTATCATCTTCCAGAGAAAAAGATCAAGGCCATCTTGTAATAGTGCCAATTTTATGTGCAAACACTGATTAGGTTGGCCATATGCTTTCCAATTGGATGTCTTTGTGAGTTGAAGTGAGTCTCCATATATTAAGATGAGAATTAGAAGCATGGCACACATTTATGGTCTTAGATGTTCTTTACTAGGAAGTTTTAGAGATGGTTTTAACTACTTATTTATTTAGCTTATAATCATATGTGCTTTGTGGAACTCACAAGATCTAAGTGATTTAGTCTAGAAGTCACGTGTCTTCTTGACATGATCCAAAAGTTTAGAATTTCTAGAGTTGGTGTTTGCTGTGACCCTTCATCTTTTATGATTTAAAAACATGGTGTTTCCTGCATTTGAACATTTGGGCTTTGTGGATTGGAATGTTGACAATGGTGATAATTTGACTACTCTATAGGTATGATGTCCTTGAATAAATGAAGTCATTCATTTTAATGGTGTGAGTGTGGTGTTTAATCAACACACCTTTAGCAAAACCCCTAATTATAATTTTAGAAGGATTTGTAGAGATTGGGTTACCATGGGATTCTTTATGTTTACATACTTTCATGATATGGTAATGTTGGGTACTAATGATTGGAATGTAAATTTGACTTCTCTAGTGTTTAGCTGTGATGGGATCTTTGGATTCTAAATTGATAATCAAAACATGATTGAATTACTACATGACTTAGAGACCGAGATGCCTTGCTGCAATGAAGAGGTATATTAGAAATTGCAATGTTACATTAATAGTCATCTTAGTCTTCAATTTGTTAGGTAGTTTCTATTTTTATTAATGATTTTTTCGTAATAGAAACATCGTCTTTCTAAATTTATGTAAGGAGCTTTGATGCAGCGAGAATCGGAAGGTACCCCTATTGGAGGTAATCCAAATCCCAACAAACAAACATAGTGGAAAAATGAACAAGAGGAACGAGATTGAGATCCAGAGAGACAAAATTCCATATATTTGAATCAAGAGGTTTACATCCAACATGTCCGATTGTATGGCCCTTCGAGTTACGACCATTACAAAGAAGAATACATCTTTCAAAGAAGAACAGATTTCCAGACTCAAATGCGAATTTCTACCTCGAAGCTACTCCATATCCATCATCGAATAATTATGCCTAGACTCTACCCAAGATCCCTTTAAATACTTGCACGCCACAAGTCGGCCTGTTACAAATTACCAACTAAATAAACCCTTACATTAAATGCATAACCAAGCCACAAGTTGGCTCTCAACAAATATTAAATACCTATCACAAACTTAAATGCAAAGATCGGCTCTAACTAGAATCGATCACAGACAAGTCGGTCAACGAAGGACCAAGATATGATCGACCATCAGACGAATCACCAGCTTACTCGGCATATGAAAGAACTTGGCACCAACAGGCACTCGGCACCAAAAGGCACTCGACACCAACAAACACTCAGCACCAACAGGCACTCGACACCAAAAGGCACTCGACACATATGAAGAACCCGATGTCGGTGAAGAACTCGGCAACAACTAAGAACTCGACACCAACAGGAACTTGGCATCATCTGCAACTCAGTTAGAACTATCAACTCGACAAACACATGAACTCGGTCACCACTGCCACTCGATAGCTATTATAACTTGGTAAGCACTGTCACTTGGCAACCACTGACTGAAAAGAGTAGGAAAGATAAGAAACCAAGGATGCTCTTGCATCAGACTACCATGGTAAATAGAAAAGACTTCAGATGCACTTGCATCAGACTCCCCAGGAAAATAGAAAAATGTGTCACACATTTTGATTCCAAAAGAAAATTCTGCACTCAACTTCTTCTTCACAAAAGGATTCCAATCCATCAAAGAAAAGAGCTCAAATCTGAAAATCAACCATCTGTGCTTCATCCGTCCAAACATCAGAATCTCATCTAACCAATCAACATAATCACTCACTAGTAATCTTTGCATCTTATCATCCCAAACATCCATAATAACATCCTTATAGATGTAAACCAGATCAGCAACAATATCCAAATCACAAACCCAACTAGCAACAACATATGAACTGAGATCCATAATAACAATAACATAAATCCATAGCACGGAAATTCTCCACCAAATCAATAGTAAATGAATCCATATCAGGAACATGCAACAATAACCCTATGTCATCCTTACTCATAACAGTATATATATTCATTCCTCCAGCAACATCGTCAAAATCCCCATCACTAGCAACATTTATATCTTTCAGCATCTCCGCAATAGATAAGTTCAGATCCATATCAGCAACAACGACATCATGTAAATCCACCTCAATAACATCTCTGAAACCCTTATCCATATCACCAATAGGTAAATCCATTTTCTTATCACAAGCAACATTCAGATCAATAACATCCATAACAGAAGGAACATGTAACTCCAGATCAACATATAAATCCTCAATCACAGCTGTATCAACATTAACATCATCCTGAATAATAGAAACTTTCAATTCCTTACCAACATAAGTGAAACTGTCCTCAACAATCTCATTGCACACAACAAGATGCCCTGCAATTTCCATGTCAGATCTATCCATCTGCTCATAAAAACCAATAAATACTTCATCCATTTCAGCAAAACATCATGCATTCCCACGATCTCTCTTCTTCTCTTCATAATCTCTTTAACTGGCCAAACAACCTTCTTTCTAATCTTCAGATGCCAACTCAAATCAGACTCCAAATCATCAATCCTTTCATGTAATTCATCCTAAAAAGAATCATACTCATTGCTCTCAACATCATCAAGATGGCTTCCATGGTCTTGCGCTAACTCAATAGCTTCTACTCCAGCTGCAATTTTCCTCACCATGTCAAAGAACTTTGGATCGACATCTCTTCTTCCACTGACCATCTTTTCACATACAAACAATGATTGAACGACAAGTCCTCTGCAAGTGCAGGCCAAATCCACAAATTTGCCACCCTACACCAAATTCACCAATGCCTTAGGACTTTTAAAGCAAAATCTTCTCTTATAAAATTTCACCCAATCCAAGGTCCTAGTACAAACTGCCTCACACTCGGCGATTTGTCTGCACACTTAGGAACACTGAGCTCTGATACTATCTAATGTAGAGAGAATTCAAAGGTACCCCTACTGGAGGTAATTTGGATCCCAACAAACAAACACATAGTGGAAAAATGAACAAGAGGAACAAGATTTAGATCCAAAAAGACAATATTCCATATATTTGAATCAAGAAGTTTACATCCAACATGCCTGGTTGTACAGCCTTCCGGGTTACGACCATTCCAAAGATGAATGCATCTTTCAAAGAAGAACAGATCTCCATACTCAAATGCAAACTTTTACCTCCAAGCTATTCCATCTCCATCATCAAATAATAATGCCTTAGACTCTACACAAGACCCTTTTAAATACTTATACGACCACAAGTCGGCTTGTTACAAATTACCAACTAAATAAACCCTTACATTAAATGCATAACCAAGCCACAAGTTGGGTCTCAACAAATATTAAATACCTATCACAAACTTAAATGCAAAGGTTGGCTCCAACTAGAACCGAGCACAGACAACTCAGCCAACGAAGGACCAAGATACGACCGACCATCAGATGAATCGCTAGCTTACTTGGCATATGAAGGAACTTGACACCAACAGGCACTCGGCACATACTAAGAACTCGACGACACCAACAAAAACTCGACATCATTTGCAACTAGGTTAGAACTATCAACTTGACAAATAGATGAACTCGATCAAGTCTTCACTTGGCCACCATTGCCACTCGGTAGCTATTATAACTCGGTAAGCATTGTCACTTGGCAACCACTGACTAAAAAGAGTAGAAAGGTTAAGAAACCAAGGATGCTCCTACATGAAGCTTTTATTTGCTCAGTTAATACAACATCGATTTACCATATAAGAGTAGGTTGATGATTTTTCATAAAATTTGGGGAGTTTTTAAAGAAAAAATCTATCCTCTTCTAATCAAGGTTTTTTCCGGATATTTTTGTTATGATTTTTTGAAAAAAAATTGTTGGAGGTATTAATGAAATTTTTGTGGTTAGGCTTTGATGATTTTTGCTGAAAATTGCAAAGCTTGGTCGAGAGTTTTAATAGCGTGATTTCTTGGTTTAAGAAAAAATCTTTGATTTTCGAAGGTTGCATGTACTTGCATGTTTGTTCCATGTGCTTTCCATGAGATGCATGTTCTTGCATGTGCTATTTTACCATGCAAGGTTTCATGTTTTGTTGTATAAAGTTTCTTTGATGGGGTTTTATGATTTTTCCCTTAAAACATTATCTGTTGGGTTTATAATTTTTCCTTAAAAATTATGTATTTGGTTTTTATCATGTTTTCCTCAAAAATGATACTTTGTATGCTGATTTGTGTCTTGGATTTTGTTGTCTAGTTTTGATTGATTTTTCACCTAAAAAGTTGTGTTTGGTTTTTTCTGCAAAAAAAATGTGGCTTTTTGCACTCTTTTTCGGGGGTGTAAATGATTTTCCTAAAAATTGTGGTTTTAGTTTAATCTTGGTTTCTTTGGCTACATGGAGTAATACCTTTGTTTCCCAATGTCATGGCTTCTTGGTCATTAACATTTTGTAGATCCTGGGAGAGTCTCAGCAGTAACAAAATGTCTTGAAGAATCTATGACTAGAAGACAAAGTTAGACGATGATTGTTAGGGGAGGGTATTAGAAAATTGTTATGTTTCTTTAATGGTCATCTTAGTTTTTAGTTTATTAGGCAGTTAACTTGTCTTTAGTCGTCTTCTTTCAGGGTGTGGAGGTGGAGATCTCTACTTCCTACACTTATTTGGGGGTCAAGTTCTTCAACCCTCGCTTTAGTATGTGACCTGGTATGCAGCCCTGTATCAACAAAGGGTATGGCTCCTTGGCTCTTTTTGAGAGAGCTTTTCCATCGTCACATCCAAGATACCTTGTCCAATTTGATCCTTATGGATACTTTGATTAGTTTGACTTTGCTTTATGGGTTTGTCATGTGAAGGTTGTCTCTACTTGAGTCTGAACGGGCCTCTATCGAGCGGGTCTAGATTCTTTCCTTTGACACATCATCAAATGTAAGTAATCTATACCTCATTGTATTGTACTTGTAGAGTTTGGGGGGCCCACTCTTTCGGACTTGGTTATTATTTTTGACCTTACGTGTTTCTTACATCACCTCAAGTGCTTCGTTTACTCCCGGGAGGGTCGACATAGATACCCCTACCTTGCCTATCATTCTTTGGAGGCCATTGCGGGCTTTGATACCTCTGGTCGGGCTTGGTGCTGGTTCGCTCAAGCCTCGACCCTTTTGCATTTGATCAAGATCGACATTAATTGCCTTCCTCCTTTCTAGTATTCTTTAGATGCCCCAACAAATCTCTTACCATCCAATAGGAGCTGAATACATAGGTTAGGATGGACATTTATCGACAAAACCCACTTGGGTGAGCCCCTCTAGGGAGCTTTGCCCAAAGATGGCTTTCTATGTGGAGCAGTTTCTTGATATATAGGACAAGATCATTCCTGGACTCTTGTACCCATCTCACAGTTGATTGTGTGCAGTCCGTATTGCCCTTGGCTCCTTGAGAGTACGATCTCACTGACTGCACATATAGAATGACCGTCAATTGGCTAGGAAGGACTGGATCTGCTAGCTCTGCGGTTTGGGGGGTGGCTTAGATGAGTCACACTTCATTTTCCACTGCCCTATTTGCTATGAGATCAGAGGGAGATTGTGTTATTTGTTCAGAGAGATCCAATCTCTCCCATCCTTCGGATAAATTGATTAGTGGTGCTTCACACATTACCTTCAGGAGGCCCTGAGGCTACATAACCACTCCCTCCAACGCCAGTCCCCCACGAGACAACACTGCGAGCATCTCATCACATGTTTTTATTACATTTATCTCTCCTGTGTTGGGGCCAAGAGGTGTAACAACCACTCCTCCTGGGTCTTAACTAACAACGAGTATATAAGAGAAATACAATTATTAGTTCATATTCATAGGAGACAGTTATATCAGTTATGTTCATGTGAATAAGATTACTGATTACAATCAGTTAAATGGAAATTTCATAACTAACAATTGAAGACACCATCAATGAATTTAACAAGGAATTTAAAATCCACTTACCGTAGAATTCAAAACCGAAATTCCTCTAGGGATGCTTTTGCAAAACCCAAGTTAGTCCATAAATACCGATTAAGGAACAAATAGCTATACCACTTTTCGTAATGACAAATGCCACTATGTCATCTATGACATCAAATACCACTATCATTTAGGGCATCAAATACCACTATATCATTATAGGGCATCAAATACCATT
The DNA here is from genome assembly GCA_028749045.1 of Cupressus sempervirens. Classification (NCBI taxonomy): domain Eukaryota; kingdom Viridiplantae; phylum Streptophyta; class Pinopsida; order Cupressales; family Cupressaceae; genus Cupressus; species Cupressus sempervirens. Next base: position 290,045,756 of record CM053786.1, on the reverse strand, counting down.
GTATCATTTAGGGCATCAAATACCACTGTATCATTTAGGGCGTCAAATACCACTGTATCATGTAGGGCATCAAATACTACTGTATCGTTCTTTTTCTTTCTATCGCTAACTATGGCCATAACATATAGTTAGAAGTTATGCTCATATTCATTATTCAAATAAATGAAAGATAGAAATAACAATCCATTAGATAAACCTATCTCTTGCATATTGTTATATTTCATGTTCCGTTGAAAGATCAATCAATCTAATTGGTTACCAATTACATTGATGAAAAGTTGCTTTCGTTAAAGGAATAACTGAATCAATGATATAAATCAATCCATCATATCTTCTACTTGTATAAACATCATGAAAGTAAAATACCTATTTCTGGCAAATGTATGAATGCATAACTTATCTTTGTTTGGTGCATGTCCTGACATCTTGTGGAGAGGGGAAACATTGTCAAGGGTTTAACCTCCCAACCGTGGACCATTAAAATATCCCCACATAATCTCATTCGAGAAAGACCCTTCTTGCCCGGGAGTAGACATGGAACACCTTGATTAACAACTGAGCATCCTAGTATCTAAAGTGTCATCTAACCGCTCGACTTGGCATCAAGATTCAAAACATTGGACCACCATGAGCTGACTTGGACTAAATAGTTTCTTTCATTTCATGCAATTTAGACACTAATCAATAGTTTATTCTTCTTGCAGGATTATCTCTCCTCTCCACCCATTTACACTGGCTCTGCTAGCCTTGGGTGCATCCTAGGAGATTGCTGGTAATTATGAAACCCTTATCAATGGATTCTTGTAAATACCATTCTGATTTTTATCACAGCTGGTATATAGCAGATACCAATGTATAAGTCAGAATATATTTTTATGCTGAAAAATGGGACAGTTTCTTTTATACAACGTGCAATATTATGCATAAACAATGGATGAGCATTTAGTGTAAAAGGAATTCTATTGGTTTAGTTCCTGCGGTTATGCAACCGAAACGTATAGATCAGAAACTAGATGTAATTAAAATAAAATAGAGAAAGAGAGCAGAGCTGGAGCTTATTACAGTCTATTTCTATATTCGAGCCTTGGTTACAGCCATTATGAATCAAGCTTATAAATATGAATTTCTTTATTCGATAGTGACAAGAACAAATTTGTATTGGGAGAGACAAAACGTGAAAGGAAGAACCGGTGTGAATGGTTCATGACCTGTGAACAATCCAATCTGTTGTGGTAATGATTCCACACGATAATGCTTCCCTAGCGTTGCCCCAATCACAAACCAAACATGCCAATATGCTTCTGAAAAATAAATTGAGAGAGGGAAAGTGAAGATCATTTGCTCAACAAATACACATGGTAACAAGGTAAGTGAAATTGGCTTCCTTCTACAGTTGCGGGGGGAATAATATATTGCCTCTCATGCTTCTAGTTACAAAAAGGAAACCTGATATCGGTTACAAGAAGAGCTTTACAATTTCAAAAATAAAAAATTGATGCCGATAAGGAGGTGGCCATCACTCATCGATATGGAGTCAAAATAAAGACTTAGAGAGAAGTGGCAGTGAGAGGTATAATGCAAACAAAAAGTCATCCACCCAAATTATTTAAAATGGCCATCTCATATTACAAGGCCCGATGGAAAAATAAATAGAAAAAGTGGCCGTACGCGAAATAATATTAAAACATAGCTAAGGTGAAAGAAATAATAATATTGTCTTAATATATAACATCATGGTATCTATAGATACCTATATATGTATGTATGTTATACATGTATATGCGTAAACCCCAACCATATATTTCTTACGTATATGCCAAATACCAGGTATGCATATGTGTCCTTATATATGCATAAAATTGGTTTACGTATATACCCATATACATGTATGTACATGTATAGATATTTAGGTATCATGATGTTGATATGTTAGGACATGCTCCCTCTAAGTTTCTTCTTGAAAGGGATATCCCTTATACAAGGTCCTTTTCACATATGCATATGTTGACTCGTCAGAATATTTTGGCCCATTGAGATTATATCAATATCAGATTGTTAGATGGAAATTATATCATCTCATTCCGACATTATAGGAATTATATAAATCCCTTCAGTCTATGGAGACTATATCAATCTCTCATACTAACACTGTAGAAACTATAGCAATCTTAGTTGTGCTCATTGAAGATCATATCAATCTTTCATATTGACACCATACAAATTTAGATCAATCTTTCTATCATAAGAAATTATGGTAATCCTTTTATAAAATATAAAATATGTTTAAGAAACATAACAATATCAATATATTATTCATTTCATAATCCTATATATACTTGCGGAAAATATATATATATATATCAAAGTAACGAGACTCAAACTCAGCTCGAACTCGGTAAGGGTAACTCGACTCGTAACCAAGCTCGGACTCGCAAGTGACTCAGCAATGACTCGACAAAGTGACAAAACCCTTGAAATTTTGAGATTTTTTAGTATTTAAAGAACATTCCATGCACCCATTATTGAATTAAACTTAAAGACAATAACATCATGAAATAGAAGGTAATTTGATCACAAACTTAAACATACATCGATTACATAAGTACAAAGGTAAATTGCTAAATACTAAATAGTAGCTGAAGGAAATAGAAAACATAGATATATAAAATCCATGAAACCCATCAAAATGTATATCAAACCCATGAAATCCACCACATCAATAGTCATCATCAAATGTTCCAATCATATGTTAAGTTAAACAAAAAGTTAAAACAAGACTATAGCTATGGCTCCTAATCCTCATCCTCATCCCCATCCCCATCCTCAGCCTCAATATAATCTATAATATGCCAGTTACTAAGGCGTTTAAGGTAAGTCTTGGATGACTGATTAACCATAGCCTCAGCCTGTGAGGTGCCTCTAGGATCAACCATAATCTCTGCCAGTGCCTGTGAGGTGCCACTAGGAACAACTGTAGCTCTCTACTCCTCTGCTGCCATAGCCACGACCTCAGCCTCTCTGTTTGCCTCGTCAACCCACTCTAGGTCCTTATCATCAAAGACAGGATCAATAGCCTTAGTGATCCACTTAAACTCTGGATCAACCCCTTCTAGAGTAATCAGAGAGGTGTCACTATCCAAAATCTCCCTTGTCCTAATGCCCAGGTTGTAATGCACAAAGACTAGTTTATTTATTTTCTCAATAGACAACATGTTACACCTCTTCGAGTGGATGTGCTCGAACGTGCCCCAGTTGGACTCACATCCAGAAGCGCTACTTGGCTGGCTCAATATGTGGATGGCAATTTGTTGAAGGTTTTTGGTTGAAGGCCCAAACATTTGCCACCATCTATCTGAATTTAGAAAAAAGGAAAAGAAAAAAATATTAGTCTCATTTCAAACTTTAAAGCTAGAAAGTTAGAAATTAGATAGTATATATGTGCATCATTGCATATTGTATAAGGCTTAAGCTGCAATTTTTTCCTAGTTGCAATTTTGTACGATCTTGTTTGCAAATTTGACCTAAAAAAATGGGCCATGTTGCATTATTATAGGCATCCATCTCAAGCAATATATCTGTGGCATTAGTGGCCATCTTCGATATCACAGTGTATAGGCCACTAAGAACCTCCTCATCTGCCTTGAAATCATCATGGAAACGGTATGCTGGATTGAGGTAATAGGCTGCTGCATGGATGGGTCTATGAAGCTGATTTTGCTATCTCCTTTCAATTATGTCCCAAATAGGGCCATACTTGTCCTCAACTCCTACATATTTGGCTCTAATAGCCTCCTTGGCCCTATCCATGCCCTCATATATGTAGTCCATAGCGGGCTTCTCCCCATCGACAACTCGTAGGAGAGCTACAAGGGGGTCAGTGATCTACAAAACAATTAAACAAAGAAACAATTTAGTGAATGATGAAACTTTGCAGAGTTGCACAATGAAAATAAAACAAAATTATGTATGAGAACTTAAGCTTTTAAAATTTAAATTACCTCCACAATCTCCTTACATGGATCCCAAAACCTTCTTCATCATAAATGCATTTTGTTGCATCTATCCCTTTAGGGGTGGTGGCAAAGGATGAGGAAGTCCATTGTGGACCAACGAGCATGCACCTCAATGGTAACCTTGAACTCAACAAGGATTTTAGTGTGATAAAATTAGAGACAAATCTTGTGATACCGAGACGAGCCAACTCTGATGTAGAGCATCCTTCAACACACTTAAACATAATAGGATCCATCTGATCCAATCTTCATTTCATTATAAGAAAAATGTATTTGAGGCATCGCACAAGATCAAACCCATCATTGATTAGAAAACAAAATAATTCATTGTTAAAACTTCTTGTCCACATTGCCATCTTTTACAGATCAACACTCAAGCATCTATAACTTTTGTTTTAATTGTTCCAAAATGCTCTCCCCTTTCTCTATTCTCTCCAATATGATTTGGTTCGACCAATACATCATATTTATACATATTTAAGTAGTTAGAAACTACTTAACTACCCTTATGACCTTTCATCTTTCTTTTGACAACTTTTGATGCATTTTTGCATTGTTTCATGCTTTACAACTTTTATGCATTTTGACAACTTTTGTGACACTTAATAAAAAATGACTCCACAATTTGTAAAAACACCCTAGACATGTCCAAATAACATATTTAAGACCTTCTACATGATTTCTAGTATTTTCGTGGCTTTTTATACAAATTTGACCTTTTGACCAATCTAGGTCTTGAATGACAACTAAATGACAACTTCACAATTTTATTGCCCTTAGGCATTACAATTTATTCCATTACATGGAATACCACATCCAAACATATAGATTTACATTAAATCATTAAAATATCCTTTGGGATCATCTTCAATATCTTTAAGACTAAGTGCTCTTGCACCATACTCTCGAGCTTGAAAATTTTCCATGTCCCATGGAAATGCTTTGGTGAGGATTTCTAAAAAATTTGTTGCCTCTTTGTCATCACTGGATCGATGCCTTCTCCGCTTTCTATATCTCTTACAGTTGTGACTCCTATTCATGGAGTTCATACTGGTCGCCTTCGATGGTGCTTCGCTATCCTCACAATCCACTCATCCATGCTGCCTCTGTTCCTCACCTAGGAGTTCTATCATGCCTCTCTCCCCAAGACTATTGTTAACACACAAGACCAATCACTGGCCCCTGGATCACATCTCATGACCCTCTTGGTAGACATTCATGTCCACCTATTGTAGCTGAGCGAACCGACACCAATCTGCAACCAAAACTTCAAAACAAGAATCTGAAATATACCCAACACATGGTTAGGTCCCGGTGTGAATCCATGCACTCTCAAGAGCGTCTAGCTCTAATACCACTTGATGCAGAGCATCCTTCAACACACTTAAATATAATAGGATCCATCTGATCTAATTTTCATTTCATTTTAAGAACAATGTATTTGAGGCATCTCACAAGATCAAACCCATCCTTGATTAGAAAACAAAATAACTCATTGTCAAAACTTGTTGTCCACATTGCCATCTTTTACAGATCAGCACTCAAGCGTCTGTAACTTTTGTTTTAATTGTTCCAAAATGTACTCCCCTTTCTCTATTCTCTCCAATATGATTTGGTTCGACCAGTACATCATATTTATACATATTTTGGTAGTTAGAAACTACTTAACTACCCTTATGACCTTTCATCTTCCTTTTGACAACTTTTAATGCATTTTTGCTTTGTTTCATGCTTTAAAACTTTTATGCATTTTGACAACTTTTGTGACACTTAATAAAAAATGACTCCATAATTTGTAAAAACACCCTAGACATGTCCAAATAACATATTTAAGACCTACATGATTTCTAGCATTTTAATGGCTTTTTATACAAATTTGACCTTTTGACCAATCTAGGTCTTGTATGACAACTAAATGACAACTTCACAATTTTATTGCCCTTAGGCATTACAATTTATTCCATTACATGGAATACCACATCCAAACATATGGATTTACATTAAATCATTAAAATATTCTTTGGGATCATCTTCAATATCTTTAAGACTAAGTGCTCCTGCACCAAACTCCTTTCCCTCCATGTATTCCCTCATAATGTTTTGGACCAAGGCATGATTATAGATGAACTTGCAAAGATTTTTGGCCTTATCAACACATGATTTCACCCATTCAATCTTACCTATATCCTCTAGCATGAGGTCAAGGCAATGGACCGCACATGGAGTCCAAAAGATTCTTGGGTGTCTCTCCATCAAAAGTTTTCCTTCAACAATTTTAAATTAGTTAGTAAACAATTAAATTTCATTTTAAAAAACTTTTAATTTTCAAAATTTAATGAAATACTAAAATAAAAAATTTAAAACTTAGAAGTTAAAATTTTACTTGCATTAAACTAATCGGCTGCATTATCAGTCACCACTTGGACAACATGCTCTTCCCCCACCTCCGTTATGACCTCCTCAATAGTCTCACATAAGTATTTTGCATTTTTGAAATGTGAGGAAGCATCTATAGACTTCAAAAGCATGGTAGATCTTGAAAGTGAGAATAAAACAAAATAATTATCATTGAATAATCAATAAAACAAAAATTTAGTTATTCAATAATACATTAAATTTTAGAATTTGAGAAGTAGAGGATGATGAATTACCTCCGCTAGAAATAAGAAAATTTGTGAGAGTCCTATTCCTCCCATATGTTCATCCATCCATCATAATGGTACACTCCCTTTGGCTCCAAATCTTTTTATGGTCCTCCAACTCAAGTTTCATCTCCTCAACCATTTCTAGTAAGAGGGGGCCATTGAACTCATCTTCAGTGAGGGCTTTAAACCCACACCATAGATTAAACCGCATCAATCATCCCCTGCCAATAAGGAGTCTTGTTACATTTATAAAAACATTTCAATTAGCATATTTCAACATCAAGTTAAAATTATAAAATTTTAATTTCAAAATTAAATTAAAAAAATTAAAAGTAAAACTTAAAACTTAAAACTTAAACAATCAAATATAAATGAAGTTGAACTACTTGGCTGCTATAAATGGAATGGTGCAGAAAAACCAAAACTTGCAAATTGCTCTTTTTCCAGCTTCATGGATCTCCCTATTCTAGCCCAATCGCTCAAGTGAGGGTTGTGCACCAGGAGTGGAACATAGCACAAAAAAATTGTCCAACCGAGATTTTCTTACTCTAGGATGAAAGGTAATGCCAATACTACTATCAGGGGCAGCGCCACTAGCAGTGCAAGGAATAGATGTAGAAGTAGTAGCACTAGTAAAAGTACTAGGACAACAGTGGGGAATGGAAGAACCTTCTCTAACACAACCTGTTTAACATAGGGTTGTAAAACTAGATACAAAAGAAGTTCCAGATGAGCGTGGATGGGAAGTGGAACCAATCTGATTTAGCTCTGCTAATTGTTTTTCTCTTAATTCCTTTTTTTGTTCATATTTTTCTAAGGCAACATAACAAAAATGTTGAGCCTCAACAGTTGCAGCTTTACAAGGCTCAGCATCATGACCACATATGCTAGCGATATGGTATCTCAATCTATTTATCCCCCCTCTATTAATGACCTTACAAAATAAGCATTTTGTTTGATTTCTCCCTCTACCCAGAAAGCCTATGGTGTACTTCCAACATTCATCCTTTTTATTGCCTTTAGAAAGTTTGGGTTTTTTAGCTGGAGGAGGCATTATGAGTAAGGAAAAATGTCAAGGTTGCTGCAATAAGACATTTTAGACCAAGAATTATCATTTAAGCATTGTATTTTATGAATATCTAAAATAAAACAAAACCCATAAACATACCAAAAAAAAATCATCCAAAAAATCAACTCTTACCTCTTTGAATTGAGTTGACAAGTGTTGAGAAGAGCTTCTATAAACTCCTTGATGATCTAAATGCAAGTATATAGTTGCTCCAATGTCACAAATTCAAGCTTCTCTCTCTCTCTCTCTCTCTCTCTATAGAGTGTTATGAAAGCCCTTTTAGGGTTATAAGGATAAGGAAGACAAAAAAATAAAATAAAAAGACAACCTTTTTTTTTATTTTTTTCCTTAACCCGAACCTAATTGCTGTGGCCGGGTCATGATAGTCAAGACCCGCGAGTCACGACCTGACTCATGAGTCAAGCAAGTCAGTGACTTGACCTGCTGAGCTTGAGTCACAGGTCATTTTGACTCGACAAGCCTTGCTCGACTCACCGACTTGGGAGATTCGCCTGACTCACCATACTTGTTACTTTGATATATATATATATCTTTGTTTTATTAGAAAATAACATAATACTCTATTTTGCAAATAAAATAACATAATTTCATATTGAATAAAATATATTCATAAACTTACCTCTTATACTCTTTGTACTTTCTACCTTTTATGAATTATCTTCCATTTATTATACTTCTTTCCTTACTTTTGTATTCTACCCACTTTTGGCGTTTATAAAGAAGATTCAAATAGGGATAAGGCTGCCTTATTTTAAACACTAATATAAAATAAGGCTGTATTCTCCCCATTCTCTTAATTCGCTATCACGTGGGTATAAAGAGTATTTTGAGATCTGCTTTGTTGATCATTGGAAAATGCCCTTTCACCATGATTTATATGCTTTCTTCCTCTTCAATCTATGTTTCGTCCACGTTCCATCTGTAACTTCTTATTAAAATATTTGGGCTCCCTTATGTGTCGTTCTCTTATTTCCTTTATTATATTTTGTTATTTTCATATTTTGTTTGTTTAGATTATTTAACACTTCAAAAGGGTCAGCAGACTTTTGTTTTAATCTTGTTTGTTATTCTGTCGTCCAAAGGAGATATTCCAAATCTATATTTTTCCTTATCTCTCCAATTGATATATATACCTACGTCATCGGTTTGGAAGCAAAAGTCACAACCCATATGCTGTGTTTTGCTGATTAGATTTGTTATAATATATTTATTAGTTTGTATAAATAATATGTAAATGATACTTTGCCATGGAATATAGTTTATTGATTGATAACCATAATAATATTTGAATACTATATGATAGGCTACAAACATATATGTGGGCCTATAGGTATACATGTTATGCATTATTTAATGGTTTTAAAAATTATATGTCTTCTTTATTTTAAATTAATTATATCAAACTATTTTTCCTTCATTCTTGACTTGTCTATAATTAGGGGCTCCTTATAACTTTATATAATAATTTAGTTAATGATTTATATATTTTTAATGTTATTATTTATTTATTGACATTGTGATATCATTTTGTAGTTATAATTATCTCATTATTATGTACTTATTTATTAGTTCCTGCCCATGGCAGGAATACTTATGCATTCATGTAAGTGCTAATATCACATTAACACTAACCAATCAAATCAAAGAATTTAAAAGATTATATAAAATCTCAAATGTTTATATCTTTTTCTAATTTTTCATTATTTTATAAATCATATTTTTCATTCATTCTATTGGTCCATATTATTTTTGGTGGGGGAGAAAATTAATCTTCTTCAACAAAAATAAAAATATTTTCTAACCATTAATGTATGCATTAATTACAACTTTATCTTTTCCACATTTATGACAAGTTGATAAGATTTTTTTTTTCAATCATTTTATCTTCCACCTCACACAATATGTCTAATCAATATTAATTCTCAATATGTTATATCTTTGTATTTGAATTTCTAATTTTTTTAAAACTTTGATTTTTTATTAAAAGTAGTTAAATTATTACTATTATTTTACTTATATAAAAATAAATTAAACAATATTATTTTCTAATTATATTTTATAATGGTGTTTGTAATATGTATAATTGATAAGTGTTGCAATTTATAAAAGATATCATTTATTATTAGTAATATTTTTTATTTAAACAATTTATCATTTAGTTTAAGTATATTTAAAACTTAAATATATATTTTAATATTAAATTAATAATTATATTTTACATCAAAAAAAATACTAAAGAAAATAACCGCAAAAAAGAAATAATTCAATTCTAAAAGGTATATAAATTATTATTAAGTTTTTATAAACTATGTATTAAAATTAAATAGTTATATTCTATTTCTTATTTATTACATCATATTTATTCATCAACATCAAATTTATATGTATTACATCTATTTATTATTTACAAATGTACATATTAAATTATATAAATATTATTTCATAATTAAAAATTACTTAATTTTATGAAAATTTTGGAAATACAAAACATTAAATAGTGAGCTTTCTCTAATTGTGTAAAATTAAACAATTAGTTTTAATTATAAAATATTTTTATATTTCAATACATTTCATTTTTCCTTATACAAATGTGAGTTTTAATATAAAAATTAAATTCTTAGTTTCATTAATTAAAATATAATATATTTTAATTTTTTATTATAACCATGATTTTATTTTGACTATTTGTTTTATTAAGAAAAATAATTATATTTAAAACTCTTACTCTCATACACACACGCACAACTTATGTTGGTATTACTCTATCTTATTATTTTATCTCTCTTCATCTTCTTCCTCTATATTATCTATCCTTTTTTCCTCTGCATATATGTTTACGTGGTCATTGTTCTATACTGCTATTTATCTCTATCTAATGATTAAAAATAGTGTGACTTCCATTTGATAATCAAGATAAGAATAATACATAATTGGGGGAGTTTTTCCAACTACTTATGGTTCTCTAGTAGTATGCATAACATGCTTAAACATATAATGTGATACTCCAAATGCTTCATCACTTCTTCAAGTTCTATAATTCAAATATTAGTATGGATATCTTTCCTCATTGCACATATTTTAAGTTGTCAATGTAGAAGGTGCAAAATTTTCTAAAGCATATGTATTAATCGTAGTATGATATTAAGTACGTAGTGCCATATTGGGGACTTTGGCCTCTTATTCTTGGGCTTAAATGCCCAAAGATATAATAATATAACAAGAGAACTATTTAACCTTTTTCTGACTCATCTACACCTCTACAACCATTATGCATTAGGCAGGAACTATGATGCATTGCGTCTCTTGTTAGATCTTTGTTTGGAAAGGGGTCATGACAGTCCACCCTTCCCAAAATTGCTTGTCCTTGAGCAATTATTAAATGAAAATGTTGGTTTATTCATCGCATATCTGTTTTGCCTACGATTTGATAGTAGGGTTCGGTGACTGGACTTAAGATAGTTTTCCATCATCTTAGGTTATCTCATAATAACATAGTTATATTTTCAAGCTGTGTTTGTATAATAGCATGCCTCAAATTCATTTCTCTCTTGTTGTTCTTATCGTAATTTGTATATTCCTTTTTATTGACTAGAATGTTTCTATGTTTCGTTTCTTACCCCGTAGGATGACAAGATAATTTTCTAGTACCAGTGTAATATCCCCACTATTATGGTTTAGACTGGGACAAATATTACCTGCAAAAATAATGTCAAAATTAAACAATGACAAGTCTTAATATGCCATTTTGCTCTCTATCTAAACCCCAAACCTTAAAGACGTCTCCAGATCAGTATTACCAACCCTCCTGAGGATCTCCAGGCCCTCAATGATATATCATCGATTCTAGGACCATACTTGGTTACTTCTCTGTCTTCACTAGAGCGCTCCTGCTAAGGTTCTTTTGAAAGGGATATCCCCTATCCAAGGCCCTTTTCGCATATGCATGTGTTGACTCGTCAAAATATTTTGGCCGATTAAGATTATATCAATCTTAGGCATGTCAATCAAATGGAGATGATATGGACCTCTCATTCTGACATTATAGGAATTATAGAAATCCCTTCAGTCACATGGAGATTATATCAATCTCTCCATGCTGACACTATAAAAACTATAGCAATTTTATTAGTGCCTGTCGAAGATTGTATCAATCTCTCATATTGACACTATACCGATTACTTCAATCTTTTTATCATAAGAAATTATAGTAATCCTTTTATAAAATATAAAATATGTTTAGGAAAGATAACAACATCAATAATTCATTTCATAATCCTATATATATATATATTTCTTCATTTTATTAGGAAATAACATAGTAGTATATTTTGCAAATAAAATAACATAATTTCATATTGAATAAAATATATTCATAAACTTACCTCTTAATACTCTGTTTACTTTCTACCTTTTATATATATATCTACGTATATATATTTCTTCATTTTATTAGGAAATAAAATATATTCATAAACTTACCTCTTAATACTCTTCATACTTTCTACCTTTTATTAGATTCAAATATGTAAAGGAGATTCAAATAGGGATATGCTTCCTTATTTTAAGGACAATTTAATATTATGTTTGCTAACTACTTGTGTAAAATGCTCTTTTGGGTTTGAGTAACTATTAGAGGAGGCTTTCAGAGAGATTTGAATTATTTTATGTGAGATTAGGAGGTTGCCAGACATTGATAATCAAAATTATATTGACAAACTGGATTCACTGAGTATGGTTATCAAGTTTAAGCACTCGAGGTAACAATGAATTACACAGGCAGCCTGTAGCTAGGGTTACCCGAGTTTCTGGCATGGGGACTTCAGGGAACGAGTTTTTTCCTTGCTAATTTTGGGATGACTAGGGGATTGCAAAGGCAATGCCTATATAATAGTGGGGAGAATTAAAATATGTAAAGATGTTTAAAATTTTCATATGAAAACATGGACAAAGTATGCATTTATAAATTATACATTATAGAACCTTAAAATATAAAAATTAGCAGAATTCTCATGCCAAATTTGTGTTATTTTGGGAATCAAAGGTCAAATTTCCTCTAGAATACAAAGTTAAAACACTCTGGGCATCCCATCCGTGGGATGGGGACGACTGAAAAAATCTGGGGCCTTGTCCCTTGGTAACATAGGTTGTATCAGCTATAAGTCTAGTCATGAAATTCTCAAGCTACTCAAGGTAAATATTTTTTGTCCAAGTTTTATCTTAGTTGGTTTAGGAAAATCAAGAATATGTACTATTTCATGGTTGAAAAATCTGGAATGCGTGCTATGGATCATGAGTGGTTACCAACACCATAATCAGTAGGAAGAAGACACTAGTAGACTAAAGCTAATTGTGAGGGGTGTCTTGATCATTAGGCATAACATACACATTCGTATAATGAGTCAGACTTCAAAGAGTTATAATAGTTTTGATCTAGATGTGCATTGGATGTAAAGAGTAGAGAGGATTTCTGCCAAACTAGAACAAAATGCTTTTGAAATTGTGGTATCATCCAATTATTCCAGATGACACCTTAGGCATCTAAGTGGCAGTTTTGGATAGAATTTGAAATTCCCCAAAAAAATTTATTAGAATTGCTTCATGTGTTCGTATTTTGTATTTTGGGGCATCGAGCAGAAATTCAGGATTTGACTGTGACCTTGCTTATGCTAATTGGCCGGCCCAAATTGATTAGTTCATGACCTAACACTTGTAATGCTTATAGAAGCTTTGAATTTTGTGTAATGGACTACGAGCTATGGTCTTGACAATGAGGAGTTTCAAAATTGAACACTACATTTTTCAGTTCTAATAAGTTTATTTGCATCCACCTATTGATTTCAACTTCCAAGGATATATGGGTGACTACATGGGTCACTATCATTGGTGGTGACCCTTGGTTTTCATCAAGAACCGTAATTTACGATATTAATTTTTTATTTCTTGTTTTGAAAGTTAAATAATAACTAAATTCAATGTATGTTATCAAAGTAGGAGGCATATATTTCTCCTATAGATTGCTCATTTTATGTAAGCTCTTAGTTAGAACAAGAATTTATTTTATTGAACTATTCTGTTACTGTGATATTTCTATCAGGATGTAACTTTGTAGTTTTTGAGTCAAACTCATTGACTCAAGTTTCATTAGTAGCGATTCAAATGAATTCATCTCTCATGACAATAAATGGAACACTTAGCACTCATTGAATCGAGGTGATGTTCACAAAGGTGCAACACTGGGACTTCCTGGGAGGTCACCCATTTCAGTACTGCTCAAGCGCACTTAACTACGGAGTTTCCTCCATGGTTAAACCCAGTTCGCTTCTAACCCCATTTGCAAAACCTTCACCAAGTGTTGTACTTAATGAACCATTCATTAGAAAGCCCCTTAAGCTCATCAATTGATAAGTAGGAGATATTTTTTCACAACAAGTCAAATTGTGATATTTCTATCAGAATTTAATTGTGTAGTTTTTGAGTCTATGAGTTTGACTCAAAAGCTACACAGTTAAACCTTGATAGAAATATCACAATTTGACTTGCTGTGGTAAAATATCTCCTACTTACCAATATTTTGTTATTCTTAATCATGTTTTGTTGAGTTAGTCCAATTGTTGCTTATAATTCACTCGACAATTAATTTTGTTCAACTATTCAGTAATTGTCAAATCTTTCTTTAAGTTTGTTGATTGCTTCTTATAATATGCAAAGTTATTCAGTTACTGTATTATCCTTTGGTGTACCGGATTGATTTTGATCAGTTGTAGTGAATGATCAATTGGTGGACTTCAATACAAAGGCAAGTTCAATTTAATTGATCACGTTGACATCTAGGCACCCAAAAATAGTGTTAATGGGAAAGATGCATCATGCACTACAAAGTGTCTAGTGACAGATCTTGTAGAGGATTTGTTTAATAATGAGCATAAACAACCTTCGAGATAGATCCTGACATAACTTTTCACCCAAAAAGGATTTCTTCTCCTTAATTGACAATCTTTTTTGGGTCCTGTTGATGTGAGATTTATTCCATTACACCATGTAAAACAGAATACTTATTTTCTAATGGAATTTAAGCTCTCTTGAATAAGGGTACTCATATGCTAAACAATGTATATGGATTGTGTGATCAAATGAGAGAACCTCAAGGTTCCTTTATTGTGAACTTAGCTCAGCTTTAATGATGTGATATGCTGGGTATCACAAAGGGACTCAACTACTTCAAACTTCTTCCAACCAGACAAATTACAAAGGGATAAGCGTTCTAATGCCAAGAATGTAAGACAATGTTGATGATAGGGCGAGCCTCATAAACTATCCTTGCTTTGTCGTATCAACTGGGCATAGGAGGGTGCTATCTCTCAAGGATGCGAGAATCGTTTTCACATTGTCAATGCTCGTTCAAATACCCTATGAAGGTGTAGTCTAAATGAACATTTCCAATATAAGTTAAACACTTGTAATTTAGGCCCAGACTAACCTTACACTTTTACTTACAATCAACAAATATCAAAAGGTATTAACACTAGCTCCACTACTAATTGCTATTCAACAATATCTTCCATTCAACTACTTCCAGTCAACGTGAAATAAAATTCCCTATTCTAAATGAGGAAATGAACAAACCATGCAATACTTCAAAGCAACACAAGTAATTAACCACCGAGATCAACAATGAAATAGTAATTACTTTGATAGCATTATGACAACAATTTTAGTCTTCCTTTACAAATGATAGGAGTGGAATTTATAGGCCCAATTACAATGTGACCAGGATTGATTTGAAACAAATGGCCTAGATTAATCCATAACAAACCCTAATTAGGGCAACCACAAATAACCAACAAATCAAGATACCAACATATGGGCCAATGGGAAAACTGCATTCCATATCCCTGTGAGGATGAACCAATGAGAAAATAATATGTTCCACATGTCCATTTGTGAATTATTCGTTCGGATGATCTTGGAAATGTCAACTTGGAGCTTTCTGATTGGTTGAATAATGATTGGGTGCCACATCAACTTTGTTTCTTCTTTGTCTTTCTTTAGGAAAGTCTCTCATTGAACTTTCCTTTGAAATTATTCTCAATATCTTAATTTTCTTGAAGTGATGGGTTTCCTTCTATTGATCATGGACTTGCAAGTCTTCACGTCCTTGAACCCTTGACAATGGCTATCTTTCTCATTTGTGAACCTTTTTCTCCTTGGCTCAAAATCCTTTATTCTTTATCCCTCATAGGGACAAATTGGAGTCCCTAACAACTTGTCTTTGAATTAAATCATTTTTGATCCCTATGGAAAATTAATGCAAATAGGGACAAGCTGATCTACCTATAAGATAGTCTTTATTCTTCAAGCATTTAATCAAGTGGAAAGCTGGCTTGCATAGAGACACATGAATTTCAGTCAATTGAATCCTTGAACTTGTCCATGGACTCCTTTAAGTCTGGAGTTGTCCCATGTCATTTCTTGATGAAGGTTTGATCTTGAGATTCTTCCTTGAGCTTGATCCTTGAATTTTTCTTTCCTTTGTCCTAGCTTTGAAGTGCATTATCTTGAAGTGGTATCTTCCTTTGATCTTGACCTCTTTAGGCCAGCCCTCCTCCATTGCTACCTTGGGCTTGAGCTTGAACTTGTCTTCCACCTCCTTTTGTTAACTTTTGCAAATGTCCCTGGCTTTGGACTCAGACATGATTCCTTGTACAAAATACTAAATCTCAGACTTCTAAATCCTTGATTTAATCCTTGAATTCAGTGCAATAACTTAGGAATTCTATCCATATAAATTTGTAAATATAATAGACATTTGAATTAGAATCTTATGGCAAAAAAATGATCAAACTTAGCAATTAGAATGATAAAATCAGACCTCCATCAGTAAAGAAAGAATTCCAATTTTCTGAGGACAATTGATGGTAAGTCTGAAAACAAATCATAATCAATTGTAATGCTATATTAAATTCATCAGAATGCATAATCCATGGTTCTGTTACAAATTATGAGTTAAAATACAGACCAACCATGATTAATTTTTTTTCCATAATTGACAAACTCAAGACTCTCTGAAGACAAGTCTGAAAACTACCTTTTCTGGATGAATTTAATCCTTAAACTTGTTGATCCTTGCACAAAAGTGCCTCATAAAGACTGAGAAACAGCTTCCTTGAAGATTGGGCATGTTAGTGAATTGTGAGAAATTTCCCCAAAATTGCCCCTGTTTCAGACATTTCAAACTTGTCTGAAGATTAATGTGTTCCAGAGCACTTTTGGCCTTGGAATAGGCTTAGAATACCTCCTTTAAGATCTGCAGTAGACTCCCATCAGATTTGATAACACTGACAAACTCATATTTTTTCAGAAAAAAAACAGATTCCAAGGAGGGATTTTCAAAGTTTTGGCCTGCAACTTACGATTTCCAGTTTTGTAATGCCCAGAATCAGTCCAAAAAAAGGTGTTTTGACATTGCAGTGGACCTGCAAACAAGTTTGGGCAAAGTTTGGAAGGTAGGAATTTAATATGATTTTGAAGAAAAATCGCCCATTTAGAGATAATTTCAGACTACTGTTCTGAAAACAGTCGCCTGTCAGCACTTTGACACCTCCATTTGGTCTTCAATCTCAATCTTTTTGCTTTCCAACTTTCCAAACCATCTTGGGTGGATTTAGATGGTTGTGATTTTCCTATGATTTGCAAAAAAAATCGCACCATATAGGTAATCTTCAGATTCTGGTCTGAAGATATGTCCCTTGCATCCCCTTCTTGGCCTCAAATTGATCACCAAACTCAGAATTTTCCCCCTGCAATGATCCACAATCACAGATTTGATGGCTGTAAGAAATTCTAAACTAGCTTGCCAAGATCAGCCTCCTTGGCTTTTCTATCCTTCAACTTGGTCACTTCACCGTCTCCTTGTTTTTTTCTTATGGCTGTAGCTTTTCTTTTAAAGTGGATTTTGGTTGCCTTCACCCACACAAGCAATGTGGGATAAATCTTTGCCACCTAGAAGTTTGTGCAACTTTATTAAATAATTTTTCCTATATTTAATTATTTTTTAATTTTAAAACTTACATAGAGGAAAACCAATCCAAGTAAGGAATTGCAAAATAATTGCACCCCTTTTCACCACCCCAAAAAGGGGGAATTCATACTGACACAGATTATCCATAGTCATTTCCCTTCACTGAAGTAAGGAAATTATTTTTTAATTTTAAAACTTACATAGAGGAAAACCAATCCAAGTAAGGAATTGCAAAAAAATTGCGCCCCTTTTCACCACCCCAAAAAGGGGGAATTCATACTTACACAAAGATTATCCATAGTCATTTCCCTTCACTGAAGTAAGGAAATTCGATCCATGCAATGATAAATCCCTATATTCCATGCCTAGAAATTTCTTGCCTTCACTTGCTCACAAGTGGGGAAAATTGATCCAAACATGGGCCAATTTTCCCGTCAAACATGGGCCAATTTTCCCGTTGGATGAAGTTGGTGGAGATGATGTAGCTGTGAGTGAGGTCACTAAGCAGGTTGGTTAGGATATACAGTTCGATCTCATGTGGGAAGCTGTTTTTAACATACAAGGAAGTTGATGCAGTCTTGAATCTTACCAGGTAAAAATCAACGATGGAATTCTAAGCTGGAGACACTAAAGTTAAAAGGCAGGACAATAAATGTATAGATACTTTCAAACAAGGTGAATCTATTGCCAAGTTAACAACCAGCAAGATGAAGGCTTAGTTGAAGAATACTGAAGAGCCCGAGAAGGAAATTCCAAAAGTTGAAGATATAGTTCGCATTTGAAAAAATATAATAAGGGTGAAGGGCTAGATAAGGAAGCAATTCTTTCATCAAGGTTATGATAGGAAGCTTTGACAGTTTTCTCTCTTTCAGTTAAGTTGCAATAATTGGATTGTAAAATTGACAAATGGATTAGTCAAGGGCAAAAAGAAGTTGGATGATCTCTTAAAGACTCACCCAACTTGGTGTTCCTAGATAAAGTACCATTAGATGTAATTTTTTTTTGAGAATCAAGCTGATGGATGCAGGATGGCATAGAGCTCAACAAAAGAGTGAGCCATTACAAAAAGGTCCAACAAAAAGCCGAGTTTTAGGGATTAGTGTATATTGCTGCTGCAGGCACTAAAGGCCAACCTTTACATGGAGGGTAGAGTTTGAAGAATAAATGAGGTTATTAGCAAAGAAATAGGACTCAAATTAGAAATTAAAAGAATCAAAAATGTGTTAACAACTATTCAGGCTAGTGGGCAAACGTTGCACACACAGTTTTGACATCTAGTAACAGAGAAGAGCTTGACCTTGGGTTCACAAAATAGATAATGTTTTGTCATGTCCCCCTTTGTTAAAAATTGGTTTTTGGTCAATAGTAGTCCATTTTATTCTTCTATGGGTTAATCATAAAAGATTAAGGGGAATAATTAATTTAGTATATAGATAATGTTTTGTCATGTCCCCCTTTGTTAAAAATTGGTTTTTGGTCAATAGTAGCCCATTTTATTCTTCTATGGGTTAATCATAAAAGATTAAGGGGAATAATTAATTTAGTATATATGAATGTCCAAATACTGTCAATATCAAAAGGCCATTGAAATATTGAATTAAATATTTAGACACAGTGGGGAGTTGGATTAGGTTCTGCAACAGAAATTTGAAATATTTCTAATTACGACTTTCCCACCAAGACTGGAGTGGGAAATTAAAATACTTCTAAATAATTATTCTTCCACCAAGTGCAGATTTAGGAAGTAAGAGTCAAGTAGAAATTTGTAATATTTCTAATTAGTGATATTTCCACAAATTGGCCAAGGACAAGATAAATACAAAAAATCTTTGGGAAATGGGATATTGATGCCATTTCTACTTTTCAATTTGTCATGGATGGAAACCCTCGGAGATTGGAGGTTTGTGGACGGAAGCCATAAGTTTTGGATGGATAGGGGACAAAATCCCATTGTTCACATAGAGCAATTTCATCCAGAGGCTAAGTCATCGATGCATCTGGGCTGGAGGGGGATGCGGGTGCGGATGCGGACTGGTGCAGTGATGCGGGAGGATGTGTGGGGTTTGTTGTCAGGAAGCACAATCTTCCCCTGCAGATGCCATATAAGCTTGAACTAACCAATATGACCCTTTGGCAAAATATGAACTTCTGCACATATGATGAGCATCTACTGAATTGCATTCCTCCTTTGGCAAAATAGTTCCTCCATCTGTACTGCCCGTTGTCGTTTTTTCCATGAGCTGCTAGAGCGAGTGCTAGTTTATTTAATTTTTAAATTTTTATGACTTTTCTATATTTATAGATTATAGTTTATTAATTTTTTATCTTATTATTATAATATATAGTTATTAATAATTTTATAATAGAATTTAAAATCTATGACTCGATATTTGAAAATCTTATAATATTTTATTAATAATAGAATAATAAGATTTAGATAGATAATAATATTATGAAGTTAAAGAGTATTATATTATTATTATAAGTAAAGATAATATAAATATTTTACATGATGATTTTTAAAATTTTAATAATATAATTAAATTAATAAATTACTATTCAAAAATTATATTTTATATTTAAAAGTAAATAAAATTTGTATAAGGCGAATTTAATTTAAATTGGTATAATGTTGAATCACACGAAAATGGAAGGGTTTCTCTTTTTCTATTTAAGAACTGACACTATATTTTTCCTTCCTTTTCTCTCTTTTCTTTCTGATATTAGATCTGATATTTAATATTTCATGTATTTCTTTTCATACATAAATTATAGTTGACAACTTTACACACACACACACACACACATATATATATATATAAATTTTTTTAAATTTTTTTTATACATGACGTGATAGTGAATGTTTCAGTTGTTTCCCCGCCCCCTACAATTCTATGGGCAGTGGAAGCAGCGGTTCGAAAGCCCATATCCCTTCCAGTTATAGGACCATATCCTGTAAAGACTTTTTCACCCGACCTACTATTCTATGGGACTACCTGTCTTGATGATTATGAACCTCGAATCCGAGATTTTAACAGGTTTGTTGTTTCTAAATTGCCCTCTACCCTATTATCTGGAGTTCACGACCCTATAGCTGTGAAAGATTGTCTTGAAGTTCACCCAAAAAAAGCTCGGCATGTATGGATGCACCCAAATGCATCAAAAATTCCCCCCGCAAAAAAAAATCCGCACATCCACGCATCAGCACCCCGCTCCTGCATCAGCATCAGAACCAGAATCAGTAACTTAGTCCAGAGGTCGCATTGAAGCTTCAAGATGATTTTAGCAGTTTCAACAATTTTTTATTGTGTGTTCAGGGCCTCATTAATATTGTTGCAGTAATTCTATATGTGTTTTGAGGGTTTGGCTGCTGTGATTAATCTTATTTTAGATCATAGCCTATGCATTTTCCATTTGAAAATCAAACAATATCAGTCTGTGGAGTTACACTGACATTGAATGTATTTTGACTATATTAATGTTGCTGCTGAACAGATCAGTTTCAAAAGTGATCAAAATCCAACTCAGTGATGTTCTATAAATTTATTTTTTAATTTGGCCCTTTCTATGCAAAAGAGTAGCTAACTAGTTTGGGTTTTTCAGGGATGTTTTGTGTAATATTTGTGAATCTAATTTCCAGATCTGAAAGTAATATTATATTTTGGGTTGAGGAGAACAATTTCATTGGCTTTCTGGAGGTCTCAAGGATTTACCATTGTTGTTGGGTTGAATGTTTAATGAAAAATGAATTTTTTCAATTGCAGAGTAAATCTTAAACAGAATGGTAAATCCTCAATTGGAATGTCAGGCTTTTGAGAAAGCATCCAACTTGAGATTATTGACGAAGTCACAATCTGTTGATTTGGTGTCACACAAATTTTGTAAAGCTTGCGAAGCAAATACTTGAGCTTTTATGTCCATGACTTTTGAAAAGATCACTTGATTTTTCAAAATTCTTGGAATTATAGGAGGGCGAGCATGGCATGTGACATGTGCCATGAACTCAATTTTTTTCCGGGATGACATGGATGACAGCTATAGATAAACAGTTCTGATAAGTGGATTTTTATCAGCAATGGCATTCTTGTGAGTTTTGTCAACGTATCACGTAAAACTATTGTTGTTGTATCCATGTTTTCGAGTTCATGTTTTTGTTTATCTTGAAGTAAAATGTTAATTCATGTTTGGGTTTTCTCAGTTTTCTGGTTAAGATTTATAATCAGTAATCTCCCCTCTGTTGCATTTGGATAGATTATTGCTTTGCATTTCACCATGTCTTGATATCTTCGATGAATGTATGAAATAAATAAATAATAGCTGGAGTTAATATGGGCTTCTTTCCTTCTATGAAGGAAAAGTCAACAGCTGATTGAAACAGAGTATCTGGTTAGCTAATGTGGATTATTTGCTATCTAGCTTTTTTGAGAAAGGTTTAGCACATCACTGCTTTGCCCAAACAGATAAGCATTTATTGATTGTTGGCCATAATTGTGAACTAGCGTGTCAATGAATTTTAAGTAAATCTGATTAATTGTGAATTTTCTTGTTGATTATTTCCATAAATAATGATAATATTTTATAGTTGCTTAGGAAAAACAAATCCCCAATTTTTTTTGGCCTAATTGATGTATGATACTGATGTTTCTCAAGTGTTTCCATGTTATTTGTACACGACAAAGAGTTCATTTTGATTACAATCACACTTTTCAGAATTGACTTTCAAAGCATGTTTGATTTCAAGTTCTATCAGATTTGCTTGCTGCTTGCAATTTCTTTTTATTAGGTAACGAGCTAGAAAATTATTGGAAAAGGTATAAATGAGTGTTAAGATAGAAGCTGAAGTTTATAATTGAATTTTGCAGTTGAAGAGAGTTGAGATCAAATTGAAACAGTTTGCAGAGATCGAGACTATGTTGTTGAAGGAATGTGAGCAGGTGGAAAGGTCAAGACAGAGATTTTCAGCAGACCGTTTGCGCATGATGTCGAATCATTTTGGTTCGGGTGTGTCATCTGCTGTGGCTGCTGGGGCTGTATCAGTAGTACCTGCAATGAACAACAGACCCGCAATTCCACCAACCTTACCGTCAGCTTCACATTCTGGTTTTGGACCCACAACTCATCCAGCAATGCCCTTTATGACCAGACCATCTATGTTTCCCTTTGGACCAGGTGCTGTTGGATCATCTGTACCCTTGTCAGCAATGCAGTCTTTATCGGGTGGATCCCCTGGATCTATCATGATGGGTTCCAGTGCTTCAAATTCCAATGTTGCTCATAATCTGTTGAGACCTGTTACTGGAACTAACACAAGTGCCAATTAACAAGATCTTTTTGTTCACATATCTGTGCATCATAGAGATATCATTTGGGTGGATCATATATTATTTTCATGTTCAAGAATGCTCCACAGGCAAGTTGACTAATCTTTTGGATCATTCTTCAGTCCATCTCTGAACACATGCCCTTTTCAGACAGCAGCTCTGACAGGCAAGGAAGAAGAAGATTATATCTTCTCACACATCTTGTTTTCAGATTGTCTGCTTCCCCTTTCTCAGTTTCAGATGTTGTGACAGCCAACCTGCAAGGCTATTTGTCCTGCTTTGTAATTTATATTTATTTTGAGCTTGAAGAAGCATGCGGCTGGATCCTTGTTTATTATGCATCTTAAACATTTGCATAGTGTTCATTCAATGGAGGCAAGGTAGATAGCCCTAGCATATTCATCTAAAGCATGCACCATTTATGAAATAGAAATTCTACACAGTTTTTGCAATCCAAGTATAAATATCTCCCCCTCATTACTTTTGCCTCTAGTTTTGGTCATCAATAGAGTTTACAATTCTACAACCTGTTTCAAGATGAGTAATGCAAGGATAGAGAACTGATTGATAAGAATAGGAATACATATGGAATTTTGTTTCACATTGTTTTGTTGCTAATTGGATTTCGTGCTAATTTCTTTGCTTTCTGCCATTTCATATTCTTGTGGTAAGCTGCAGTTGTTTTGAATATAAATATAAATTGATGAAGAAATTTGTCAGTTATATTTTGGAGAATTGTGGAATATCTATTTTAGGATGGCATTGTTATCTCCATTGGAGTGTTGTACAGGTTGGTAAATAATACTCAGATACTGTCTGATTGTGGTTTGGTCATAGCTTTCTTTATGGGATATAGAAGAGGCCAAGAGGAAAACAAAGTAAAGGAAGCAATTGCCTCACATCACAAAATTCACCATTGGAACTAAAGCGGATTCTGTGGAGAATTAAGACAGACAGAATGAAGAAGAGGTTTCTAAGAGGAAAACAACTTCAAAAAAGTTATTTTTTGTACAAAAATGACTGGTGTTGCTGGTATAGCAAATCGGAAGGCCAGATGTAAAAAAGACATGCAAAAGTTGTAGGAATGAGTAACCCTTTCCTCTTCGTTTGGCTCTGTACCATCTAGACAAAAAAGGATGGTATGTGCTACCCTTGCTCTGCCCTTGCCCTTGCCTTGTAATAGTTGAAACAATCAGCCCTTGTTTCCTTTGCTTTCCAACATAATGTATGAGAGAAAAACATGCATACGAAGTGTAAGAATAACTTTTATGTCAAAACTTAATATACAAGACACAAGCTAACACAAAATATACTTTGGAACACCCTCTCATACTCCACTATTTCATTCAACAAAATAGCAATTCAAAACACATATAATGAACACTATTGAACCATCAAATTCATATCGTAAATCTACACATCCTAACCCATGCTCTTCACATATACCCTTCAAATAGGAAAGAATAGGTCCTTTTATAGTCCACATGATACTAGCCATTTGGTTTCAAGTGTACATATAGTGATAATGATGAAATTACCTTGTACTCCTTGTGGGAGGGCATCTAACTGTGCTACAAATGAGGGGTGTACATACCCTACCCCTTTGTGGGATTTGAACTTGTCACCTCTCTTGCAGGAGTAAGATGGAGACTCAATAGTGATATTCTACTCAACCAATCACTTGAATCACTAAATGTGTTTGCTTATATAGAGTCAAGCTCACACAAGCACAACCAAGTGGTAAAGTAAAAGTTAAAACCATGTGACTCAAATCAACAAATTCACAAACCATTAACTTTGTACTTTTTTTTCAGCACTAAGCTTCCATTTTATTAATAGTTTTACAATTTGAAATTAAATACATTTATTCTATATGTAAATATATGTATCTTAATGTTACAATACAACACATAAAAGTAGCTCTCTGAATTTTTAGTTCGTAGTCATGCGCTAATGGACATCCATCTAGGTGCCCTTAGGAGCTCCACACAGTATTATATTAAACATTGCAAACAAGAGGTACAATATTTTAGTCCAGCATTCTCCAACTTTTTTAATACATTACATGAGTCAATCAATGCAAGTGCCATTATAACCATATACAAAACCGCACCAATCTCCAACATGACCTTGGTGAACATGATGAGAACTGGATTTAAATGTTAAAGATGATTAAGGGATTGGTTCTAACATGTCCTTGACCCAAAGTGGTTAAGCAAGATTATTGCATGTGGAAGTTGATGAATGGTGTGAAATCTAATAAAAATTATAGGCAAGTTATTAATTAAGATATGGTTTCACCTTCATATCTTGAGTGCTTGTAAAGGCTACAAATGTTTTGGGAAAAGAAGGGTTATGATCAAATGTAAGCTAAAAATGCATCTTTGTTGATTAATAGTGTGTTGCCTCTATTTTTAAACACCCAATTTTTAAACTTTGTATTAAATCTAACTTTGGGCTTATCTAAAATGTACACCTGTCAAAATCTTTTAGAATGTGTACATATGTGCTTTTAATTAAAGATGATCATCTTCAAGTCCTTTGATGTATAGTCGTATTGCACATTGGCCAAGAAGTGGAAATGAGCAAAACTTTGAGGCAACCACTTGCGAGCATGCCCCTGGTATTGCTATGAGCCATGTGACCAATTCTTGTGACAACCTACTTTATAGTTTGCAAACTTTTAATGCTTCTATTTGCAATCATTTATATCCAAAAAAAAACATTAATATTTTATCCCGTAAACCTTGTCACTAAATCATTTTGCACTGTGATCTCTTGGTCAAAAGTTATTACTTTGTGTACATTCACCTAGCTCTAGTAAAGGAAAGCCAAAGGGTAAGGAAAAATTTGTTTCCCCTTCCCCTTGCTCTAGGAAAACAATTGTAGAAGGGAAGAAAGTATAGGTTCTCATTCAATGGATAAAGGGAAGGCCATGATTGGGATTGATCCTCCTTGTGGTTTTGGGAAAGATGTCTTTGAAACTTTCCCTAGCTTGAATTATTCTTACTTGTCTTACCCCACCACTAATAGGGAGGATATGCTTAGGTTCCCTTGTGATTTGAATGTAGTTTCTTATTATTTTAACTGTGATCAAGAGTTCTTAGATGACATTTTAGCTATTGCAAGAAATGGAGTTGTGTATTGTTTTAGACTCATCGAATGTGTGTTTTATGAAATCAAGGAAATACAAATCAAACAAAGGGATATGAGCAACAAATTGGAGGTTGATGAAACACGTGGAATTGATAAGAGCAACAAGCATGGCAACAAAGATAGGAAATTATGGATTGAAGAAGAGAAAAACTTAGTGGCTAATTACCTTAATAAAACCATTGAGGCAATTGAGAAGTTGAAGAACTAAGAGAGGTTTCTAGTCTTGAGGAGAAGCTAAAGAATGTCAATGACTCCCTTCAAAATGTTGTGAACGTTAGCCACAAGGTCATTATGACAACCATTGATAATATGCACACAATGCTGAGTAATCTGGAGAACCCACATTGTGACAAGCTATTTGTGGAGCTTGACATTGACAAAGGCAAAGGTCTAGAGGAATTGTCAAGACCTAATGAAAAGTTGAATATAAATGCATAAAAGACTCCTTAGGACATACATGAGCTAAAGAATGCAATGCTTAATATAAATCAGCTCTAGTCAGAGGTCGCCAATACTCCGAAGAACATGGTTTGCTTTGTTGTCTTTTTTTCACCATATGCCATGTTTAATCTATGGGTGGCTGTCTGATTTTGGTTTGTTCTTTTTTATGATAAATCTTGTTAAGAATCTATTATTGCTTAGGGTTCCTCAGAAATCATTTTTTGTCTTTTAGAGGGCAAAAATAAGTGAAATAAAAACTAAAAATAAAAATTATATAACTTCACTTTCAAAAAAATAAAATTAAGAAAGGTGGTGATTTAATAAAGTCAAATACATGTGCTGTGAAATCAAAATTCACAACATAATTAGATTATGGGATTTAAAATATGAATGCAGAAAATGTGAATGGGGATCATATCTTAGGCCCCGTATGGGATTTAAAATATGAATGCAGAAAATGTGAATGGGGATCATATCTTAGGCCCCGTTTGGTTGCTGGAATATGAGTGGAATAGGAAAACGAAATTAGAATATGTTTTATATTCGCTGTTTGGTAAGCTCAATCAGAATTGGGAATAGGAAGACATATTCCAATTTTGCCCCTAAAATGAGCATATGTCTATGCTAAAAAATATCTGTTATTGGAATAGGCCATTTCCATTCCCATTCCGATTTTCCATTAAAAAATAATTTTTATTTTTTTTAAATTTTTTATTTTTTTTGAATTTTTTTTTTTACTTTTACTTTTTGAATTTTTTTTGTTAATTTTTTTTAAAATTTTTTTTTAATAACATTTTCTAAAATTATATCTATTTGTTTAAAAAAATGAAAATGAAAATGAATTAACTAAAAAAATAATAAATTAAATTTTTTTTTAGGAAAAATGTTTTAAAAAATACAAAACTTAACCTTATTCCTATTCTATTTTTGTACAACCAAACAATAGATTAACATATTCCTAGTCGAATTCTAAGTGCACCAAACATGATTGGAATTGCCTATTTCTATTCCCATTCCTCATTTCCATCTCCATTCCATTTTTCTATTCTAATTTTCTATTCCTATGCCAGCAACCAAAGGGGGCCTTAGGGAAATGACTATTGGACATCCATGCTCATAGATTTGAACCTACATAAAAAATAATTCATGATTTATAACCAAGTGAATTTCAAAAAGTGAATGCAAAGAATTGTAGAAGATAGAAAGTAGATACAATAACTAATAAAATTCTCCCTTAAAACTAAAAAAAAAAACTAAACTAATAAAATTCTCCCTTAAAACATAACTAAACTAGTTATATTAAACAGAGATCCTAATATTTTAGTTCATTTTTACGATTGCATCTAAAAATTTGCAAGCAGTAGATGCAAAGCTCAATTCATAACTTACATCAACCAATCCCCTTCCTTGCTGCACCAAAATGGGATCTACAAACAAATATCAGCACATATTGAGTTCCTCAAAGAAATTTCAAGGAATAAAAGAAAATGCTTACAGGATATGCGGAAAATGAATTTGCTAAAAAGTTGAATTTTTGAGCAACACCAATTAGCAGCGCAAATCCAAATTTTACAAATTGCTCTTTCCTGAACATGCATGGGAAATGTGTCAAAGCAGGCCAAGACAAGCATGTGAATTGTTTGAATGCAATGTGAATAGCTTATGCACACAATAGATTTGTAGAAAAAGGCAATAAAATCTTTCAAGCAGGTGCAGTTGGCCGGCCTGAAGATAAATCCCAATCACCTTTGTATTTGTGTTTCATGGTGCTCTCAGATGAAGCGCTCATGGAAATGCATGAAAAGAAGAATCAGGATAATGTCAAAGCTATCAGAAATGTTCTATCAGTTGTTTGAAAATGATGGTGTATTTCAGATCACACTACACGATCCATTATCAGGATGCAAGACACCACGGACTAGGTATAAACGGTTTTCTTCATCAGATACTGCATTGGTTACCAAAAGCATTACATAGTAATCACAAAATGGATTTCTTGAAATTAGCTTTAAAAACTCTCGAGCTAATACGATTGGTATGTGTAAATATAGGTTCCACAAAATTTGGAATCATAGAGAACGAAGCTAAGTTGTTTGATAGAGCACCTGCAAAGGGTGTCAACTCAAAGAGCTAAACTTGATAATTGAATGAAATACACAAAATAGATTTGTTAAGCGTTTCACAGAATTCTTCAAAGCAACACTATCTCGTGCAATGAACATAATTTCAAGATCCGTATAAAATGGATGTTTTAAAAAAGAATCACAAACTTTTTAGATAATTGAGTTTGTGGATATAAATTGAATTATGCTCTAGTCAATATGCATGAAAGAAAGAACCTTAGAAAAATACGAACCACTTGCGAAAATGTCTGAGGAGAATGGCATCTCACATAGCATCACTGTTTTCGGATTTGCACAAAATAGATTTACTGAAAAGGCTTTGTAAAATTTCAAAGGAATGTTGTATGTAGGATTAAAAAGACAAAGTATAGAGGAAATTATAGATGATCAATGAAGTGTTTGAAAGATCACCATAACGTATCCTTCCTGTTGGAGGCCTTGGGAAAAATAGGAATGAACCGTATGCTCTTAGGTTACTATGACTGGCATCTACTGGTTGACTCCAACCTAATGTTTCTAGATTATGATGAACTTAGGGTGCAAATAATTCTCCCCAAGACAAATTTTATCCAACGGTGGAGGCAGAAGATTTGAAGCAGTGGTTATTTTAACAGATGGGAACGAGGATCACATTCGTGCATTGTCTTGGGCAGTTCTAGTGTCAACTCTTATACCAAAATCTTCTCCAAACCATTCACTATGGAGTAGAACTTATTCGAATTAACATCCAATAATAGATTATGGTTGTGGGTTTGTATTTTATTGTGAAGATATGATCCTTTTTCACACAGGAGATGGAAAGATTGATACCTTTGGATAAGAAGCTTTGATTGGGTAGCATGAGACAGTTGATTAAAAAAAAAATTATAAAATGGATAGGGTTCAATTAATTAGAATAAATAGTATGTCCTTTCTTACCGTTTGAGACGAATCACATTCATAAATGTAAAAAATCAATGCAAAGTTGAATTTCTCTAATTTAAGTGTTTTTGTGAGTCAAAATAAGATGAAAAGATACAAAGATGAATTATAGATTTTATTCGAAGGTACAAGAACTTCGACATCATTCATTTATACAAATAAGAACACCAAAATTTATGTGAAAATTCAAAATGAGAAAAACTACAAAGATACCAATTTTCATGAAATGAATACCTATTAGGGTGAAATCAGTTAAGGTGGTTGTTGGAAAGTGGCATAAATCGAGACATCTCTAGAATGGTAAGTGAATACTTAAATGAGGATGACTTGATGAAGACATTCTTAATGGCCTTTGTGAAGGCTAAAGAGAGAGAGAGAAGAAGAGTAAGAAGTACACTAAGATATTGAAACAAGCACTTGATAGACTACAAAGGACTTTGCCACATCATTTAACACTTTAAGGAAGCAATATTATAGATAGTCTAACAAGTTTGATAAATGACGTTGATGCTGGCTTAAGGAGACAACTAAAGTAAGAGGAGGAGGGTTTGAAGCAAAATAACTCCAAAAGGTATGTTAAAACATTGTGAATAGTGTCAAAGTTATAGATGAATAGATTAGAGACATTAAAGTATGGGTTCACAAGGAATAGCAAATGTACATCACCTGTACAAAATCACTCAAGTATGTTGAAGATGTTATTGAATGCATAAAAGATGACAGGGAGAAATTAGTTGATGAATTTGCACAGACAAATTTGAGTGTATCTAACATGGATAAAGTAGTTAGCAAGATGTTTTATGCAATTAGTATTTTATAGAAAGAAATGGAAAGAGTATTGGGAAGATTAACACTATTGCAAATATTCTATCCCCTAATCTTGAGATGATATATAAGAAACTTGAACTATTGGAGTCTTCTAAACAAATAAGGCATTTAGACCATTTTCCTTGTAACAAGTAGAAATTACAACATTTGCTATTTGTGGCAATAAACAAGTCGCTGAGACTATGATGAATACATGTACTAGAGAGTTTGGGGGTCTGCGAAGAAACTTTTCAAATGTTTTTAGGTTTGTTTAAAAATAAATAAATCTGAATGCACTATAATTTTGATTTGTAAATATATCACTCACTTTTGTCATTAATGTCAAAGGGGTAGTTAGGGTAGTGAAAATTGTGTAATGCATGTATATTTATATAGCATAAAGGCAAGTACTATAACATTCCCATCTTCCAGGTCTTAGCTAACAACTAGCATAACATTGAATTACATATACCACTTCTCATTCATGAGAAGGAAGTTATAACAGTTATGTCCACATTAAAGAGATTAACAGTTACAATCACTTTAATTAAGTTATCATAACTAACAACTAAAGGCATCATTAGTAAATTCAAATAGAGGATTTATGTTTTCCATACCCTAAAATCCGAAACTTGAATCTGCCTTGGGAAGCATTTGCAAAACCCATGTTAGTCCACATATACCATATAGGGCACAAATAATTATACCATTGTATCGTAATGACCAACACCATTTAGGGCATCAAATACCACTGCATCATCCCTTTCCTTTCCTATTGCTACTATGGAAAATAACATATAATTAAAAGAAATGTTCATATTCATTATTTACATAAATGAAGGACAGTTAAAACAACCATCAAGTAAGCCTATATCATGAATACACATACATTTCTTGTTCAATTGGAAAATCAACTGATTAAACTATTTTCTGGATACATTAAATAGGAATTGCTTTTTAAGCATTTGGAGGAATAGCTGATTAAGCAATACTAATCATCTAATATTTCTTCAACTTGAGATTTCAAATATCATAAAAGTAAATACCTCTTACTAGAGGATATTGACTATAAATCATATCTCTATCTTGTGCAAGCCCTGGCATTTTATGGAGAGGAGAAGCACTGTTAGGGGCTTAACCACCCAACCACAGACCCTTAAATATCTCCACACAATCTCAATTGAGAAAGGACCTCCATACCCGGATGTAGACACGAGACACCCTATCCAACCACTGAGGATCCTGGCATTGGAGTATTAACCCACTGCTTGACTAGACAACAAGATCTAAACATTGGACTACCATGAGCTGACTCAATTATTTAATGTTGTAATATTTATAAGTTCGTTACTGATTTCATCTTGTTTTTTTTTCATTGTAGGGATGTTCTCTCTTCCAACCCTCTATCTTAACCATTTTGACCCTTATGGGTGCTTCCTAGGAGATCCCCTTGAGAAGAGTTCGGTTCTAATATTAATTTGCATTTCTAAATCCATGTCATTGCACAAAGATTTTATCATGGCTTCAAATACTAAAATTATCTCAGAGGCATATTGCGTACACCTTTGTATAAGTTGGCATATTTTATAAATATGCATAGTAAGTAGTTTAGTGGTTTGGAACATCATATCATGCAAACAATTTTGTAAGTAACATTTGCATATCCGATTTTCTTGCACTAAAATATTGACAACATCTGAAGCTCACATCTACAATATCATCATTCAATTCTCTTGCTGTAACATAAATGAGGGAATAATATAATGCATAACTTGGCAATGGTCACCGCTTCCTAGCTATGCAATTGGGTTCCTTGCACTTGTATACTTTGAACTCCCACAATGGAGACTCACTGCACTTGTAGACAATAAACACACTTCTATAGATAGAGGTTCTTGCTTAATTTAATTATGGAATAGGGTTGCGGTCGGTGCAAATCACAAAGCCATCATGGTTGAAAATTTGATGATCGTGAATGTAAAACGGTTGCAATAACACAACTACTGTGATTGTAAAATGATTGCAATAATAGAGCTATCATAATTAAGAAAGATGGAAAACTCAAAGCTTGAATGCTTGGTAACTACTGTGGTATCAAGAGGTGTTTGGTAATGGAATCACCATATAGAAATTGCTTCTTCCACAATCTCGGTTACAAGACATAACAAGAAAATGGTGGTGGTGTGAGCTTCAATAGAAAACGAGGAGCCATTAGCTATTACTTGACAACATTCTATAAAGAAACCAAAAAGGTCATCAACAAAAATATTTAAAATGGCCATCTCAAATTATAAGGCCTGATGAAAATCAATATAGAAATATGAAAGGTTGTCATACATG
The DNA here is from genome assembly GCA_028749045.1 of Cupressus sempervirens. Lineage (NCBI taxonomy): Eukaryota > Viridiplantae > Streptophyta > Pinopsida > Cupressales > Cupressaceae > Cupressus > Cupressus sempervirens. The sequence continues at coordinate 290,012,881 of CM053786.1, read as the reverse complement.
AAATAATATTAAAATGTAGGCAAGGTGAAAGAAATAATAATATTGTCGTAGTATATAACATCAAGATATCTATAGATACCTATATATGTATGTTTGTATATATGTGTACATGTGTAAACCCCAACCAAAAAATTCTTATGTATACGCCATATCTCAAGTATCCATATACGTCCTTAGATATATAATATTTGTTTACATATATACACATATACATGTATGCACATTTATAAAAATTTAGGTATCACGATGTTGATATGTTAGGAAATGCCTATACACTAGATGCTCCAACCAACATGATCAAATTTTAATTCATGCTTAGTGATTTCTTTTATTATTAAATGATATATAATTTAATAGGTTAGCTCATGGTCATCCAATGTACACTCTTTCTTGCCTAGTTGTTTACCCTTAGCCATTGTGGTTTAGGACTTATACCTATTTTCTTAGTGATGGTGGTGCCCCCATGTTCAATTCTTTTCTGTCAATGCTTCCACCCCTTTGACGTGCTCTTATAAGGAAATTCTCCATGATTATACCATATTCCTTAATATAATAACAATTATCATAACAAGTTATTATTCATCAACCATAATAACGATTAATCACCATTTCACTTCCCATGATTAATAACCAACTTTCCAAGATTTCAAGATAACAATATAATAGCATCATAGCCATTAAATAACATGTCTTCTTCATATGAAATTATAATGATTAACCATCTTACCATTGCACATGATCATAACAAATTTTATTTGTCAACTAACTTCACATGAAACCTCAACAACCATAAGAACATTTTTAAATTGAGTCAAAAAGTCAGAATGTAACAAGTACAATATGGAGTAAGGGGAAGCACAGTGTGATCAAGAATACATAAAATAAATGTTGACATGAATAAAGTTTTGGCCAGTTTTTCAAAATTTTAAAGCTTTCACACTTAGCCAATTTTCACGCTTAGCCAATTTTTCACTAAGTGTTGCCATCAACGCGGAAGGGGGAGATTAGTGGTAAGTTGGCTAGTATGAATATATGGATATTTTCATTTATGGAAACACTCTCATAAGATAAGGTCACACAACGTTAAAGTTTAATTTTGTATTTGATTGATAAGAAAATTGTCTAAGCCCAATAGAGGATTACTGTTAGTAGAGGCACAATTTCAGTAAATGACTTCATTGAATTAATATAATTGGCCATAATTTTGGAATATAATACAATAGATTTTTAAGATGATATATTTATGTTCTTTGGTATTAGTCTGAATATTGCATGCGTTTTGGTTGGAAAACATGAAGATAGGTTATTATCATAGAGTTAGAAAATAAGACAAAGATCATATATTTTGGCTAATAAATTTAATTTTCTTGACAATTCAATAACTTGGAAATGTAGGGACAACATCCTAGATGTCAACCTCCAATTATCACATTGTGATAATAATTTTTAGATAAGTTTTTACACTCAGGTCTAACTAAATAGGAAAAATAGAAGGGTATATAAGAAGACATTTTATATATGTGAATAGATAATGATGCTATGATTATGTCATGCAATATTTATGTATGTTGGGATATTTACATTTTGACAATAAGATGTGATCAGATATTGCACATGCATGATCAAATACAAGGAACACAAAAGGACTAATAAGTTATTGAAGATATCGGTATAGTCAGTTTTGGTATACTATCTATATCTCTTGTATAAATTGTAAATCATTGTATGAGAAGTGATCTCCTTTTGTAATACAAATCCAAATTGGGTTAAGGCATCTAATGAGGTCTAGTCCTCTAAAAAGGACTTATGTGCTAAATGTATGCAATGGACTTCTAAGAGGGTCAACACTCCTAACATAGTAGTTTGGATTAGTACATTATCTTGTGTGTACCATTTAAACTAGGGTTTTCCTTTTCCCAGGGTTCCTTAGTTAACAAATCATGATTTGATGAGTCTTATTGTGTTGTTTACTTTACTTTTTAGTTTACTCATTTATTCAAGCATATGGTTAACTGCTGAAATCTAAAATTGGGCAAAAAATGTAGGAGTATAGATTCACCCCCCTCCTGCCAGTATTCCCTATTTATAACATATACAAAATAGAACAATATGCCATTTTGGCACCTTAGGGTATAGTTTGAACATATGTTTACCTATACTAGGTATAGGTCAAACCTATTTTGACCTATACTTCAATTGTTCCTATGCCTAGATTTTTGTAAAATTATAATTCCAAAACTACAAAATTCACGATCATAGACCATAATGGTTTCATATTGTGATAGTTTCTCAATAGGTTATTTCTAAATTGAAGTTTTCTCCTCTACTAGACCTCAGGTTGAATAGATAATTTTTGAATTCACTTTATCACTAACAATTGTTGGAAATCTAATGGGAAAGTAAAACATTGAGGGGGTGGGGGGTGGGGTTGAATATGGATATCTAAAATTTTTACCACTTCAAACATAAACTTTATTAAAACTTAATTCACCACACAACTCAATCCTTAACCTTTACCATGCATAATAATATATCAACATGTAATATTAGATCTAATGACATGAATAACACACATAGATACTTGATCAACACATAAAATTATATGTGGTAATACATAAACCTTCCAATGAGAAGGTAAAACTGTGGTGGGGATGACACCCACAAAATCTTCACTATGACAGCAATAAAGTGTGCCTGTTAGGGCTACAATTTTGATCACTTCTAATGATCTACCCTATGAGGGCCTTGCTCTATTAAAATATTACAAGACTGTGAAGTCTACCTTGATTAAAGGATTTATACATCACAATAAAGTGATCACTCTATTAGGAGATTTACAATAGGTCTTTTAGGACCACTGTGTTAAGGGATTCACTCGATACACTGGTTAGAATGTAATTAGTACCATGATCCTTCGGTATGCACTTTTTTTTGATGATGTATCTTCTCTTTCCAATATGTAATAATCTCAATGTGATTGATATGCAATATCTTCTCTCTACACTTCTCGGTCACCATAGTCTTTCAACCTCTGATTCACCTTCAACTGCACAACCCTCTTGCGAACAACTTCGACATCATGAAATTCTGTCTTAAACCCTTCTTTTACAGACATCTAAAGAAATTTATAGATCTTGATAAATAATAAGGATTCATACTTTTTTTTTATTAGTCATTCTTATTTTATGATTGGTTGATCATGAAACATAGGGATTAATGATCCATAATTACAAGCATAATTAGCTCCTTGATTCTCTCCTTGACCATAGAGACATGCTTTCAGCTTGGAAAAAATGGATTACATATGAGTTTGTTCCATTCCAGACTCATACAAAAACTATGGAACTCAACACATATACCTCTTGATGCTCAACTTTTCTTGATCCTTCATACTATCCCTTTGTGTGAAATTCGCTCGACATATACTATTTATTCCTTCTTCGCTCAACTATTGTAGCACTCAACATTCACTATTCTTTCCTTTTGGATAACTCAGCTAGTGTGTTGCCCTCTTAACTACTTGACAAAAACTAGATTTCTCAACAACATTTATGTGCACTTGATAACTATATCTACCTCGACACATGCTCACTTGTTTACTTCTTCATTTAGTAACTTGATCTATATGGTGGCTTGATCACAATGGTGAATGACCAACTTTGCCTAGTAAATGACTAAGTGTTTTTCACTAATAGACAATAGCCTTTAGGGTCAACAATCCCCCTCTTTGGCATTAGTGGAAAATAAATTATCATTATAAAAAATGCATACATGATAAAACTTCAAAACTGTAACTCCTTCTTTGGGTGTCATTCATACCTTAGATCAATAACTATATATATGTTGCCCTGTTTCTCGATACACAAAAAATTTCTCCCTTGTGTTTCTCTGTACAATATTTGCCCCTTGTTTTTGTCATGGTTGTCTCATAGTAACATTAGGTTGAGGACCGAGGACTATACCAAACTTAACCAAGAATGGGTGGTTCCATTTTACAATAGTTGACATTGTATTATCTTAATTGTTCTTGAGTGTCTCAAGAAATTGGTGTTCAATCTCCAACCTAGAAGCTATATTCACCATATTATCTACAATAAACAAATTTTGATTTCTCTAAATTAAATCCTTGGCAGTCTTCAAATGTTTTTGCATTACCTCCAAATGAGGTGTCAACAAAGCTTGAATTGTTGTGATCTCTACATTTATTCTACATTCATCTTACATCAACTCAGACTGTTTGCCTTGCATAAATCTTAGCTTTGAAAAATGTACTAAACTTGACTTGGCATCCAAGGTGAGTGTGTTCCCACTCTACTGTAAATCAACACCAATCTTATCCATTTGTTCCCTTATTTGATTTTTAAATGATGAGACATTACGCAACTTCATAAAAAATGTATTTACAATGTAAACTATCTTTTCAAAATCATTTACAAGAGTAGAAAGTTCAACCTATTTGACTACAATTTCTATTGCAACTTTCTCCATCACCTTATTCTCAAATTTCCTTTTAGACCTTTGCATTAGTTTTTCCCCTTGTGTGTGTGTGTGTGTGTGTGTGTGTGTGTAGGATGTTCATTCAAATATTCTACATCAAAAGTGTCATAAAATATATCTTTAATTTCATGAAGTACCTTTTTTTTTTATGTTCCCTTCTCAACTCCTCTTGCTCGGTTTTTCTAGCTAGTAGCTTAGTAATTATTTTTATTTGATCATAATTTAAATTGTTTGTGTCCCAATTAGGAATCACAATCTCTTCCTCTAGTGTAACATGTTTATCTTTTATGTCTTTAGGTGAATGATTTACCTTCTTCTTCATTCTCTTTCCCTTGGAGTTAGCACAGTTTGATGTTCTTGTATTGGGACCTCCAAACTTGGCCTTTGAGTTTCCACTCTAGTTTGGTTAGCTTGTTTGTGCTCCACATTTTTTCTTTCCTCCTTAGTATCAACAATATTATTCTCTTTTGTTCCACCAATTTTCTATATAGAATCATTCTACTTCTCCTCACCATCAATTTGGAGTTCACTAGGTGATGGGTACACAACCCAAGAACAGAATAGACACAACAGAAAAGAGAAATTTTATTAACTAAAAAATAAGCTAGTACATTCAGTACAGACAAAATAAACTTCAAAACATGCCCTAAGGGCTTACAATAGCATAAATGTGGAGATAATTTCTCCTTTCAGTACCTCCTCTCAAACTCCACTTCGAACTGCCTTTTACAATGCCAGGAATCTCCTTAAATAGACCTCGGACTAGGAATACATTCTAGAAGGTGCTAGTAGGTATCCACCGACCAAATAGAAGGCTCCAGAAGCTGCGTTAGAAGTTGGCGCAAATCTAGAAGAATCCAGAAACAGTAACCGAACTTTCGGGAGGCATAACTTTTGAATTGTAGCTCCAATTGACGAACTGTTTACATTTTTGAAAAGATCTTGAAGAGCTCTATAGCCCTATGGACGAGCTTTTCTCGTCCCCCACTTTTTGGCCCTTTTCGAGGTCATTTAATGCCCCTAACTTGACTTTGAAGCATTCTTAGGAGGTCTCCAAAACTCGAAAAACTGCAATAAATTTCAAACCGTGGGGCCTTTTGACCTGATTCTTTTTCTGGAATGTTCTAAATCACAATTACATTCATCTGGCCAATTCACACCTTCTAGTTTACCAAAATGATGGCCCAATTACATGCTCCTATTTTTTCATGATTTTCTAGCACACTGATAGTGGAACTGTGAGAGTTGGAACCTTTATTTGACCCAAATGGGTGTCCAAAAATAAAAACACATGAAACAGAAACTAAGTCTAAGTACATTTTTTTGGGTGATATAGGATTGCCCTTATACCTCTGGATGCTCCTGCATCACTAGGGGGACTTAGTTGTCAAACCTCCTTGATTTCCTCAATCTAAGGTCCTAAGGCACTTTGCCTCTCACTAGTAGTAGACTGTGTTAATCTTTGATTGGTTTTGACAAGTGAGTGTCTATACACTTAAGTCATTTACTTAGTTCATGCCAAAAAAGTAACATATGCCAAGCACAACATACAAGTTAGAGCATGTCGAGTAAACAGTGAGTGCCGAGTCATTCAAGTGCTAAGTAGATAGAATGTGCTAAGTAATGTAGAAGCCAAGAAAGAAATGAAGGTCAGGTCATTCAGTTGCCAAGTGACAACATTAAAGTCATTGTTAGTGCCAAGGAATAGGTACTTCAGATGCTAACACAATTTTGACATAGTTGTTTGTATTGGTACAAACTATTAAGTAAACTTTTTTTGAGCCAACTTAATGATTAATTTACTATCTTTTGTTGACAAGGAAAAATCTTAAGTGGGAATCCCTATGTATTGCATGCATCCAATCAGGTAAAGGGAAGGTCAAGAGGCAATATGGGTGAATCACAACCACTAATTCATACCTAATCTCAAGTCACCAAGGTCTTCTTAAGGAGGACAAACCCTAATTTTTTATGAATGATTAGAGAGAGGAGAGTTTGCATGTGCAAATAGGACATTCATGGTGATCAAGGTATTATGATCTAAATTATATTGTAGAATCAGTTAAAGGAGAAAAAAGGAAGTAAATAGTGAACAACAGAGAGACATTTGATCAAGAAGGATCAAGTACACATTAGTATAGAGGTGATATGACATCAAGCGACAAAGTGCTAATCACATGATCATTGCTGAGACATCTTAATAGGTGAATCAATTAAATCTCTTAACAAAGTAGTCCTAATAGGCTTTATTGAAATCCTCTAACCAAGTGCTTACTTAATTGTGAGTTGAAGTCCTTTAATCAGGCTCACTTCTAATAGGGTGTTGAAATCCTTTAATAGGGTGAGACCTAACTGTCTTTGTAAGATTTTAACAGGGTAGATCATGTTTTATGATCAAACATTGTAACCTTCATTGGATACACTTTAATACTGTAGTTGTGAAGATTTGTGGGTGTCATCCCCACCCCAATTTTTCTTTCTCATTGGAGGGTTTATGGGTAATCATATCTTGTATCATATATGTGCGAATGCTTATTTGTTTACATACTTTAGATGTAGATAATTTACATGGTATTTCAATTTACTTATTGAATTGTGAGATGGATGTATTGTGAATGTTTCTATGGGTAAAAGTTTAAAGCATTGATTCACCCCCACCCCTCTAGAGTTTACCTTTCCTATTCTAATTCCAACAATTGGTATTAGAGAACAGTTCTCTGAAAGTAAATCTTAATAGCTTTGAGGAAAGATCTTGGAAATGGAAGTCTACAAGTTAGAAATTGTTATTGAGAACTAGGAGAATCAAATACAACTCATTCTACATTAGTTTAATGAAGCAAGAGAGGATCTAAAGAAATCATTGAGAAGAAGGAAGGAAATCATGATTGAGGAAAATGACACACAATACCAAGAGATGGACACTACTAAGCTTTTTGCAAATGGAAACTCCAATAAATTTGATGCAGTAGTTGTAGATCTAATGACAAAGAATAGAACCCTAGGTGAAGAGATCATAAATCTTAAGATAGAGCAAGAATCACAAGCCATATTACTATGTGAGGTGATCGAAGAAAAAAGGAAAGCTATAGAAGACAAAGTTGTGATTGAAGATAACAAAGGAATTTTGACCAGCAGACTAGAAGAGAGATCATCGTAAATAAATAGGATTGCTCAAATACAATTGGAAACAATGAATCAAGTCATGATTTCTGATCATGAAATAAATAGTAAAAACATTGAGATCACAATACTGAAGTTGTAGAATGAATAGTTGAGCAATGATCTGAAAAGGGAAAAGGAGTTTGTTGAAAGTTTCAATAAACCAAGTGAAGCCATCAAGTACTTTGAACAATTGATGAGATCTCCTAGATCTAACAATGATACATCTGGACCAGGATACACAAGTACTGAAGAAGGAAAATCATCCAAAAGTGTTGAAGAAAAAGGTAACAAAGGTAAGAACTCCAAACCTACTTGTCATAATTGTAGAAAGATAGGACATACTGCTAATGTGTGCAGAAGCAAGACTGTAAATCAAAATGTTAAGCAAAAGAACATAGGTCATTGCCATAAGTGTAACAAGCAAGGTCATCAGGCAAATGAATGCATAACCAAGACCATGTACACTCAAAGATTTGAAGGATACTATTATAATTGTCAGAAGTATGGACATATAGCTTTTGAATGTAGATCCAAACCCAAGTGGTCATTAAATAAGAAAATAAAGGTAAAGAACAATGGCAAGTCTTATGATCTAGATTATAATACAAGTTACATATGTCATTACTATTAAGAGTATGGACATGTTCTTGAGAACTATATTAGAACACACTTCAGAAGTGATTACAAAAGGTGGTTAAGTCAAACCACATGTTTTAGCTGTTTGAAGATTGGTCACATCAGTAGATATTGTCCAGCAAGGTTGAAGGGACCAAGTTGTGAGTTTAACGAAGGAAAAGGTAAGGTAGATATTGGAAATTTCATAGATGATATGAACAAGACATGGAAGAGAAAGGAAAATTGTAGCACATCAAGTGTAGACGGGATCACTTCACCCAATGGGTCAGGTGATCAAACCTCATCAACTTAAGTAATCAAGAAGTATGTGGGATTGATATTTAAAAGATATACCATACATCAGTTCCAAGGATTTAGTTTTGAAAAGATTACATATGCACAAATAAAGATGCAAAGTGTTGTTAGAAATCAAGGATAAATCTTTAATTTTTGTCAAATTTTCATGTTACTACCGAGCGTGAAAAGTTTTATATGGTTGCTGAATGAAATGTTAGTAGATGTTTTGCTTACAAATTTTGTTAGTTGAGGTCAAGATCATAGTGGTTGCTGAGTGTATGGGAAAACATATGGATTTCGAGTGAGCTAGAAATTTAATTGATGCCGAGCATACAACTATGTAAGTACTTAGCATTAAATGCAGTGTTTTAAGGGCTATTTGATCGATTTCTTCTCATTTGACATCATTTGAATTTGGAGAACATAAAGAGCTAAAGGCAATCTAGATAATTTGATCTGAGCATTTGCAAGAGATTTAAATGGCTATTTGACACCATTTCAAGAGGATTTATAAGATATTTACTGTGTGCCAAGCTATGCAATTTCAAATTTTGCAAACCCTAGATACATGAAATGGCATCTAGTTCTTCTAAAGAAAAAAATATAGAGGGAAAAGAGGTTTTAAATGTTCAATTGATTAAAAAATGAAATCAAACAACCTATTTTCAAGGCTATCCCAAATATAGCTTATAAGCAGGATCCCTCCAGTGCATTTTCTATGATACCACCACAAGTCTTGATGATTCAAGATGTTAGGAATTGTTACTCATGCAAGATTGGAAGCATAGGAGACATGGAAATTAGAGAAGTATATGGGAAACTATGTGAAAATGGAGTGTTGAAGGAAGAATTCAAGATTGTCGAGAATAAAGGGTTAACTCATGCACTAGATTTTCCCAACATCTTCAAAAAAAAGTGGATTTAGATTGTTTTAAGTAGAATTCATGATAGCTCTGTATGGTCAAAAAATGGGCTTGTAAAAATCACAAAGAAGATTGTTCATAGGGTAACAAAGTATCCAACCCTAGATCAGCCAAAGACCATGAGAAGTGAATCAAAGGAAATTATTGAAAAGAACATAGGGGCTGTATGGAATAAAAAGGGAATGCACATTAATACTATCATAGATCCATTGATAGCTTTTGCAATGAGGGTAATAGTACACAAGTTTTATTAGTCTAGCAAATTAAATAGTGTACCTTGCATTGCAGTGGATATAGGCTACAAAATTGTGAAGAAGGATCATACTTATGATCTTTCCAAGTTGTAGGTTCAACAATTGATTGAGAATTTGGGAGCCACAAGGAAAACCAAGAGTGCATAGTGTAAATTTGGATCTATTCTGGTATGCATTTTCTTTTATGTGCAAAATACATTTCCTACATTTGGTAAGGTTGCATGGAAGGTGAATAGATCAATTGTAGTTCAAATAGGAGAATTCATTGAGCAATTAGGTGATAACTTTGAGTTAGCGATGACTAGTTATTTTGAAGATTTTAAGCAAACAATAAAGAAAAGACTAAGGATACTAGTCTCACTAGTGAAGAAACATTTTAATGATGTTTTCTTCCTAGTTGATACTGATTTCACATATGTACAAGTGAAAATTCCTAGGGTGAGATGGCTAAGGCCATTAGGTTATGAAATGAATGTTGATGAGGCCTTTGCATCAATCACAACATTACTTATAGAAGAAGTGGATAAGGAAGAACAAGTATTTGGTAGTTATGACTTGGCCAAATCAAAGATCACTATGGAATTGAAGACTGCTTCAATGATGAGAAAGAAGAACAAATTGGTGAAGAAATTGAAAGAAAAATTTGGTGAAGGAGCTAAGAAAGAAGAAGAGGAAGATGAAGAAGAAGATGAGGACACACATGCTCAAGAACCATTGGCACTAACACAAGGTTAGGGAGAACATCAACAAGAGGAGGAAGTAGAAATTGTAGAAGGTGCTGAGGAAGATGAAGCCAATGAAGCATCTATAACTACTAATAAGAAGAAGAGAATGACAAAGAGTCAAGCAGTGAGCAAACCAAAGAAGGTTACAAGACCTAATTAGCCCAAACCTACAACACCTACCACAAGGGCTAGTACAATAGTCACTGCATAGAAGGCTAAAGAAGTAGCCAAGTCTAAAGAGAAGGAAGCTGGAGCACAAAAGAGATCGAGGAAGTATGTCGCTCAAGCTAAAATTGATGAGGAGATGACTGAATTAGATGACAACGACCAATTCCAAGTGGTGAGTCACAGTCCCTGCTCAGATCTAGAAAATCTATATGAGAATATTAGAAACAATGCTAATTTATTAGGTTTCTCTCATATTGAGTTTGATAATCTTGGAAAAATTGAGAAGAACCAAGTTGAAGATGCAGTATATGCCATAATGGCTACATTTGAAAAGGCGACTCTAGAACTTGCCAACTCCATACCTAAAAGTTTATATGATAGAGTTAAGAAAAAATGTCATTATTGTTTAACCACTGAAAGAAAAATTAGGGAGACATCCCTTGCTCAAGTTATGCCTAAACTTAGCAAGGCTGAAATGTCTAAAGCCATTAAGAAATATGTTGTAAGATTTGTACCAAAGTATAGGGCATTTAACATATTGCAAAACAATATAGAGGATGTTGTATAGAAGTCCAAAAAAATGTGGAAGATAACATATGGATTGTCAACATCAAAAGAAGATGACCCGACACCTATTGAGGTAGGAGAAGATGAAGAAGATAATAATGAACAAGGCATAGTTGAGGGAGGCACTATTATGAATATTGATAACCAAGCACCAGCTAAGGAAGACTAGCAAACAAAATAGAGTGTACAAGATACACAAATGCTGAGTGCCAGCTCTCCATAGGTGATAAGTGTAAACATTGAAACTATTCAAGTAAAGGATGTTTCTGATACTATTGATTAGAACATCAATCCCCTTACAAAGGAATATTTGAAAAGGATACTTATCCAATCCACTCTCTAGGTCAAATTATGTGACAACCTTGTACTGGTGAGTGTAGATGAAATTCAAAAGACAGAGTCTATAACTATAGGGGAGGAAGTGAAAACACAAGAAAAACCTATAGTCACTCCTCAACTCACATGTGTAGAACCTTCACCACCCATAGTTGTATATCAAATGAAGGAGACAATAGGTTTCATTGTTTGGAAATGAATAAGAAACTAAAAAGGATAAAGTTGAGACAGTTGGAGAAGACAAGGTTGAAATACTAGAAAATGATGGGACTCAAAGCCAAACAAGTCAGGTAGATACACTTGCACCTCCAACACAAGATCAAGGTGCAACTAAAATCATAGAGGCAGAAAAGGACAAGTCTAAAGAGACAAGTTTGACACCCAAGCCAAAGGAACTACTAGCAATCCAAGCACTGGTGACAGTACCGGAATCTGGTACTCCTTCTAGTCAAGCTCTTCAGAGGCTGAGCATAAAGGCAACTCCATTACAATTTTTAGTGCTGAGTCCTAGCTCATATAAGGTAGAAGAGGAAATTGCTTATGGAGATATTAGCCTAGATGAAGAGATTGTATTTCCTAAATTTGATTTGGCAACAATTACTATTGAGCAGATGGGCATACTACAAGAGGCCCTAACAAAGAAGAAAATCAAGAACTGCTTAGAAGGAAGCATAGGAAGAAGCAAGCTTTGATTGATATCAAAGATATTTTCTTAGATGCATTTAGTCTACCTACTCCAAATGAAACAAAGCCTATCATTGAAAAATTGACCAATATAGTGGAAAGAGTTAGTGACATAGACCTGGATACTAATGTCAAACTATTAGAATGGTCTAAAAAGAAGTTTCAAAACAAGGTAAATGAGAAGATACCTAGTGGTATTACACTAACATAGGTTGAGCTAGCAACCAAGATAGGGAGTGTGAAGAAGGTACTAGAGAACTCTTTGTACAATAAACTATGTAATCCTACACTCTTCACACAAGAGGTAAGGAATAACATCCTGAGTTTGGAGAGCCACATGTAGTCATCTGATGCAACATTTCCTAGTCTCTAACTCAAAGTGAGAAACACTTTAGGACCCTATTGTAATCCTAGAGTCAGTTAGCATCATTACAAGTAGTTGAAGCCAACATAAGGGCTAAATTGATCAACATCCAATCGACATTGACTCCTCACATGGAGATTTTACACAAGGAGCTAGGCTATACAAAAACACTTATGAAGAAAGACCCCAATCTTTATACATTAAATGGTTTAGTCCACCTTGCTACTAAGCTTGCCATCCAAATTAAGTTTTTGGAGGTAGCTTCTGATAATTGGGATGCCACTCTTAAAATTATACCAAAGGCCCATAAATCCTTTTTGGATAAATACACTATAGGTGTATAACCCATTGACATCAGTGTAAAAAAGGGGGAGTAAGATAAGATCAATGGGGGAGAAAGTAAGTAGAACAAAGAGATATCTATACCCAAGGGGGAGTAAGACACAAAGGGGTAAGAGAATAACAAAATGCAACAATCAGTTCAGATAGGAACATAGAAAGAGTATCAGTTGATACAAATCTACTCAATAGGAGAAATATTTTGATACAGAGTATAGTATAGAAAAGATCAAACAACTTAGGGGGAGTTATAAAATTTTGAGGTATAAGTCATGTTGCAAAAGTTTGATATTTTGAAATTTTGTATAGAAGTCAAATTGAAATCTATTTTATGCTCGTAAGAATAAGATTATTAATGTATGACCAAGTGTTTTTGACACTCATGTCAAAGGGGGAAATTTTTAATCTTAGATTGGTTTTGACAAGTGAGTGTCTATATACTTAAACTATTTACTTAGTTCATATCAAACAAGTAACATATGCCAAGCACAACATACACGTTAGAGCATGTTGAGTAAATAGTGAGTGTTGAGTCACTCATGTGCCAAGTCATTCAAGTGCTGAGCAGATAGTATGTGTTGAGTGATTCAAGAGCTAAGCAAGCAATACATGCCGAGTCATTTTGTTGTTGAGTGACAACATTGAAGTCATAGTTAGAGCTGAGCACTAGGAATTTTAGATGCCGAGTAACATAGTTTTGACATAGTTGTTTGTATTGACACTAACTATTATGTAAAGCATTTTTGAGTTAAGGATTAATTTATGATCTTTTGTTGATAAGGACAAATTTTGAGTGTGAATCTCTATGTATTACATGCATCTAATCAGGTAAAGGGAAGGTTTATGTAATGCCCCACCATGTGACCCAAAAGAAGTTAACCTAAAGTTTCACTAAGTTTTCCAATCATTTATTATTATTTTAAAGATAATAACTTAACAACAATAGATATAAATAGTGGAAGCAATTAAAATACACTCATACATCAATGACACAAATAGGTTACAATTCTTAAAGGTCCCATGATGATGAATCACATTTGAATTTAATCAACACTAAATCTAGTATATAATAAATTTACCTCAAATAATAATATACAAGTATGGATCCATTTAAATAATATACAGTCATCTTGAATGCCACTTGGCAATAATCATAATGCACCATCAACTACTATTCAGGTCACTAGGTATGAAGGGCTGAAATAATATACATCATGAAATATATTACATCATCTTGTAAGATCTATGAAATCAAATACAATACACGAAGTATAACAATCCATCATTAAAATATAGGAATAGATAGAAAGGAACATCTGCACAAACACATCCAACAGCGGCATCCAACAGTCGGATCTCAATGGTATAAGAAAAAGCATCACCACCCAACCTTGTGAAACCCATAAAGGTCCACTCCCACCATGTTGAGGAGATAAAATCAAGTCCCAAACAAGATAACAAACTCAAAAGTGAAAACCAACATCTAGGTTCAAGGAGTCACCTAAAGGAAAACTATCTCAATGGGTACCAAGGCACAAGTATCAACTAATCCCAGAGGTAACACAGACATGTAGGAAATTTATTATGCAAGTGGGAAAGTGTCATCACATGAGCCAACTCTAAGGTTACCCTGCTAGCCTCTCTAGATTTTGGCCCCCTAGTGTCTCTATGCGGCATCAATATCCTTTCATACAAACAAGGCATACTAATGAGTCAACTCTAAGGTTATCCTAATAGTCTCTTAGGAATCTAGCCCCCTAGTGACTTTATGTGGTACCATAACTTGCTAATTCATTTTAATCCCATTTAAGAAATATTTTCACTTATTAAAACAACCTACAATGGGTTACTAGACAACCTCTTTAGGGCTCTGGCCTCCACTGCAAGCCACTTCCCAACATGACATACATATAACCTACCCTAAGATTAGTAAAATGTAAAGATCACAAAAGACCACATACCATACATCAGTTCTTAAACAAGCAACTGACAAGTATTGAAAATTATTGATCATAATCATAGATTCCACCAATACGATCATCCTAACAGGACTGATTCCAAAATCAAGTATACATAAATCAATCCACATCATAATATGACATCACCAAGAACAAATCATACAAAAACCTTAGTCCTATACAAGTGACTAAAAGGCAATCCAAATACAACTGATTGAAGACTCAAAGGTTAAATCAGATAGGTACACCATTCACCTTAATTTTGCACAAGAACACTGGAAACCAATAATAATCAATAGATCAAAACACCTCATAGAGCATACAAGAAATATGACCATGGTTGAGTATAGAAGATCGTGATCAAAACATCATCATGACATTACAAAATAAAACTCCTGAGCCTTTGGTAAACATCCCGATTTGGTCAAAGCTAAGTCAAATCCCATAAACCCAACACTAGTAAATCACAAGTCACATAAGGTACATACAAAATTTATTTTCTCAATTCATTACATTTTAAAATACAACGGTTTAATTTTTATTAAAGGTTTCAAGTTTTCATTTTTGTTTTTCAAATATTACAGTTCATAAAGTTTGTGATCTCAAATAGGGTTTCAATTCCCATTTCTCTAGTTACTAGATTTACTAAGGTTTCTTAGTTCACTAGAATTTCAGATGATTCAACAAATCATATAAAGTTGTTTAAACATTGTTTCATAGTTCAATTCATTATCAAAACATAAGAGTTCACTGAACTTACACTGTTTGAAATTTGATTGAAAAGCTCATTGTTGAAGATCAAAGAGGGAGACTGTTGTAAAAGAATGTTTTCAATAATTGTTTTTTCATTGATGTCAAACCTACTATTTGTAGGGATGATATTTTCTTATAAGATCCAAGTACTATCACTTAGTTGATTGATGAAGAGGATTTGATCAATAAGATGTAACAAGAGCACCTAAAGGAAAGGTTTAGTTATGATGTTGTAATGAAGTGCAAGGATCAGTTAAGACAATGGTTAAGTAATGTATTAAGGACATAATCAAAGATACAGAGGTTGGTCACACTTAGAATTATTGGAAGAAGAAGTTGTAACAAGGTTGATTGCAAAGCTTAAACTAAGATCATTAGTGGGTGCCGAGAAAGTTAGTTGAAGTAGAGAAAAGTTTCAGTAGAAGTCGAGTAACAGACATTTCTAGTGTGTGCAAAGTGATCTTCATGTGTCGAGTGAAGATTAGGTGCTGAGCATCAATTTTTTTTTCAGTTGGTGCTGAGTGATCTTTAGGTGCCAAGCATCAGGAAACACACAGTTGATGGCGAGTAACACAGTATGTACCGAGCACCAATATTTCAATAGTGTCGAGCTATTGCATTATTTCAAATGATGAAGATTTGCCAAATCTAACCTGACATAGTGGTTACATTGAATTTTGTGAATGAGTTGGAAGATAAGGATAATGATTTGTTGGTACAGAATCTTATGTAAATCATTTTTGGGAAAATTCTAAAGGATTATTCAAGAAGTTTCTAGAGGAAAAAAATATGGGTTAGATGCAATGAATCCTACCTAATCCATGCAAATTGAAATTGTAAAATGGAGGGATTGAGTGGAAAAAGGTACTCCAAGACTGCAATTTAAGAATTCATAAGACCAAGAAGCATAGAGCTGCTGATATTGTTGCTGCTGAAGTGCCAAAATCTATGAAGTGGTTAGAAGGGTGTCAAGGAGGAAACATCTAGGAGAAGGAAGAGCATAGAGGCTTTGCTTCTACGAGTGGTCATGAAGAGATGATTTCACTGGTACATTGAGTATGGAGACTCAAGGAGACAAAGCTTGAAAGGAGGGCAAGCTGTCAAGAGTTGTAGAGATTGAAGGCTAGGCAAGGGTATGAGCTAAGAAGTGATTTGAGATCTACAAGATAGG
The DNA here is from genome assembly GCA_028749045.1 of Cupressus sempervirens. Lineage (NCBI taxonomy): Eukaryota > Viridiplantae > Streptophyta > Pinopsida > Cupressales > Cupressaceae > Cupressus > Cupressus sempervirens. Next base: position 289,996,068 of record CM053786.1, on the reverse strand, counting down.
TTGTATATTGTAGTCAGGTCAAGATTTTCTAATAATCTCTAGCAATTGTATTAGATCTGAAAATCCTATGGACTTAGGTTGGCCTAACAACCATTTGTAAATCCTTTAACAGGGTGAAATTCTAAGTGAATGTTTTAAAGTCCTTTAACTAGGCTCACTTCTAATAGGGTGGTTAAATCCTCTAACAAGGTCACATTTAACAATGTGTTGTAAGCCTTTAATAGGGCAGACCCTTCACAAGGCATCACTTTAGAAGGGTGAACATTGAGTAGCATGTTACTGGTGGTTTTTCCCAAATTGGGTTTCCATGTAAATCATAGTGTCATGTGTTGATTTCTTATGTGTTATGCTTGCATGTTGATTTACAGTAACTTGCCAATTAGACAAGTTAAAGCTTGGATGAATGAATGAGTTCACTATACTTAGTGAAAAGTTTGAATATGACATTTGGACCTTGAATAACTGATTCACCCCCCGCCCCCCATCTCAGTTATTCTAAAACAATTCTAATAATTAGTATCAGAGCCATAGTTTCAAGGTACTAGAAGCAGGAAGATCAATATGTCTAAGAGAGAAGTTCCCAAGCTCAACAAAGATAATTTTGCTGCATGATAGAGTTTGATAAAATTGTGCCTTAGATCAATAGGTGACTATGCACAAACCTCAATTGGGATAGAACATGTAACTCCAGTAGGACCTCTCACTACAGATGGTTTGAACAAAAAGAAGGAGCATAACGAAGCAATGTTGGAGATTGCATTTGCACTTAGCTGTGCTGAATATGATGACATCAAAGATTGTGACACTGCATTCAAGATGTGGAAGACCTTATTAGAAATCTATGGAGGTGATCAGAATGTCTAGAGAGAAAAGAGAGAAAGTCTAAGAGGAAAGTTTGATGAAATGAAGATGGAGGAAGGTGAGAATACTGCTCAATACGCTGCAAGAATGAAAGAAGTAGTGAGTGCAATAAGGAGTCTAGGTGGACAATTGGAAGAAGAAACAACTATCAACAAATATTTAAGAACTCTGCTCCCTATCTATGCTATTAGAGTTTCAACCATCCAAGAGCTGAGGTGTGTACAATGGAACACACTAACTTTTGAAGGAATAGTTGAAAGACTTACTGTATTTGAGCTATCCAATTTTGACAACTATAGACCTAAAAATCTCGAATTTACTTTCAAGGCCAAGATGATAATAAAAGATACTGAGGAGGACACATTAAGCAAGAAAAGAAGAAAAGGAAAACATGCATCTAGTGATAGCAACACAGATGTGGAAGATGTGGAATAGTTAGAAGCACTACTAGCTAGGAGATTCCATAGAGGTAAAGGAAAATTCAAAGGTAAGCTCCCTATTATATGTTTTAATTGCAATGAAGTAGGCCATATAGTTACAAGATGTCTATAGAAGAAGAACTACAAAGAAGGAAAAAAGTTCAGGAATAAAAGAGAAGATGACAACAAAGATTACAAGGAGAAAGGTAAGAGATGCTACATTGTTGAAGAAGACTCTAATGAGAATGATGATGAAGTAGTCTATGTAGCCATGAAGGATGAATCAAACAAAGATGAAGATGAAGCAACAACATTGGTTACCTTTGTGAACAAGAATGACAAGTGGATCATAGATAGTGGATGCTCACATCACATGATAGGAGATAAAAGTAAGTTCATTACCTTTACTCAATATGATGGAAATAGTGTTAGATTTGGTAATGATGCCCCAGGTCAAATCAAAGGAAAATGATCTATCAAAATTATAGAGAAAATTTCATGTGATAATGCATACTATGTTGAAGGATTGAACTAGAACTTGTTGAGTGTATCATGGTTAGGCAATGTAGGTTGCAAAGTTGAATTTGGAAACAAAACTGCCAAGATCTATGACACTGATGGAAATTTGATAGGAAAGGGTGAGAAAACTAGGAGTAATCTATTTTACCTAGATATGGAAGATGCAACATGTCTTGTTGTTAGACTTGATGATGTGTGGTTGTGGCATAAAAGGTTGTGTCATGTCAACTTTGATAATCTGATTAGCATCAACAAGAAAAAGAAAGTCAGAGGGTTGCCCAAGTTGAAGAAACTTGAAAACACAATGTGCAAACAATGTCAACTAGGGAAGATGACTAAGTCTAGTTTCAAAAGCAAAATATACACTTCTAAAGAAGTAATAGAGTTAGTCCATACAAACTTATGTGGTCCAATAGAAGTACAGAGCTACCTAGGAGATAGATACATAATGCTATTTGTAGATGACTATTCCAAGATGATGAGTGCTATGTTCTTAAAGCAAAAATCTGATGCATTCTAAATGTTCAAGTGGTATTTGGCTAGAGTTGAGAAGGAAATAGGAAAGAACCTAAAATTCCTAATGTTAGATAGAGGAGGCGAGTTCACATCAAGAGAGTTTGAAATATTTTGCAAAAAAAAAGGTATCAAAAGGAAAACATCAACACCAAGAAATTCACCACAGAATGGTATTGCTGAAAGGAGGAATAGGTTAGTGATTGACTCTGCTAGAACCTTGATGATAGAGAAAAATGTTGCACTAAAGTACTGGAGAGAAGCTGTAAGTATTGCAGTCTACACACTGAATAGAGTTCAAGTCAAAAAAGGTAAAAATGCAACACCTTTTGAATTATGATATGGTCATTCACCTAATGTTAAACATTTCAAAGTATTTGGTTGTAAATTCCATATTCTAAAAGATACTAGAAATGGAAAGTTTGATGCAAAAAGTGATGAAGGCATATTTCTTGGATACTCCACTAGAAGTAAGGCATATAGGTGTTTAAATGTTAACACTAACAAATTTGTGGAAAGTGCAAATGTAAATTTTGATGAGCATGCAGAAGTTCAAGTTGATGAGTCAAAAAAAATAGAGGATTATAGATCCATTGTATACTTCTATGAAGGAATGATAGTTGAAGCCAAAGCTGCAAATCAAGTTGGGAATCAACAATAAAATTTAGTATCTGCCAAGTCTCAACTAGTGAATGCTGAGTTACATTTAGAAGCCGAGTTGTAGAATGCAAAAAACACACATTCTAATTCTGAAAATAGTATGCAAGAAAGGAATGATGGAATGCTAGATGAAGAAGAACACAATGACTTTGAAGCTGAAGGATCAAACATGGAAAGAAGGACTGAACCCGGATTGGCTAAGTATGTAAGAAGATATCACCTTGCAAATCAAATCATTGGTGATAAGGATGCTAAACCAATGACAAGGAATAGGCTCAGAAGTGAATCATGTCTGCTAAGCAAGGTTGAACCCAAAATAGTAAAAGATGCACTACAAGATGATGACTGGTACACAACCATTAATGAAGAGATAGATTAGATAGTGAAGAATAAAAAACGGTCTCTAGTTCCTAGATTAGCTAATAAGAATGTGATTGGAACAAAATGGGTGTTTAGAAACAAACTTGATGAGAATGGTGAGATAAAAAGAAACAATGCCAGACTAGTTTGCAAAGACTATGCACAAGAAGAAGGATTGGATTATGGAGAGACATTTGCCCCTATTACAAGAATGGAAGGAGTAAGAACATTACTTGCATATGTTGCATATAAAGGTTTCAAAGTGTACCAGATGGATGTGAAGTCTACTTTTTTGAATGGTATACTGGAAGAGGAAGTCTACATAGAACAACCAGAGGAATTTGTTGATGAGAAGAACAAGGACATGGTCTGCAAGCTACACTAAGCACTTTATGGATTGAAGCAAACACCTAGAGCATGGTATGAGAGGTTTCACAAATATCTTGTGAAGATAGGATTTGAAAGAACAAATGACAACAACAACTTGTACATCAAAGCTAAAGAAGGTAAATACATTTTGATATCAAAAATCTTTGTTTATGATATAATATTTGAAGGAAAAGATGTTTTATGTAAAGATTTTGTTGATAAAATGAAGCATGAATTTGAGATGTCAATGTTTGGAGAAATCAAATTCTTTGTTGGATTACAAGTACATTAGTTGAAGCATGGCATATTTGTGACCCAATCCAAATACATCAAGGAAGTACTCAAAACATTTGGGTTAGAAGACCCAAAACCAGTTAGCACACCAATGACAATAGGCCATAAGCTATCCAAGAATGATGAGTCTGCTGAAGTAAATTAGACATTGCATAGGTCAATGATTAGAAAGCTACAATATGTTATACATAGTAGACTAGACATTACATTAGCTGTTGGAATAGTAGCAAGATTTTTTGCAAATCCAAGAGAAAATCACCTAATGGTAGTAAATAGAATATTGAGATACCTGAAAGGAACTGATGAGTTTGATTTATACTACAAGAGGAATGAGAAGTTTGAACTAAAAGCTTACACTGATGCAGATTGGGGAGGCAACATTGATGATAGAAAAAGCACCAGTGGAGGAGCACTTTTTTTAAGAAAGAGGTTGATTACATGGACAAGTAAAAAGCAAAGCTGCACCTCACAATCCACTACTGAAGCTGAATATGTGGCAGCTGCTATAAACTACACGGATATTGTATGGATCAAACACTTGCTGCAAGGTATCAAGGAAGAAGTAAATGAGCCTGTGATACTTTATTGTGATAATACAAGTGCCATCAATATATCAAAGAATCTAGTAATGCATGCTAAAACTAAGCATATTGCAATCAAGTATCACTATGTAAGAGAGCTAGTGGAAGACAAAAAAGTGAAGATGGAATATGTTAGCTCAAAAGAACAGATTGTTGATATCTTCACAAAAGCACTACCAAAAGATGCTTTTGAGTATCTTAAAGGTAAGTTAGGGGTGATACCCCTAGCTAAGGCTACTTGAACCAAAAGGCAAGTATGCCCTGTATCAAATAAGCTAAATGTTGAAAATTTTATATTGATGTAGAGGATGTTTACTTTGGGACCCATGCCTAAAGTAGTAGAAGCACTGAAATTCCAAATCAGTCACAAGCAAGGTGACAAAGGGAGAAATTAAATGAACCTATAAAAGCTACATCTGCATATTAAGATGCTAATATGTCTTTGGCATTGTTGTCAAAGAGGGAGAAGTAAACAATTGATCAACAACTATTGAAGATAAAGAATAAAAAAAGAGGGAGAAGATGTTTAGAAAGAGAAGTTATAAGATGTTGATCAGAATAGCAGAAGATGAACAATACAGAGGGAGAAAGACAAAGAACAAGGATACAACAACAAAGAGGGAGAAACCGAAATAAAGCAATTAGAATAAGTAGAAGGAGATGTGATGTTACAATTTACTTTTTGGCATTTGACTTACTGTTCTAACCTAGTAAGCTTGTGGTTGAATAGTATAGTCTGATGGTTGATCAATATGGTTTGCCATCAATGCTAAAGAGGGAGATTGTTGAAAATCTAATTGAAAAGCTCATTGTTGAAGATCAAAGAGGGAGACTATTGTAAAAGAATATTTCCAATCATTGTTTTGTCATTGATGTCAAACCTGCTATTTTTAGAGATGATATTTGCTTATAAGATCCAAGTACTATCAGTTAGTAGATTGATGAAGAGGATTTGATCAACAAGATGTAACAATAGCACCTAAAGGAAAGGTTGAGTTATGATGTTGTAATGAAGTGCAAGGATCAATTAAGAAAATGGTTAAGTAATGTATTGATGACATACTCAAAGATACAGAGGTTGGTCACATTTAGAATTATTGGAGGAAGAAGTTGTAACAAGGTTGACTGCAAAGCTTAAACTAAGATCATTAGTGGGTGCTGAGAAAGTTCGTTGAAGCCAATAAAATTTTCAGTAGAAGCCCAGTAACAGACATTTCTAGTGTGTGCCGAGTGATCTTCATGTGCCAAGTGAAGATCAGGTGTCGAGCATCAAAAAATTCTTCAGTTGGTGCCAAGTGATCTTCAGGTGCTGAGCATCAAGAAAAACAGAGTTGATGCCGAGTAACACAGTATGTGCCAAGCACTAGTATTTCAATAGTGCCGAGCTACTGCATGATTTCAAATGATGAAGATTCACCAAATCTAAGCTGACATAGTGGTTACATTGAATTTTGTGAACAAGTTGGAAGATAAGGATGATGAGTTGTTGGCACAGAATCCTATGTAAATTGTTTTTGGGCAAATTCTAAAAAATTATTCAAGAAGTTTCTAGAGGAAACAAAATATGGTTTAGATGCAATGAATCCTACCTAATCCATGTGAATTAAAATTGTAAAATGGAGGAATTGAGTGGGAAAAGATACTCCAAGACTTCTATTTAAGAAGTCATAAGACCAAGAAGTATAGTGCTATTAATACTGTTGTTGTTGAAGTGCCAAAATCTGCGAAGTGGTTAGAAGGGTGTCAAGGAGAAGACATCTAGGAGAAGAAAGAGCATAGAGGTCTGCTTCTACGAGTGGTCATGAAGAGATGATTGCACTAGTACATTGAGTATGGAGACTCAAGGAGGAAAAGCTTGAAAGGAGGGCAAGCTGTGAAGAGTTGTAGAGATTGAAGGCTAGGCAAGGGTATGAGTTGAGAAGTGATTTGAGATTTGCAAGATAAGTTGTATGTTGTAGTCAGGTCAAGATTTTCTAATACTCTCTAGCAATTGTATTAGATTTGAAAATCCTATGGACATAGGTTGGCCTAACAGCCATTTGTAAATCTTTTAACAGGGTGACATTCCAAGTGAATGTTCTAAAGTCCTTTAACTAGGCCCACTTCTAACAGGGTGGTTAAATCCTCTAACAAGGTCACATTTAATAGTGTGTTGTAAGCCTTTAACAGGGCAAGCCTTTCACATGGAATCACTTTAGAAGGTTGAAAATTGAGTAGAATGTTACTGGTGGTTTTTTTCAAATTGGGTTTCCTCGTAAATCACTATGTCATGTGTTGATTTCTTACGTGTTATGCTTGCATGTTAATTTACAGTAACTTGCTGATTAGATAAGTTAAAGCTTGGATGAATGAATGAGTTCAGTATACTTAGTGAAAAGTTTGAATAGGACATTTGGACCTTGAATAACTAATTCAACCCCCCCGCCCTCCCTCAGTTATTCTAAAGCAATTCTAACATACACATTACAATTTTTGCCTTTTTAAAGTATGTTAATTACTAAGGTTTTCGAATAAGAAAATTTTCCTAGCAATACAAATCATTTTCATATAAAATCAAATCATCAAGCACAACCCAAGTTTACTAAAGATAACAATTAATTTCTTTGATTTTCAATTTATTTTAGAATTATATTTAAATAATAGAGTAATAAATAGAATTTTCAAATAATTAAATTTCAAATTTTAACAATACTTATTAAAATTATTAATAATAATAATTATCGATTATTTCCATAATAATTTTAAATTTATTAAACTTGGGAAAAACTTATTTGAAAAGGAAACCTGCTAAAAATGGAAACTTTCTTAAAATGGAAACTTGCTAAAAATATAAACTTTGCAAAAATAGAAATCTGCTACAAATAGAAACTTTCTAGAAATTAAAACCTAATAAAAATAGAAACTTTCCAAAAATAAAAACTTGTTAAAATAGAAACTTTCCAACAATGGAAACCTACTAAAAATAGAAACTTTCTAAAAATAAAAAATTGCTAAAAGTAGAAACTTCCTAAATAGAAACGTGCTAAAAATAGAAATTTTTCTAAAATAGAAACCTGCTAAAAATAGAAACTTTCCTAAAATATAAACATACTAAAAATAGGAACTTTTCTGAAATAGAAACCTACTAAAAATAGAGACTTTCCTAAAATAGAAACTTACTAACAACAGAAAATTTCCAAAAATGAAAACTTACTAAAAAAGAAACTTACTAAAAATGGATACATGTTTAAAAATGAAAACTTACTAAAAATAGAAACTTTCCAAAAATGGGAACTTACTAAAAACATAAACTTTCCAAAAAAAATAGAAACTTTCTCAAATGGGAAAATACGGTTAACCAATTGAATATTGTATTTTTAATTTCAATTTATTTTCCAAACCCTCATCCTGATTTAACAATTCCAATATGAATCACCCAATGCATCAAACGAGGGTTTCAATTCTAAATTAACAAACAATGATTACAAAAGAATAACTATCATTCACAAATGTCTTCGAAAATGAAGAACAATAAATATGCAAACAAGGGTTTCAACCCATAATAATTCTAAAAATAAAAACACAACAGACATAGGGAAGACAAAAATTTGAAGGATGAAAAACCACTATACAAATAAACCATGAGATCCTACTTGGATCTGATGCTAAAACAACAATCGCACGAAGCACACAAAACAATCCCCTTTCTCTGAATACTTCCTTCTTTGAAATTGCTCCTCCAAAACTTGTGTAATTACAAAAGGAGCTCCAGATCTTTGATAAAGAGTTCTCTTTTAATTTGGGGCTCTCATTGTGCAATCACACGATCTCTGATAAAGAGTTCTCCCCTAAATTTGGGGCTCTGATTGTGTAATCACGAGAGGGAACTCGTTGATCAATTATTGTTTATTACTTTATTACCTTATACCTTTTCATGCACAACTCTTTTAGATAGTTAATTACAAAATATCTTAATTTAAATAATTAGCTTTGTCTCTTTATTTAATTTATTACATTTTAATTTCATGCATCAACTTTATGCAATTTTATTAAAAAATAAACTTTATTAAATTTATATTTTCTCTCTCTAGTTAATTACGAGATGTTTTAATAATATATTTATTAATTCAACTAATAATATTATTTAGTGTTTATTATTTAAAATAAAACTCTTAAATAATAATTATTGAATTAAATATTTATAATTACACCTAAATTAGAACCATAACTTTAAGTCTCATTCTTTTATTTAATTAATTCATGAGACGTTTTTAATAATATATTTATTAACTTAATTAATAACATTATTTAGAGTTTATTATTAAAATAAAACTCCTAAATAATTATCATTAAACTAAATAATATAAATATGTCAAAATTGGAACTTTAATATAATCTTTTTATTTTAATTCTTTTTATTTAATTAATTTCTCAATTAATTAAATATAATTAACTATCAAATTTCTTTATACAATTTCCCTTAAATTAAATCATTAAATTATCTTTTAATATGATTTAATTAAAATAGAAAATCACAACAGACCCACAAAACCAAATACAACAACTTAATTGAAAGTCAAAGAAGATAATCAAACTCCAGGGTCAAATTCACGAATTCACGTCACTTGATGAATTTGAAAAGGTGAACTAACTCAGATACTTGTCCTACTTTCTAGGATAATTGGCTTAGGGTTTAGGATTCAAACGCAAGGGATATTTGCCCACTTATACCATTGAAATACTGCGATAGGGTATGCTCATCCTAGCAGTTTAGGAAAGTTGATACCTGGTACCTGCAATTTGCATAAAATTCACACATGTACAAATACATATATTCTAAACTAAATAAACAATGGCAAAAAAGTGGTGCATCATGTAGATTTTGACTAGAAGGTGACTATGACTCCCTTCCTCAACCACATCAGAGATGTCAAACATATATAAAATATACACGCACACCACACACATGCAAGTATGGGGTAATTATCCATAGAAACTGCATAAAAATGATTTATCTAACTAAGATCATTAAATAACTGAAAGTTATTACATGAACATATATATCATCATCAAACAATCATGCATATATGAAATAACTTAGTAACTCAACACACATATCAACTAAATATGAAATACATTTAATCTAATCTAGTAGCCAAGTACCAATAATCATAAAATAGAATAAAAAAACTAGGCTAAAAGAATCTTGCACTACAACATAAAAGTCAAGTAGGGATAGGCATTATAGTTTTAGTGGTAATATGGGTGCATCACAACTATTGATTCATACTTAACCCTAAGTTACCTAGGTCTTCTTAAGGAGGACAAACCTTAATTTTTTTTTTGAATGATCAGAGAGAGGAGAGTTTGCATGCACAAACATGATATTCATGGTGATCAAGGTATTACAATCTGAATTACATTGCAGAATCAGTTAAAAAAGAACAAAGGAAGGGACCATTGAATAGCAGAGAGACATCTAATCAAGAAGGATCAAGTACACAACAATATAGAGGTGATGTGGCATCAAGCAACAATGTGCTAATCGCAGGATCATTGCTAAGACATTTTAACAGGTGAATGAATTAAATATCTTATTAAAGCAGTCCTAACAGGCTATATTGAAATCCTCTAACAAGGTGCTTACTTAATTGTGAGTTGAAGTCATTTAATCAGGCACACATCTAACAAGGTGTTGAAATCCTTGAATGGGGTGAGAGCTAATAGTCTTTGTAAGCTTTTAATAGGGTGAACCTTTCATAGGATAGTTTATGTTTCATGATCAAACATTGTAACCTTCATTAGATACACTTTATTAATGCAGTAGTGAAGATTTATGGGTGTCATCCCCACCCCAGTTTTACCTTCTCATTGGAGGGTTTCTGGGTAATCATATATTGTGTCATATATGTGTGAATGCTTACTTGTTTACATACTTTAGATATATATGATTTATATGGTATTTTAGTTTACTTATTGAATTGTGAGATGGATGTATGGTGAATGTTTTTATGGGTAAAAGTTTTAAGCACTAATTCACCCCCCTCTTAGAGTTTACGTTTCCTATTGTAATTCCAACAAACTGATCTACTTTGTCATTTAGGTTCTGTGCTTCCTTCTCACCTTCTTTTTTTTCATTGGCACTACACTATGTGGCATCATTTTGTTGTTCAAACACTTGTATATTTTCTCCTTCATTGGCCAACAGACTCTATTTCTTAGCATGACCATCATTTGCTTCACCTTGTACTTGATCTTGACTAACTAAAACAACATAAATAGTATAAGTATAGGTGCAAATTCTATCTATTATATGGACTCTTGTGCAATGGTCTTTGGAAAATCTCTTACTTTCACTATCATAGGATTTGGGTCCATCAATTCTTCATGGGATGACATCTATACTGACTCATTCTACACATGAATCTCACTCTATTTCTCTAGCTCATACATCTAAATCATAGAAGTATGTAAACATTCACACCCATAACACCAAAAATGATTACCCAGAAACCCTCCAAGTGAGAAGGTAAAACTAGGGTGGGGATGACACCCACAAATCTTCACTACTGTAGCAATAAAGTGTATCCAATGAAGGTTACAATGTTTTGACCATGAAACATGATCTACCCTTGAAATGTCTACCTTGTTAAAGGCTTACAAAGATTTTTAGGTCTCACCTTGTTAGAGGATTTCAACATCCTATTAGAAGTGTGCCTTGTTAGAGGACTTCAACTTACAACTAAGTAAGCAACTTGTTAACAGATTTTATACAGCCTGTTAAGACTACTTTGTTAAGAAATTTCACTGAAATCACCTATTAAAATGTCTCAACATAGATTCTGCAATTAGCACTTGATTGTCTGATAACATATTACCTCTATACAATATCTTCTTGATCCTTATTGATCAAATGTATCAATGTTGTATCTTTTTCTCTATCCTCTATTCTACTCTAATTGATTATGCAATTCACTCTTTCTTTATAACTTCTAAGTCACCTTCAATTCTCTGTCTGCACATGCAAACTATCCTCTTCACTCCTTCAATTCTCCTTTCATCAATCATTTATCCATAAAGAGTTTAGGGCTTTGTCCTCCTTAAGAAGACTTTGGTGGCTTAGAATTAGGTATGAATCTATGGTTGAGATTCATCCATTTTGCCACTTAATCCTACCCTTTTTCTAATTGGCTACATGTAATTGCATAGGGAATCCAATTAGAGATTCCTCCTTATCTCCAAAATCTCATAATTTACCTTTAAGTCAGCTAAAAAATGGTTTACATAGTTGTTTGTGCCATTAAAAAAACAAATATATCAAGACTGTGTCACTCATCATCTGAAGTCTCTAATGCTCAGCATGCACTAATCTCTTTGTTGTGACTCGACACCTACATTGCTTGACATCATTGTTTACTCAGCTCCTGAATCACTTGGTATGGTCTATCTGCTCGACACTTGAGTGACTCAGCACATGAGTGACTCAACACTCAGTGTGACTCGACATGGTCTAATATTTACATGTTGTGCTTGGTATGTATTACTAGTTTGACATGAACTAAGTAAATGGCTTAAGTGTGTTACCATATTGTGAATAGTGTCAACAAGATTTTTTGTGTCATCATATATATCTTCTTTTCTGTCCAAATCAACTTGTTCTTGCTCATCTTTACCTTCCTCATATTTCTATTCATCATCGATCATTCAACCAAATACCTTCTTCCATATTACTTTTCTTTCCTCTATAGTATTTTCCACTTTTCTCTTCAAAATTAGGAAAGTTCTCCTCTTAGGAATTAATCTATCATTGTAATCCTTCACAACTTTGGAATTTTTTTTCTTATTGAATTCTAACATCACTTGAGCAAGTGTGACTTCCCTTATTTTCCTTTTAGTCATTAATGAAAACTTCCATTTCTCATCTATTCTTCCTTATAGCTCATTAGGTATCATGTTTCCTTTCTCTAATAGAGTATACTTGAAGTTTTCCATAATGCAAATTAATTATTCTACTTTATTCTTATCAACTTTACTCAATATGTTAAACTTTATAAAATGAAATCTAGATAAGCCTACACTCCCACTAATGTTTTCACATACCTCATCAATTGTCTAGAGTTTATTGTGCACACCATCCTTGAACTAACTTGTGTCCTCTGATTCAGTTCTTCTTCATCATCATCATCCTTTAAAATTACAAGCCTTCTCCTTAGTTTCTTCATGGGTTTTCTTTCTTAGCTTCATCTATGGAATTGTTTCTCTTTTTGTACTCTTTCCTTGTGTTAGTTTTGTAACTTTAACCAATCCTTTCTTCCATGGCTTAGAAACTACAACAATAGTTCCTTAGTTCTCTTCCTGGTTATTCTTTGTGTATCAGGGGTAGGCTTAGTATCTTTTTACATTCCTTTTCTACTCTATGCCTCGAGTATAACCATCTCTTTTCCTTTTTCCCTTGGCTTCCTCTTCTTCATTGCCTTCTTATTATTATTCTTCATGATCATTTGATAATTCTTCACCTTTTCCTTTAGTTATTTACAATGGTACCTCATTCTTGATACCTTCTCCCAAAACTCTCTCCAAATTCTCTATCATCCCTGCTCTTTTTCTTTGCAACTTAGGGAAATTTTCTCCATCATAATTTTTGCTTTAGTATTTTCATATGTGCTGAATGGATTAGCATCCCTATCAATGGGTTCATCTAGAAATATTCTAATAGATGTTATGGCTTAATTAATATTAATTTCACATCCCAATGGCTTTGACCATGCAATTCTAGGGATGACTATAGGTCCTATCTCTATCCACTAGAAAATAAATGTTCTCATAGTACTTATCCACTAAATATTTAGGTATCCTTGAACTTTTCTTCATCTTCTATTTGAATTCTTCAAAGTAACCATCCATTACTATCTCAAAGTTGTGATATGAATATCAGGATTTAACTGTGTGATTTTGAGTCAAACTCGATGACCCATGTTTCATGAGTAGTGATTCAACATGAATCCATCTCTCATGAGAATAAATGGAACACTTAGCACTCATTGGATCTAGGCGATGCTCACACGGGTGAAGCACCGAGACTTCCCGGGAGGTCACCCATCACCTAGATCTAATGAGTGCTAAGTGTTCCATTTATTCTCATGAGAGGTGGATTCATGTTGAATCACTACTCATGAAACATGGGTCATCGAGTTTGACTCAAAATCACACAGTTAAATCCTGATATTCATATCACAATTTGACTAGCTGTGGAAATTATCTCCTACTTATCTCAAAGTTGTCTCTTAATTGACTAATAGCCTCATTACTTTTTTGTGTTACTGGCTTCTTCTTGCTCCATGAGATATCACTTATGGTAGGAAATTAATTTTTTACATAAAAAAATATGCACACTAGTAAGGATCTAAGCTTAGGTCAGAAAGGTCATAGGTATGCCCCTTCTTCACAATCTTCCATGCAACATCAACAACCACACATGGGACACTATCTAGTCAGCTTGACTGATAGAACTCATGAGGAATAAATCTCATTGTAAATTTTATCTCAATGTTCTTTATGGTTGAAATCGTCATTCCATGCTTGTTCCATACTACCAATGTGTTCACTTCAATTACATTCTTACCGTGGCAATGAATTGTCTTCACTTTATTTGTAGTAGGGTGCCCGATAACTCAGTGAACAATTTTTTTAGTGATATTAACTGCTCCACCTTCTATCCATAATTTCATTTTTTGAACATGACTCAAAAAATTCTTTATCCACTCAATTTTGAAAACCCTCAAAAAATCTAGGGTCCACATGAGTCCATCGTTGGCAATATGCTTATGCTCCTTCTTTAATTTCCCATCAATGCACAATCTCTCATACACATTCATCAACTTAAAATTATTGACTTCACCAATATTACATTTATAACAAGATCTCACATCATGGACCATAATTACCCACGGTGGGATAGAAGATAGGGCACCTAACGAATCTCCTTTCATTGTAATATTTGGATATTCCTTAAACTTCTGTGGATCAACAACTTCATTTTGAATTAATTGCACATTACTAACCTTTCATGCTTCACCTTTCTATGCAATATTGAATTTCAATACCATTTTTATGTTTATGGTTTGATCTTGCAACTTTTCTTCACTCAATATCAATACAATTGCTCCAAATTACTCTCAATGCCGACTACACACACTCACATATTCACAAATTTGCTCAACTATGCTCAGGGATCTCTCAAAATTTTTTAGCTCTTGATAAATTGAATGCAAGGTGGTTAGAATGATTTTTTTTCTATGCAAGTTGAAGAATTCAAATTTAGGGCCTCATTAATATTGTATACACATAGTGGGTGTATAACAATAGTCTCATCCAATACTGTAAATCTTGGTAATAATACTTAACACTCCTTTAACTTGGGTTGTACCACAACTTAGTCTATACTAATGATTTCATTCAGCCACATAACACTTTCATCCTCAAATGTTGATACTTGGTCACTACTAACCTTTTAACTTTGCATCCATACACATTGCTTGGTTCAAAATTCAAATATGTCCTTATGCATCTAATCATATGCTAATTTGGACTCTTATGAATTCAATCTTAAGAATTGATGCATAATTCAATAATTCAAAATATAATTCTATAAATACCTCTTTATTTAGTTTGTGATGGGGGAATCACCTAACCCACTGGATTGGGTGATCACAACTTCATCATTTGCATTCTTGCCTCCACCATATTTCCTCTTCCAGGTTTGATTTTTTTTTCTTCTCACTTCTGTAGCATTAACCTTTTCTTTTTCATTGTTCTCATCATTATTTGTTGTTGGTGCTCAGTTCACATAGTCTCTATTGAGCAGATCAACCTTATGAAAATTGAAACATATAGGATCAAAACTTTTCAAGTTTCTAGATCTTCCTCTGAGTTGTATTATTTCACAATTAGTTGCAACATGTCCATACTTTTGACATAATTTACAATTGACGCAAGTATTGTAATCCCAATTTATAGTATTACCTTGCCTATTTGCATTGCCTTGAACTTTAGGTGTCTAATTATGTTTTGCATTAGATCTGCAATCTTGTGCCTTATGATCATACTTCTGACATGTGTAACAATAACCTTCAAATCTAGATGCAACTAGCATCTTTGATATACTCTAATATTATTGATGTCCATACTTGTTGTGATTAAAGAAAAATCCATTGAATTTAGGCTTTTAATTGGACTTACCAATTTTTCTCTTGAAAACATTTGCTTTATGACTTGATTTTCCACAGTGATAGCATGTCGGCTTCTTCTTATTTAGTTTTGCATTCCTTTATTCTACATGCTTTGATGACTCTCCTTTCTTGGTAGATTCTATGCAATCGGTATAGTGTAATCCAATAGTATCATGAGGTCTACTTTGTGCCCTTAAATACTCATCAAGTTGTCTCATAACCTCTCCAAATATTTTCATTCTTTTAATGATGTCCATTTTAGCTCAGCTAATTTTTCAATTGATTGTTCCTTGATCTCAGATTTGAAATATGTTCCACCTTCCTAACAATATCATGATTAGAACTTAATAACTGATTGACCATGTCGAATTTATTGTGAGTCAACCTTTTTACTTCATTGATCCACTCAATAAGACTTATAACCATTTCCCTTTTGTCTTCATATATTATGAAGTTCACGAATTGATATCATATCTTGTATTAATTATATTTTCTTTGTTACTAGGTTTTGGATCTTCCTATAGTAACCTATAATTTGGTGAGTCATCTACCATATAATTTCTCACCATTTTATGTGATACGTATTGGTAAACATAATGTCTCATATATCAATTATTATTTTTGTCTTAGATTTCCTTTTCTATCTAGATCTACTTTATTCCATTATAGGTGTCACATTAAATCTCTATTGCATTATGTTTACATGCATACATATTATTTTTATGAAATTTAGTTCCATATTTTATGAATTACATTTATATAGATCTACTTGAGATACATTATTTTCATTATTTAATATCATGTTTACTTATTTCTAAAATACAAAAATATTTCATTTCACACAATCATTTTATTTCTTCATTATTCATTTTTGTGGAATTATAAGTATATAATTTTATTTTCCATATCACATGATAAATAATCTTTATACCTAGGTATATTCACATTTGTCTCTTAAGGATCCTCCTCCTCATTAGGATGTATTAAGCCAAGGAAGTAATCCATATATGTTCACAATCCGTCTATTTGGTACAAGTCATTACAAGATAATGTTGATTATTCTCTTAATATTAATCCTCTCTATGAGGATAGCATTCCAACACCTTAAGGATAATTTACCTTCCATTCACATCATCCATTTCCCCTCTACTAATGTTTACTTAATATCATATTACCATAATTTGGTATTTCTTGTAGATATTAATTCTTAAAGGAAGTTCCTACTCTATATTTTAATGACACCTTAGAAGAAGATGATTCTATCATTAGCAATTTTGTTAATGCTCTTCTTTCTAGTGATGAATCCATGAAGAATCACAAGCTTAATAAAGTTAATATTTAAACTCATTTTATCATAGTTATTGATTCTATGCTAAAAATGAAAGAATATACTAAATTAACTTCCTCTCAAACCCCTATAGACATACCCATCACCATTTTTAGGTGTAAAATAGATGCACTTAATAAGATGTAAATATAGGGGCTCCACTTTACACTAACATTCAATACAAGAGAAAGATGAGATTCCAAACATAACTCTCAATATAACTCAAGTTAGATTAGCAAAACCCATGGAGATAAGGGATGCCAATAAAAAAACCAATTTATATCAAGGAAGTATGCAAGTAGGCCTTCTTTCATGCAATGTAGAATTTGATTAAAGAGGTGATGCAAGAGTGCAACTAAACTAATTGATTTAATGAGAAGTGTAAGATAAGTCTAGGTGCTAAAATTTAAGAAATCAACCCAATTAATACATTAAAATAGGTCTAGTCTAAAGAAATGAATGTTAAAACCTAGAAAATGTTATTTTTCTTAAGGCTTCAAGAAGACATCAACTTGGTGCAACATGTTCCAACTTCTTTTCCATGAAGTCATCATGCTCATGGGACACAATGGCAAGGTAAATCCATGTTTTGGAAAATTATTTCTAGTTCCATTGTTATAGTGTTGGCATCGTACTTCCACACGTAGATAAAATTTTTGTTTTGTTTTGGGTGGATGAGGGTCATACTTGGTCAAGCCCTAGAATAAGGAATAAACCTTGAAACTAAAATGTAAAAATGTAAAGGAAAGAAAGATAAATGTAAGTATTCATCTTTCTTGCAGAAACCCTTGTTAATGAGGATTTACAATTATTCTATGTTGTAGACGTTGAATTTTTAATGGAGGATGTAGGAAATCTCCATAAATTGCAATGGATCTACCAAAACCACATTAAGGAGCCACATATATAAACGTGAATCTATGAAGAAGATTATGAATTCCTCAATTTAGATATCATTTCTTGATGGCCAAAAATATGCTAGATCTTGAAGAGGAAATGCTCACAAAGGATTCTTGAATCTTTGAATGTCTTGATTGCTTAATGAAAATATGTTTGCTTGAATGCTTTAATTATTGACCTTTCCTAGGTAGCTTTGTGGATGTTCATGGTTATCTCTTGATGTGAAAATAAGGTTCCTAGGGCTCCTTTTATACTATTTTTTGGGTAAAAAATCAAAAAATGCTAACTAGACTACCCAATTATTTAATTTATAAAACCACGACAATATTGGTCCCATGATTTAAAATCCCCAGTGAACAAGTTGACTTGGGTTGACCTATTTTGGAATAGATTGACCTATATTGACCTATTATAGAAGAGGTTGACCTATTCTCGAAGAAGTTGACCTATTCTTGAAGAGGTTGACCTAGTTCAATCTATTTAGGGTTGGCCCACCCTAAGGTCTTAGAAGCTACATTAGGGAAAGTGAAAAATATGGGCAAAACATGAGAAAGTGATGATTGAGCATGAATCCATCCATGGTCCATAAGGTCACTAAAGGATGAGGGATAAAAGGCCTTAAATGATGAGTGCTTCCAATTTAAGATCCTTTATTTATCCCCAACCTTTGTGGGAGTATGAATTTCCTAAACTCATGGTATAGTAGATCAAAAAGAAAGAGATGATCTTATCATGACTAAAGATATGAATAAACCATAACACCATCAATTAATTTGAGCATACATTATATCCAAACCCACAAGATATATGTCATTAACAAGAAAAATTGTATTCAATTCACCCAATAAGTACTGTATTCCTTGTTATGAACTACATAAAAAAAAGGAAATGTGTGCTACAACAAAAGATGGCATTGAATGACCTAGAAAGTGTGTGGCATTCTATTTAACCCATAAAATATGAATTTAATGGTCTATAAATTATGTGTGGAATACTAGATAATTCATAAAAATGACTCATCATCAAGGGAAATCCATTTTCCTAAAAATAAGAATTGAAAAGACAAATCAAACGTACATATGCATGTGTCCTTAAGAGATCTAAAACACAATAAAACTTTCAAGACTACCAATAGTACATAGAAGGATTAAAAAATGATTAGAATTCCCAAACTATTAATAATCCAAAGAGGGATCAAAGTCAAGGATAGGGCCTCCTAGACTATCAATAGTCCAAAGAGAGATCCAAAAGAACAAATATTGAGGCCCCATGAATTGTTAAGTTCAATAGAGGAAATGAAACTATCAAAGTGCATGAGTGAAAAAAGGAGAAGAGTGTATGAATTAACATTAAATTAATTTCAAACTCCTTAATGGTATAAATAAATTTAATAGAAGCACACATGAATCCACTAGAACATTCCCATTATGAAATCTCCCCAAGAGAGAACACTTCGATGGAAATAACCACATGAAAAAATGGGACAACACGAAGGGATATACTAACTTTGGGGTTGGTATGATCATATGGTCAAATATAATATCATATCAAGCATAAATTATCATCATTCCCCAAAGGAAGTAGAACTTAAACACAATGGATGAAAAAGAAAATAAGAGATACCAAGAAGAGTCTTTCTGGGCCAACACCACATAGACCAAAAAGAATCAATGCTACCATGTTACAAGCATCCAATTAGACCACACAAGGGTACATACAAAAATAATAATACTATACCATCTTAAATTGGAAGTAATCCAATTTAATGAGGGTTTATTACCTATTAAATGTGAGATCATCAATCCCCTTCTCTTTTCATCTCTTCTTCCCTTTTATATCTTTTCTCCTAGATGGAATTGGGGTAAAACCTAATAAAGATCCTATTTCATGGTGTTAATATTAAGGTAGTATCTATTTACCCTAGGTCCTTTCTTTCATCCATGTATCCACTTGAAGTCTACCCCTTGCACTGAAACAAGATTTCCTCAAAATTTAGATTTTGTTTATGGATTCTAAGATCTATCTTGGAGCCCCAAGATAGTAGTGGTGTAGTCCACCCCTAATGAGCCAATATAGTATGTGGTTTTTCCCTGATGGGATAATTAGGGACATAGTGCACCCTTGATGCTTCCTTATTTTGGTCTCCCTTTATGGGTTCCATGTTCCAAGAGGTTCAAGTGTTAACTTCTAGGTTGGTTGGCATGTAGGCGTTAGTTAATTCATAGCTCTATATTAAATCTTCTATTTTCTCCATTTCTAATCCACAATCAATTTCCATTCATAGGAAGTCCTATAATCACCAAGTGTTCAAGTGCTCAAGCATTTGTAAATTCAAGTTCTCAAGTGCACTTGCATTCAATCCTTCAAGCATCCATTCAAGAATTCCTCCATTTAAGATAAATGATTTAAAGAATTCAAGAAATTGAAGGAGTTTATCTTAAATATATTCTTCAACCCATTCAATATCTTTTGTTACATCTTCTACATCCACTCATCTTCATCTTCTTGGTCCAAATCCATTAGTAAAGTCAACACATTGAATTCAATTCAAGAGATTTGACATTTGTACGGTAAATTCATACATTTAATTTACAATCATGCTATTTAAATTATTTAAATTCAAGGTTAATTCATAAACTAAAGTTTGGCCAAGGAAACTCCCCCATCAACAACAAAAACCTTTTTTTATTGAAGGTTGTAGATATCAAATTGATAAACATGTTGTAGATTAGAGTACCCTTTTTGAATTTCTTCAAAAATAAAAAATTAGAATCAACATTTCAAACCATCACCATGAGCACATTGAACCCTTGAAGATTCCATTTTGCCCCTAAAGATTTAGTTTTCTAAAAGATTTATGGGTTTAATCTATTGCATAATTGAAGGCCTGAATATGACAACTTCGACTCATTTTGATCAGCACAACAAGAAAAAAATAGACTTGAAAGGTGTGATTCTTGACACTCTTTTTAATTTTAGTATACCTACTTATATCTAGTTTTTATTACACAAAGAGAGAGTTTTTGAGGAATTGTATATCTTTATCCTATTCTTCCTAGACCTAGTTTTCATTAGTGCTCCTTGCCTATATGGTTAACACTAGTATCTCTAGACCTAGTTCTCTATAATTAGGATTGGAAATATTATTTTCCTTATCTTCCCTATCTCTATATGTATATGTATGTGTAGGTTATGTGATGAACTTAGGGCTTTATCATTGAATTACATTTCCTCCCACACATTTATTGGTGAACCCATATGCATCAACTCTTTCTTTTGTGGTGTTAGATTCCCCTTTTTATTTTGTGGTGTATTTTTTTCACCTTTATTGGTGAAACAAACTTATGAAATTTCCATTTTGTATTTGATGTTAGATTTTCTTTCAAAGTTAGCTCTTTATCGTGTGATATATTTTTTTCATGCTGTCTATCTTTCTTTACATTGTATTGGTTTGGAGTTCATATCATAAAGTTAGATATGTTAGTGTCTTCTTTCCTTTTTTGGTGTATGGTCTTTACTACTTTTAGTCCTAGTTATAGTATTCTTGTAAGGAATTTTTTTTGAATCATGCCTCTTTTTGACCTAGATTCCTCTTCTCCTCTTCTTCAAAAACTTAGTGACCCTATGGTTTCTAATGATTGTAATCCTTCTATAGAACATGACTCTTCCCACTCATCTAATGATAAAGAAGAGACTTTAAGAGTTCCTCCTGAACAAGTTGATAACCTTGCTAGTGAGATTGATAAAATGAATGATTGAATTTTACAACAAAATCACAATATAGAGACTATTTTTTCTTTTGATGCTCTTAACAAAGCAATATGTAATGATGAAATTGTGTTAATCTTTTACGTGGGCTTACTCACCTTGTCCATACTCATATTAAGCCTTTGAATCAAGTTGATTCTAGAGTAGGGATGGATCCTCTTGTTTCTACTCTTGATCCTATTCTACCTATTTGTTTGCCTATCTCTAGCATTTCCACTTATGTTTCTCCTCTTATGACTAATTTCATTCAAGTATCTAAGCCTCTTAGCAGTCTTCTTGTCCCCTCTTTTCTTGTGAGTGTTCCACCTACTTCATTTTCAAATTCATAGCCTTCATATATTCTATTTTTCTATGTGGTTTTACTCTCCTTGTCCATACTCATATTAAGCCTTTGAAGCAAGTTTATTTTGAAGTCGGGATGACTCCTCTTGCTTCTACTCTTGATCCCATTCTACCTATTTGTTCTCCTATCTCTAGCATTCCACTTATGTTTCTCCTCTTATGACTAATTTCATTTAGGTATCTAAGGCTCTTAGTAGTCTTCTTGTCCCCTCTTTTCATGTGAGTGTTCCACCTACTTCATTTTCAAATTCATAGCCTTCATATAACAATGTTCCTTTCATTTATTCTAATCCTCTTGCTATGGTTCGATCGAGTGTTCCACCTTTAGTTTCTTCCATTAGAGTTAATTTATACACTCAGCCTAGTGTTTCAAATGTGCCTATTCCATCTATTCCTTCTAATGATTCCACTATCCTTAATCTTGCTCAAATGATGTCTTCTCTACAACAACAATTTTCTTCTTTTACTCAATCTAAGTTTAATGTTCCTACATGTGATATGGGTTGTCCTTTATCTTTTAACATTATTTATACCAATTCTCCTTTACAAGATGATATGCCTCACCTTGATACTTATAATGGTAAAGGTGAGCCTATGACACATCTTAAGACTTTTCAAGTTCTATGTAGTGACTATGCTCATGACCATAGGATTTAGCTAAGTTGTTTTCTCACACTTTCAATGACAAAGCTTTGCAAAGGTATTTCTCTTCACCATCTTGTTCTATTGATTATTTTCATAAAATTGCTAATTCCTTCATACACCAAATTTAGAAAATATTGGTCCTATTTCTTTGACTGATTTGATGCATTGTAAACAAGGCCTTAAAGAGAAAGTGACTGATTTTATTAGTAGATTTAAGCATTTGCATGCTCAAGTTTCTTATCCTGTGCTTGATATTGATATTCAACATATGTTTATTGGAATTTTTTAAAAGGATATTAGAGATATGCTTTTTCTTACTAAATTTACCTCTTTTTCACAACTTTGTGTAGTGCTTCATCATTATCAATTATAAGTGAGTCAGTTTGAGAACACCACTCCAATGTCTCTTGAGTCTTGTACCTATTGAAAACAGTGATTCTACATCTTAACCTAACAAATTTCACAAACCTAATATTTACATCAAGGTCAAAAAACCCATGAATACAATAGATGATCAAGTAGTTGTTGCATCTCAAAGTGCCACTACTTCTTCCTTTTTTTGGGATGAATTGTAAGTTTAATCCTCTCTTTGAGTTTGTATATTCCACTATGATTAGGTTGGTTAGTGCTAATATGTTTACACTTCCTCTTGTTAAACCAATTCTTCTTTCTGCTACATCAAGTCCTCATTTTAATCCTCAAGCTTTCTGTCAATTTCACCACCAACCTAGACATGATACTAAGTCATGTTATTCTTGAAACATAAGATTAAGGATTTGATTGATGTTAATGTCTTATCTATTGAGGATCATGATAATGGGAACACACTGCAGTACCTCCTGATCAAAATCCTAAAATCTACACTAATCCCTTACCTCAACATACTACTAATAATATTATTTAAAATTCTTCATCTTTTGGTCCTCTTGAAGTGAATGTTGTTTGAAAGGCCAGAGTTTCTATTGCACCAAAAGATCAACCTATCAATGTCTAGTACAACCAATAGTCTTATAGAACCACATTAGGTGGTTAAGCCATGTCTCAAATCCTATAAGGGATGCTAGTCCACTACCAAAAATCCCCATCCTGGTGTCAGTTGCTCTGGTTTGCAGGATTTGAACTTGTGACCAAGCTCTGATACCAATTGTAAGAAAGGGTAGAGTTGTCGTTGCACTAAAATATTGACATGTCAATGCTCGATACAATTAATAGTCTTATAGAACCATAGGAGGTGGTTAATCCATTTTACAAATCTTATGAGGGATGCTAGACCATTTCCAACAAATGTTTCTTATGATACCTCACAATCAAAGAATGATGACACCATTGATGTTGTGGAACATGTAGTTCAACCTCCACCTCCACCTAAGGAAGATATTCCCTTTGCATCTAATGATCAAACTAAACCTAAGCTGAATATAAGCATTCTAGAGCCCTTACTATCTCCTTCATTGATGCTAATAAGTTTAAGGATCCAAATGACCCTCTATATATTACTACTCAAAATGATAAATATACTTCTTATGGGTGTCTTGTTGATCCTACTTCTATGGTTAATATCATCACTATGGAAAAAATTTATAATAAGAGAAAACATCATGATTTCTATGACTCAACCAACACTTGGATTCAAAATTGTAATGGTTTCTTGTATCCTCTACAAGGTTTCATCTCTTTTAATGTTGAGATCTATGGTAAAGTGGTGAATAGTACCTTTTTTGTCATTCTCACTTCCAATCTATTCCAAGTGAAGCTTTCTTTAACTTGGTTGACTACCATAAAAGCTATTACTTCTACTACCCATCAATGTATTAAATTTCCTTATGGTAGTGAGATTAAGATGATCAATCATAATCTTTATCATCCTTCTAGACCTTGAAACTATCCTACTCTTGATTTATTTTAGCATTATCTTCCTACTATTTCTCCTACTCATCCAAATTATATGTTCCATTGTTATCAAGAATATAAACACCAAAATATTTTTGAGTTAATTATGCCTTGTGGTCTTTTCCCTACAACTTCTATGCCTATTTATTTTGATTCTTCTATTTCTAATGGCCAATCATCTCTTGCATCTCCTGATCCACCTAGTGTGGATCCTTCAATTAGTATGGATTCATCTCTTAGTATGGCTCCTCCTAGTGTGGTTCCTCCTCCTACATTTCAGCCTTTTGTTTTTCCTTTTGTGTTATCAAAAGGTGAGGAACCTATGATTGTTGATCCTCCCGTTGGCTCCTAAATCAATAACTTTTCAATAACACAACAATAGGAACAAATACATCTAGGGGTCGATAATTTCTATCTTCAACATATCTATTTAGAAATCAAGGCCAAATATAAGGCTATACTCCTTCTACTTTAGGCTCTACAAGACCTAAGTAGGTAGACCTCAAATTCATTCATATGGTACCAATTCCAAAGCATACAATCTAAATCTGTACAAAGAAGACAAAACCCTTATTTCTCCTATACTTATACACTGACAAAGATATGCACTATCAATTTGAAAAACTTATGAAATCCAGAAGATGAATGTGAGAATCCTTTTAGATCTTCAACATAAAAGGAAAATAGATTTAATTGATTAAAGTTTGATATCAACAAAACCCACCTATGTAACAACAAGAACATGCTAATCCTATAGCTAATCAATGCCCTTATCTATTGGGATATTCCATAAATCACAAACATACATCCATGATATCAATGAAATATCCCATACATCAAGATATTAGGTCTATCCTATCACTTTGTGAATCATACATTAGTGTTCATAAAAACCTCATATGCATGATATCCTTCTCATGAAACCTACAATCCTATCAAATATATCAAGCATTTACTTTGTTCTTTGTTCCAACAACAAAGCATATTGAGACATACAACTTTAAGAAGTTATAACAAGTTTAAGCCCTTTGTTCGTAAACCACAAAATATTTCAGATAATAGAGATAGGAGACTTGAATCATAATGAAATTAAGAAGTTTTATGTTCATTGTATTCATTTCTTTTAAACAATACATTCATGATGCATGTAAATAACTGAGAAACAACTCAATATAACAGACATGTCTATATTAGCTTTACTACTATTGTTCATACGAGAGAGAAAATGCTGAGGAATGAATGGTGGGATCACAGCTAGAGCTTTGCTCAATAATTTGGACAAACAACCAACCATCAACAACTAGAGAAAAAGAAGAAGAAGAAAGATATAAGAGAGGAAATAAATCCTGGATCTGATTTGAAAGTGACACATATCCACTTGAATCTCCATCCCTTTCTACTACAAATATTCTCTTTTATCTCTACAACCAAAATTTGAATGTAATCTCATCATTGAGCTTCAATAAACTCAAAATATCTCCTCTAACTGATGAGAAAGCCTCATTATGATAAAAACATCAGATATGCATCTAAATTGCTGATAAATCCTTTACTAAATTGACTTGGAGGTAAAAAGACATCACCAACTGCATCTCCACTAATTTTTGTACATACTAGATTCATCATTTCACTAGAAAACAAGTTTGACCTGCCATACCAGAATGTTGTTGAAAAAAAGCACCTTGGAAAAAACTCTAATATCTCACACATACTACTTCATGTGCAAAAATAAATGGAAAATATGGAAAGTTCATTCTAAGAGCTTTCTGTCAGTATAAGATAGTCCTATGCTAGCCTCAATGACATACCTAGGGCATTCATTTCAAGTTCCAAGTTGAAAATGCATGATATGCCCGTAAACTTTGTTGAAAATCTCATTTAGGATAAAGTCTAAACTTTTGGATATAATTTTTTAAAATTTAAAATCATATGCATGTTCAAACTTAGAAACAAAATAATTTTATTTTATTTTATGAACCTTTCAACTTTCCCTCCAATTTTGCATCCAGGTCAAACTTTTTTGATTGGGCTTGACATGTGTCACCATTTGATTTGTCAGTCTTTGCACTATCATCACCACTTGGGTGCTACATAGCACCCTCCGATTGGTCCACAAAATGCCACCTACCACTTGATAGATCACCATGTGGAAACCTTTGATTGATCTCCTATGCACAGTCACCACCATGTCATCATCTTATTGGGCACTTTGCTACGTCACTACTACGTGGCATCACCTGATTATCCAAAACTGTCACATGACCACCTAGGCCCACTACCACATGTTAGTACATCACCATGTCACTTTGGTTAATCTTTTCACAACTTCTTAATGCAACAAAGTGACAACCATCAATCTTGTGCTATGTGGTGCAATCAGAAACTTGATACCTCATCCCGTTTTCCACATAGTGACTTGTCATTATGTCACATGAAACCTCATCAATCATCATATAACTAGTGACATATAAATTCTTTGACACATGTCCACCTTGCCATGTCATCACCTTGAGAAGTGTGCCAAGCCTGGAATGATCTAGCATGTGTCACCTCGCCATTAATCCACCTAGGCACTATGTGTCTGCTTTTGATTTATCTGGTTGGCTACCATGTCATCATCTTGGTTGATGTGTTTGGTAAAAAATCACTTTTTCATGCCTTCAACTAGCCATGGGCCCCACGTAGGAGGGGTCTCCAATCTCAAAAGGCACATGTTTTTAAGACAATTTAGACTTGAGTGTTGGGGCATATAAACAACAAAAATCTATCTCTCCTTCTAAATTTGGGATTAATAAATTTTGAAAATAAATTAAAAACCATTGCCTTACAAGATTGTCTGTGCACATTATTCAACCATGCCATTCACATGGCTCCCACATTTCATCTTGAACTTCAACATTCCCCATCAGTGCTTGTCCAACCCCTTTCTTAAACACAATCTTTACTATACAATATCCAAAACCATTTGAATAGTAATGAAACCCATAGAAAATTTTAGAGAAAATAAAATATATCTAACTCAACCTCAGACATAGTATTAAACTACTACGATCACTACTACAAAGCAACTCACCTTCAACTGCTAGTATAATTTATAAATTATGAACTTGCACTTTGCTCTAAGTTTTTTGTAATCTTTGCATAAATAATCTTATCTAAAATAGTAGGTTCAACAGGAATTGGGCCCAAACATCATTTAGCAGCAGCAACACATGAAACCTCATCTAATAGAAAATCAATGATGGTTTCATCTTTAACAACTTCCTTTAATGGATCTCTCAAGAACTGTGTGTCTAATTGAATTTGTTGGAATCTGCTTCTGTTGAATGTTTCAATCCACACATACTCTTGTAAGCTCTTTTAACACATTTTTTCTATGGTTGAAATAATTGATTCCTATGTGTAGTCAAGTTTTGTAAAAATTTCAATGTTTTGCTTGAACAACTTTGCAACATGACTGTCCAACAAGTGGTTATGAGCATGTTGTGTGCTTAATGAATACTTCTATCATCTCATGTTTGATTTCTATGAGAAGAATTAGTACTCCCTATTCTATTAGAGCGTTAATGTTTTTGTATAGATCCTCGAACTAGAACCTGTTGTACTTCTACTTCCATTATTTTCAATTCTTTAAGAAGAAAATCCACAAACATGTGAACATCTCTAGGCTCCTTGTACTTAAGCCAATTTTGTGTTGCTATAATTTTATTAACTATAAAAGAGATTTTACATGCCTTCATGTTGATATAAAGATGCATAATACTTTCTTCAGTTGAACAAAACATTCAAAAAATCTCAGCAGTGTTGTGGTTTCACAACGCACACACTATTTCTCCTTAAAATGGGGACCCCCTAGTAAAATTTTTATTTCCTAAATCCCTAGTCTAGGGCCTCGGTAATTTTGGGAATTTCTCCTAGAGTTTGGGCCAAGCCATGGTCCTCTAACTGAGAAACCCAGAGGTTAGAACTAGAGAATTTGAGTGTTAAAGGGTGATTTTTTAGTGTGCAAAAAACTAGCTTATTGGGGGAAAATTACCTATTTTGACTAGTGTTGACCCAGTTTTGTCAATCTAAGTCCTGGGGTGTCCTCATTTGGGTCCTATAACATGAGCTAATTAATGTTTGCTTCTTTGTGTAGATAAAAATGCGTCCTTAACTTGTCAAGGTGATAACTTTTGACCTAGAGCTCAAAATTCAAAATTGTTTACACCATTAGAAAGAAGAACTAAAAACCTAATTTTAGTCCTTAAAATAGTGAGCCTTTGGTTACCTAGTTTTAGGGATTGATGAAAGTTTCAACTTGAAATTTTGAGCAAAAGACCTTTGAAAAAGCCAGTTAAAAAGATCTAGAAAATCTTGTTAAAAAAGATATGGAAAAGTTTCAAACATTTGATTGTTCTGGATAATCTAGATCACTCTATCTTTGACCCGAAAGGATTGGGCTGTTGGAGAGAAGAAGAGATCAAAGATACAAAGGTTAGACACATGAATTAGAACAAGTTCCTCATCTTATGCAACTATTAATGACAAGATCCAACACAGGTGGATTGGAATTTCAGGTAGAAGAAGAAAGAGTTCAAGTTTATGAAAGTGTTTCAATTTAAAGAGGCTATAAATCATCAAAAAGGGGAAAATTAAGTACACAAAAAGTGATCCTAGACTCATTTGAGAAAAACCTAGAAACCATTTTCAAAATAGAACTTTGATTTTTTGGCAAATTGAGCTTCCAAGGTGCATTTCTTATGAAAGTGTTTGGCTATAAAGAGGGTATAAATAATCATAAAGGGGTAAATTAAGTACACAAAAAGTGATCCTAGACCTCATCTAAGAAAAAATTAGAAACCATTTTTAAAATAGAGAACTTTGATTTTTTAGCGAATTGAGCTTCCGAGCTTCTGAGATTCTAAGACGTGCTTCTTATGAAAGTATTTGGCTATAAAGAGGGTATAAATCATCAAAAAGAGGCAAAGTAAGTACACAAAAATTAATCCCAAACCTCATTTGAGAAAAAACCAAAAACCATTTTCAAAATAAAAAACTTTGATTTTTTGGCGAATTGAGCTTCTGAACTTCCAAGCTTTCGAGGTGCACTTCTTATGAAAGTGTTTGGCTATAAAGAGGGTATAAATAATAAAAAATGGGAAAATTAAGTACATAAAAAGTTATCTTAGACCTTGTCCAAGAAAAACCCAAAAACCAATTTCAAAATTGAGCACTTCGATTTTTTGGCGAATTGAGCTTCCAAGTTTCGAAGGTGCACCTAAAGTTTTTGAAAAATTTAGAGGTGTGCTGATAGTTAATTGCTAGTTCCAAATTTAGAGCTTTCCATGAATCAAAAATGCATTTTGATGGTAGTTCAACTCCTACAAACACCTAGAGAAGGTGGAGCTTCTATTCTTGGCATCTCTAGAGACTCTTACGTCATCTAATGGCTTTCTTTGTTTTAAGACACATAAAAGCTCATGCATTCATTAAATGATATAAATATGGATTGAGTCCTATTAAGCACTAGTTAGAGAGTCAGTTTGTACATAAATAGATTTGTTTTATTAGTTTAGAAGCATATATTTGCATAAAGAGATCTCTCTCTCTCAACACAAATTGGGGAGATGATTCCCTATAAATTCAGGAATGTAATATACATTATAGGTCACCCTTATTTTGATGCAATAATATATGCTATTAGTGCTCTCATTTAGAGTGTAGTGATTCTTTCCTAAGTGTGTTATCTTTTGTAAATGTGTGTTTATGAATGCAATGGAGCCAATATTTTTATTGCATTATTTTGATTGAGCAATCTTTTGATTCTGGTGTTTGCTACAGGTTTACAAATTCCATCGACATACTTAGTTCAAGAAGAGATCACCCTATTGTTCTTGCATAGATTTGTGTTTGGCATGAGTGCACTTTCTGTGGCCTTGCAATTTGATGAAAAGTGAAACATCTTACATTTATTGAATTCTCATTGACGATTGCATTAGTGGAATTAAGGAAGTGCTACTTCTATTTTCATTGGCTACCCACTAATCTTTTCAAAAGCTTAATTTGTAGACATGTTGTTTCTGTAGTTTATGTTTGTTAGGATTTTACTTTTTATGTTATTTTCTTAAATTTCTTGTTACCCTATCTTCGTTATTTGCTTTACTAACCCCTTGGTTAAATTAGGAGTTCATATAGTTACATTCATTAAAAAACAAAAAAATACAAAAAAATACAAAAAAATATTTCTTTTTTTGGTATGGTTATTCTTTTGAGATTGCAAGAAAATTCAAAATCTTATCCAAATTTTTTAGAACTAGCAAAGGCCTCCCTATGAAAAAAATACATTTATCTTCAACTAAGTAGATCCTAGTAGGTCACAAGATTGCCCAAAACCTTGGAGCTGATTACAGATTAACTTTTGAAGAGAGGAGTTTAAAAGGATTCCTACCATTAAGCATCGTGCAAAATGACAACTCAACAAGTAGGAACAAATGGAGGCCCTTCCTCATAGCTTCTAGCTCCACCTGTAGAGAAAGAAGTGGCTATCTCTTCTATAATTTTAGGAACTAGTATCTTTTCAATAAACATAAACAATTGAGCCATCACTATAAAAAATTCAATTAAAACCTTAGCTACTTGTGGTCTTTCAACAAGAGGCAGTTTTCCATTAGTGGAAAGAGTTCCCTTGGAGAATGAGAGAGAGCAATTTTTTAGAGATCTAAAAATGTCTTGAAATCCTCCTTGTACCCAATCAATGTATGGATCCCTTAACTTCACCAATATATCCAAGTTGTCTTCAAGCAACTACCAAAAATCTTGTTAGACATACATACTTCCTTGGAATAAAACACCCTTTCCACTATCCAAATCCATTCGCAATGGCCTCATTTCATTTGAACTCCCTCCTTTTGGTGTGATTGAAGGGTTTCCATGTCTCGTGTTAGTTGTGAATAAAGGTGACCAAACATATTTGAAACATGTTATTTGATTACAATATCTATAGCCTTAATAGCATAATCAGGAAGGCATGCCTCAGGTAAGACTTCATCCATTCTCTTGACATTTGATGAAATAACTTCTTGAAATTATCCTCATCATGTGTGAAACTTGGGACCTTTATTGTGTTCAAATCTTTCATTTCCCACTATGTGTGACTTCACACACCCACTTAATCTTCAATGATCATGTGTGCACACTATAAGCTCATGCATTTTATTTCAAATGCCTTGACTTTCATAATGGATCCATTCATTTAGAAACCCAAACATTTTTTGAGGTCAATTAGGTCACAAGGTTGCCCAACTAATTTTTTTTTTTAAAGTTAGACATCTAACCTTTCAAACTGATCAATTAATCACCTAGCACTGACTATATTCAAATTTGACTACTGAACCATCATTTAAAACTCATTTTACCACTTTTTGAAAACTGTGATTTTCCAACAGGGAGGCCTATGAGCCAACTTTAAAAATTGTCTATCAAACAATCAGGCCCTAAGATCTGACACATTGATTCTCTATTCCACATTATTGTACCTTATTAGATTTCATGTCATGATGATATATAGGTCAAAAGATATTGATCGTCAAAGTTGCTCACTTGAAACCACCTGCAAACAAACATGTCAAAAATTAATAAAGTGCATTCGATTTTGGCTTCGAGAATAGGTCAAATAGACATTTGAAAGCACAAAAATTGGGGTATTAGTTTACAAAATGAGGAGAGTATAAATCTATGATTTGTGCTCATTATGAATAATCAAGAACACTTAGCAAGTGGTCAAAGTTAGGTTCTCAAAATCATAGAATTGGGAACATTGGTAGAAAAGTAATTTTCACAAATGGAACAAACTTGGGAAAGTGTGCAAATGGATTTGTCAAAATTTTAAAATTAGCACACTTAAAGTATTTTTAGAGAAGAACATATTGGTACAATCTATTTGGTCCCACCTTTTATGGATTCAGATGTATTTCATCTCGAATAGGGCTATTGATCAATCTGCACCTTTTGACACCAATAAAACTTTATAAATTGCATTTGGAATCACGTTTGAAACCTAGTCGAATAAATTTTTCATAGGCTCAAATTTGGAACATAGAATTTCTTTGACCACTAGAATGAAATGCAAAAGGATTTTTCTCATTTTGGTCAATTGGGTCAAAGTTATAATTGGTCAAACATGGCTTCCCAGAATTTTGCAAAATATGAATCAGATTGATAACAGTAAACAACCAACTTTGAGGGATGTGTTAAAAAAATTGAAGCAATTAGAAATATGAAACATAGGTTCTCTAATATGCATACTAAACACTCCCAAAGAGGAAAGTCATAAAAATTTATTGGGTGTAAGATATTCAATTGTAAACTAGGCTTCCTATCACTGTTTGACACTTCGGCAAAAATGTAGATTTGAATAATGCTCAAAATGAAACTTCACAAAATGACTCAAAATGGAAATTTATCATCATTGGATGCATGAAAACATTGAATGAAAGTTTTTATAAACATGAAATACTTCATAGGCCTCAAAATGATGATTGAGTACACATGCATTAAAAACACTTATAAGGGCTCAAATTGACTCAAAATTTAGAATGATGCTCAAAATTAGGGCTTCAATTTTGAGTCCCAACACCTCTTTCACCTTATCAAAAAATTTATAATAAAACTAAGTGTAACTGGCATGATTGGAAAGAGTTGAAAGAGATGTCAAGCTTGTGCTAAAGGTTGTGTGAAAGCTTCTTACCAGCCTTTGTTTGTCAAGGAAGTTAATGATATGTATATTCCCATTTTGGATTATTTTTCTATTAATTTAGATGATGATGAACATGATATCATTTATATTGATGTTGATTCACCTAACATACTTTTCATGTAGCTTACACTCACATCTACATTTGAACATAGTGACTCTCTTGAGAGTCCTTTGTATTTAGCTATTATTCCTACTATGTTGGACATAGATCCTCTTGTAAGTTATCTACCTTCTCTTATTATTACTGATCAAAATAGGGGAGGATGGTATCATCCCTAAAGTGAATGCTCTAGCATAGTATCTTTTTGTGTGTTTACTTGTTGTTACGTACTTCCTCATATCATATTTTCTTAATGCATGTTTATATTTATTTAAATGACCATTTTTGCTCCAATGCACAAGGTGATAAAGAAACTTCTGCATTGTAATATTTTTCTATTTATATCTTACTTCTTCTATTTGTCATTCTATGTTCTATTTTACATGTGTTATTATTTGTACTTGTATCCTTCTGTTGTCTACTTGGATTTGCAACATGATAAAACTAATTCTTTTTGGTATTTTTGGTGGTCATCACAAAAGATTCTTCTTCATAATTCTTATGTGTACTTCTTCTATTGTGCTATAGTTCTACTTCCTTTGGGGAATGATGACATTTCATAGATGATACAGAACTTAAATATTATCATATAATCATACTAACCCCAAAGTTAGTAGATCCCTTTGTGCTCTTGCATGTTCTATTTTCATTTCCCTTGATTTTTCTTCTTCTAGGGGCATCTCATAGTGGAAAAATCATTTGATAATTGTATGCATACTCTATTAAATACATTGCTCCTAGTAAAGTGTTAGCAAAAAATTTAATGTTGGGCTTAAGCTTTGCTCATTTTTGTACTCTAATCATGGGGCAATTAATATAGATTCTAAGCCTAGATTTTGGTACTTGATGCAAGGAAGGATAGGGAAAACTAGGGCCAATGGCATACCTAGCTATCTGAACCACCCTGCAAGAGTTAACACAATGAAAGAAAATGCAAAAATAGAAACCAAAGGAGGAAGAGGAGTCAAATAATTTTATTGATTCTTCAAATAATCAACATACATGCCTAGCTATATGGCCTTTTGGGTTATGACCAAATACAAATTACATTCATACACAAAGATCAGTAGCAAATTCACATTTCTAGTTCTACTCTGCAATCCTCTTCAAAACTCCCTAAAAACTACTTAGCTCTAAGCCTAAACACTCTATTTATACTAGCCAAAATGGCTTACAGATCATTCTAGAATCATGGATAAGTCACAAGTTGGCTCTCAACAAATACTAAATGAAAATAAACCAAAATTAAATATACAAGTTGGCTTGCATCAACAATTAATTATCCTGAAATCGATGTCCGAGAAAAAATACAATATCTCCTCACTTCAGTTGAGTTAGAACTCACAATTTGAACTATGGATATATATCTAGGTCCTCTAGAACTCCTCAATTGTGCAAGGTCTAATTCATTAAGAAAAAGTGCACATCCATTCTGAAAGTCAGGCACAGGAAACTATCACGCAGAACTACCAGAAATCAATGTTTTTGGAGAATTTCCATATCTCAAAAAATATAAGGAGTTAGGACTTATGCTCTGGACCATAGATAGTAATCTAGGCCCTCTTTAACACTAAAGTGTGAAACCATTCATTAATTATGGAAAATTAGTTACACAATCTGTAATAGGCACCCATAAACTAGAAAATGCAGTTTCAACAACAAGATAAAAACTAAAAACATGCAAGATAGATGTGCAACCTAGGATGCTCCTACATTAGACAACTAGGGTTGGAAGAAATGATTCTCTTGAATCATTGAGATGTCACAACCTGAGTTGAATCCAACTTAGATTTAGAAATCCATGAAGCATCTTCCATAGGTCTATTCTTCCACTTCACCAGATATTCATAATAATCTTTTCCTCTTGTGCTCTTACTGATTCTCTAATCCAATATGTGTTCAAATTCTTCAATCTACTTATTAGGATAGTCCTATGATACAATAACTTCATCATCTGATTTATGATACTTGTATAAATCAGCCACATTGAATATAGGAGATATATCCATTTCATCAGGTAACTCAACTTCATAATCATTTCCAATGTCAATTTTTTTCAAGATCTTACAAGGTCCAAACTTCTTCATATTTAGCTTACTGTATGTTCCAATAGGAAATCTTCCTTTATTCAAATGAACCATCACCTCATTACCAACTTGATAATAATGATGTTTTCTAAACTGATCAGCATTCTCATTATACTTCTGATTACTTTGTTCTATCCTCAACTTCACTTCCTTATGCAAAGACTCCATATAATCAGCAAATTTTTCTCTTGCATCACTTCTCTTTTCTTCATCAAGAATATTTCTTAAATCTGATACTCCTCTAGGCTTCATTCTAGTAACAATATCAAAAGGCATCTTCCCTGTACTCCTATTCACAAAATTATTATATGCAAATTTAGATTGTGCCAATACCATCTCCTAATTACTTGGCTTATTCCCAACTAAACATCTCAGCAAATTACCCAAGCTTCTATTTACAACCTTTGTTTTTCCATCTATTTGTGGATAAAATGTAGAACTAAACTTCAATTCACTACCCATCTTCTTCCATAAAGTCTTCCAAAAATAACCAACAAACTTACTATCTCTATTAGAAATAATACTTCTTGGTAATCCATGCAATCTCACAATCTCTTTAAAGAAAAGTTTAGCAACATGCTCAACATCTAATGTCTTCTTACATGGTATGAAATGAGCCATCTTAGAAAATTTTTCCACTACAAAAAATATGTAATCACACTCCTTCACTATCTTAGGCAATCCAAGAACAATATCCATACTAATGTCATTCCAAAGTTTCTCAGGAATAGTAATAGGTGTATACAAGCCAATATTTTGACTTACTCCTTTTTCAACTTAACAAACTCCACAACTCTTTACAAATTTTTGAATATTCTTATACATTTGTGGCCAATAATACTTCTCTTTCAACAAACTTAATGTCTTATCAATTCCAAAATGTACAGCTAATCTACCACTACGCTTTTCCTTAATCAGATTCAACCTCATAGAACTTCCAGGAATACACAACTAAATATCTTTGAACAACATACATTCTTTAATGAAATACTCATCATACTTACATGATTTGTCAGATTTGGTGCTTTGCACTCTCTCCATGCCTCAAAAAAAATAGGTTCAACATCATACAAGGGTAATTGCACCAAGTTGTGTTGCCAAAAGGGGGGTATAAGTGGACACCTTTTTTTTGAAATCAACAATTTCTAAAATTCAACAAGAATTTGAAGATAGTTACACTAAAAATTTTAAGATATCACACAAAAAAAGTAGTAGTCCTTTGAATCTAGTTTCTAAACCACTATTTTTTTTTTTCAAAATGGTGTAGTGTCCTCAAAAAAGGGGCCACAGAAAGTGGTACTATTTATTGCAAAAAAACATAACACAGTACAAAATGTGCCCCCCCTAAAATTTTAACTTTTTTTTTTGAAATTCTTTAATCACTCTAGTCAAAAGTTACTTAACACTATGTAGTTTATCATAGATTTTTTGGGTAATTTTATAATGTGTATTTTTTTTAATGAATTTTTTAACTAGACACATCCCAAAAATGTGAAATATCTATGTGCTCCCCCTAGAAATGATTGAAAACTAATCTAAAATCAAAACATCTTTTTTTCAAAGTATGTAGAATGGAGTCTAGTTTCTAAAAAATAAAGTTGTTGCAAAATTTGATGAAGAAGCTAAAATCTATAGCCCAATTAGTACATGTTGGTTTTTGACAAAAAATGGACATACATTCAAAAGAAATTATAGATGAAAGGCTTGAAATAGTTCAAATTGAAAAATAAATTATATGATTATATAGCTACCATAGAGACCTACAATGTCATGTAACCTAATCTTATCGATGCTTAACCATGAGGAATCTTGAAGGAGAGCACACAAGAAAAATCAATGATTTTTTGTATGTTTGCAGCAAAACACATCTTAGACCAATTTATAGACTCCAAAGCTTTGGGTTGGATCTCCAAGGCAAAACCAAGCCTTAGGCTTGGTTTAATGCAAAGCTTTGAATAGTGCATGTGCACTATTTAAAGATTTTTGAATTTGGGTCTCTATAGCACATGCACACTATAGTGCACACACACTATTGAGACCTAAATAGTTCATAGAGAGGGAAGAAGAGATACAATGAAAGAGTAAGAGAGAGGGAGGGATGGTTGTGTGTGTGTGTGAGAGAGAGAGAGAGTAGGCGATCAGAGAGGGGAGAGAGAGTAGGGGATGGGAGAGAGAGGAAGTGAGAGAGTAGGGGTGGTAGAGAGAGTACATGATGGAAGAGAGAGGAAGTGAGAGAGAGAGTAGGGGTGGCAAAGAGAGAGTACATGATGGGAGAGAGAGATTGAGAGTAGGGGATGAGAGAGAGAGGAAGTGTGAGAGAATGAGTAGGTGTTACAGAGAGAGTAGGGGATGGGAGAGAGATGAAGTGTGAGAGAGTGAGTAGAGGTGGTAGAGAGAGTAGGGGATGGAAGAGAGAGATTGAGAGTAGTGAATGGCAGAGAGAGAGTAGGTAGTGGGACAGGGAGTGAGAGAGGGAGAGAGAGAGGAGGATGAGAGTGTGTGTGAGAGAGAGTAGGGCATGGGAGAGAGTGTGAGAGAGAGTAGGGGTGGTAGAGAGAGAAAGTAGGGGATAGGAGAGGGGAGAGAGAGAGTAAGGGATGGGGGAGAGAGTGAGAGAGAGAGATAGTAGGTGGTGGAAGAGGGAGTGGGAGAGGGAGAGAGAGTGGGGGATGGGAGTGTGTGTGTGAGAGATCTAGAGAGTAGAGGATGAGAGAGGAGAGAGGAGAGAGAGAGGGGGGATGTGAGTGTGTGGTGTGTGTGAAAGAGAGAGTAGGAGATGGGAGAGGGGAGAGAGAGAGAGATTAGGCGATGGGAGAGGGAGAGAGAGGGGGGAATGGGAATGTGTGTAAGAGAAAGTGAGTAGGGGATAGGAGAGAGAGGAAGTGTGAGAGAGAGTAGGGGTGGCAAAGAGAGTACAAGATGGGAGAGAGAGATTGAGAGTAGGGGATGGGGAGAGAGATAGTACAGGATGGGAGAGAGACATTGAGAGTAGGGGATAGGATGGGGGAGAGAGAGAGAGAGAGTAGGAGATAGGATGGGGGAGAGAGAGAGAGTAGGCAGTGGTAGACAAAGTGGGAGAGGGAGATTGAGAGAGAGGAGGATGTGAGTGCATGTGTGTGAAAGAGAGAGTAGGGAATGGGAGAGGGGGGAGATAGAGTATCTTGAGAGAGAGTAGGGGATGGGAGAGAGTGTGAAAATGTGAGAGAGAGTAGGAGGTGATAGAGAGAGTGAGAGAGAGAGAGTGAGAGTGAGAGTGAGAGAGAGTAGGTAGTGGGAGAGGGAGAGTGAGTTAGAGAAAAAGTAGGGGATGGGAGAGGAGAGAGAGGGGGATGGGTGTGTGTGTGAAAGAGAGAGAGTAGGGAATCAAAGAGGGGAGAGAGATAGAGAGAGAGTAGGGGATGGGAGAGAAAGAGAGTAGGTAGTGGGAGAGGGAGTAGGAGAGGGAGAGAGTGTGAGAGTAGGGATGACAGAGAGAGTGAGAGCAGGGGATGGGAGAGAGAGAGAGAGTAGAGAGGGAGTGGGAGGATGAGAGAGGGGGGATGGGAGTGTGTGTGAGAGATCTAGAGAGTAGGGGATGGGAGAGGAGAGAGAGAGGGGGGATGGGAGTGTGTATTTGTGAAAGAGAGAGTTTAGGGGATGAGAGAGGGGAGAGAGAGAGATTAGGGGATGGAAGAGAGAGAGTAGGTAGTGGGAGAGGCAGAGAGAGGAGGAATGGGAATGTGTGTAAGAGAGATAGAGTAGGAGATGGGAGAGAGTGTGAGAGTATGAGAGAGAGTAGAGAGTAGTAGAGAGAGCTTGTACAAGATGGGAGAGGGAGAGAGTGAGAGTAGGGAATGAGAGAGAGAGTAGAGATGGAGAGAGAGTACTTGAGAGAGAGAGATAGTGGGTAGTGGGAGAGGGAGTGGGAGAGGGAGAGAGAGGGGGGATGGGAGTGTGTGTGACAAATCTAAAGAGTAGGGAATAGGAGAGGAGAGAGAGGGGGATGGGAGTGTGTGTCTGTGAAAGAGAGAGAGTTGGGGATGGGAGAGGGAAGAGAGAGAGAGAGTAGGGGATGAGGGAGAGAGAGTAAGTGGTGGGAGAGGGATTAGGAGAGGGAAGAGAGAGAGAGAGTAGGGGATGAGGGAGAGAGAGTAAGTGGTGGGAGAGGGAGTAGGAGAGGGAGAGAGAGACGGGGAATGGGAATGTGTGTAATAGAGAGAGAGATTAGGGGATGGGAGAGAGTGTGAGAGAGAGTAGGGGATAGAAGAGAGAGAGTGAGAGTAAGGGATGGGAGAGAGAGAGTAGAGAGGAAGAGAGAACTTGAGAGAGAGAGAGAGTAGGCAGTGGGAGAGGGAGTGGGAGAGGGAGAGAGAGGGGGGATGGGAGTGTGTATGATAGATCTAGAGAGTAGGGGATGTGAGAGAAGAAAGAGAGAGAGATGGGAGTGTGTGTTTCTATGAAAGAGAGAGAGTAGGGTATGGGAGAGGGGAGAGAGAGTAGGGGATGGGGGAGAGAGAGTAGGTAGTGGGAGAGGGAGTGGGAGAGGGAGAGAGAGGGGGAATGGGAATGTGTGTAAGAGAGAGAGAGAGAGTAGGGGATGGGAGAGAGTGTGAGAGAGAGTTGGGGATGGGAGAGAGAGAGAGTAAAAGTAGGGGATGGGAGAGAGAGCATAAAGAGGGAGAGAGAGAGTGAGAGAGATAGTAGGTAGTGGGAGAGGGAGAGAGAGATGTGGGGATGTGAGTGTGTGTGAGAGATCTAGAGAGAAGGGGATGGGAGAGGAGAGAGAGAGGGGGGATGGGAGTGTGTATCTATAAAATAGAGATTTTAGGGGATGGGAGAGGGGAGAGAGAGAGTAGTCAGAGAGAGAGAGAGAGAATAGCAGATGGAAGAGAGAGACTAGGTTGTGCGAGAGGGAGTGGGAGAGGGAGAGAGAGGGGGGATGGGAGTGTGTGTAAGAGAGAGAGTAGGGGATGGGAGAGAGTGTGAGAGAGTGAGAGAGAGTAGGGGTGGAAGAGAGAGAGAGAACATGATGGGAGAGAGAGTGAGAGTAGGGGATGGGAGAGAGTGTGAGAGAGGGTAGGGGATGGGAGAGAGAGTGAGAGTAGGGGATGGGGGAGAGAGAGAGAGAGAGAGAGAGAGAGAGAGAGAGAGAGAGAGAGAGAGAGATTAGGCAGTGGAAGAGGTAGTGGGAGAGGGAGAGAGAGAGAGGTGGGATGGGAGTGTGTGTGAGAGATCTAGAGAGTAGGGGATGGGAGAGGAGAGAGAGAGTGAGAGAGAGTAGGTGGTCGGAGAGGTAGAGAGAGAGAGTAGGCAGTGGGAGAGGGAGAGAGAGATAGTACGTAGTGGGAGAGGGAGAGTGAGAGAGAGAGTAGGGGATGAGAGATGAAAGAGAGAGTAGGGGGAGAGAGAGTAGTGAATGGGAGAGGGGAGAGAGGAGGGGATGGGAGTGTGTGAGATAGAGAGAGTAGGGGATGGGAGAGGAGAGAGGGTGAGAGAGAGAGTAGGTAGTGGGAGGAGAGAGAGAGTAGGGGATGGAAGAGGAGAGAGAGAAAGAGAGAGAGTAGGGGATGAGAGAGGAGAGAGAGAGCAAGAGAGAGTAGGGGATGGGAGAGGATAGAGAGTGAGAGAATAGGGGATGAGAGAGAGTGAGAGAGAGTAGGTGATGGGAGAGGGAATAGGAGAGGGAGAGTGAGAGAGAGAGTAGGGGATGGGAGAGGAGAGAGAGAGTAGGGTATGGGGGATGGTGGGATAGGGAGAGATGTGTTTTGACATAGTCATGTGCGCACTATAGTGTGCACATGATTTATAATGTGTACGTGCTATAGTGCATACACACTATGTCAAAT
Source organism: Cupressus sempervirens (assembly GCA_028749045.1). NCBI lineage: Eukaryota > Viridiplantae > Streptophyta > Pinopsida > Cupressales > Cupressaceae > Cupressus > Cupressus sempervirens. Next base: position 289,954,664 of record CM053786.1, on the reverse strand, counting down.
CACCCAAAAATGGTCACAAAGCAAGTTTGGGTCCCATTTCATCCATTCTTTGCTTTTTGTATGTTGTGCATTCTATTGTTCTGATAGAAAACACGGGTTTCAAGCTATTGAAAGTTAGCAAACACTATTTGAAGACTTTTTGAAGCTAGAAAACACCAAATTCAATCATTGGATATGCTATTTGAAGACTTTTTGAATATTCTTTCTATAGAAAAGGTTAGTACAATCCTTTTTAAATGTTGTTTGTTGATATATAGATACAAATTTGATTATAATTTGACATCTTGTTTAATATATAGTGAATTCATTGAAATTTATACGTTTGAATGAAATGATATTTTGAAATGGTTAGAAATTTGGCAAGTTGTTTGATATATATCATGTATTTATTGAAATAATTATAATTTTTATAAGTATTTGAATAATTTTTAATTTACACATTGTAAGTAATTTAGATGTTTGAATAATTTGACATTTAGAAATCATCATCATGCCAAGGAAGAAATGAAAAACTCAAACAAATGAAGATAGGGAGAGAGATTTTCCAATTAAAAGAGATAAAATGAAAGTACTACGTGAACAAGGAAAATTGCAAAGCAATAATGAAGAATTGACTTTCGAAAAGGATCAAGAATCACTGATACAAAGAAACAAAGAAGAAGAATTAGAAAGACAAAGAGAACGAATGAGACTGTTATGCTCAAGAAGACAATTTAATTGTGAAGCTACACCATCTTCCAATGTTGGAGTCATATCATCCTCTCATGTTTAAGAGACACTAATTTGTAGATATGATGATATACACACTCCATCACGTCATGTTGAAGGCACAACATCAACATATCATGTAGGTGATATTCCATCTTTTGCTTCTTATCGCCAAGGCACATCATCTTCGATTCAAGGTACACAATACACTCAACCTTATGTTGATGTTCAAAATGTTGAGGGAATGGAAGAGATTATAACACCTTCTAGAATTCATTTTAGAAGACCAAAATATTTGATTGATATTGATACTAACATTTTGAAATCAATGCATGAGAAGATTAGCAAGTGTACTTGTCAAAGAAAAGTTAATCGTATGTGGAGATTATTTTTTGAAGAATTAAATATTATAGGTCAATGCAATTATTTGTTGAAATGATGAAGAATTTGAAATTTAGGCCTATCATGAATATTCTTGGTCTAAGAATGATGGACGATTCAAATGAAAAAAATATTGTAAATAATCTAATGAGTGCTTATGACAAAGTGAGTTCTGAATCACACACCAAAGATAGTAATATCACAAGACAAGTACTTACATCGACAATAGTAAGTACCCAAATGAAGAAAGCTTGACTCATGAGAAAGACAAGTAAAACAATAAAAATTGGTAGAGGTACTCTAAGGAGAGCCATACTAAGGTGTGAGAGATTGGAAGATCCAACAAAAAATGAGTTATGGACATTTAGCAGTAGACTACTGTGAAGGGATAAAGAAATTAATGAAGCTTTGAAATTATTGATTGAAGATTTTTGAAAAAATAACACACGTGTTTCCCCTAATCAAAGAGATGTTGTAAGAAGGAGGATTGGTAGCCACAATCGCGATCCACATGAGAAATATTTTTTGGACTTAACTTAGATACAATTTTTTGCAAAATTTATTGGTATGTATCTTCAAATTTGAATAAGTCAAAGATTTTTGGAGATGGGTAAACTTTTTTATGTGAAGATAAATCACACACATACAACTTCTTGTTGTAGGATACATATTGAATTTTCTAACCATTTTGATATTTTTAGGCATATATGTGTGTTTTTGCATTCTGAGTTTGTTTTGTAGGATTGTGACATGAATGAGCCACCAAGGTCTTCAAGGGAATTCATATCTAACATTTTATGTGAAATAGGGGATGGCCAACAATTTTACAAGACATCATTCTTGGATGGTACATGCTTATTTTGTGGTTCTTTGCAACTTTTATCAACTTGTCAACATATGGATAATACACATGCAATTGAAAATGAAATAGTAGATTATAGAAAATTTAAGACAGTGACATATGCTCTAAAAGATGGGAAACAGGGTAAAAGATGTGATTTAGTCATTGAAAAAATTCCAATGTATGAGTTCATGAAGATTTTTTGCGAAAAGATTATTTATGAGTATGCAAGGTATACACATAGAGCTCGATGTTTGGATTTAAAATTCAAGTTGTGCAAGGATATGTTTCCACTGGATACCATCATTTTAGTTGTAGACTTTTTAGAGAACTACACACTACAACTATAAAATGAGGTGCAAGAAAAGTATTATACTTCTCAATAGGTTTCCATATTTGTTCACATAACATTCATGCATTCACCCACAAGTACAGAGGATGATAAGAAGATTTTGAGGGAGTACCATTTTTACATCAGTGATGATTGATCACATTCTATAGAATATGTACATGATTGTTTTCAACTATTTTATGAAGATTTGGCTAACAGGGGCATAACATATTGTCAGCATATTATTTGGTTAGACAATTGGTTGAGTAGGATGCACAGGTTGTGTAGAATTCAATATATGTGGAATTTCATAGAGGCTAGTCATGGAAAGGGAGAGAACGATGGTGCAGGTGCATGTATTAAAAGAGCCTTAGCTCATGAAGAACTAAAGTACAAAGATGGAGCAATATTGAAAGATGTAAAATCCATCATCTAGTGGTGTAATACTCCAATGGGTCTAGGTAAGGAAAGTGAGTCTACGGTTTGTAGATTTTTTTGGTTGATAGATAATACTAATATTGCACCATATGAAGATTGTTACACACTAACATGATCCAGTGAGTTGCACTCTTTTAGATGCTCTAATGCAAGTTCATGGAGTATCCACACACAAAAAATGAGATACTATTGTCCATTATGTGCAGAGGAAAATTGGGATGATTGTGAGTCAATTGAATGGGTGGACAAATGGGATATATAGGTTTTTGACCCAATTGACACCTATCGTCCCCCATAAGCATTGGAAATGGTAGAGATAGATTCATCTATTGAATTTGATTGCTTGTCTGATCTAGTGCAACCTAGTAATATATATATATATATATATATATATATATATATATATATATATATATATATATATATATATATATATATATATATATATATATATATATTTGTAATTTCAATATGTAACTTTATAACTTTTACCTAAGTATTTTCTAAATTAATGACCACATTTTGTACATTTGTCACTATAGGTCATGTTTTTGCTATTATTGCACCTGAAGACAATGAAGGGACATATTATTATTTGTGTTATTGAGTCTAAACCAAACAAAAATTGGATCACTCAGTTATAGATGGTGAAGGTTTAGAGTACCATGTCAGTGTGGTGATTGTAACTGATACATGGCTTAGATGCTATTCTGTGAAGAACCCTAACTTGTGGTTATTTGAGGATTGGCAAATAGAGAGGAAGATTCTTCATTATTCAAACCTTGTTCTCACATCAAATTTCCACTTGATAAAATATGGTGGAAAACCACATAATAAGATTCTTTAGAAAGTTCGCAAGTCAGACCATGAGGCAATACTTGAGACATTAAAATGTAAAGTAGATCTAGTTGGCTCATTATATTGAATAGGGAGAGAGGGAGAGAGAGAAAGAGTGATCAATTGAATCCAAATACAATGTTGCAACCTCTCCCCCAAGATTGTCCACATGATAAGGTGGGTATTATTATTATGTGTAAGTGATGAGATAAGTTTAAACCATAGATTTTATGTTTTGATTTGTTTAAAATCAAGATACATTACTTGAATTTATATTAGATTCTTTAATAGGACCCATTTTTAGATTAGTCATTTGAATAAGTGAAATTTTATAATTTGTTGTTTAGATCAAAATGCAATGAAAGAACATGAAAATTGTTAGAATGTGAATGCTTTGTGATGTAAAGTCATGATTGTGTGCATGTAACCAGAAACTTCATACTGGAAAAAGCAAGGATACAATGGGAGAAGTTTCCAAGACTCATCAAGCCATTCAAGAAGCTGCTTGATCATTGCTAGAAGCTCAAACAAATAATTCTTTGCATTTGGAACATTGTTACCAATAATGATATTATGACTAACACACTTTTATCTTTTATTTGTTTTGTATAGGTTTCGGTGTCAAATCCTTTAAGGATGACCATAGGTTGTTATGTTTGTTCGCTCTTAGTCTGAAGATTGCAAGGTTGTGATTGTGTGGAAGAATCCACACCCTTAAGGATAATCATAGGTGGTTCATCAATGTTTTATTTTTAGCCTTCCTTTTTCCCTTTAGACATAATCATGTTTATGTTCTCACAAGTTGGCTCAATGATTTGTAGTTGATCTTTGCATCCTTATTTTTCTTCTTAGAACTTTCTTCTTGTTCATGCTTGGATACCTAGGTTCATTGAAAAACTTATGATCAGTATTAGTCATGAGTCCATCCACCCCAACTTTCTTATCATCAATGAGATCTTGAATGAGGTATTTAAGTTTCATATAATTTGATGCAAAGTGCAACAATGGAAGCACAACCTTAAGACCCAACCCCAAAACCAACACTCAAGATGTTCAAATGATTGAAAAATTGGTTTTTTTCACTTCAAAAAGTCTATACCTTTTCAAGGAGACACTATAAGGGTTTTAAGACTCACCATACACAAGTATGACACAAAGCAATTTGACCCAAATAAAGCCTTTAAGGACAAGTTCCCTTAATTTGGGTAAAATAGGGATTTTGTGGTTCTAGGCCTCACAACTTCCAACAAATGCTAGAAAATACTTAGTCACAACCCAACTAAGCAAAATCCACCACTGGTTGCACTCCCAACAACCCACAACACAAATTTCAAGGAAGGACCTAAAGTCTTATTAGGTCTCCAATCCTTGATTTTTGCCACTAACTTCAAAACTTCCCAAAAGACTTAAGGAAAAAATCACACTTTTAGATACCATTTTTCAAGTTCTCTCAAACCCCAAAGTTGTAGAGATTGACTCCACTCCAGCAAATCATAACCCTGACTAAGTTAACATGCCTAATTAGCTAGGTTAGGCTTGGGTTTCAAATAAAGAGGTTAGGAATGGGTGCATAGAACCAAAACTCCACTTCTAAGGTGTTCTAATAACTCAAAAAAGGATAATTTGTTTGATCACCAAGTCCTTAAAGTCTCTCCATCTCTTTATCTAATTCGGTCTTCTTAAAATTGGTCAAATACATGGTGATATTTGACCTAGGGCTTCCTCCCAAAATTCAATGCCTTCAATTCCTATTCCAAAACTGAAAAAGTCTTATAGTACACATCCCTAACTTGTTTCATACAAGTGGAGAAGAAATTCCACTAGTGGATCAGTAAGTTAGGGCCATTTGAATGCCAAAACCCTGAAATTGAGGGTTTCTCAAACCAATAAGCTTATAAATTCGATTACTTTTGAAAGAAAAAGGATAAAAAATTCAAACCACTACCAAAAGCCTTTAGACACTTAGCATCAAATTTTAGATCAAAAGGGTCATCATCCACCCCTTATTCTTCCGTATTGTACTTGCAAAATGTCAAAAAGTTGCATTGAAACAGGTATATTTTATTGATTTGAAAGAAATTTTACAATTAGATCTTCCCTCTTTATCCATTTTCAAATTTCTCAAGCCTAAATAGGCTATTTCCAGCCATTCCACTCAACCATCAAATGGTTTGAGCCATTAGGACTCCTAAACCAGAAAGTTGCTTAGCAAATTATAAAAGTTGTTGACAACTTTTAAGCAACTTTTGCTGCTATAGCAAGAAATGTTGTATTTAAACTTTATTAACACTTAGAAACCTTGTTAGGCTTCCAAACCCCTAAGGCACACCTAGAAAAATATGAAATGACTAACATATCATCCATTAGGACCAAATGATGCCCAAGGTTTATAAACACACCAAGGGGTTTTGTGTCCTTAACAAAATGGATGGGTCATAGGTGTGTGCTAAAATGTTGTCACACTTCTATGAATCATTACATGTAAGAAAACTCAAGAATGAGCCCTCACAAATCGATCCATAGCTCTCTACTCATAGAGTGCAAGGGTTTACAATGGAGGCCCTCAGTTTGACCTATTTTTGTGCCCATGCAAGTACACCATGAGATGAGAGATTCAAAGAGGAAAAGCAAGAATGCTAGTCTCCATGATCTTCAAATATGCATGAAAATAAGATCTAATCTATGAAAGAAAAATCTAATCTATAAATGCAAGATCTAAGCTAAAAGCCCATGATGGGTGCAAGAGAGAAAAAGACAAGAAAATAGTTCTCCACAAAAAAAAGCTTTTGTATTCAAACTCCTTCAAAAATTGGTCTTCAAACCTGCAACATAACGATAGTATAATCATGGGTGTCTAACATGAGGAGAGGGCTCTCCCTTATAAAGGAAATTATGGAGGTGAGAGGCTTCTCACAACCAATATGGGATAATAGAGCTTGATCCATGTGAGACAAGATTCCACCAATTAGAAAAGAGGAGTGGTTGAGGAGAAAGTGGAAAGATAAATCCCACTTAGATCACATTTTTAAGTGTAGAGAAATTAAATAAAAAGAATTTATTTTATTTCCTTTTTTCATCAAAAGAGATATTTAAGTGGGATTTTTATCTAATTAAAAGGGAGCAAGTTCTTTTTAATTAAATAGAAGATATTTAATTAAATTAAAAGAGAGGTTTTTCTCTTAATTAATTAAATGTGGATGAATTGTTTAATTAAAAGAGAGGTTTTCTTTTAATTAAATGGGGATTTTATTTTATTTAATTAAAAGAGAAGATTTTATTTTAATTAAATAAGACTTGGAATAAAATGATCAATCTTAGAAATGAAATAAATCGAATTTGATCAAGAAAATTGATTTGAATTGATTTAATAAAATATTACAAACCATTGATTCAGAAAATTTGATAAATTGATAAATTGAATAATAGGGGCCCATAGTTTAGGCAACCATTTTTGGGTGCATACATTTGCCCCTCTTTGACTAATGTGTGATCGATTCGGGAACACATGTAGTCAAAGAAAGAAATTGAAGTGTGAGGTCAATTTGGGATCACAAAACAACCCAGATGTGTGGTCGACTCGGGAACACATCAGGACAAAGAATAAAAATAAATTTTAACTTGAAAAAGTTGAGGATAAAATTGATAAAACTGAATCAAGGATTGAAATTGATAATTACTGCCCCCTCATGATCGAAATCGAAATGAGATAGAGAAGAAACTACAAATTGGTAAATTTGATCAAATCGAATAAAAGATAAGGTTCTTGATGTAAGATGAAAGATATAAGAATCATAGAACCAAGGTAGATCATCAAGCATGAAATATTATGCCCCAAAGGTGATTTAGAAGAAAAGAAGTGGGGAAAAATAAAATGGAAGATAGAAGTTTGAAAGATATGGAAAGAAATAGAAATAAGAAAAGAAAATGCTCCAAAAATCAATCAACTGTTTAAGATAGAAAATTTGATTGAGATCACGAAAAAAAATAAGGAAATGAAGATCAAAACGTGACCACAATTGATTAAATGTCCACAATAAAGATGAAAGGAGAACCCTCTCAAACTCATAATGCAGCCTAAAAATGCAAACTAACATGAAGTCTAATAATGCAAGCTACATGAAATGCAATGGTGTACTTGCAAAGGAGCAACTGTAACATAGGATTTTGTGTTCATCATTCATTAGAGAATGTAAAAGAACTTATTTTCATCATTGGGCCATTATTAACAGACATCGAAAAATCACACAATCATCACTAGTTACAAATGCAACTATGAAGATATGAATGCGATTTATATTGGATTGAAATGTGAAAAGATTCTAACATAAGCATCAAAGACATAAAGGTCAAGATGACTTCGATGTTAGCTTACCCAATTTAATATAGAAAAACTATGCTCGCATCAAGGCATAGATGCCAAGATGACTATAAGAATGGTTGTGCAAAAACAATCAAGGATGATGTCTCAAATCTCCTGAGTGTTTCAAGGGGACAAAAAAAGACACTCTAGAGTTCAAGACCATACCCACAAACAAAAAAAATAAAAATAAAAATAAAAATAAAAACATGTCTCATGCCCCAAGTCTTCTAGCGATGCATCATGGAGAGACTTATCAGACAAAGACGCTCAACACAAATCAATAACAGTTAGTACACAGAGAAAAAAAATCATGACATAAGTCAAGCATCAAGTGTTGCGTTTAAAAATTTAAGTGTGTTAACTGATACTGAGTTCTGAGGACAAGGATCAAATGCTTGCAGGAAGGTAAGATCACATGATGATACTGGGTAAGACTAAACCAATAAGTGTTGAAAAACACTCCATGTCAATGGGTGTTGAAAAACACCATTTGCGAGGTGTCCTAAAGACTCACACATCTAAGAAACCAAAGCTAACATAGTTATGCCCCCTAGACAAAGACCAATTCCAAACCAAGGTAACAAGGACAAGGCATGGTGGAGAAAGGCTAAGTGTCGAGGACATGTGCTAAGAAACAGGGGTGCAAAGGCCTCAAGTAGCGCCTGTTTCCAGGTTTTCACCACTTGAATTTTTTTTTTTTTTTTCTTCGACTTTTTATATTTTTTTTTTTTGTATTTTTGCTACCAAGGCGCCTGTTTCCAGGTTTTCACCAAGGCACTTTTTCTATTTTTTTGAATTTTTGAATTTTTTTATTTTTTTTGTATTTTTGGAATATATAATTTTTTTGAAGATACATCAAAGTGCCTTTTGCTAGGTTGTCACTAAGATGATCATTTTTTCAGGACATTTTTCAATTTTTAGAATTTTTACAATATATCATTTTTTTGGATTTTTTAAAATATATCAATTTTTTTGGATTTTTTTTCAGGATCAATAAATATGTACAAAGATGCCCCTAGACAGAATGGGCATTATGGATAGAACTTCTTCAAGTGCAAGACATTGATAGGATCAGGGAGCTGCTCTCCCTCTGCTGTAGATAGTAAATAGGCACCTGAACCAAAAGCTGCTGTAATAATGTAAGGTCCAAGCCAATTAGGTTCAAACTTACCCTTTTGATCTCTATTCTGTTGATTCTTATGGTTCACACGTAGGACAAGATCTCCCACTTGAAACTCTCTAGGGTGAACCTTTTTGTTGAATGCTTTTGACATGCACTTTTGATAGACTCTCATATGGTCAAATGATGCTTGGCATTTCTCATCTAAAAGTTCTAACTCTTGAAGTCTCATGGCATGGTATTCTTCGTCTGTAACTAGACCTTTGAGAGAAACTCTAAGTGAAGGAATTTCAACCTCTAAAGGTAACACTGCTTCAGCACCATATGTAAGAGCAAAAGGAGTAGCCCCAGTAGGAGTGCGAATACTCATTCTATAGGCCCACAAAGCTAGATTTATTTGTAAATGCCAATCTCTACCATTCTTATGAACTGTTCTATGCAAGATTTTAAGAATGGTTTTGTTTGATGCTTCTGCTTGACCATTCCCTTGTGGGAAATAAATAGAGGACCAATGTTGTTTTATCTTGAACTTCATACAGAGTTGCTTAAGGTCCTTATTTTTAAACTGACCTCCATTTTCAGTGATAATCTCAGAAGGCACTCCATATCTACAAATAATATGATTCAAAATAAATAGAGAAATTGTCTTTCCTGAGGCAACAGAAAGTGGGACAACTTCTACCCATTTAGTGAAATAATCAGTGGAAATAATAATAAACTTATGTCCAAATGACGAGTTGGGATGAATTTTCCCAACAAGATCAAAGACCCATCATTGAAATGGCCAATGAGATATAGAAGGAATGAGCTCCCTACTTGGAGTATGTATCAGGTTACCATGTTTTTGACATTTTTCACATGAATTCGCAAAAGCTACTGCATCAATTTGCATTGTGGGCCAATAGTATCCTACCCTAAGTAATCTTCAAGCCATGGCAAGACCATTAGAATGTCCCCCACAGATACCCTCATGGATGTCAACTAACACTTGATCAGATTTGTCCTTTTCTAAGCATCTAAGAAGTGTTCCATCTAGACCCTTCCTAGACAAATCACCAGAGATAAGGGAGTGATGAGAGGCATTTCAAATAAGGTTTCTGCATTTAGATCGGTTAAAGGTTTCAGGTATAATCCCATCACAAATGTACGAGTAAATGGCACCATAACGAGATGACTCATGACCAACAAGGTTACAAATAACATGACTTTCTTGGGAATCATAGATAGGGTGATGTAGCTCTTCCACCAGGAATTCAAATCTTGATTCATGTTGCTCTAATTGAAGAAGTGAAGCAAGTGTAGCCATAGCATTAGCTGCCTTATTTTCTATTCGAGGAAATTGTTGAAATGAGACAAATGTGAAGTAGAGTCTCAAGGAATCAACCATTTTCTTGCAAGTGACCAATTTATCATTTTTTGTTAGACTATCATCATTGACTTGGTTGATTATCAGCTGTGAATCTCCATAGATGTGTAACTCTGTAATTCTCCATTCTATGGCCATCTTAAGTCCATTTGTTAAAGCTTCATATTCAGCAATATTGTTTGTACATGGGAATAATAACTTGTAAGATTTAGGAATTGTGTACCCATGACGAGAAATAAACAACACACCAGCTCCTGAACTATTTTGCATAAAAGACCCATCAAAGAACATCTTCCATGTTCTTTCAATCAGATACATGAGGTGCTCATCTGGGAAATCAACTTGAATAGGTGCATCATCTTGTAGTGGAAAATCAGCCAATTGATCTGCTATAACTTGTCCTTTGATTGCTTTATGCTCAATGTACTCTATGTCAAACTCTGAAAGAATCATCATCCATTTAGAAAGTCTACCTGTGAGGGCAGCCTTACATAGTAAGTACTTGAGTGGATCTATTTTTGCTATAAGGTGTATAGTGTGCACAAGCATATAATGTTGCAACTTTTGGGAAGCAAACACAACTGCAAGGCAAGCTTTCTCAAAACCATGATTGAAGCTGCATTTAGAATTGAGGATGTTTTGAGAGAGCAAGGTATTTTGACCAAAAATGGTAACAACAACAATAATGGTCATAATAACAACAAAAACAAAGATAAAGGAAATAACATCAATTGGAATAAGAACAAACAAGTGGTCAATGATGGAGTTGTGGATTCCTCAAATCCTAAAGACCAAGCTGTTCTCCATTTGGCTAGTGCTAATCAACATAGTAACAAGCCAAGATATCAAGAAAGGCCTAAATGAGAGAAACGTAACTTCACCCAATTGGGTGAGACATATGAAGAGATATTTACAAAGCTCCTTGCACATGATCTTGTGCACCCTTATGATGCTGCAAAGTTCTATATACCTAAAGTTAAGCCATGGTGGTGGGATGAGAAGGCTTATTGCAAGCTTCACAATGGCATTGGACACAATATTGAAAAATGTGGAAGATTCAAGCATATTGTTCAAGATCTTATTGAGAATGGAAAACTTAAAATAAATGGACTAAATACCAATGCTGATCACACAACATTCAAAGAGCCTTTGCCCAAATATGAGAAAGGGGAAGCTTCCCAACCTAAGAATGGTAGGGCTGCAATCAATTGCACTTATTCAAATGCAGAAAATGTTATCAATATGCTTGAGGTTGTAGAAGAAAGTGTCAATATTATGGACGATAAAGATCCCAATGGTTATAATTTAAATTTGAATTCTCCTACCTTTGGTGAAAAACCTATGTTGGTGTTAAGGGGTACTCACTCTAGAGAGTCATCTCAAGGTCCCCTTGTCATTAGAGGACCCAATTCAAACCGGTCAAGTAAACCTAAGCAAGTGTCTTCTCAAAGTCTCAATGCTATTACACGAAGTCAAGGTCCCCTTGTTATCAAAGGACCTAGTTCAAACCAACCAAGTAAACCAAAACAAGTGCAATCCAAGAATGTTCCTTCAAAACCAATGTTTAATCCCGAGTCAAATTATAATCTTGTTGATCAATTGCAAAGAACCCTTGCTCAGATTTCAATTTTTGAGCTTTTAGAGTTGTCTCCAAGACATAAACAGGTTCTTGAGGATGCTTTGTGCATGGCGAATGTCCCCAATAATTTAGACGTTGATCAATTCCATAACATGGTTAATCATATTGCAAGCCCTCATCATCTTTCCTTTTTAGAGGAAGATGATAAATCTTTGAGTCATCTACACAATCTTGCCCTTCATATTGAGGTTATGATACATCGGACCCAGTGTGTTGATAGATGGGGGTGTTGGGCTTAATATTTGTTCTTTGAGTCTTGTAAAGACATTGGGTTATTCTGAACATGTTATTGATAGAAAAAGAAGGATTACTATCAAAGCCTATGATGAGGCAGAGAGAAGTTCAAAGGGGTTGGCTGTCCTTCCTGTTAGTATTGGCCCCGTGAAAAAATATGTTTTGTTCCAAATAGTTGATGCTGGACCCCTTGCATACAACATTTTGCTTGGGAGACCATGGATTCATGATATGCAAGAAGTATCATCTACTTATCATCAGTGTGTCAAGTTTCCTTACAATGGAACAAAGATATGCATTCCTGGGGATAATACTTTGTCTATCAACTCGATTTCAGAAAGAATACAAATAAATTTTAACTTGAAAAAGTCAAGGATAAAATTGATAAAACTGAATCAAGGATTGAAATTGATAATTATTGCCCCCTCATGATAGAAATCGAAATGAGATAGAGGAGAAACAACAAATTGATAAATTTGATCAAATCGAACAAAAGATAAGGTTCTTGATGTAAGATGAAAGATATAAGTATCATAGAACCAAGGTAGATCATCAAGCATGAAATATTATGCCCCAAAGGTGATTTAGAAGAAAAGAAGTGGGGAAAAATAAAATGGAAGATAGAAGTTTGAAAGATATGGAAAGAAATAGAAATAACGAGGACATTTATATAGCGATTGTTGCAACCATGGCAGAAGTGGCTATTACCGCTTGAGGTTCCGTTCGTAGTTTTTCCTGTATAGGGATTGTCTGCTATGGTTAACCCTCTCTAAAGGTGACCGACTCACAATATTGGACCACAAGGGGGATTAGCTTTCAGATCCAAGGTTTTGACACCTTTTCACTTTTAGCCCAATCAAAGCAAGCAGATTAATCCGACACGCTAACTAAGATTATCTCAAGATCTATGATATCAACCCCTAGTGATCTATCAACCTCTCCAGAGAAAGGATGCCTCAATCACCAAGTTGAAGATCCATCTATCTAAGAGATTCTCAAAGTATCCTCCCCACCTACAAAGAATTCGTCTTTGAGAGGAGTTTCACTAGGAACTCACTCCCTCAAGATCCACGAATAATATTCATGGGGCCTAGTTACTATGTGTGTACAGATGTTAATTCCCCAAAAGAAAATCTATCCAAGAATAATCAAAAAGCACAAGGTGGTACACTTAATGCTTTAACTAATGCAAGGTGAGTCCAAAGATGTGGAACACTTAACCCCTCACACAAGCCCAAAATGAGTCCACAACTCAAAGATTAGTGAGTTCTAGAAAGTAAAAGAGGGTTGCCAAGTGGAGCACTTAATGCTTCTATCCTATAGATCCCCTCCCTTTTAATGTGGCACTGATCTTGCAACCACGAGGTAGAATGAGGGGCCAGTGGATTCAGCGAGTCCAATAACCCAATATAGCTATCTAAATCTATCACTAATAATCAAGCTTGCTAAATAAAAATCAGTGGAGATTACAACCTAGTATCAATTATGCATGTGTTTGAAAAACAAAAGCATAAGCAAAACACACAAGCTAGACACATGAGAGGTTCATTTTAAGGTTCCAAATCAAAGTGTTATCAGTCAAAGAAAAATACCTAAAGTCCTCGCAACGCGCTTAGTAGATCTTACCTATTTTTAACAACTTTAGCATGTTTTTCTAATGAAATCACAAATTGCTGCTATGCTATTCCAAAAATATTAGAAAACATAGAAAAACCCAAAATAGTGAGCAGTTAGCAGAAAAAAACCAGAAAAACACGAAAATTCCTGCAAAAAAAATATGAATAACCTAGTCAACATGATTAGACCTTTTTTTTGCTATGATTTTGGACCCAAAAATAGAAATGAAAAGAAGAGACCCCTACTAAAAACTAAAGAGATTTAAAAAAATGTAAGAAATTCAAAAAATCTCTTCATTTGTGCCCTAGGGACCCAATTTTTCAAAATAGGTCAGATTCATCAAATCGAGTTTTTGATCCTTAATACGGCCTCAAAATTCAAAATACAAAGAAATAACCCCCCTTAGAATTCAAAAATATTTCTGAAAATGTAAAATTTTCCAAAAAATATGCTGATTTGCGATCAGAAATGACTTTTTATGAAAAATAAAGAGAAATTCACAACTCACACAAATCATGTCAAAATGCTTTGAAAATAGAACTAGGACATGTTGGGAACATACAAAACTCACAAAAAAAATTTCAGAACCAAACTCTAAGTGGTTTAAAAGATATGATTGAATCTTTAAACCAACTAGATTTTTTGCCTGCAAACCAATCTATATATGGGTTGACCTTAAAACCAAAGTGAAAAATTTATAAAAGCACTTGATTAGATCCAATATGCTACTGTAAAAAAATTAGAGATGAAAAATAAAAGCAAATAGAGCTAGAAACTTGATTCAAGCCCCACGATGGGTGCCAAAAATGTGTGCTAAAATGTTGTCACACTTCTATGAATCATTACATGTAAGAAAACTCAAGAATGAGCCCTTACAAATTGATCCATAGCTCTCTACTCATAGAGTGCAAGGGTTTGCAATGGAGGCCCTCAGTTTGACCTATTTTTGTGCCCATGCAAGTACACCATGAGATGAGAGATTCAAAGAGAAAAAATAAGAATGCTAGTCTCCATGATCTTCAAATATGCATGAAAATAAGATCTAATCTATGAAAGGAAAATCTAATCTATAAATGCAAGATATAAGCTAAAAGCCCATGATGGGTGCAAAAGAGAAAAATACAAGAAAATGGAAGTTCTCCACAAAAAAAAGCTTTTGTATTCAAACTCCTTCAAAAATTGGTCTTCAAACCTGCAGCATAATGATAGCATAATCATGGGTGTCTAACATGAGAAGAGGGCTCTCCCTTATAAAGGAAATTATGGAGGTGAGAGGCTTCTCACAACCAATATGGGATAATAGAGCTTGATCCATGTGAGACAAAATTCCACCAATGAGAAAAGAGGAGTGGTTGAGAAGAAAGTGGTGATCCATGTGAGACAAGATTCCACCAATTAGAAAAGAGGAGTGGTTGAGGAGAAAGTGGAAAGATAAATCTCACTTAGATCACATTTTTAAGTGTAGAGAAATTAAATGCCAATAGTGGCATGTCGTGATGGTTAAGTTGTTGAGTTGTTATCCTTGCCATCAAGGTTCAAATCTAATGGGGATGAGGTCCCCCGTTTGTGGCCTCACTGGTTCATAGCTCCAGGTCAAAGCGTTTACCCCTCTTTACAAAAAAAAAAAATGTAGAGAAATTAAATAAAAATAATTTATTTTATTTTCTTTTTTCATCAAAAGAGATATTTAAGTGGGATTTTTATTTAATTAAAAGGGAGCAAGTTCTTTTTAATTAAATAGAAGATATTTAATTAAATTAAAAGAGAGGTTTTTCTCTTAATTAATTAAATGTGGATGAACTGTTTAATTAAAAGAGAGGTTTTCTTTTAATTAAATGGGGATTTTATTTTATTTAATTAAAAGAGAAAATTTTCTTTTAATTAAATAAGACTTGGAATAAAATGATCAATCTTAGAAATGAAATAAATTGAATTTGATCAAAGAAATTGATTTGAATTGATTTAATAAAATATTACAAACCATTGATTCAAAAAATTTGATAAATTGATAAATTAAATAATGGGGGCCCATAGTCTAGGTGACCATTTTTGGGTGCATACAATAGGGAGATCATGAGATCTATCCCCTAACCTTATTGCAAACATATTGATGAATTAAACTTAGGTGCTCTACACCATAATTTTTATTCTTATGACCCTTATTCCTATCATAGATGCTATAGTGATTGTCATTCCAAAATTAAGGCTTAACCTTGGGTTCATAAGGTTTATATTTATATGGTAGTGTAATGATCTTATTTGATATCAAAGTATTCAACACCAATTCAAGTGAGTCTCCTCGAGGTGTATAGGTGTGCTTAGATTTGGAAACCCATGATGGTTTACCTCTACTAGAGTCATTAGATTTATTTGAGTCAATATTCAAGTGGAGAAGCATATTGTTTTGTAGTTTGAATGTCATTGGTCATTGGTCAAGTTGATGTCATTGGTCAAGTTGATCACATTAGGCTCCTTCCTCATTTCTTCCATTTGTTTCATAACAACTTCTAAAGGTGAAGGTTCTCCTTTTGAATCAAGTTGTCAACATTGAGGTTGTGTGAAATTTTACTCTTTGAGAGAATAAGTGCATGAAGAATTTATCTTTTTCTTATATGTAGTTGTAACTGGCATGAAAGAAGACACAATAATCCAATAGGATAACTAGAATAAACTTGATTTCCAAACTAGGTTAGTAATATTTCCACTTTTCCAAAGTGATGATGTAAAAAGAGAAAAAATGCATAAAATGTTGTCCTCTTGAATTTTTCTCCACATTTTTTCATAACATCAAGAAAATAAATTGAAGATTAGGATACCTATTTCACCCCTTTATAACATATCAAAAGATGAGGTATGGTTGTTTTGGACCAAGTTTATGTTGTTACACTATGGGCCACTTTTTAGGCATAAAAATAAGTAATATAGGTGATTTTTTAAGAATTTTTTTTTAAAAATATTTTTTAGAAGGTTATAAAGGTCCTTAGGGTCATTAGGTTAAGTTTTAGGCATCTAGGAGTTAAAATGTCAAAAATTACAAAAAAATTGCAAAAGTTGTCAAAGCAAAATTGTAAAAATGTTGACAACTTTGCAAGAGTTTTGGAATTGGTGAAGGGATGAGCATTTGGAAATAAGTTATTTTAGTATTTCCAAACCTTTTCCAAGTCGCAGAAATGGAATCAAGTGAAAAATGTAAGAATTGCAATTTTTGTGCAAAGTTGCATTGTTGAAAGTTGAAAAAGTTGCTCAAATTTGCAACTTAGTGGAAAAAGGGTCGTGGGATCGAATTTTCTAGTCTGTTAGCTCTGCGTAGCTAGGTAAACCCTATCCCCAAGCTCATCTTGTCTCGTTGAACACTTAAACATTCTCAAGCATGCCGTACCAAAACATCCCCAAGGGTCACTAAATGCCATAAGGCAACAATGTTTGATGAGGCATATCTTGGAGCTTGTGTGAGGTATGGATGCAATTCCAGTTCATATAGGACCATGTTGTAGAGACCTACAATAAAATCTCTCACTTTTTGGAGATCTTACTCCATTTTGATTTTGTGATGCCATCTTGAGTGATGCTAAAACTTGTAGTGTTGGCTAGTACAAAATTGCCAACTACCAAATCTCTCTCACCTTTCATCTTGGGATTGAACTGCCTATTCCGTTAGCTTTGGGTGGCTAGGTAAACCTTATCCCCAATCTTGTCCTATCCTATTGAGCACTCAAACATTCTTGGGCACACCGAACCGAAATGTCCCTAAGGGTCACTAAATTTCATAGGGCAATGATCTTTGATGGGGTATATCTCGAACCTCGTGTGAGGTATGGATGCAATTCTAGTTCCTATAGGGCCATGTTGCAGAGACCTACAATAACCTCTCTCACTTTTTAGAGATCTTACTCTGTTTTGATTTTATGATGCCATCTTGGGTGATGCTAAAACTTGTAGTGTTGCCCAGTACAAAGTTGCCAACTACCAAATCTCTCTCACCTTTCATCTTGGGATTGAACTGTCTATTTTGTTAGCTCTGGGTAGCCAGGTAAACCCTATTCCTAACCTTGTCCCATCTTGTTGAGCCCTCAAACATTCTTGGGCACACTGAACTGAAACATCCCTAAGGGTCACTAAATGCCATAGGGCAACGATCTTTGACAGGGCATATCTTAGAGCTTGTGTGAGGTATGGATGCAATTCTAGTTCTTATAGAACCATGTTGTGGAGACCTACAATAAGATCTCTCACTTTTTAAAGATCTTACTCCATTTTGATTTTGTGATGCCATCTCGGGTGATGCTGAAACTTCTAGTGTTGGCTAGTACAAAGTTGCCAACTGTCAAATCTCTCTCACCTTTTATCCTAGGATCAAACTGTCTATTCTGTTAGCTCTGGGTGGCCAAGTAAACCTTATCCCCAACCTTGATCCATCCTTTTGAGTGCTCAAATTTTCTTAGGAATTCCCAACTGAAACGTCCCTAAGGGTCACTAAATGTTATAGGGCTGTGATCTTTGATGGGGCATATCTCGAAGCTCATGTGAGGTATGGATGCGATTCTAGTTCCTGTAGGACTGTGTTGTAGAGACCTACAATTACCTCTTCTTCTTTTTGGAGATATTGCTCTATTTTGATCTTGTGAAACCATCTCGGGTGATACTGAAACTTGTAGTGTTGGGCAGTACAAAGTTGCCAACTGCCAAATCTCTCTCACCTTTCATCCTTGGATTGAACCGTCTATTCTGTTAGCTCCAAGTAGCTAGGTAAACCCTATCCCCAACCTCATCCCATCTCGTTGATCACCCAAACATTCTCAGGCACACCAAACTAAAATGTCCCTAAGGGTCACTACATGCCATAGGACATCAATCTTTGATAGGGCATATATCGGAGCCCATGAGAGGTATGGATGCAATTCTAGTTCCTATAGGACCGTGTTGTGGAGACCTACAATAACCTCTCTCACTTTTTAGAGATCTCACTCCATTTTGATTTTGCAACACCATCTTGGGTGATGTTGAAACTTATAGTGTTGGCCAATACAAATTTACCAACTGCCAAATCTCTCTTACCTTTTGTCTTGGCATTGAACTATTTGTTTTGTTAGATCTGAATGACTGAGTAGACCCTATCCTAAGTACTTGAACATTCTCGGGCATGTCGAACCAAAATGTCCCTAAGGGTCACTAAATGCCATAGGGAAATGATCTTTGACAAGGCATATCTTAGAGCTCGTACAAGGTATGGATGCAATTCTAGTTCCTATAGGACCATGTTGTGGAGACCTACAATAACCTCTCTCACTTTTTGGAGATCTTACTCTATTTTGATTTTGTGATGCCATCTTGGGTGATGCTAAAACCTATAGTGTTGGCCAGTAAAAAGTTGCCAACTACCAAATATTTCTCACCTTTCATCTTGGGATCAAACTATCTATTTTGTTAGCTCTAGGTGGCTAGGTAAACATTAGCCCCAACCTCATCCCATCCCATTGAGTGCTCAAACATTCTCAGGCGTGCCGAATTGAAATGTCCCTAAGAAAGATAATGACACATTAAGGGGCTTACAAGAGTTCATAAGTTTCTATTTATCTCCCCCAAATTGAAAATATCATGAAGAAAATAGGTGTGATGTGTAGAAGAAGAAGATCCTAAAGAGCTCATAACTTTTCCTCCTCATCATAACTCACGATCTTAATGGTTTATTAGAGGTAGTTTTAATATGGCACATATTCTAATGTGCCAAAGTTTTATAAGATTGTGTCAAAACTATCAAAGGAATGATAAAGATCACTATTTTTCATTATTATGAGGGTTTCTCAAGGATCTTATCTTATGTAATGTCATATTTGTGAATAGAAAAAAATACATTCACTACCTCTTGCATTATCATTCAAAAATACCAATCACATTAACATGCTCCTAAATGATAGATTTGTAAACTGTGATTTTTTTTAGTTCATTGTCTTATATTGAATAATGGTTTGGATCCTTTAAAGAAGTGTGCTTTTGATAGTTGTGGGTACATGTGACCCTCACCAATGTATGATAGTTTCATGAGAGGCACTAAAAAAAGAAGTCAAAGTAAATAGATATATTAAGTATGCAAGTATATGGTGTAGGATCACCCTTCCAAGGCTTCCACCATTTCATTTTGGTGTGATAAACTTCTCTTAAGAAGTATGTGAATACAATAAGAGTATATAGCTCATGCTTGTGTGTTCAAGCTAGGATAGGTTTTGAAGTTTCCTCCTTCATCTTTGTTGGGAATGATATCTTGACCTTTAGTTGGAATCATTCTAAGTTATTTATGTTTTCATGTTGGTGAAAGGTTGAGTTAGGAGTTTATATTAAATTGTGGGCATATTTATGCATTAGAAGATCTCACAAGGTGGATTATTTTCTTAAAAGGCCAAAATGCTTAGACAATACAATATTTTGCAAAAGTTGTCACCATATGCTATAGATGGAATTAAGAGCTTGGAGGTCTTAGATGAGGCAATTTGATGAAATATTTAACTCCTAAGGATATTTGGGGAAGGCCTAGTAATGATCTCTAAATGTGGAAACAAGTAATGTTACTTGGGGAATAAAAATTGCAGCAACTTTAAAAAGTTGCTCAACAACTTTGTCCTTTGTTAAAGAAAAGGTTTAATTTGTAAAATGGCTTAATGTAAAGCCTTGAAAATATAAAAACACATAAAGGGAGGTTATTTTAGGCTTGTAAAACCCTAAAAAAATGTGGTTATTGTTTTGATACTGCTGCTGTACGGATTTAACAATCTGTGCATGCTTTTTCAGCAATAATACTAATTTTTTCCTTGTTTTGAAGAAATTTTACAATGTGACTATGATTTGGTTGGATGATATAGTTTTTTTATTATATATTATTCATTATTCATGCATTAGATCAGATCTATAATCAACTTTTTAAAGGTTTTTAAAATTTCTTTAAAGTTCACTGTTTGCTGTCTAGTTTTGAGTTCTCAACAATGAACGGGTTGTAGCTCTTGTTTCCACTATGGGATTTTCATGGAATTTTTTATTCTGAGACTAAATACACTAATGTGTAACATATTTTAAGAAAGGGCCCAGAAAATGTGTGCAAACATTTGTTTGACAAAGCCCTAGGTGAGCTAGGCAATGCTCGACTAGGAGCAATCAGCAAAGAAGTAGTTCTCAAGAGCAAAGTATAAAGATTCAAGAATTTCCATTTTTAGGGATTCAAGAGGGATATAAGAAGGTTATTTCTTTAAGAGGATAAGTTTCTATGAGTTGAATAAGGTGTTCAAAAGTCGAGGACAATAGGCAGCCCTTAAAACCCCCAAAACCCTCATTTTTTTGCATTATTGTTGTACAACTTTTTGGTGGCCTAAAAGCTCAAAAATATTTGAGTATGGACGATGTGAAATAAATTTTCTTAAGGCTAGATCTAATGAATCCCTAAGGGTAATAAGTTATTAGTCTTATAAATCTAGGTGGAGGCCTAATTAGGGGCTCTTCTAGTAGCATTTTTGTGAAGAAACCAAGAAATCGGGTATGAACCCATTGTTAACATCCATTCAAGCATACTAAAAGTGTTCCAATAGCACCTTAAAACTCATAAAAATCTTGGTTGGATTAGGGATTATTGTGGAAACCTGGTAGACTTACATATGTATTTTGGAAGAATTGCACTCCTAAGAGGATAAGTGAGTCATGGAGCAAGTTTTGATCATTTCACCTAGTGGGAAGGTTAGGGGATGTTCTAAGTTGCAAGAAATACTATAGACCAAGTTAGGTATCAGGAGAACACCAAGATCCTAGCATGGATTAGTGGCATAGACTGGGTAGTCTACCCTAAACTTTCCCCATTAGAAAGTATATTTTAGAATGACAATAAGTAAATAGACTCTAGACAATGCATTGAGGATAGTTTTCCAAAGAGAGAGCCACAAAAATCATATGATATATGCAAAAAAAGAGTAGATAATGGTAAATAAATATTAAAGTAGAGAATTTTTTTTTGAATATGATAGGGAATGACTATGTTTTTGTGTTACATTCCAAGTAATGATTAGTTGGGATGTGCATCATAGACTAAGGGAGATGATATTCATGAAGGTTTTCAGATAAAAGGATACTATAATTGTCAAAACAATGTTAATGATAATCAATGCATAAGGTAAAGGCATTACGAAGGAATGAAATCAAAGGAAAATATTCAAGGCAACAATAGTGAGTGTGATGAACAACTTTTTAAACCTCTGTAGTAGTGTAACTATCAACATCTCTAGAAAAACTCTTAAATCTTTATCGAAATGCTAATTTTCATGAAAACAATGACATGATATTAAACTTAATATGTGTATTCATTTCTAGGGCTTTGTGGTAGGGTTAAAGAAAGTGGAATCATTTCCTATGTAGATGGAATAAGTAAAAGAATGTCAAGTGGAAAATTATGATCATGACAATATTTAAAATAATTCTAACTTTTCTTTCAACTAAGCACAACAATAGTGATCAGTCCAAACTAGTGAAAAAGTACATGTGACAAGCCTATGTAGTAGTTATGTGCAAATGGAATAGAGGTGTCCAATTGAGATCAATGATTGATTAAAGTATAATGAAAAACCTCTTAAAAGCTAGTTTATTACTATATCACATAGATTATAGTCATATGGTAAAAAGCACGGAGAACCTTTATGGTAGAGGTATATAAGAACTAATTTAATGAATCATATGATAGAAAATTTAACAAAAAATAAGACATAGTGAGACAACAATCTTAATAAATCTAGTAATCATGTGTAATAGAATAGAAGACATTTAGTACTATTTATAGTAGGAGTAATAAATTAAAATGTTTCAAGGATATTTTAACAAAACACCTAGTTCTGTACGTGCAAGATGACTCACAATCAAATACTACTAAGTTGTAAAGTTATGAGTTAGTTCATAAAGGGATAACCATGAAGGAATAATCATAGTTCTAAAGCTATGAAGAGGAGTTCCAAATGCCATTTAGGTGGTGGTAGGTTGGTAGTTTGAGGAAAATTATTATCTACTCCTATTTTTTTCAATGTTGAACTCTATTAGAATAAATTTACAAGTTTCACCTATCATGAACTGAGAATTCAACAAAGACTTTCAAATATTTTTTCATACATGTCAGTGCACTAGTGATATATGGTGATCTTGAGGCTACACTATATCAATATATTATTATATTGTTATGATCAATGGTGATCTAATAATTAAGAACCTAACAAATCTAGAGGTCCAAAGATGTGCAATTGTCATAGCATTAAGGATAAGGCATTGAAATAGTGAGGTTTTCCCTTTGGATAATGCAACAGTTATAGCATTATGGAAATAGTAGTGTTAAAGAAGATGGCAATAGGAACTCCAAAATTCATGGCCTAAATGAGAAAAGGGATTCCAAAAGATGTACTATATTATGCAAGAAAGGGCCTTAAAAGGGAGTGCAAAGAATTCTTTGACCAAGCCCTAGGCGAGCTAGGCAATGCCTGGCTAGGGACTATTAGCAAAGAAAGAGCTCTCGAGAGAAAAGCTTGAAGAATGAAGAATTTACTTTATAAGGGATTGAAGAGGAGGTTCTAACTTGTGGAGGAGGAGTCCTGATGAAGTGTGGAAGGTGTCTTGAAAGTGGGGAAAGTAGGCAGCTAAGAAAGCCCTACCAAATCCTTAATTTTTCTTTTTTTGTTGTACAACCTATATGCACCCTGAGACCCTAAAAATCCTTGAGCATGGGTCCTATGTATCAATTGTTCTTAAGGCCAGAGGTGTTGAAACTCTAAGACAAAGTGATGCAGTAGTATGCAATAGAAGTCTTCAAACAATAAGGAATGGTGGAAATGTTCAAATTCCCTCAACACCCAAGGTGAAGGGTCCTAGTGCCAAATACCTATCATAGGTATGGATATGGGCTTAATGGAAGGTTATCACAACCCCACAAGATAAGGTAACCTAATCACTAGGTCTACCCAAGTACCAAGCGCCAAAAACTCAATATGCACTACTGGATTCCCTTAGCCAAAAGAGGGATCAAACCCAAAAAACTGAATACAAAGACCAAGGGTGGTCTACAATCACTGATATGGCCTATTTAGGTCCTAAAAAACATGAATCCATGATTCATTTCATCAAATAAAACTTACAGTATGAAGTTGCTTTGAAAAACCACTAAATTGGCTTGTAGGCCTCCTAGAATGAGGAAGAGGTGTAAATTTGGATTATTCCAAAGGACATGGTGACTTGAATAGTGATTTGGATACTCTTTTGGGTCTTATGAAACATGCCAAAGTTCCCAAGCATGGAGAAGAATGGAGGTTGTTGCTGTTGCAACATTAGACCAGATTTGAAGGCCTAATTAGGGCTCCGTTTGCATTGCAGGCACACTTTTTACAAAGAGAAAGTACAATCAAAAAATTAGGACATGAGAGGGAATGTAAATGAGACAAATTTCAAGGATCTTAGACTTTTGTGAACCCAAGAACTCAATCTAGAAGCACTATTGTAAATGCTGATTTGGTGTACTCTTCATGAAGCACTATGGCGGCAAACTCACCTCCTTGCATCTTCTAGAAAAAAAATTGCAGAATATGAAAGTAAATTATTACACCAAAAGGAATCAATTTTCCAGGGTGGAATATGCCAAAATAACCTAGCCCTAGCAAGTTGCTGATTTGTAGGCTGATTTTTGGGCAGCCGACAATGAAAATTGAATAACTTTCAAATGATGAAGAGTTAGAACATGAGACTTGTTGAAAAATGAAATAGATAAAATTATAAAAAATTTAAATCCACTTAGACATCTCTAATAATCCATACACATTCATACCAGGGTCTGCAACACATGTTTATGCAAGGAAAATGCTGATTTTATTGCTTTCAATGCCAAAATTACATTTCTGTCCTATCACCTGCCTATAAGGGCTTATATAGGATGATACCAATGGTTATATTATTGGTTTGAACCAAATAGATGTTTGGGAGAGGATTTTAAAAGTTTTAAGAACTTTTTAAGAAGTTGCTCAAAGTTGCTTTGACAACTTTTAGAGCAATTTTTGCATATTTTGCAATTTTGCATATCTAGTGACCAAAATTAGTCCTAACCTTACTTTTATGATCCTTAAAGGATGTTAACATGAAAAACATGAAAAAAATGTAAATAATTATGCTTGGGATCATTAATAACCAATAGTTAAACATGGGCTTATAAAATGCCAATCTTGTAACTATGGCCTTACAATGAGATCCAATGTTAAATCTATTATTCGTAAGCATGACTAAAGGCCACAAGGACCTTAGTTTGGAATCTTTATTGTTATTTTTGAAGGTAGAGTGGGTGCTCCTGCACCACAAAGGAGCTATTGTCCCTAGAAATCTAGGTGGAGGCCTAATTAGGGGCTCTCCTTGTAGCCTTTTTGTGAAGAAATCTTGAAATCGGGTAGAAAACCATTGTTGTTATCCATTCAAGCATAGTAAAGTGTTCCAATAACACCTTAGGACATCATAGAAGCCTTTTTTGGACTATGGAGTGCTATGGTACCCTAGTAGACCTATAAAGCCTTTGGAGGGATATTGTTCCTATAAGAGTAAGGGAGTGATGCTGCAAGTTTGGATTAGTTAACTTGGTGAGGAGGTTGGGCAAGGTGAGTGGATGTTCTAACTAGCAAGAGATCATATAGACCACATAGGTGTACATAAAACACCAAGATCCACATATAATATACAAGGTTTCATGGGGATGGGGGTACTTGGTGTACTTAGGGTATGGGTACATGTACAACTATTTTTTATAATAGGGGATGGGGGTACTTGGGTATGTCAATATTTAATTTTAATTATACTTTTATATTTACAGAAAACTTAAATTTATGAGTCATGACAATGATTTTTCAAATCAAGAATAGTGATAAAGTTTGCAAATTTAATGTATTGTTTTTCAGTTTCAGATTTGTTATATGTTTGTAATAATAATTTATGATAAATGTTTGGATGCATAACATAGAAGGTAGGCTTTAAACATGAACAAGATAATAAATCATATGAAAATGACATATTGCAAATGATAAATTTTTGGCTTTAACACCGATAAAGTTTATTGCTGATCAATATTGTATCGAAAATTCAAACTGAGTAGGTATTGAATTAAGCTTGATAAACAAATAATAGAGAAGGAAAACTTTAAACATGAACAAGATCATAAATCATATGATGATGACATATTGGAAATGATAAACTTATGCTTAAACAGTGATAAAGTTTATTGTTAATCAATATTCTATCAAATTTTTGAACTTATTAGGTATTGAATTAAGCTTGATAAGTAATGAGCTGATACACAAACAAAAAATTGAAAAAAAAAACCCAAAATCTCAATCAAGGTCCTTAGCTATGATGCTCTCCACCGAGTACCCGATACTTAGGCATGTGGGTACAAGTACGAAGGGTGTGGGTATGAGTACCCATGCAACCTCATAATATATTATGATAACCAATAATGTCATACATGAACAAAAAAATAATATATTATGATAACCAACAATTCCATACATGAACGAACATATAATATATTATGCCAACCAATAATGTCATACATGAAGGAACATATAATATATTATGATAACCAACAATGTCATACATGAACAAAAATATAATATAAATTGATAAATAATAATTTCATACATTAAAAAACACATAATATATTATGATAACCAATAATGTCATACATGAACAAATATATCATATATTAACCAATAATGTCATGCATCAAATAAATGTCATACATCAAATATAAATTGTCATATATAAATCAAATGTATATCGAATATGTCCACTTACATAAAACACAACATATATGTCCGCTGATGCCTATACATGTATGTCTATCAACTATATCTTCTCCTTCCCATGAGGGGAAGGAAACAAATCTGTAGAGGTCTTCAGTCATCATGTGGAGGGAGACGGTGGTGATGATGGGGTCTTCCTCACATGCTCACTTGTCCTCTTGTTGAGGCTCTTCTCTAACTTGAGCTGATATAAAAAAAGTAGATATGAATCAATAATTATTATATATTGAAATCAAATATATGTACACACAAAATCAATTATTTTCTCACCGCTATCATATAGTCATTCTGCAAGTCCACCTCAAAGGCTTGTGGACAATCGTGTGTGACAAAACCCTACAAAAATTCAATCAATATAATCACTTATAAATAAAATTATAAATTTCAATAATAACTATTATAAACAACAACTAAAACCAAGAAAATTCTTCATACCTCAGTCAATGGCTATGAACTAATCATTGCTGCAGCCACTCCATGATTGACAGACTACTGAAGATGAGGAGGAGTTTCGGATGTCAAGAGCTACATGTCATAAAATACACATTACATGTAACATGAAACATGAAACAAATATAATCAAATGAATTAAATTGACATGAAGAAAATGTACCTCTACAATGCTTGTATCATGTCTAGGCTTGGAGTCTGTAGTGAATGTTGACGGTCCTGCAGAGAACTGATGCACATGCATTAATTTTTTTATCAATCCTTCATATGATTATGTAATAAATATATGTATTAATTTAAATGATTAAATCGATACATACATCTGGACTCATCGAGACAAAAAATGGGGCTAGGGAATTGCTACTATGGCTGCCAACACTCTACCCCTAAATTTTGAACAATGTCAATACATGCTAATTAATCAGTCATTCAATATACATATGAAATGTGATCAAATTAGTTTATTATAATTGTAATTTACCTGCGTGTCAATGCCAAATGTCTCATTCAGGAATTGATCAATCACTAGCCCATCATCTACACCATCTCCAGCATGACTGCAGAATGTGCATAAGGATCTGCATGATGTGCACATATGACTACGATGTGCAGAAGGCTCCTCCTCAACTAATGGACTCGTACAATGAATGAGGGTCTGTGTCAAAGCACTAATAGTCCCTAGACTATTGACCTCTACATGTTCCTTCACAACTAAAGGAATAGTCACATGCTCACCCTATGGCTTGACCACAGGTGTCCTAACTACATTAGGGTCACAATGTATCCCCGACCTCTCAAATGATGACCCCCCACCTCTACCCTAAGAGTCTAATATATCGAAATAATTGGGGATCTCCCCAAGGACAAACTCACAATACAATTTCCTTAAGAAATATATTGGGACCTCATGATTATTGCAAGGAGGGACATCAAAAACCATCTACCATCTATCCCAAAAATTATTCCTAATACCATCGTATATGAACCAATGGATGGGGAACCATTTAGTTGTTTCTCTAACATTATCTTGTTCACCAGGCTTTCTAAATAATGCACAAATCCTCCCTTTTGGTATATATTTTTTTTTAACATCTTGATATGATAATTTATTTGCATAATATCTTTTTTGTTCATCCCTCTTAACCCGTCAAATTTCCAACTGACCACTAACAAAACCTAAGTGTGTCTTAATGGACTCAAGGGAGGATGCCAATTGAGCTCTCATTGGATTGGTTTGTCCAGAAGCTTTCAACCTACCATTGAGTGCTTCTAATTCATTTTTGCCTCTTTCTATTTCATTTATTATGTTTTATTGTGTGCCAAGAGGAGGCCTTCCAATTGGTGCAGGTTGCATAATTTGTTGTTCTTGTTGTGGAGGGTTTTGGTTTAGGTCTTGTTGAGGGTTTGGGTTTTGATCTTCTTGGGGATTTTCCAGTTCATTATTCAAATTTCTTGAAAAGAAATCAATTGAAATCTAAATAAATAAACAAATTTAAAGAAAAACTAAAAAAAACCTACAAAACAATACGAAAAACATATAAAACAATTAAAAAAGAAGGTTAGACAACATACAACATGCTCATGATCTTGAACTTTGATGACAAGGAGGCATATTGGCAAGGCAGGTGTTGAAAACCTTTAATTTTTTTAGTCTGCGTACATGCTACGAGGAGGAGAAGTAGGAAAATGGAGATAAAATGAATGGGCTATGGGTATGTAACCCATTTATAAAAAAATAGGTTTTTATAAAGTGCGTACACACTATAGCGTGCACATAGTGTGTACGCACTATAGCGCATATGTCCTATTGAAAGTTAGAAAAAAAAATGGGGTGTCATCTTTTTGGCACCACAACTTGGTGCACATACCCACAACTCTTTCATTTCATCAAAACCAAGAACTTCAACTTTCATTTTAGTCAACAAAGAACGTCTTCTACTCAATGCATTGGCAACTCTAATAGTAACTCCATTCTTGTGCTTAATCACAAATGTAAACTTCTGCAAATACTCAACCCACTTCATATGTCTTTGATTCAATTTCAACCCACTTCATATGTCATTGATTCAATTTATGTTGACTTTCCAAGTATTGCAAAGATTTATGATCAATATACAACACAAACTCCTTAGGAATCAAATAATGTCTCCACTCCTTCAATGCTTGGAAAATAGCATAAAATTCTTGATCATACATAGGATACTTCCTTTTGGAATCATTCAAATTTTCACTGAAGAAAGCAACAAGTTTACCTTCTTGACTTAAAACAGCTCCAGTTGCATTACTACTTGCATCACATTCAACTTGAAATACTTTATTGAAATTAGGTAAAGCCAATATAGGTAATTCAACAACCTTTTGTTTTAAAGTCTCAAAACTCTTATCAGCTCCATGTGTCCATTTGAATTCCTTTTGATCTCCCCTCATTGTCTTAGTCATAGCATTACAAACAAAACTGAACTTCTTTATAAACTTTCTGTAAAAACTAGCCAAACCATGAAATGATCTTGCCTCACCCACATTCTTAGGTGTAGGCCACTCCAAAATTGCTTTAACCTTTTCTAGGTCCATCCTTAAATCATTAGTTGAAATAAAAAATCCCAAATACACAATCTCCTCTTACATAAAAGAATACTTTTTCAGATTAATCAACAACTTTTCCTTTTTCAACCTCTACAATACTTGTCTAATATGCTCAAGATGTTCTTCCTTAGTCTTATCGAATATTATAATATCATCCAAACAAACAATCACAAACTTACCCAAGAATATTTTTAGAACTTCATTCATCAACCTAATGAAAGTACTAGGTGCATTAGTCAAACCAAAAGACATAACCAACCATTCATACAAACCATCTTTTGTCTTGAAAGCAGTCTTCCATTCATCACCTTCTCTGATTCAGATATGATGATAGCCACTCTTCAAATCAATCTTTGTAAAACACTTTGCTCCACTCAAACAATCCATTATGTCATCCATCCTGGCATAGGAAACCTATATTTCACTGTGATCTTGCTAATAGCTCTGGAATCAATACACATTCTCCATTCTCCATTCTTTTTAGGTACTAATACAACAAGTACAATACATAGACTCAAACTTTCTCTGATCAAACCTTTCTGCAACAATTCATGCACTTATCTATTAAGTTCCTCATTCTCTAAAGGTGTTAATCTATATGGTGCTTTGTTTGGAAAACTAGCTCTAGGAATCAAATCCATACAATGACTGATGCTTCTTACTAGAGGTAAACCATTAGGAATATTATCAGCAATAATATCTTTATATTGATTGAGCAATTCTGTAATTTTTGATGTCATTCTGTCATTACCAAATTTTTCTGCTTGGTCATTACTACCAACACTTGGTCCTCTAAGAACTATAGAAAAAAAAAAATTCTTCTTTACTTCCTTTTCAAATTGCTTCCCATTTACCATGCAAACTTTTATTGCAATACAACTGACCTCATCTGGACTTTCAATCAAAGGAAACAATGTTTGTTTCTTCTCATTCACCCAAAGAGTATATTGATTCAATCTTCCATCATGCATAACATATCTATCATATTGCCAAGGTCTATGAAACAAAATATGACAATAATCCATAGGCATAATATCACAAAAAACTTCATCAAAGTAATGTCCAATTTTGAACTTCACTAGGTATTTCTCACTTACCAATATCTTATGCTCATCTTTGATCCATGAAACATGATAAGGTGTGGGATGTTTTAGCCTCTACAACTGCAACTTTGCAACCAACTTTTTTGATGCCAAATTTGTTGAACTTTCACTACCAATGATCACCTTGTAGTATTTTCCATTCATCTTACATCTAGTCTCGAAAAGATTTCTTTTAAGAAAAGGTTCCTCATCACTTCCCTTATTACATAAGGTTCTTTTCACCATCATATTTTCTCCAACCTCAGGTCCACTTGGTGAACTCTCATTGTCCTCTTGAATCACAACATTTCTATTATTCTGCCCACTTTCAAAATATCTACATTCAAAGGATCTATGCCCTTCTTTACCACATCTGAAATAGTTACCATGAAATCCACCTCTAGAATAAAAATAACCTCTTCCTCAGTAAGAATAACCACTTTTCCATTCGGTCTTGCCTTTGTCATTATTCTTCCATTCTGATTTTCCTTTATCCTACACAAAATTATTAGATCTTCCACCTTCACCATAAGATCGACCTCTGCCTCTTTGGAATCTACCACCTCTACCTCTTTGTCTTTGTTCATGCTTCTTTGCTAATATCTCCTCAACTTTCAAGGAATATTGATATGATTCTTCCATACTTTCTAACTTCAAAAAACTTATTTCATCTTGAATTCTAGATCTCAATCCATTTATGTACCTTGCAATTTTCTCAACATCATCATCCACATGTCTAGATCTGATGTCCAATCTATAGAATTCCTCAGTATACTCTTTCACAGTCATGTCCTTTTGTTTCAAATTTTGCATCATTCTAAACAAGATAACTTGGTATTCATCAGGAAGGAATTTTTTATTTACCTTGTCCACCATCTTTGACCAAGTTCTAATCTTCTCCTTTCCTCTCCTTTCTCTATCAGTTTGCAAATGCTCCCACCATAACAAAGCATGACCTTTCAACCTAGTAACTACAATCTTCACCTTTCTATTATTAGGAGTGTTTTCATACTCAAAGAACTTCTCCATATCTAAGATCCAATCTAACACAACATTGGTATCCAATTTTTCATCATAAGGAAAAACTTCTCTAGCAAGTTTTGAATTCACCATAAACAACACTCACAACAATATTTCCTCATCTTGATCTTCTTCAAGTTCTGGATTATGGTTTGGTGCCACTACTTCATTATCACTTATATCATCAAGATGTTCTCCTCTCCTCTAGGCTATCTCCATAGCATCTAATATAGCTACAATTTGTCTCAACTAATCCAATATAGCATCATCAACATTTCTTCTACCACAAACCATCTTTACAAATCAAGTTCCTGCAAGATCGTAGCCCTCTGCAAATTTTAGGTCAAATCCATAGATTTGCCACCCTACAACCAAATCCAAATAAAAGTTCTACATGATCCAATATCCACAAGGATGAACCTTGAGCTTTGATATGACCTGACACAAGGAAGGATAGGCAAAACTAGGGCTAATGGCACACCCAGCTCTCTGAACCACCTTGCAAGAGTTAACACAACAAAATGAAACACAAAGAATAGAAACCAAAGGAGGAAGAGGAGTGAAATACTTTTATTGATTCTTCAAATATTCAACATACATGCCTAGCTATGCAATCTTCTGGGTTATGACCAAATACAAATTACATTCATACACAAAGATCAACAACAAATTTGCACTTTCCAGTTTTTCTCTATAGTCCTCTTCAAAACTCCCTAAAACTACTTAGCTTTAAGACTAAAAACTCTATTTATACTAGCCAAAATGGCTTAGAAATCATTCTAGAATCATGGAGAAGCAACAAGTTAGCTCTCAAAAAATATTAAATGAAAATAAACCAAAATTAAATACATTACTCGGCCTGCATCAGCAATTAATCATCCTAAAATTGATGTCCGAGAAAAATCATGATATCTCATCGCTCTAGTTGAGTTAGAACTCATGCTTTGAATTGAAGATATATATCTAGGTTATATATAACCCCTTAAGTGAACAAGGTTTGATTCATTAAGGAAAAGTGTGCATCCATTCTAAAAGTAAGGCACAAGAAACTATTGCACAAAACTTCTAGAAATTGATGTTCTAGAAGAATTGCCATATCTCACAAAATTTAAGGAGTTAGGACTTGTGCTCTAGAAAATAGATATTATCTAGACCCTCTTGAATAATTTAAGTGTATAACCATTCATTAATTATGGAATATTAGTTACACAGTCTACAATAGGCACCCAAAAACCAGAAAATGCAGTTTTAGTAGAACCCAGTTTCAGCAGCAAGATAAAAACTAAAAACATGTAGGATAGAAGTGCAACCCAGTATGCTCCTACATCAGTAATTTAGCCATAGTTTCTTAGTATGATTCCTATGTTAGCATAAAATCTATGCATTACTACTTCATCCTTACCTTTCAATACACATATCTCACAAATTAGTTTATTAATTATGCACAATCTTACATAATGGATTCTCTATGTAGACATTCAATCTAGGAAGTGAACATCCTTGAAATTGAGTGTCTCTTTCCTTTGCATGCACATATGATAAATAACATCTATGGGTAATGCATAATAATTTTATAATTCCTATATATGGGTAACACATCCTTACTAAACCTTACCATGGTGATACAAAGATAATTGATCTATGAGTGAGTCTTTTGATGGGTTAATTAGTGGGTTACCACCCCATTAGACTATTTAAATGCCACCTTTTTCAATAACTCTTTTGGTGATTCATAGTAGGGTGGGAACTCTACTAGGTGAGATAATCACTCTCCTTTTCTTTCTTTTTAGTCAATGATTTCTCTATCATTATGATTTGGGAGTTAGCAAAGTGTCAATCTCTTGGGGGATTGATGGATTGTATGTCATCTAGATTTCAATAAGAGTATCCTATGACTTATTCTCTACTTTATGAAGAGTTTAAATTGAGTCCATATTATCACTAAAGTGGGGGATAAATGTACCATCCTAAATTGGAAGCACTCAAATTTAATGAAGGTTTAACACCTATTTAATACAAGATCATCAACTCCCTTCTCCTTTTCATCTGTTCTTTCCTTTTCTATCCTTTCTCCTAGGTGGAATTGGGGTAAAAACTAATGAATCATCTTTAAAGATCCTAGTTCATGGTGTTAAGCTCAATGTAGGATCTATTTACCCTAGGTCCTTCCTTTCATCCATCTATCCACTTGGATTCTACTCCTTTCACTGAAACAAATTTTCTTAGAATCTGGACTTGATTTTTAGATCTTGAGACCTATTTTGGAGCCCCAAGACAACCCCAAGGGTTTGTGCACCTGATAATTAGGGGTTTAGTTCACCTTTGATCAATCAAGGGCACAATGTAATTTTAATGAGGCCCTATTTTGGTCTCCCTCTTCGAGTCCCATGTTTTAGGATGTTCGAGTGTTAACTTCTAGATTGGTCAGCCTACATAAATCAATCAATTTTGAGCTCTATAGAAAATATGCCACTTTATCTATTTATAATTCATGATAAATTTATATTCACAAACAATCATCTAATCACTAAGCTCTCAAGTGTCCAAGCGTTCATAAGTTCAAAATCTCAAGTGCTCTTGCACTCAAGCCTTCAAGCCTTCAATTCTTCAAGCATCCATTCAAGCATTCCTCCATTGAAGATAAAGGATTCAAGCATTCAAGAAATTGAAGGGTTTTATCTTCATTATATTTTTCAATCCGTTCAAGATCCTTTTTTTGTATCTTCTACATCCATTTATCTTCATCTTCTTTGTCCAAATCCATTGGTGAAATAATCACATTGAATTCAATTCAATTGATCTAGATTTTGTAAGTTGAATTCATAAATTTAATTTAAAATCATGCTATTTAAATCATTTAAATTCAAGATTAATTCCTAAAAATTTTCTTGACCAAGGCAAACCCCCATCAACAATAAAAACATTTTTTTACTACAAGTTGTAGACATCAAATCAATGAATAGGTTGCCTATCAAAGTACCCTTCTTGGATTTCTTTGAAATTGAAAAATAATAACCACCATCACACACCATCATTAGGGGTGTATTGAACCCCTAAAGATTCCATTATTCTCTTGAAGATCCCATTTTCCCTTGGTAGCTTTCTAAAATATTTTCTAGGTTTCATATGGTGCACAAGTTTAGATGTGGATCCAACAACTTCCACTCATTTTAATCAACACAACAAGAAGGAAATAGAATTCAAAGGTGTATTCCTTTACCTTTTTTTTACCTTTTAGCATATCTACTTATATATAGTTTTCATTACATGCATACACAAAGTTATTAAGGAATTGAATATCATTCTCTTATTCTTCCTAGACCTAGTTTGCATTAGTGCTCCTTGTTTGTTTGGTTAGCACTAATCTCTCTCGACCTAGTTCTCTAGAATTGGTGTTGGAAAGATTATTTTACTTGTCTTCTCCCCTTCTTTATGTATATGTATTTGTAGGTTATGTGATGAACTTATTCGGGCTTTATGCTTGACTCACATTTTGACTCCCACAAATACATATACAACATAACATGTAATGAAATATAAAATAATATGTATGATGTGATTTATTACTTTATCATCTTGTACCATTGGAGAAACCATTTTTTTCTAAAGAAATCTAGACAAAATATATAACAAAGAACACATC
The DNA here is from genome assembly GCA_028749045.1 of Cupressus sempervirens. Taxonomy (NCBI): domain Eukaryota; kingdom Viridiplantae; phylum Streptophyta; class Pinopsida; order Cupressales; family Cupressaceae; genus Cupressus; species Cupressus sempervirens. The sequence goes on along the minus strand of CM053786.1, from coordinate 289,919,175 downwards.
ATAGGGAAATTACAACATAAAAACACAAGGAATACCATGGTAGAGAAGTCCTCTTCAAGCATGTTGTGTGCCTAATTATATCTAGATTGCATTAGACTTCAAAGGTGTTTTCCTTTACCTTTTTTTCATTTTGGCATATCTAATTATATCGAGTTTTAATTACACACATACAAAGAGTTTTTAATAAACTGGATATCTTTCTCCTATTCTTCCTAGATCTAGTTTACATTAGTGCTCCCTACTTTTTTGGCTAGCATTAATTACTCTAGACCCAATTCTCTAGAATTAGGATTGGAAAGATTAATTTACTTATATTCTCTCCCTCTTTATGTATATGTATGTGTAGATTATGTGATGAACTTAGGGCTTTATTCTTGACTCACATTTTCTCTACAAAACATATACAACATAGCATGTAATGAAATATAGAATAATATGTATGATATTTTTGATTAATTTATCATCTTGTACTAATGGAGAAACAATAATTTCCTAAATAAATCTAGAGAAACCATATAACAATGAACACATCATAGGGAAATAACAACACAAAAATACAAGGAATACCATGCTAGAGAAGTCCTCTTCAAGCGTGTTGCATGCCCCACCCCATCCCCCTACCCCCCCCACCCTACATGTTGGTGTATAATAGGAAAGGGTGGGTGACTCACAAGAGGAACATAATACAACATAGGAGGAACCAATATCAGATTCAACCAAGGTCCATGGTGGGATTCATTGTTCTCTTCACTAGTAGTGAGTGTTAACTACATGGAAAACATGTTTGGAAAAAATATTTTCATATTTATCATCACTAACATGTGAATTAGAATAGTCATCAAGGGTATCTTCCATATCAAGATTAATATAATGTAAAATATAAATAGAATCATCATTTTATCTATTTTCATGTTACAATGATTAACTTACTTCAAAGGCTCAATTGTGTGTTGAACTAGGGGGGGATAATGTTGAGATGAATAAGTATTTTTAGAAGAAAATGTGTGGGCCTTAGCCTTAGCTTGATGAGTCTTGTGATGCTAGAAAGTATGTTGGTTGCAAATGGTTTTATTAGATAAACTTGAATAATTGGTTCAATGGGAATAGTTTTCAAGGAGGGAAAATTACATGTTGCGAAATGATACGAGGAATAGGTAGGGTAAGCAAGAGAACTACAGGAGGATAAACCTTAGTAAGGTTAAGTTTAACAATCATTACTACCAGATAGTTTTGATAGGATCAATAAAGATTATCAAGGCATTCAAAATTTGTTTAGGGATAGATGGCCAATAGACATCTATCTTATCACAATCTTGAGGATGCATGGGTTTGTAAAGAGAATAATTAATGGTGACAATTTCTCCTTTATGAGAAAATTCTATGCTCTTATTAATAGAAGAGGCTACATATTAAATACAATAGAGCTAAAAAATACCAAGTTTAACTCGAAAGTTATAAGAAGTATGAATAACAATAAAATTAATCTAAAAAAAATCACTAGAAAGGATCACAAGAAGATTGATATAACCTAGAGGATTATAAAGAAAACCATTAAAATTTTGAATCTAAATAGTAGATGTATCATAGGTATATTATGTAATCCTTTATTAGAAAGATGCTCTTTAGTGATAACATTCATAGAGGAAGAAGGATCAATCAAAACTCCATGGGAAGGGATAGGAGAAAACCTATCCATAATGTAAACATGACCATTAATTACTTCAAACATATTACAATGATCTAAGGTGATAAATGTGTAGGCTTAGGTTCGTGTGAAGGTAAAACCAAAGGTTGAGGTTGAGACTCAATGTGATTAACTATATGATTAGCTTTTTCTTCCTTGTCATCATAACTAATATTAAGAGAAAAAGAAGGTTGATTAATGAAATTTATTGAATGAGAAACTAAGGGATTAGTGTATATTTTTGAAATCTGATTAGGAGGTGGTAATTTTTTTTCTTACTATCAAATCAACATCAATAAATATAGCATTGAAATCAATAAGATCTTGACTAGCATTTTTCAAAGCATAATTATTTTGTGTATTGTGACAAAGCTGATAATGGTATTGAAAAACCACTTTTTGATTGAATGATTTAGTCATTGGTTTTCCAGTGTCAATAAGAAGGATAAGAGGAGTTTTAAGAATATTAGCATTAATAAAATTTGTCATCACTGTAGGTAAAGGTTTAGATAAAGTAGTGTGTTCATGATAAGAATGATGCACAATGGTGAAGTAACCATACCTTATGTATTATCCACTTGATCATCAACAATATTGGTTGATTTGTGATTCTTGATGTAGATTCCAGGCTTAGATAAATTATCTTAATAAATGGAGGCATTACTCCTATTAATAGTAACAAGAGCCATTGGAGTAGAGCTATCAAGCTACCTCACTTGTAACTAATTATGGTCAAGCACCACACAAAGATGTAAAAAAGAAAGTATACTTAGTAAGAAGAATTTTATCTCTAATGCCTTTTTGTAAATTATAAATAAAAATACAATGAATATGATAATCAAACACAAGATAAGAAATTTGAGCATACAAGTGTTTAAATCTACCCATAAAGTCACTAATATTTTCTTTAGCAATTTTCTCAGAATGCATTGAATATTTCAAAGAAATTAAAAGATAAATATGGTTTTAAAATTATTTATTGAAACAATTAGAAATCATTTTAAAGGAATTAATATAATAAGAGGATAAAGAGAAATACCATATCAATTTTTTCCCCTTAAAAGTGTGTTTAAATAATTTAGCCATGAGCTTCTAGTAACGAGAAATATCACCACATATAACTTGGAGAGTCCTAACATGAGTCACATGATAACCCTTAGCATTAAAAGTCTCAACACAAGGTATCTCAACATGTTATGGGATAATAACATGAAGGATATGTAAGGAAAGGGATTAACAATGTTGCATTTATGGATATTGTACTTAGATTGAGTGAATTGAGTACTTGTTGTAAAGAAATGATAGTTTGAACCAAGCTACTAATGGTAGGATTGGAAAATGCAATATTAGGGATAGACATATTGGATACATTAGGATTTTTTTTAGGAAGGAGATGTAAAATATAAGGACATTGGTGAAGGATTAGAAGGGATAAGAAGATGATTAGAGTGTGTGAAAGGAATAACATTGTATAAGGATGATAAAGAATGCATAGATGTAGGAGGAAAACTCAAGGAAATTGAAATGGTTAGAAAGAAAAACATTTATAGGATTAAAAACTTTTGTAGGAGTTGTCATGAGAGGTGGAACATAGGTAGAAATTCTAGGAATAGTAATGAAAATAGGAATAAAATGTTCAATAATTGTGGAAGGAGTGTATTCTAACTCTTGAGAATATTATATCAAAGGATTAGCATGAGTTTTGATAAGGTAGGATATACCATGCAATAAATATATGTTCTTATAATCACAAGTGATAAGATTCTTAATAGCTTCAATACTGATAACACTATCAAGATTTTTGTTCTCTTGCATAAACCAATTGTATAATTTGTAAAACTCATGAGAGAGACTATCAAATTGGGAAGGAGGAAATATTAAGGCTTAAACTTCATCATGGGAAGAGTGAAAATAATTATGCTTATGATAGAATTGAGATCTTGAGGAGAAATTTTAGTATCATCATGGGTCCTAGGAAGAAAAGAGGAATCATGATCAAAAGATCCCATGACTCTACAACTTATCCTAATAGGAATGCTAGACGTTGGAATTAATGTGATAAATCTCATAAAAGAGGAGATCACAAGAGGAAACTCTAATGAGATGAAATCACATAACTATCAATGTAATAAGGATCATAAAAAGAGAGATCTAAGCTAAAAAAAATGGCTAAATGTAACTTTCAAAATTAGAAAGTAGAGATGTGTTAGGTGCACCAAAATAAGGTTAAAAATTAATTCAAAGAATAAGACTCCAATGAGTAAAAGGAAGATCATGATATCCAACTCCAAAATTTAAAAAAAGTGTAGATGCATAGGGCTCACAAAAATCTTTGGGGTAAAATGAATGTGCTTAATAAGATGTGTAAATATTGGACCTCTACTTTACACTAACATTAAGTATAAGAGAAAGAGGAGATTCTAAAAATAGCTCTCAATATAAATCAAGTTAGATTAGAAAAAACCAGGAGATAAAGGGATTCCAATACTAAATCCATATTACATCAAGGAAGTAAGAAATGAAGTTCTCTTTCATGCAATGTAGAATTTGATTAAAGATATGTGAATAGAAATGTGTAAGTGAGATAATTGGTTTAATGAGAAATGTAAGATAGATCTAGATGCTAAACTATAAGTAATCAACCAAATTAAGAGTAATTACCTTGAAATATGTAGAAGATTTTTTTTCCACTATGAAAATCATGGATCTGAACCTATTGGGGAACTTCTAACTCTAGATTCACAATCACAATAAAAAACCTAGAAAATGATATTTTTATCACAGCCCCAGGAAGACATTGACTTGGTGTAATCACCCAATTTTGGTCTAAAAATATTATATACCCCCTTTTAAAGAAATTAAATCAAGTACTAGACCACTATTATTCACTAAATCAATTTTACATAATTAATCAATCTATAAGCCTTGATCAACTTATTACATAATTATTTATTTGATTATATTGTAAAGTTTGACCATTTTTTCCTAATTTTATTTTCTTAAAAGAACATGTCCCCTTTTAATTAAATAAAAATCTCCTTTATCCTCAGTTCACATAAAAAAAGCATTTTAGAATAAAAAGAAAAAGAAAATCCCACCTCTTGAGTGAAGTTTCCAATGAGTGGAATCTTTTCACTTTTCCAAAAGGCTTTTGCCTCTTTATCTCAACCACTCATTGTTTTTCCTCTTAATCTTAAACTTTTATTTTCTCCCTTGAAACATGAGCCCATGGATCAACCAATACTCCATCTCCAATATTGCTCATTCTTTTCCCTCTTAGTCTTGAATGTCCACTCATTTCCAAAATATTTAAAAGGAGGCTCTCTACTCACTCTCTCATACAATTATTATTTTGTACTATTTTAATGTTGGCACTTTTCCATATTATTTTTTGAGCATCTTGCATTATCATTTTATCTTAGCTTATTATTTCTTTCTTTCATTTAAATTATAAATTCTAGCTTAATATAATAATTTTTCATCCATGTTAGCTTAGATTTTACTTGCATTCTTGCCTTTTATTTAGATTACTTTGCTTATTATTTTTGCATTAATAGATTTCTATTGATGCTTCCAAACATACTGCTTGACATCTATTTGAATCTACCACTTCATAGTACACCTTTGGGATCTTAATTGCTCCATTTGAGAGCCATCTTCATTACCTATCAGATTTTTGCACACTATGAATAAGAGTATATAAGCCACCATTTGGGAGTTAAAATCCATTGGATTTCTCATACATAAGGGTTTATGGAAGTGGAAAATATTTTGGTACAAATGTTTGGTGCCCACTATGGCACTAAAACCAATTTTCAATTCTAGACATTTGGACTTTTATTGTAGATATGCTATTTTATTATTAGGGAACCATCTATTGTACACCATAATTCTATTTTGTGTACTATTAGAGTAAAGGATTAATTTAATTTAATTTATTAAATTACCTTTAGTCCCTACTTAAGATTTCACTTTATGCACATGCATTCCATTTAATAATTAAATATTAATGATTAAATGTTATTTACCTCTTAGGGTTTCCCTTTTAGGTTTATGATCCCTTCATAAGGATTGATCCATTGTATATTTTAACTCATTCTTTTAGTTTGATAGTATATTCTATCATATTTCAGAGCCAAACCCTTACCTTCTCTTGTCTTTTTCTTCTCTATGATAGGTTCTTGTATACAGGTGTTCTACTGGATCTATAGATTTATTCTCATCAAATCCTTCATGGTATCAGAAGTAGATCTACTGTATCCTATTTGATTTTACTGAAGAAAGAAGGAACACAGGTTTATTAGATTTAGAGCACCTCAAAACCCGCATTTTCATATAAAACACTTCAATTTTGGCCAAAGTTGATAGGGGAGGCAAATGACTTCATATATATCACCTTGTTAATAGTGACTTAATTAGAGGAATTTGGATCATTCCATTATAATGTCACCTTGAGTAAAGGATTTATAAATGATTGTTAGGTCAATCTTGATTAAAGGATTTTATTTTTATAATGGTTAGAAAGTAACAAGTAGGTTTTGTCTATCAAGATAAAATTTATTTTATAAATTTAGATCACCATTTGGCTCATTTTTTGGTTTATTGAATGGACTTCATTATACTCTCCATCTTAGATCTTCTTGGCAACGCTTCAAGAAATCGGACTTCACCAATCTTGTAACTTTTCCTTTGCTACTCTATTATTCATGGGTTCTTGATACAATTTCCAATCAACAATGAAAAAATATTATAAAACATATCTTATTCCTCCTTAAATAGGTAGCTATGATCCTTTTTCACTTAAAAATCACCTTAGATCTTTGGGTTTTATCAGATTCATTGAATCTATCCATTGTTTTGTCCTTCTTTTCCTTTCTTGAAACTTCTAGAAACTTCTCATCGAATCCTTGCCTTTGATCACTTTACAAACTCAATTCATATTAAATTAACCATCTCATCAATCCTTATCACCGACACATTTTGGCCAATCTAAAAATTCAACTATGTTAGCCTCAAAACTTGATTCTTCATAATCAATTAAGATGCTAAGACTTTGTCATCACTATATTCTTCACAGTTTATACTGGGTAGCTTAGTCTCTATTTTCTATCTCACTTAGCTTACATTGGCTCACTTAGTCTTCATTATGCTCAGTTGCAACCATATTTACCTTCTTCATCATGCTCAACCATAGCTAATACTCAATTGATACCATTTTCTTGGATATCTCTTAAGTTCCTTAATCTTCTCCTTCATTGACCTTGGTCAAGCTTAGTGTTTTACTCAACTTCTTGTCTTGTCCTCTATACATCAACTCAGCTATCTTCTTCACTTCATATAATGACTAAAAAATCACATAATCTTGTCAAAAACCATCGAATCAAGTGCCCATTGTAATTCCAATACAATTACTTCTCTTTACTCAATAATTCACTAGCTCAACAAGTTATCTCTCTTTTCAAATCCTCTTCATCAATCAACTGATATGACACTATACAATATTAGAAAATGTCTCACTAGAAAGGTTTGACATCCATTACAACATAACAATGGTTCCAATTGTAGTTTCAAACAATATACCTCTTTGGCATTGATGGAAACACCTCTAGTTACTATGAAAATGAAAAATACTTTCACATGATTTTTCATTAATAACTTCCTCTATAATTTGAATAAGATCTTCATTAATATCCTTAGTTTCATTCTGATTCTCATCTTTGTTATCTCTTACACTTCTTCCTCTATGATACCAATTGTATTACCAACTATATTGGCTTCCTCTATGACATATCTTCTTGTAATTTAGATTCTCCTTCTTTTATTAGATGGTAACTCTGAGCATACATTATCCCTCTTTATTTGATAACTTGTATGGTAATTGCATACATATTCTCCCTCTCTGACAACAATTCCAAATACATCATCCATTATATATCATCCTCACTAGGTCACTTTCTGACTGATATTGCAAGATCATTCCCTTTTTCATCTTTACCTTGACTCCTTGTAGTGTCATTTTCTCATGCTTCAGTTCACCTTTTCAAAACTTTAGGCAACTCCTAAAGTGTAACCTTTTGCATCAATGTGTAAGATATTCTAATCATAACATTTGAAGCAATGCTATATCTATCTTTATCTTTCTCTAGATAGAGGAATGAACCCTAATTTACCTCTTAGATACTCAAATGCATCCTTATATAATTCCTTAGTGAATATATCAACTATCCGCTCCTTTGTGCTCACACATTCCAGTCTCACTTCTTCATACCTTTCAACCATTGCTTGATCCACACAATGTTAAAATAATTAACTGCTATAGCAACATACTTAGCCTCTATTGTGGATTGAGAAATATTTCTTTTATTCTTCCTTATTCACAAAATTAATTTACTTTTTAGGAATAAAGATTCTCCACTTGTACTCTTTCTATAATCAATGTTTCTAGTCCAATCAACATCTATGTAAAATTTTAGCTCAAACTTTCCATTCTTCTTGTAACATAATCCATAGTCTTTTGTTCTTTTCAAATATCTTAATGTCCTTTTCACGACCATCATGTGATTTTTCTTAGGATTAGCAGAAATATTTCAATAGTACCAACTACTAATGCAATGTTAGACATGCTATGAACAAAATATTGCAATTTTCCAATCATTGACCTATACAATGTCTGATTTACTTCAATAGAATCATCATTCTTTGAAAGTTTATGTCCAGTTACCATAGGTGTTTAAACTAGCTTTGATTCTTCCATTATAAAATTCTTCAATATCTCCTTGACATACTTTGATTCTATAATGTAAATGTTAGAGTAAATAATTAATTTACTAATTATTTATTCTATTTACTTAAGCTTACTTAGGTAAATGCATTTTATTTATTAGTTGTAGTCTAGGAGTTTGTTATAAGTTGTTGACAATATGGGAGTTTGTTCTCTCCTAAGTCATACTTATCCTCTCACATTGTTCAAGGAATTTCCACCTCATGTGGATGTATGCTTAGTTGTCACACTTATCTCCTAGTGTCTTCTAATTTGTTCTAGGAGATTCTTGGAGCTCTTTATATTCAGGCTCTCTCATTGTATTTTCATATCAACAACACATATTGTAAATACATTTTCTCTTGTGTTGCAATATCATTTTCTCTCTCATGTTCGTTTAGGGTTTTTCTCTTGCTCCACACTCTTCCTTCCTTGGCTTCTCTTTGACAGGTTTTCACATGTAGGTGATCTTGGGCATCTTTGCAGTTAGATTTTATCAACTCCAACATGGTATCAGAGCCTCCCTGCTACTGCTTGGTTGAAGATTTTTGAAGCCGTGATTTGGAGTCACAAACCCTAGTTTTTTTGTGCATTTTTTCTTCAAATTAGGGGATCAAATTTTTTTAAGAGAACTTTCAGCCCAAACGGACACTGCCATTGGATCTAGAAGGTCATTTTTAGTCAGGATTCATATAAAACTTTTCATTTTTGGAGACAGGGCTTTGAGAGGCAATTTTTTTTAGCTCAGAGGGCTTGCCATATGGACTATACAAAATTTTGGCAAATTTTTTTAAATTTTAAAATAAGTTTTTTGGGCATGCTGCCAGGCAGTCACTTACGCACCATCGTAGGGTTGCCACCACACTGCTTGTAGTGGCTGCAGTTGGTATTGCCGCCGTGGCAGCACCGCAGCTTGGCCGCCACCTATAGGCCACCCTAGCACCGCCCCTCCTACACCTCTGTCAATGCCTTGGTTCTTTCCACCGATGGTGCTTTTGGTTTCACAGCCATCGTGAGTTCTGTTGCTCGATCTTTGCCCGTCTCCATCATTGCCTATGTCAGTTTTTGAACAAGCTGTGTGGAAGGACCGTTCATTAATGCGTGGCAGCCTTTTATTCATAGTTTTCTTCATCGTCAGTGCAAACTCAGCAACCCAGTCATCTACCCACATTTACTTTTTAGTACAATCAAAATTTCCTATGTGGCATTATTTTCCAACTCAGCACTAGCCTATGTGTGACACATGGTAAGGTTGCCACATGGCCCCTGCCACATCAGCCACTTGCCACGTGACGTCCACATGGCACTACCACATGGTAGCCATGTGGCATCCTTTCTGCATTGATAGGCTAGAGATCATCAATTTTCAATGCGTGAAATGCTGACATTAGCACTACACCAACACCTTGCTTGCACTTCTCCTTTTAGGTTAGTTTTTGACCTACCTTCAATTTTTTGGCCATAACTTGAGCATACGGAGGTATTTGTTTGATCCGAAAGAAGCGTCAAAAAGCTAGTTCTGAGATGGAGACATTGGTGTATTTTTTTTAGTTTTTGATATTTTTAATTGCCTATTTTTAGTTAAAGTGTAAAATTTTTTTTTTGACTCTGGCAAGCATATCTTTTTCATCCCATGTCAGTTTTTTGAAAATGTTATATTTTTGGAAAGCTGGTTCTGTCACCTTTTTAGAAATGTGGTCCTTTTCCTTAGTTTTTAGGAATTTTTTTCTATATGGTGGATATCTTGAGTGTTTTAGGCCTGATGATCATTTTCCTAGCATGGTTTACTTTGTTTTAGGCTGTACTATGTTTTGTTGCAGCTTGTTTTTGGTTTTGATCATTCTAGCTATCATTTTGAAGCACTTTTATGTATCACATTGAGATAAAGTGCCACTCTTGCATTCTAGGGGTCATGAACATTGTTTTGAGTCAGTCATACTTGCACTATTTTCATAAAGCACCATGGGGGGGGATAATTGTTTTTTGTTTTAGGCATTCTCCCTTTGTCAAGTGAGTGTCCCTTCTATGACATTAGCCCATGTAGTGTCAATGTGATCGTGTCTTTATAGGTGTTTGTACCTCTTCCTCTCTCATCATTCTTGGTTCGTTTGTAGGAGACTTTGACCCACCTTCTCAGTTGCCTGTCATCTCACCCCATCTACATTAAGGGGGGGTTATGTTGTTGTTCTAATGCATCTATGATTTGATGGTTTGATAGTATGAGCTATGTATTCAGTGGTTGATCCTATATACAAGGCAATTGCAGTTGCTAGCTACCTATGCATTTCGGTAAGATGGATCATCTAACATATAGACACGCTTAGTCTGTGCCTTCTTCTTCCATGGTGGTACTTTAGATCAATAGTTGTAGTTTTCTTCTTGATGGAAAATTTGAGGCTTTTTCATGCTTCAATGATACTCTTCATGATCACTCCTTGTTCCTATTTTATGGGACATTTCCCTAGTTGGAAGCTTCTTCAGTTCTTCACTAGGTTCTTACCTCTTTTTGGGGGAGGGTTTTTTCCATGTGGCTTTCTCTCTTTCCCCATTTTTAGAGGTTGCATTTTGTTGCATTGTAAATGGGTACCTAACATGGCCTCATTGCTGGGACTCATTATGCATTTTTGAATTTCTTAGTTTTTTGAGCTTAAGGCATTTCCCTAAGTTGCACTTAAGGGGGGGTGTTAGAGTAAATAATTAATTTACTAATTATTTATTCTATTCACTTAAGCTTACTTAGGTAAATGCATTTTATTTATTAGTTGTAGTCTGGGAGTTTGTTATAAGTTATTGACAATACGAGAGTTTTTTCTCTCCTAAGTCATACTTATCCTCTCACATTGTTCGAGGACTTTCCACCTTATGTGGATATATGCTTAGTTGTCACACTTATCTCCTAGCGTCTTCTAGTTTGTTCTAGGAAATTTTTGGAGCTCTTTATATTCGAGCTCCCTCATTGTATTTTCATATCAACAATGCATATTGTAAATACGTTTTCTCTTGTGTTGCAATATCATTTTCTCTCTCATGTCCATTTAGGGTTTTTTCCTAACTCCACGCTCTTCCTTCCTTGGCTTCTCTTTGACAGGTTTTTACATTCAGGTGATTTTGGGCGTCTTCAGGGTTGGATTTCATCAACTCCAATAGTAAATACCTCTCTTCATCTAATAAACTTGCAAACCAACAAAGAATTTAATCTCTTTAAACATTGAAATCTAAAATTCTTTCTTAGTCTCATTAGCAAATGATTTTTATAACATATGATGCCCTCCAAATATGATATCATTAATAAAAAATTCAGCTAGCAATATCTTGTTCTCATATTCACTTTCCATGTACATATTTCTATTGTTATTAGTTCTTGCCAAACCAATTTTCACAAAATTAGTGTGTAACCTTTCATGCCATGCTCTAAGGGCTTGTTTCAAACCATATAATTCTTTGTATAGTTTTTATACCATTTTCCTCTTGTTAGGGTTAAAAAATCCTTTAGGTTGTTCAATGTTGAATTCTTCCAAGATTCCATTAAGAAATGCATATTTCACATCCATTTGATATACTTTAAATCCTTTTAAAGCATTATATGCAAGCAAAGTTCTTACTCCTTCCAACCTTGCAAATGGGGAAAATGTCTCTCCATAGTCAATTCCTTCTTCTTGTGCATATCCCTTAGAAACTACTCTTGCTTTGTTACTTGTGATTTCACCTTTCTCATTCAAATTGTTTATGAATATCCACTTTGTTCCAATCACATTCTTATCCTTTGGCCTTGGTACCAGTTTTGGTTTCACAAAGCACGCTCCATTTATCCTAGAAATGGGGATCCATAGTAATTTTTTTGTCTCTTAGATCCCTAGTCTAGGACTTGGGTCATGTTTGGACTCCCCTAGGACTCCAAGTGAAGCCTCCGTCTCTGACTAGGAGAGTTTAGAGTGTCAGATCTAGAGAGAAAACTAAACTTTTATGTTTTTTAGTGCAAAAGTACACACTAGTGCACTAGCACACATGCACACCTTATAGAGGTGCATAGGTGTGCTCAATATGCATTCATCTCTCTGCAAATATGTGCACTTATGCACTTGTGCATGTACGCACCTCTAGAGAGTGCACACTTGTGAGGGTGCACACCTATGGAGGTGTGTACCCAGACTCGTGTCTATAAACCCAAACCTCCCCTCCTCTACTCCATTATCTTTAGTACTCCCTTGGCTCCCATACCTTGAAATGTGCTCTCCCTTTGCTCCTTTTACATAACAACACTCAAACAAGGTTAGACACTAGAATGTGTGCACATATGCACCTCCTCAAGGTGTGCATGTGCACACCTTCTTTCACCTTTAAAAGGAAAACAACCTAAAAACTTAAATTTAAGCCTAAGTCATTAGAAGGTGTGCACATGGGAAACTCCTTAAGGTGTGCATGTGTACACCTTCTTTTTAACCTAAAACTAATTAAAAAATCTAATGGAAAAGGTGTGCATGTGTGCATCTCCTCAAGGTGCACACATGTACACCTTTTGTGAATTCATAGACAAAAAAGAACATTAGGAAGGTGCGCATAAGTGCACTTTTTGTGCACAAAACACCAAGAAACTAAGAATTACCCCCCACATGCACTTGCCAATGTGCATGTGCACACATGCAAACATGTGCACGTCACCTAGGTGTGTAGGTGTGCAGTTGCACAACTATGTTCAAATGGTCAATTAGGGACCATTTAGTACATCCAACACACCTGTAAGGGTGCTCTAGGTGTACTAATATTCATAATAGGGCTAATGAGGGGGATTGACTATTTCTAATTATTTTGGGTGGATTTGTGCTAGGTTTTGATCAATTAGGTTTCATTTTTTATTTGATTTTAGCTTTCCAAACTAATGTTTTCTCTCTTGTGCAGATAAAATGGCATAATCATCCTCCTCAATGGAAGAAAAGATAGCTCATAAACCTATTATTTTCAAATACCAAGGTGCACTGAGAAAATCCCATTTTGAAGATGGACATGTTGTGATCAAAGATATTGAACTTGGCCTGATTGATTGGAATGCATTCCTCAACATTTGCAACAAGCCAAAGGAAAGATCCACCATGGTATCCATACTTATGCATTGAGGCTTAGTCAACATAGCCTCACACCCAACTTCTAATAGTCCTTAGAGTTGATTATGACTTTGGATAGAACATTATGTGTCTAAAGAAATGTCATTAAGAGTATGACCGGGGAGATAGTCCTTGACCTCCAACCCAAAAATATTGAGAAAGTGTTCCATCTCCTAAGAGTTGATCAATATGTGAAGATAACCAATGAATGAGTAGAAATATGGTATTAGGAGAATGAAAAGTCACCCAAAGAAATAATTCAATTTTCCTTCCTAATAGATAGAACATTAGTAGGCCACAGAGTCAACAAAGTGGATATGACATGAGGGTACATGAAGGATGATATTGGCTATGCAATTCTATTTTTGGGTAGAGAAATGGGACTCCCTATAGTTAGACATCTTCACACATGGATGGTCTATTATATTGATACAATTAGGATGATAAAAATACCAATAGACTGGGCTACTATCCTCAACAATAATCTACCTGAGCAAATCAAAGCTGTGAAAATTGATCTAAGATTATATGACATCATACATGATGTTCTTACTAATAGAAAGGACCACAAACTACCAAGGACTTTACAAAAAGGGGAACATGCAAGATGCTAATGCTTGGCCCTATGTGGTGCATCCACATGTTGGATACAATTGATCACTTGTGTGTTGTCTTTGATGTTACACATATGACACAGCAGTTATCAAACATAGTCTACCAAGCTCAGTTGGTTAGCAAAGAAAAAGACAAAATCTACCAAGTTAAGAATGTTAGCAAAGTGAATTACAGAGTCCACTAAGCATTTTTGAAAGTTACACTATGGAAGCAATTTCTACCGAGCTCACTAGAGCATTGAAGGCTTTTGTGGCAGAAATTAGTTTCTATCGAGCTTGAAAGGTCAACAAAGGAAAGTTAGTATCTACCAAGTTCACTTGGTCTCCAAAGGATTTTGCAGAGTTTGTAGTGTTTATCGAGCTTCACTTGGTTAATGCTGAAAATCATTTCTGGAGCAATGTTTACCAAGCAGGGTCGGCCAATGAAGGATTTCATTATTTTGGGAAATAAAGTTGAATTGTTTCATGTAATGTTTGTAGCCAACTGATGTACTATTTATTGGTAAATGTAACTTGTAAATGAGCCAACTTGACAATTTATAATGTATAAATAAGAGGTCAAGTTGTGAATTCAAATGCATGGATGGATGAATGAGAAAATATGCAAGTGAATTGATTTTGTGAAGAGGAAGTGTGCACAAATTTTAAAGAAGGATCAGATATCCTTGAGGAGCAATAGAGTTGTATCTGTTCAGTGAGGATCTATTTAAGTAGAACAGAGATTTGTAACAAAAAATTTCAGGTGCATCTCATTCAGGTCACTTATTGTTACTTTCTCACCATTGTAGTAGTAATTCCTAAATCTCTTAATAGAGTTGGTTTAATAGCCATTTTGTAAATCCTCTAACAAGGTGGACAGTTCTACTGAATTATTCTAAAGTCCTCTTGCAAGGCCACTCCTAGTAGGGTGATTAAATCCTCTATCAAGGTCACACCTAACAATGTGTTTTGTAACCTTTAATAGGGTTGGCTCCTAACAGGGCTCACTTTAGAAGAGTGAAAGTTGGTAGCTAGTTACTTGGTGGTTTTTCTCATATTGGGTTTCCATGTTAAATCTGGTATCTCTTGTGTTCATGTTATTTCCTTTTTCATGCATGCTAATAATTGTGAATGCTTAAATATTAGTAACAAGTTAATCTATCGAGTTACAACATTTTTCTTTGTGGCTACTAATTGATAGCAGTAACTAGTTATTTAAGACATCTAACAGATCTGTGGATTTGTTTTTGTGGTAATTGATTCACCTGCCTCTCAGTTATTCCATCTATATTTCCAACAATTGGTATTAGAGCTTTTGGTTCTTGCAGGAAGGATTTCAAGGATCTAAGCTAAAGATCAGGATGTCTTACAAGAGGAAAATTCAAAGACTTAACAAGGATAACTTTTTAGCATGGCAAGGCCTAATGAGACCTCATCTAGCTTCCATTGGAGACACATGATTGAAATATCTTGATGAAGCATATGTAACTCCTTTTGGCACATTATCTCCTAATGACATTGCTAAGAAGAAGACTCATAACACCATGATGATAGATATTGCATCTGCCCTAAGCTATGAAGAATTTGATGATGTTAGGGACTACAAAACTACCTTTGAAATGTGTAACAAGCTAAAAGATATCTATGGAGGTGATAAAGCATAAAGTTTAAGAGGACAATTTGATCAAATTAGGATGAAAGAGGATAAAAACATTGCTAAATATGTTGAAAGAGTCAAAGTAGTTGTTAGTGCAATCAAGGCTTCTGGAGGAGACATTGAGGAGAAAATAGTTGTAAGTAAAGTTATTAGAACATTACTTCCCATTTATGCAATTAGAGTTTTTTCAATTCAAGAAAGAAGATGTGAAGCAAATCATAAGATAAATTTAGAGGCCATAGTAGGAAGATTGACTACATTTGAGCTAGATAACTATGATAACTATGTTCCAGCTTCCAAGAACATTGAATCAGCATTTGAAATCAAGCTTTCACTCAAAGAAAAAGGAAAGAAGATAAAGGATTCTTAGTCAAAAAGTGAAGAAGAATCAAAATAGAGACCTGACAGTGATCTTGAGGTGGTTGAAGCTCTGCTAGCCAGGAAATATTCTAGAGGCAGAGGAAAATACAAAGGTAAGGTTCCTCTAATCTATTTTTCTTGTGAGGAAATTGGTCATATTGTTGCTAGGTGCCCAAATAAGAAAAAAAAAGGATGAGAAGAAAGGTCACAAGTGCAATGGCAAGAAAGACTTCAAATCATTCAAAGAAAAAGGTAAGAAAACATGTTTCATGGCTAAGAATTCTAATGATTCTAATGAAGAAGAAGATGAAATTGTTTATATTGCTATGAAAGATGAATTTAATGATGATGAGGAAGATAAAATGGCACTTATCTCTCATGTGAGAAAAAATGATACATGGATTATAGATAGTGGTTGCTCTCATCATATGACTAGTGATAAAAAAAAGTTTGAACAATTTGTAGACTATGATGGTGGTAGTGTGAGGTTTGGTAATAATGAATCTTGTTGCATGAAAGAAAGAGGAATAATCTCACTAACCAAAGAGCTTGTATGTGATAATGCATATTGGGTAGAAGGACTAAAAAACAATCTATTGAGTGTGGCACAACTACTCAATATTCAAAGTGGCATGGAAAAGCAAGACTGCTAGATGACAAGGGAAAACTGATTGGATCAGGCATACAAACAAAAGGTAACTTTTTCTATCTTGAACTTGGTGAATTTTCATGCTTTATTTCTCAAGTTGAAGAAAGTTGGTTATGGCATAGAAGGTTGTGTCATGTGAACTTTGATAACTTGGTAAAAATAAGAAAATTTAGGAAAGTAAGAGGCATTCCTAGTATAAAGAAACCTAAGGTTGGTCTATGAAAGAATTGTCAGATTGGTAAGATGGGAAAGAGTAGCTTTAAAAGTAAGAACTATCAGTTTGAAGAAGTTTTAGAAATTGTGCATATTGATTTATGTGGACCTATTGGAATTGAAAGCTATACTAGAGAAAAGTTCTTCATTCTTTTTGTTGATGATTACTCTAAAATGATGACTATCATGTATTTGAGAGAGAAATTAGAAGCATTTGAGAAGTTCAAATGGTATTTGGCCAAAGTAGAAATGGAAATAGGCAAAAGATTGAAATGTTTGAGGTTAGATAGAGGTGATGAATTCATCTCCCATGAGTTCAATAACTTTTGCATTGAAAGGGGAATCAAAAGATAGGTATCAACCCCTAGAACTCCTGAGAAAAATGGAATAGCTAGAAGAAGAAATAGATCTATCATGGAATGTGCAAGAACTTTAATGATTGAAAAGAACATTTCTATCAAATACTAGAAGGAAACTATCAACACTGTAGTTCATACCTTGAACCGAGTACAGCTAAAGGACTCATTCAAAACCCCCTATGAGTTATGGTATGGCTATAAACCCAATGTAAGTTACCTAAAAGTATTTGGAATCAAATGTTACATTTTGAAAGAAGCTAGAAAAGGTAAATTTGATGTGAAGGGTGATGAAGAAATATTTTTGGGATATCCTTGCGAAAGTAAAGCATATAGATATTTGAATTTGTCTACTCACAAAGTCATAGAAAGTGC
Source organism: Cupressus sempervirens (assembly GCA_028749045.1). Lineage (NCBI taxonomy): Eukaryota > Viridiplantae > Streptophyta > Pinopsida > Cupressales > Cupressaceae > Cupressus > Cupressus sempervirens. Next base: position 289,901,429 of record CM053786.1, on the reverse strand, counting down.
ACATGTGAAAGTTGATGAGTTTGTAAGAAGGACTAAAGAAGAAAGCAAAAAGGAACCAGAAGACTATAGGAGATTTATTTTAATTGAACTTGATACAGTGCCAAATACATCTATTAATCAAGAAACTTCTACTCCCAAGTCTTTAGTAACTGAGTTGCAGGAAGTTCAAACCAAGTTGTAGGAAACCTAGTCACACTTAGATGCTATCAAGCCAATGCCTACTAAGTCTAAAGGACCTGAGTAGTAGACAGAATAGCCAAAACTTGAAGTTGAAGTGCAAGAGGATGATTGTGCAATTCGTTCAAAAGGAAAGGAACCTATATTAGCCAAATATGTTAGGAGACATCATGCACTAAATCAGATCATTGGAGACAAATTTGAAGGTACTATGACAATAAGTAAGTTGAAAGGTACTTGTTCACTTGCTGATTTTGAACCTAGAAGTGTCAAAGATGCATTAGAAAATGAAAGTTGGATTGAGGCTATGAATGAAGATATAGAGAAAAACAAAACATGGACTCTTGTACCCAAGCGTAAAGATAAAAATGTGATTGGAACTAAATGGGTATTTAGAAATAAGTTGAATGAAGATGGTAAGGTGTCAAGGAACAAAGCTAGACTGGTATGCAAAGGATACTTTCAAGAAGAAGGAATAGACTATGGAGAGAATTTTTCCCTTGTTGCAAGATTGGAAGGTGTCAGGACCTTAATTGCACATGCTACATATAAAGGATTTAAAGTTTATTAGATGGATGTCAAGTCAACATTTCTTAATGGTATACTGGATGAAGAAGCATACATTGAGCATCTTGAAGGTTTTTTTGATCTAGACAAGAAAAAAATGGTTTGCAAATTACGCAAAGCATTATATGGTTTGAAACAAGCCCCTAGAACATGGTATGAAAGATTGCATAACTATCTTATTCAGATTGGTTTTCAAAGAACTAATGATAACAATAGTTTTTATATCAAGGAAGGACCAGATAATAAGATTGTTTTGGTAGAAATATTTGTGCATGATACTTCATTCATAGGAAATGATGATCTTTGCAAAGAATTTTCAGAGCAAATGAACAAGGAATTTGAGATGTCAATGTTTGGTGAGATCAAATTCTTTGTTAGTCTTCAAATTTAGCAGAGTAAGAATGGCATCTAAATCGCTTAGTCTAAATACATCAAGGAGATACTAAAAAAGTTTGCTATGGAAGATTGTAAACCAAGGGACTCCTATCTATACTGGATTGAAACTTACCAAAGATGATGAATCAAAAGAGGTAGATCAGACATTGTATAGATCTATGATTGGAAAGTTGCAATATGTAGTTCATAAAGGCTACACATTGCTCTAGAAATTTGTATTGTAGCAATATTTTTAGCAAAACCAAGAGAAAATCACATGATGGAAATCAAAAGAATCATGAGATATTTGAATGGCACTAAGGATTATGGATTATGGTACAAATTTGGAGGTATAATAGATTTGAAAGTGTTACTGATGCAGATTGGGTAGGAAACATTGATGACAGAAAGAGTACAAGTGGAGGAGCTATCTTTCTTGGAAAGAGGTTGGTTTCCTAGACAAGTAAAAAGAAAAATTGTACATCCCAATCCATAGCAGAAGCCAAGTATGTTGCTGCACCAGTAAACTATTCTAATATAGTTTGGTTCAAGTAGTTATTGGAAGGTATGAAGGAAGAAATCAAAGAACCTATTGTTATGTTCTATGACAATACAAGTGCAATCAACATATCTAAAAATCCAGGGATGCATTCAAAAACCAAGCACATTGCAATAAAGTATCACTTTGTCAGAGAATTGATGGAGGATAAGCAAATCAGATTGGAATATGTCCATACAAAGGAACAAATTGTTGACATATTCACGAAGCCTTTACCTAAGGATGCATTTTTCTATCTAAGACATAAGTGTTGCCATTTTTTGCCTCCTCACCAGTTTCAAATTTGAATATCTAGCCCATCTAACGGCTACCCCCCAAATTTAATGATATTTTAATGCCTAGGGTATTTTAATATTTTTCCCCGCTGGCCCACAACTTTCCTTATTGTCAGATCTTGCCAGATCTATGACGGATGCTTCCTCGCAAGATACAGATGCAAGTGATTTAAGTATTGCAGGCAAGCCCTTTTGCACCGCATGGCAAGTGGGTCTGTCTTCCTTTGGCCAGCCGCATAGATGTAGGTTTTATCTGCTGTTAGATATGTGATGATCTACAATCACGGCTTCCCCACAATATCAAGTTGTGAGGATTTTGATTATTGTGGGTAAGCACCCTATTGCCAAGTGTCCATCAGCCTAGGGATTTTGGGGGGGGGACAAGCATAGCTTCTGAGGATCTTTCATGGTTTTTGATCTTGCAGAGATCGATGATTAGGGTATTCTTGCATTATGAAATTACTAGGGCTTTAAACATTGCAGGGAAGCACCTTAGCAATACGTGTCCTTGTGGGCTCGAAGAGATATGTTGTGGCTAGGCATTCATAGTTAGATGCTGGCAGTTATGTGACTGTCATGGTCAGGGTTCTAAGGAGGTGGCGCAATTAGTTTAAAAGAGATGTTCAGCTCGAAAAGACCACACAAGGTGACAAAATAGAATAAGGTTGTTGGTCCATGTGGCCTTTCCAGGTTGCTGATTCATGAGCCAAGAATACAAAATATCGAGTTTATTGGCATGATTCAATCTTCATGATTGACTTCAACCACTTTTAAATGAGTGTTGTGCTTGGTGAATGAAGGAAAACACTCCACCCCTCTGATTCGATCCATCTACCTTGATTAGGATGGTTTAATGGCGCCGTTCTTTTCTTCTTAGCCCCTTGTTCCAGCAAGATTGAATATCATTGCATCTGTATCTGCACCCAGATCAAATTTTCTCCATGATTACTCTCTGAAGGGCTTAATGGTGGTAGTTGCAGAGTAATTTCAGTCAAGGACATCTCAGTTATGCCTAAACTATAAAGATAATTTTTTGTAAAATTTTGAGGGGGTCAACCTTTCCCTATTTTCTCTGTTATTGCTCCTACAAATTTTTAGTGTAAATTCCCTTGTGCCTCTGAACTACATGATTTTCTACCTTATCTCTTTTAGCCATTGGTGTGAAAGTGCAAGAACTCTGTGCCTCCACCAGTGTTTTATGGAAATATGTAATTTGCATGACTATATCTCCTATTGGCCAATGAATGATAATATAAGTGAATCTCTCTTTCCTAGTGCCATTCATCTTGGTCTTCTAATTTGCATGTGATTATTAGATTAAAGCAAGTCTAAATGTGTATATCCTTAGTTTCATTCTAGTTCTATAGTGCATGTATGGACATAGATTGGTTCAAACACTCTATTTTGGTGCATCACCTCCCTAGATTAGAATAGGTAGATTTGATTTCTTGCATCTCCTTCTCCCTTTTCCCTTCCAAGAGTAGTTAGGTGCACCCTGATAGTAAGAGGAAGCCGGCCTTCTCTGGAGACTCAACCTCATAGTTCAAGTCCCATAGCTTGGAGGTTGTTTCCATGTTTCACTAGGTTGTCCTCATGCATAGGCTTTGGACAAGGGTGCAAACCTCAGTGACAACAGTAAGTTAGGGTTCATTCCCCTATCTAAAGCTCACTAAAATGAAGTTTTAGTGATGCATCAATAGGTACCAAGTTGAAGATCTTTCAATTGATGTAGAATAGTCATGAGAACATTGCATATGAATCAGTACATAAGGTAAATTTTTCTTCATTTGGTTTGTGTTGTCTTTGGCATGTGTTGTCAAAGAGGGAGAGAGTATACTATCATATCTTTCTAAAATTTAAATTTGTTTGTGAAGAGTTTGATGTTTGTAAAGAAGCTATGTAATTCCTTTATATAGGGAGATTACTATATTTGAGAAGTTTTTGGAATAAATGTAAGAGGGAGAAACATTCTGTCAAAAAAAGACTTATTCTCAAATTTCATTCTGCTATGAAATGTTGTGTTACCACCAATTCCAAAGAGGGAGATTATTAGATACAATTGATTAATTGTGTGTTGTCTTTGATTTTACACAAATTTCATATCAATTATCAGACAGAGTCTACTGAGCTTAGTTGGTCAACAAAGAAAAAGATAGAGTCTACCAAGCTCAAAAGGTTAGCAAAGTGAATTATAAAGTCTACCAAGCATTTCTAGAAGTTACATCATGGACACAGTTTCTATCGAGCTCACTCGGGCGTTGGAGGCTTCTATGGTAGAAATCTGTTTCTACCAAGCTCACAAGGTTAGTGTAGGAAAGTTAGTATCTACCAAGTTCACTCGGTCTCCAAAGGATTTTGCAGAGTTTGCAATGTTTACCGAGCTTCACTTGGTTAATGCTGAAAATCATTTCTGGAGCAGTGTTTATTGAGCAGGGTTGGCCAATGAAGGATTTTATTATTTTGGGAAATAAAGTTTAATTGTTTCATGTAATTTTTGTAGCTGACTGATGTATTGTTTATTAGTAAATGTAACTTGTAAATGAACCAAATTGACAATTTATAATGTATAAATATGAGGTCAAGTTGTGAATTCAAATGCATGGATGGATGAATGAGAAAATATGCAAGTGAATTGATTGTGTGAAGAGGAAGTGTGTGCAAATTTTAAAGAAGGATCAGATATCCTTGAGGAGTAGCAGAGTTATATTTGATCAGTGAGGATCTATTGAAGTAGATAAGAGATCTAAAACAAAAAAGTTCAGTTGCATCTCATTCAGGTCACTTATTGTTACTTTCTCACCATTGTAGTAGTAATTCCTAAATCTCTTAATAGAGTTGGTTTAACAACCATTTTGTAAATCCTCTAACAAGGTGGACAATTCTACTGAATTGTTCTAAAGTCCTCTTGCAAGGCCACTCCTAGCAGGGTGATTAAATCCTCTAATAAGGTCACACCTAATAGTGTGTTTTGTAACCTTTAACAAGGTTGGCTCCTAATAGGGCTCACTTCAAAAGAGTTAAAATTGGTAGCTAGTTACTTGGTGGTTTTTCCCATATTGGGTTTCCACGTTAAATTTTGTGTCTCTTGTGTTCATGTTATTTCCTTTTGCATGCATGTTAATAATTATGAATTCTTAAAGATCAGTAACAAGTTAATCTACAGAGTTACAACATTTTTGTGTGTGGCTACCAAGTGACAATAGTAACTAGTTATTTAAGACATCTAAGGGATTTTTGGATTTATTTTAATGGTAACTGATTCACCCCCACTCTTAGTCACTTTATCTATATTTCCAACACCACAACTAGTGAAGAAGAAACTCTAAGAGTAGAGTGTGGAATACACAATAGTGAATGATAGTTTCATATTTGCAATCATTAGGTTTATTGAAGCTGATTACATTAAAAGGATGTTAGTAGAAGTATTGGTCATGATCATAGAGGTCGATGCATACTACATCCAATTAAAAACATTCACTTACCTTAGGGTAGCCGGTATGTTGAAAAATCCAAAGAAGCTCCTGAGATATCTATCAAATAGACTCATTTGTTGGAGATTGCATGCCAACTTACATCTGCATATGATAGGGTAAGAAGAAAGCATAATAAGATGTGGGTCTAACCCATGACAATTGGTGCTTTTGAGGTTAAAAATAAGTAGGATATAATGACCTTCAATTCAAAATGGGATCAATATCCCCTAGAAGAGTACAACTCTCCTCACCCATACTTAGACAACATAGGGATGGTGCAACATCTAGTAGGGAAGCAATTTGTACATGAAGATGTGTTGGAAGACCATTGGATGAATGTAGTAGATGACTATGATATCTACATAAGGGATCATTGTAGGATGACTCTATATTTGGTAGAAAAGGTGCTCAAAATGAAGATCCCATTAAAGGTTATCGAGAAAGATATATAATACATCTTGGATCCTCTACACAATAGGGACAAGATTTATGATAGGCCTATAATGAATGCAGAGATCAAAAGAGATGAAAACATTGACATCAATCATAGAGCCAGACACATGATTTAATTAATGAAAGACTGGATCAAGAGACCTTTCAAACTTGATTCAGTTCCTCAAGCTATTTTTCTTTAAGCCACAACATGCCTAGTAAAGGGTAAAGGTGCAAAAGTTATAGTTCCAACCTTCCTTGCTCAATCCCTAGTGAGGCAAAAAAAAATACATCAATATGAGAGGGAGGTTGAGTACTTTAGGGAGGATAAAAGGAATAATAGAAGGAAGAGAGTCTCTACCAAGGAATAAAGACACAAGCTCAGCTTGAAGCTCAAAAGCCCAAACAAGAGCTTGACCAAGAACCATAAGCACCCCCACACAAAGAATAGGTGCAAGATGAAGAGGTAGAAGGGTAGCTAGAAGAACAATAGGTGCCTTTAGCAACTACACCAAAGGAAGAATCCTACCTCATCACTCCCAAAGGAGAAAGGATTGAATCAACTATGGTGGGGACACAAGGAGAAGATTAAAAAAGAACACTCCACCACCAGAAGTCCCTAAAACAATCCCATAAAATGAAGTAGAAGAAGAAGAGGGTGAGAAAATTGAATATGTCCCCTTGAGTTAGAGAACTCACTCAACACTGACAACATAAGAAGAAAGGAGAAGAAGCTCAACCTTGACCCCTCCATCTACTCAAAAGGAACCTATTCACATTATGACATTAGAGGATGAACAAAAATAGTGGATAGATTATATTGAGGGGAAAGAAATATATGTCTTTAATCTCTCCAATTTTTATTTCATGCCAGTAGGTACTAAGATGGTGGGAAAAAAGATAAGAGATACCCCCAAGAGTAAATCCTTAGGAGGAGATTGGAGTCAAATTCCACCTCTACCTCAAGGACCTATGGGTATACCACCGCAACCATCTCAAGATTTTTCATTCTTAGATAAAGGCTCAATAATTCTACTTCCTCTCACTACAAAAATAGAAGAACAAGTAGTGGAGCAAGAATAGCTACAACAACTACAAGTCAGTGAAGTATTAAAGGAGGGGAAAATACTTGAAGAGCCCCAAAAAAATCCTCATGGTACAAAGGCTAGGACCTTATCCCAAGAACATATAGAGACTCCAACTATTGATCTTTCTAAAGGGAGAAGACTCTAGAGAGGACTGATAAGGGGAAGGGACTTGTAGTAGAAACTACCTCTTCAATCAAATATATGTCTCCAATGATCACCACACTAACATGGCTAAAGAGGGAGGTTAAATTTCAACAAAAGAGTTAACTATATTTAACTGTTGATGAGGGAATAAGAGAGTTGATTAAATCCATAAGGAAACCTAAGACACATATGGGTGAGGCATGAGCAATAGACTACATAATGAAGAACCAAGATTAGGACTTGCTTGCACATATAGTTATTCCACCTTCACACACTGACACTAAGGAACCAACTCCTAAGGATTACCAAATCAAGGAGGTCATGTTGGGAAGGCCCATGATGGATATCACAAAAGTGATGATTAGTATGGGCATGAAAGCAGTGTTTAGACATATGGACCAAGATGAGTCCGAGTTGCTAATGCTGTAGAAACAAAATAAGCTTTTGAGAGGCTATTTGCATGGAGTTGTGGGCCAAATAGACTTGGATAATCAAGAGTTCACTCTTTCTTAGGGCATAATATAGTGGCAAAATTTTGTATTTTGGAAAATTTGAGGTTTTCATGGTGTTGTTTTTGGCAATTTGTGAGCCCTTCTAGGGAGGCCAAATCACCTAGATTTGTCGGGTTTACTAGGTCATTACTCCATCTAATTGCAAAGAAAACTTTGCATTTGAGATTTTTTTAGGTGGTATTCGCCTTTCATGTAGCTGACTAGGTAATGGTAACTAGGGTAATGTTTGCTAAGTTTCAATGTTACATTTGCATGTGGTATGGGGAAATTCACCAATAGTTGTTCATTTTTCCTTGGAGGAGTTAGCTCATTTCACCTTATGGCAGGTGGAGGAGTAAGCTAGTTTCACCTTATAGCAATTGGAATTGATTTATATAAATCCCAGTTGGAAATTACTATTCACCCAAGTAATGAAACATTGATTAAATACCACTAGCGCTCTTTCAAATTTCTTTAGTCTATGTATATCTTTGATTTATATTCTCACAAAGTAATGAGGTTCTAGATTTGGGGCATGACACATCATGGGCATAACTCAGAGATAGCTTCTGCCTTCCATTTCATAAAATCTACTCCAAAATTGTTGCTATCCCTTTGTAAGAATACAAATTTTTCCTCCTAAATTTTACAATTTGTTTGAAATAGAATGTTTGCATATTTAAGGATATAATTGATGCCCTAATGTGAGTGGTATAGCACTAATCATAATTTGTATTTCTTATGACCTATGATATATAATTTCATTATTTCTTGTCTCTAGCCTCTATTTTTATAAGACATTAATAGTGTTAGGTCCTATGGGAAATGAAGACCATTCTTCATTTACTACAATTGGCACTGAGTCCTTGATCTCATCCTCATCTCATTGAATGTATTGAACATCCTTTCTCTATTATTTAGTACTCTCAAAATTCATTGTGTCCTCTACTTGATGATGATCTTCTTGAGAATCTATGTCCTAATTTTTCTTATCCAATTTTTGATCCTTTGATTGTTTCTTTTTCTACTCAACTTGCTTAACTTAATTTCCATCATCTTGATCTTCTTGTTGATCTTGATCACAGACTTCATCTTTGATATCCTCTATCATTGTTGATAATTATTGCATAATTTTTCTAATTTCATCCAAATTTTCAACAAAAGTAGTGTTTGGATCCTTAAATGGATCTTCTTCACCTGTAGTTGCATCAATGGGTATTGCTACACCTCCTATATAAACAGTAGGTTGTTCAACTATACTAACAAACTATTATGCTTCCTTGTCACTTCTTCTAATATTTTAGGCCCATTAATTTTAATTTCCACTGAATTCATCTTAGGTTTCATGGAAATAAGGTCTTTAATTATTTGATGTACTAAATTCTCCATTTCTTCTTGAATTTTACCATATTGACTTGCCATAATTTCAATGGTTCTCAACATCCCTCTCAACAATGGATTCATATTTTCAAGCACATTATTCAAATCCTCAAAACTTATCAAAGTAAATTTTTAACTAATTTTATCTTCTCTTAATTTTTTGTCTTTCTCAATAGCTCTTAGTCTTATTTCTTCTAATTTGTTAAGCAAGTGTTTTGGTATGCATCCCTTAAGCTCAACAAAATTCCTCTTAAAATTTAAAATACATTTTATTATTGCATTCTCAAGTTGTCTTTGATCATTATTACTGTATCTCTAGTAATATTTTTTTACTTAATCCAATTTTCCATCATGTTCTATTCATTCTATGATTCTCATCAGTTTAGGCTTCCACTTCTTCCTTTATGAAACTAGGTCTTATTGATGTTCCTCAATTCTATCTTCATCTCTATGTCTTGTGACCTCTTCCTCTTTCTCCTCTTCTTCTACTTCCTTATCCTTCTTTCTCTTCCTCTAAATAGTCAATTTTGGTTTCCTGATGGTTGAACCATGTGCTTTAACTTTCTATCTAGGTGCTTTCTTTGGATCTTCAACCTCTGTCTGTACTAGCTTTTCAATATGCTTCTTTGGTTCATCTTCCTTTTTGATTGTAGGTGAGGTCCTAGATTATCTTCTAGGAGTTATAATTTGTAGAATTATTTTCACCTTAGTGATTTTAATGTCATCATCAACCTTTATTTTATCTTCCTTAAATTATAGTGTTACCTCTTATGTGATGTGTTCTAGTGCTACCTGAGTGCTAAAGGCTTCACGTTTAGCCTTATCTTGCATTTCACTAACCCTTCTTTTTTACGCCTTCCATTCTTATTTTGTCATGTATTTCTCTTTAACAAAATTTTCTACCATTTTTGAAACTTCTCTCTTTCTTTCTCCACTATACAATTATTCTCTTACCTCACTAAACTTCTCCTTATATGTCCCCCATCTAGGGCATTCATCGTTTCTCTTAGAATCTAACATGTTCATATCACCACCTTTTGACATTCCTCACTGACCTCATAAACCATTGGGTGAATACATGTTTCTCTAGGATTTACTACCTCCATACAAGTGTAATTTATCTCCACCATAAAACATATAGTATGCTCATCCTTCTCCACCATAGACTTAATAATTTTTACTCTTTGTTTCATCTCCACTTGAAATACTTTTATCATCTCAAATATATTTATTGTTATCATAGATTTAGGTTATCTATTATAGTGATTGATAATTAAATATATTGCACATGTTCTAGTTATCCACTCAATATGTGGCATGCTAGGAAACTTGTGGAGTACTTGGAAGAAAAGGAAGACTACTAAGGATCCAAATTTAAAACATGTGTAATCATCTTGTTTGATCCTTTTTATGTTAGAGATTACTATTCCAGTTTAGTGTGTACGAAGCTTTTTTTTAGGAGTAACCAATGAAGTTTACATTCAATAGAAATTAGTGGCATTGTTTTAGTGATTTTCCTCATGTTTCATCAATTTATATAGGAGAAGTGGCTTGACAAATCTTCTTACAAGTTATGAAGATATAATCTACCACCCATAGAGCTATTCACTCTATCAAAGACCTCTTACTTGCTTAAGCATTTATAAAATTCATTATTTGTATAGGATCCCATATATTAGAGATAGTAAATGATTCATTTGCACTTGGATAATAGAGCATAAGGTTGATACTAAAATAGATTTTATCTCCCAACATGCCTTGGTTAAACACCCTCACCACTTCAAACAACACATTTAACTTGAAAATATAAAATTTAACATTAGAGAAGATAAATATTTTGTGCATAATTTCCCAAAGGACATCACCAATAAAATCCTTCTATCTTATTTTTAATTGAGACATGGAATGGAGGATTAACCCCATTTGGTGACCCAATTCAATTTTCTTCTCTATAACATAGGAACAGGGGAGACCACCTATAATTGTCCATATTCCAATTACCATTCACTACTTGCTCACCCATATTCCCAATTACTAAGAGTAAAGAAATAAAAATCTAAAAGTTATAATGGATTTAGCCATGAAGAAGCTTCATAAATACATGTGCTTGGGCTAGAGTGTTATTGGGATGAGTGACCTCCCAAGAAGTCTCAATGCTTTACTTTTATGAGAACCACCTAGATCTTACAAGTGCCAAGTATTTCATTAATTCTCATGAGAGATGAATTTATGTGAACCACTACTCATGAAACATGGATTGACAAGTTCAACTCAAAAAAATACATAGTTGAATCTTAATAGCAATATGACAATTTGAACAACTCTGATTAGCAGTCATTTTCAAAGCATTCTTAGTGCCCTCAAATCTACTATCTAGTTCAGTGGTTTATATTAGATATTATGTCTACAACTATAATTATTGTAGAGTCTAGATAGACCAAAAAGATCAATGTTCCTTTAATACACCGAATTTATTCAAGGAGCCTAGTATTCGTGGTGGAAGTTGAAATAGCTTTTCAATATCCTTTTTATTTCTGTAAGAAATAGTTTTTAATGTATATCATAAATATGTAGATGTCAAGGTAGGTTTAAATATTGGACAAATGGTTAGCATAGAAATAGTGATTATGTTTTGATGGATGGGGCTCTTGTTTGTTTTTCTGAATAGTTCAACTTGGTTTCCATAGATTGCCTAATCTGATCCATGTCATCAAAAATTTCACACATTTTATCATTCATTTAGAAAAAACTTAAATTTTTGAATATTTTTTCATTTGCAATTATCACAAGTCAAATGGAACAAAAAACCCCATAAAAGCTAGACCAAACAACCAACAGTGGAAACATAAGCAACATATTTTGTGCTTTAAGAGATGAAAGGAAATGAATATAAAAAATTGCAAGATGGAAAGTTGAGGAAGAAAGGAAAAGAAAAGTAAGACCTAATGAAATCCTATTAATGAATTGATGAGAGTTAATTGCATTATAAATCTATTTTAGAAGTAAAACATGTAAATAACCTTAGCAATCAACCAAAAATAGAGCAAGCTGATATGAACTTCATAGGGATGGGATTAGTGAAAAAGATAAATTTTTTATTATTATTCAATAATGTATTAAGCAAAACATATTCACTAAACCTTCACTACACCAGTGTCAAATACTCACATCGAAAGAAAACATGTCAATGATTATTTATTAAGCATAACAAGATATGATGTTTGACTACCAAAAAGGATTCACAAGCATATAGATTAGGATATTTGGAAAACTATTCACCTTAAATTCCCCTTCATTCTCCACATTCAACAATATCAAATAGGTGTGGATTAAGAGTTTTTAAACTCCTTTTGCATACCAAACCTCCCATAACTTCACAAAAACCCCATCCTAACCAACCAACCATTATAGTTCAAATTTGAAATTTGCAACTAGAGTTGTGTTCAAGCCAAAAGCATAACTAGATGATAACGAATCACACATCTCTCAAAAGAGTATGTATGCAAAAAAAACCTATACTAATATGGTATGCAGTCTCAATCCTCTGATTATAGAGAATATGGGTAGAATTGTAAATGATTATATGATTCTAATTTAGATGAAGATTTTATCCATCTCTTAGAAATTATGGTATGGTGGATTAGCTCTTTGTAAGTTTCTAATTTTTATTGGATTGTATATTTTGGTTTATGAAATTTTTTTGATGTTTATTTTAGCAGACAAAGGGTAGCAAGAGACTAGAGTTACAATCTCACAACACATTACATAAAAGTTAGAATTCTAGAGAAAGTGTAAAGGACCAAGGTAGGAAACAACTTCTTTACACTTCATAGTATTGCTATTATTAATTAATTCCAATTCCTAGTTTGAAACTAATAATACTTATTCTGAGGGAAGTAAATGGATTGTTAGTGGATTGAGATGTCAAGGGAGGGTGAGTCTTTAACTAATATTGCTTAGTCTTAGGGAAGTGAAACAGAAGGGGTTGTCAATGGAAGGCTACATGTTGACAAGGGTAAGACCCCAAAGGCTAGTGAAGGGAATAGTATTACATCAAAATGCCCAAAACCTAGAGGTACTAAGGTTTTCTTTGGAATCAACAATGTTTCTAGTCCACCAACTTGTGCAACTACAAGTGTAGATGGAAATCACAATAGCTCACCACCACTAGAAGATGGGGTTGTTATTCAATTAAATCAAAATGCATCAAATGAGGATAAAAATGCTTGAACAATAGAAGATATTGTAACAAAAGATAATATTGATGTTGGTAGGAAGAAAACAAAAAGGAATGTAAAAATGAGGTGGGATTGGGAAATGAAAAGGAATTTCTAGGTTGATTGGTAGCAAAGTACTAATTTATTAAACCAATCACAAACAATGATGAACCACCAAAAAAATGTAGGTGTACAATTTGTACCTGGAAAACTAAAAGAAAGAAAAAGTTCTAGCTAAAGATCGACACTATAGAAAAACATATTGGTAAGGTTTATGAAAAACAAATCATAGATGGAAAGGAAGTAGTGGTAGCGAGATGGAAATCAAAGGAAGAATGCCTTCATGTTAAGTATGCCATAGAATATGAAGAGCATTTCAAACAAATAATGGTAATTGGTGGTGGCAGTAGTGGCAATCGAATGAAGGTTGGGCTTCAACATCTAGCCAATGATGCAAACTTGGAAAAGACCATTCAAATGAATGTCATTTTTCATATTCTATCTAGAGGGTGTCCTATGAGAGATTTTTTGGAATATAGTAATTTATTATCTTTTTTAAGAGTTCCTCACTATCATATGTCACATTGGTCAATATATGCTAGATGGGAAATGACAAGTTGTCTTACTGAGGTGGAAAAGAAAAATTGTATAGGAGAGAGTAAAAGAATCCAAGTTCATTTCATTATCGTTTGATGAAGTCACTGTGGTAGATAACACTACTTGGGTCTGCATGCATGCATATATTATAAAATAACATGTCCATCAAGCTCATCTACTGTGTGCTCGTAAAATGAGGGCCAATCCAATTGCAAAAAAATTACATTTAGAAGTTAAGAAAGCTTTGAATGAAATTGTTGGTATGGATGACTTGACAATTGCCAAGAAGTTAGTGTGTGTCAGAGTTGATGGTGCTGCAATAATGCAAGGGAAAAATTGGTCTTTTTGCAAGATTACAAACTACTATTGCACCTTACATGGTTGGCATACACTAATGGCCCACTAAATGAATTTAGCATATAAGATTGTAAGTAGTTTTCCTACATTGTCAAAAGTTAAAGATCTAATCCATGAGCTCCACTACTACTTTTGCAAAAGTCCTAAATATTTTGCAAAATTTAAGATTTTTTTCTGAGGGAGTAATAGCAAGAAATAAGATTCTCAAGGATATTAAGATCAGATAGATATCTTTTCATGGGCAGGTAGAATGAATTGTAGTAGAATATCAATCCTTGATTGGAGTTATATATGAGCAATGCCTTACAATAGATAAAGCTTCTAATTTGTTAAATAAGTTAAGTGATATAGAGAGCCTATTAACTTTAGCCAGTCTTCTTCCCATGTTGGATTTAATGAAAAAAATTGTTAAGAAAGCCAAAGACAAAACTATGTATATTCATGAGTATAGTGATTTACATAAAATGACATGCATGGCTCTAGATTCTTTATATTTTGATCACACAGATCATAGCCCAATTTTTTCAAGGTGGGAGATAATTACATATGTAAATCATGAAAAGAATTATTTATGATTCAATGCAAAAAAATGAGCTATGTGTGTTTGTGAAAGGATCTCAAATACCAATGCACAAATCTAAGACAAACAAGAGATGCAAAGTACTACCCGTTAGAAAGGATGATTTTGACAAGATAGTTAAATCTGTTAGTGAAATTGTGAAGTCTATTTCCTACCAACTTTCAAGTGAGATTCATGAAATATTTCCTCAAGAAGAAATTCTTGAAGCCATGAGTTGTGTGTTTCTTCAATTTTGGAAACACTTCGGAGATAATCCAAGTGATGAAAAGTTGTTTCATAATAAACTTGATAAATTAATAACACCATTTTCAAAGCATACAGATTGCAATGGATAACCAATACAAGGAATCTTATATTTAAATAATCTTAAAAATCAATGTAAACATTTTGCATTGTGTATGAAACACCAGATGGAAACCTTTGAGAATCCATTTGATCTTGGTGCAATAACAAGGCTATAGAAAAGGATAAGTCAGAGTGAAGTATTACATACTTCAATATTAGAATATTTCAAACTTGTTGATTTATGTGGAAGATGAGAGAGTTTTTAGTGCATTGGGGTTTTTGAAATCAAAGGTTAGAAACAAACTATCAAAGATTTGGAAACTTTCTTAAGATTGTTTGTAACCCAATACAATGTTAGAGATTTTACTTATGATAGGTCATTGGCCATTTGGAATTGCATGCATGAAAGATGAGGCCTTTGTAACACTTCAAAAGATGGTGGTGCTACTGGTGATTCTAACATAAATGATGAATTTAGGTCTCAAAGTCAAAATGAAGATGAAGATTTTATGGATTTTGAACACCCAACTCAGAATGAAGAGGAACCTATTAGTACCAGTCAATTTCAGGATCTGGAGTCCATATGGGATATAGAAGCATCACATTTGAGACTAAGTCAACGAAGTGATTTAGCATTAACTTCTAAGGTATTTAGAGCTATACTCTACTTTAGTTCTTCCATATTCAATAATATTATAATTATAATTTACAAAAATATAATTCAAGATTTTTGTTAATTTATTGTTGACATAAAGTTATTTTTGTTGAGACAACGTAATAGCATCACTTAATGAAAACTCTCATATCAATACATCTTGAGAAAAATGAAAATCTCAAAAAAGAAATAAGAGAATCACATCACAAATATTGAAATTCTTAATGAGTGAATACTTTTACAAAGATGGAAAATAATTTAGAAAGAAGGAAAATAATTTATGTATGATCAACATTAATAAGTTAACCATTTGGTAAGATAATAATAGAGCCAACCAATTCCTTACTTTTTTGGATCAAAAATTATCATTAAGGATCATTTGTTTCATAAATTTTCATACAGCTGTACTTGCCTATGGTCGTATTGACATTGGATTTTTACCATCATTAATTGTAGAGACTCCTTTACCGCACACATTCTCTATAAGAAAATGTAGCTGGCATATCTAGTATTCATGGGCTTGAGAAGTGTATTAAAGAAAATTATATTGATGAATCCTACTTTGGATTTACCATCATTAATTATACATACTCTTTTACCTAAACCATCTTCTGTAACAAAAGGAAGTAGTTGGCATATCTAGTATCCATGGGGTTGGGAAGTATGCATTAGAAGATGATATTGATGAGTGACTAATGTTTAATATTTGTTCACATATCCCTTACCCAAGCTTGCCTCATTTCCTATGGCATTACATCCAATATAGAATACTCTCTATCAAGGCAAGTGGTTTATAGTTATGTTCTTTGTGATGCAAATGAGTGACCAACAACAAGTGCATCTTTGAACATTTTTTTGAAGTGGGAAGAATGTTTGGTAGAATCCTCTCCCCTTTGGTTCTTAGTGTCTATGTTTTTTGTACATAATGCCATATAAGGCTACATAGTTTTAGTGGCATTTCCTTATATATGACCTCCACCTCCATGTACCACCTAGTAACTTTCACAACCAGAGTTATTGTTCGACATTCTTTTAATAACCTTTTCTCACTTATGCAGGTTCCTTGGACATGTCTCTATCATCTTTGGAATGGCTAAGCCTTCCCTGCCATTTTGTTCTATAAATCTCCCATTCTGTGCTATATCCTCTTGCAAATTTTCCTTTCTGTAAATGTGTTTTGTTTCTTCTAGAAGTTTTTTATGGGGGACATATCATATGCATACCCAAAAAATATCCAATATGGGAGGAGTCAACATATGTAGGAGATGCATGACCACGATACCTAGGTATAAAATGCAAAATTTAATAATATTTATGATAAAAATAGCATCTTCTTTGGCCCAAAACTATTGGTTGTCTACAATGCCATTTGATTTTGTAAAAAATAGCATTAGCTTTGACTGCATGTTCTCTTTTTGATGATTTATGTAGATATTTTCTATATTGAGGGTACATGCTTGATTGATTGCAATCTATATTTGTATCCCCAGGGCACCTATGTATAATATACAAAATTAAATAATATTTATGATGAACAAAAAAACTTCTCTGATCCAAACATATTGGTTGTCTACTATGCCATTTGATTTTGCAAAAAATAGCATTAGCTTTGGTTGTATGTTCTCTTTTTGATGACTTATGCAAATTATTTTCTGTATCAAGGGTACATGCAATTGACTGTTATCTATATTTCCATAAGTTGGTCAGCATCTTTTTTTGTTCCATTCAAAGCTTTTGTACTCACTAATAAACTATAGGCTTTTTTCCTTGATAATAGTCTTAATCAAAAAATTTGTCTTTAATACAAGGTTGGATGGGCTTAAATTAAATGGTGTTTTTTTTTGGGGGGCAGAATATGTAGGCACAACTACAGTTATTACAACAAAAACATCAAGAGCAAGGGCCTTTACTTCAAAATTCTTAAAGCCCTTCTCTTCAACAACAATAAGTGGGGTTAGGTATTGTATTTTAGTTTCTTTTAGATCAAAGTGGTTTTGAAGTTGATAGTTTTTATTTAATTTCTTGACAAGGAAGGGTGACATGAATAATTCTGGCAACAAGCCCTTGTATGCTCTTTTGTAACAAATTACAATTAAATACCCTAATGAAAGAAAGATAATACACTGTCCATTTATTTTGGTTGCTCACCTTGAATCTTGTCATACATTTTTTCTTATCCTACATGAATAAATCTCTCTTTTAGTTTCCTTAGATATTTTAGGGTCAAATCCCTACATTCATATTGTGAATATTGCGCATTCCTTTTGTGTTCATTGAACACAATTTTTAGCTACTTTTCTTAATACATCATACTTAAAAAAATCATAAATTGGAGCTTTAAAGAGTAAGGAGTCTTCTCCAACATATTTTACATCAAATAGCAAGTATGATAGTCAAGAGTTGATTGGAATAGTAACTGTCCATGTTTGTGATAAAAAGCGTGGAACATCCAACCTGTTTATGGATCATTACGTCATGGAGGTTATAAAGAAACAAAAGGTAGAGAAGCTAATTGATTTTGGTAGAACTCATAACTTAATTAAGATCAAGTTAGCAACAAACCTGGACTAAATTGTTAATCAAGTATAGTTAATTTTACTTAAAACTTTGAATTGAAAAGCTCACAAACTAAATTCTATAGGTTGCCAAGAGTCAATATTATTTTCCAAATCCAAGTTTACAATGAGCACCCTATATATTTTTCATGAGTATGTATATCTATACACCATAAACTATACCCTATACACTATACACTATCCCAATTGTAGAGGAAAGCTTCAAAGATACAATCCGGCTTGAATTAACCATGATGGGTTTCCATCAAGCTCCCTACATGATGTAGCAACAACTTGTGTTGTTTTACATTTGGTCATTAAAATTAGACATTTAACCACTAGGTAGCTTATGGTTTGCACTTATTGACATTAAACTAATTCAATAGATCAAATGTATACAAGTTGGGAGATGGGAGTTCCCTCTATGTGGAATACTTGTTTATTTAGAAAGTAAATGTAAGCCTTAGTTTGTCATTTCAAATGTATTCAATAAGAATATCACATACTAGAGTCTTTGGTGAGGATAACCTAAAGCTGAAACACACCACATGAACCTACCTATTTCAACATTTATAGCCTCACCATCTTAAGAAATCTACTTCACAGTCACAATAGGAGAAGTTTGCTCATCCATCTTGAGTACGGTATCCACACTGAATGGAAAAAAATGGTGAAATGGTTTTGCAACTCTTAGGCCTTTCAAATATTATTGTACAATTAAAGACACCATTTCTCAAAATTATACCTAATCTTTTTGCTAAGTTCTATAAATTGTAAACCTTCAATCATTTAAAATGGTCTGCAAGTACCCACATTTAATTCTTAGGACTCTCATTCAAAATATGAGCCAATGCCACACTAATAAACACTTTAAAAAGTAATGGTAGGGTTCCTACCATGTTGTAGTTCATGTGACATAACATCTCTTATGGTCTAATATCAAAAGTGAATCTTTTGTAACTTTGTCTTATAGTATACATCATGCTCTCTCAACATAATTCCAATTGTTCCTACTATGCTACAGTTCACGTGACGTAACATCTCTTATGGTCTTATATCAAAAGTGTATCTTGTGTAACTTTTTCTTATAGTATACATCATGCTATCTCAACATAATTCCAATTGTTTGTTTTGTTTTACCATTTTACCAAGGAGTAAATGCTTTAGTATATTGCCACATAGTGTTATTCCTCATATAGAGCTCCTCCAATGCATTGGAAACATACTCATCATGTCCATCTAATTACAAACTCTTAGCAGAGTGCTCAGATTGTTCTTGACCAATGCTCTCTCATTGGTAATGTCGAGTGTACAAGTATCCTTAGTTTAACTTGCCACAAGTATAGTAGCATCCCTTCATGCCCTACTTTCCTTTGTGACCACCCTTGGTGTCACCACCATGGGAACCTATCTAGATCACATCATCATTGGTTCCTTGATCATCCTTTGGATGCCCCTTTCTCCTAATTCCCATTGGAATTCTTATTAACAACTTTGCCTTTATGGGTTTTATGTTTGAGAAAAAGCACCTCATGCCTCTAAATCTTAACAAGATTCATACATCTACCTCAAGGCAAGTCCATAAGCCTCAATATTTTTTGAATCTTGGTTTCTTCTTTAGAAATTTGATTTCAACACATAAACATGACCGAGCACCATTTTGACTTTCCATCAATGCCCTTGCACATGAAGTGATTATGAAGAAGTAGAACCAAAATTTTAACTGCAAGCTTTGGTATAACTTGCATTACTCATGGGTTGTATTATACCCATCTAATGTCACATATAGTTGATGAATGACCTACTTACATGCCAATGAGTAACCATTTTCCATTGCAACTTAAAACCTTGAAAACTCTATAGCTTTTAATCTAAACTAGAATAGCACCCCCAAATTGGTGAGATTATTATTTTCTTCCCCATTAATGAGTATTGTTATGTGTTGTCCTCCAATTCAACCCTTAGATAAAAAATAGTGGTACTTTGGTGCAAACTATTTTCCTTACTCAAAGAACAGAAGGCCTTATTACCATGCCTATTGGCAATACCTCATCTTCATCCACACTTATGCCTCTATGCATGACTTGAGCTCCATCTCATCATTATAATCACCTTGGTCCAATGGACCTACCTCTCAATACTTCTTGTAGCTAAAGCTTAGCTGCTTCCTCCATATTCCAATGTGAGACATGCCACCTTACTAATTCTTGAAGATTTTTCCCATCCCTTAATGACCCATAGGTAATGAAAGTGGTGCTCCCAAGTTTTGCAAAAACAA
This sequence comes from Cupressus sempervirens, assembly GCA_028749045.1. Taxonomy (NCBI): domain Eukaryota; kingdom Viridiplantae; phylum Streptophyta; class Pinopsida; order Cupressales; family Cupressaceae; genus Cupressus; species Cupressus sempervirens. Next base: position 289,880,944 of record CM053786.1, on the reverse strand, counting down.
TCTATATCAAGTGCCTTATTGTTGTTGTAAGTTGCTAGGCTCACAAATCATAAATTGGAGCTTTATTGAGTAAGGAGTCTTCTCCAGCATATGTTTGTGATACAAAGTGTGGAACATCCAACCTATTTATGGATCATTAGGTCATGGAGGTTATAAAGAAACAAAGGGTGGAAAAACAAATTTATTTTTTTAGAACTCATAACTTCATTAAGATCAATTTAGCAACAAACCTGGAATGAATTGTTAATCATAGTTGATGTTTACTTCAAAATTTGAATTGAAAAGCTCACAAATTACCAACAATTTAGGTGTAGCATAGAGTCTACATCTAGTAGGCTTTCACTAGCCTTTCAATTTAAACTGATACATGTCAAATAACCTGATGAAAATAGTTGGTATTGAATTTACATTTAAAATTTAGACTGTATGGTGTTCTTGAATCTAGATGCTAAAATAAATGCTATGTTCCTAAAGTATCAAATCCTCTTACTAAAGATTAACTTATGCCTTATGAGAGCAATGCTAAGATAAGAAGTAAAATTATGAATTGCTAAGATGAGAAATAGTATTGTAAAATTTAACCATATAATTGTAATATATATATATTTTATGTCTAGCAGTAGCACAATGAATTAATTCACCCACAAAATTAATGTTTAATTTTGAAATTATTATTATTTACTAATATATATATTTTTCATCTAATACGATGAAATGATTTTCCCAAAAAATTAATATTTTACTATGATAATTTTTTTTTCACCAATATATATATATATATATATATATATATATGTATATATATGTATGTATATATATATATATATATATATATATATATGTATACATATATATATATATGTATATATATATATATGTATATATATATATATGTATATATATATATATATGTATATATATATATGTATATATATATATATGTATACATATATATATCTACATTTATATATATATACATATATATATATATATATGTATATACATATATATATGTATATATATATATATATACATATATATATATATATACACATATACATATATATACATATATATATATATACATATATATATATATACATATATATATATATATGTATACATATATATATATATATATATATATATATATATATATATATATATATGTATATATATATATATATTGGTGGTTTTAAAATGACACAATTCACCTAGATTTTACATATTGTTCTAGAGACTATGATGATTCACCAATGGAGATTATTATTTTTCTTTGTAAACTAATTTTTTTGACACAAAAAATAAATTTTTTTGTTAGGTGTTTTACACCTTTTGCCAAGTTTTTACACCTTTTCTAATGGGGGTTTCTTAAAGTCTACCCTGCTTTCCTCTAGGTATTATTGTTACATAATTTGATCAAATCCTCTTCGTCAATAAAATAATTGATAGTACTTAAATCATATAAGAAGTTATCTTACCAATAAACAGAAGGTTTGACATCAGTGAAAAAACAATGATTGAAACACATTTATCAATCTATTTTCAACATTTAATAGGGTAGACTTAACAATCTTTTCTAAATATCTTAACTGAGTGCATACTTAATTGTATATTTGTAAATCCTTTAACATGGTGGACCTCTCAGTCCTCATTGCTCCTAATAGGGAAAATCACCATAAGTGGTCAATTGTAAGCCTTAATAGGTTAACTTTATACTATAGTACTAAAGCTTGTGGTTATCATTCCCACCTTAGTTTTACTTTCTATTTGGAAGGTTTTTGGGTTACCATATGTTGTGTCAAAGTGTTATGAATGTTTAAATGTTTTCATTCTTTCATGCATACAATTAGATTAGAATATTATATGAAGGATTAATTGGTGAAGTAAGATAAAGTTTTATAGGTTCTTGATTCACCCCTCCCCTCTTAGTGACCTTATCTACCTTATATTTCCAACAATTGGTATCAAAGCAATTGGTTCTCACATCAGAAGTTTAACAGCTTGGGAAAAGATCAGAGGAAATGGAAGTATACAAGCTAGATAAGGCTATTGACAATGAAAAGTTGGATCTAGAATTGGCTATTGGACAACTCAAGAAAGAAAATAAATAACTCTCTCAATCATTGAAAAGAAGGAAAGATCTTGTAGTATAAATAAATGACAATCTCTGTACTGAAGAAATAATTGAAGACATGCCTAGAAAAAAATTTAGATGAAGTTGATGAAGCAATCAAAGACCTATTAGAAAAGAATTCCAATCCTCAAGAAGAAGTCAAAAGGTTGAAAAGAGAACAAGAAATCCAATCCATTAGATTGTGTGAAGTCATAGAAGAAAAAGAAAAATCCAAAGAAGAGATAGAAGAAAAGAGCAATGAAATTCAAAAAATATCCCTGTAGCAAGAAGAATTCATTGATCAACCCACTAATGCAAATAAAGAGCTTATGAATCTAAGATGAAAGAATGAAAGACTACAGTTCTAATGATCTCAACATTGAAAAGAAAACCTATGAAAGAATGATGAAATATTAGGAAAGCATTAATCAATTGAATGAGAAAATTCAATATAGACACAAAGAAAAAGTTGGAATAGGATATACAAAAGAAGATGAATCATCTCAACAAGGAGCTCAAAAGAATAAAAGGCCTACTTGTAATTACTATGGTAAGATAGGTCATACATCAAACAAATGTTGGAGTAATGGAAAATAAAATTTCAATGGAAAGTGTTATAGTTGTAATAAGCATGGTCATAGAGAAAGTGAATACAAAGAGAAACCTAAGTTTGAAGGTAAATGTTGCAATTGCAAGAAGTAAGGACACAAATCTTCAGAGTGCAAAACCAAGTAGTGGAACCCAACAGAACAAATTGTGGAAGAAATATTTGGATGGGATTACAACACATGATGTAGATGTGACTACTGTGGTGAATTTGGACACATAGGAGAAAATTGTAGAAACATCACATGAGGAAAAGAGATGCTACAAAAAGATGTTTTATTTCTACAGAACTCGAACACCTTGCCAAGGACTATATGAGCACAAGTAGAATTGAAGATGAAAAGAAAGCCAAATCTAACAATATAAAAAATAAATGAGGTGGAAATGGGTACCAAAATCTCCAGATAATGCAAGCCAAGATCATGAAGTGAATGACACTAAGTTAATGAGTTGGGTGGCTCAATCATTTCAACTTAGTTCCCTATGGAGATCATTGGAACTATGATTTAGAAGAAGTCATGTAATATTAGTTCCAGCCAACAAGAAGAATGATCTAATCAACATTCAAGATGCATAGGGATCACCGAGTATGATGGAAAGAAGAAGACCTTACTGAGAGAGGTTGAGTTGTAAAAACTTACTGAGAAAGGTCATGTTGAATATTATTTCTAGTTGTAGAATTAGTAGTTCCTATCGAGTGTTAATGACTCTACCAAGCTATAGATGTCTTCCAAGAATTAAAGAATAAACTAGGTGGAGGATAGCCTTTCACCAAGTGAGTATGAAGTACAGAGCATTAATGGGGATCAAAGAAAGGAAATTTGTTAAAAAGGAAGAAATCAATTGCATTATTTTACCATGAATTCCCAGAGCTATTTGTGAAGAGTGAATTCAAAGCCCCCAAGAAATTTAAGTAGTTGTTGTTGAAGAATTCTCAAAGTTTTTAGAAACCCTACTAAGCATTGTATCTTCAAGCAGAAAAGCAAAGAAAGGTTCTAAAATGTTGGTTCATGGAGTCAATTGTAAGGCACCTAATTTCAAGTTGAGTCTAGATATTATAGAGGCACTCGACCCAATTGGTGTAAAATCTAAAATTTTGCCTAGGGTATTACTCATGCATGACATCCATTCTTTTTACCATTGTTCTATTCAAGAACTCAAAACCCTAGAGATGAATGAAGCATTTAATGAATTGTGTGTGGATGGTGCATTGAAGCTTGAACATCAACATCTGGAAACCAAGGGTTTGATGCATATCTCACATATGCCAAGAGACTTTTAGGTCAGATGGATTAGATATATTCTAAGTCATGTACATAATCAAAAGTTATGGTTAGACCAACCCATTTAGATTACTAAGAAAATAATTCATAGAATCACTAGGCTTCCCATGCTAAACAAGGCTAAGACAACCAAAACCCTAGGTCAGGAAGAACTAACTAAGAAGACTCTTATAGAGTGGGACAAAAGAGTTATGAAGCTTAAGGGTGTGATAGACATGGAGCTAAAGTTAAAAATTCATGTAATTGCACACAAGATATACAACTCTAATTGGTTAAATAGTGTATCATGTGAAGTTTTTGATGTTGCATACAAGGTCATGAAGAATAACCTATCCTTTGACCTTGCCAAGTTGTTGTTGAATTAATTCAACAAGAACATGGAGAGCATCAAAGGATCAAAGAATAATCCATGTAAGTTCAGATCTCTTTTAATGTGTTTATTCTTCTTTGTTCATAAATATTTCCCTTCCAAAGGTATAGTAGTATGGAGGAAAGATGTTCCTATTTTATATCAAATCAATGAGTATATTATAGAAGTGGGTGAAATTTTTGATAGCATCATGGATATCTATTTTGAATCATTCAAAGAGAAGATTCACAATAGATTTAGGATACCTAAGAAGCTTGTAGAAGATTAAAAGGATGATATATGTTTCATGGTGGACTGTGACAAAGTATATATTTAGGTAGTTAGACCTAGAGTAGCATGGGTTAAGCATCTAGAGTATTAGGTTAACATTGATGACACTAAAGATATCATAGAGGCTATGTTGAATGATCCTATGGATCCTAAAGACACCTATTTTGGAACTTACGATGAGGCAAAGACAAGAATTGAGCTTGAAATCAAGCTATCTCAAGTAGTAAGTAAAGGAAGGAAAAGAGTAGAGAAGATACTAAAAGGTACAAAGAAAGAAAGTTCTCCTATTATTCTTACCAAGGTAAAAGGTGATGATCAAGAGGAAGAAAAATTTAAGGAAGAAACATAAGGTTATTATAACCAAATATACCAAATCATCCCCTATTGTATTCACTAGAAGGGCAGCCAAGTCAAGAAAGAAGTTGAAGTTAGGTGAAGATGAAGCCAAGTAGATTATCTTCAAGAGATCTGCACCTACAGTTCAAGAAAGTTTAAAGAAGATGGAAGAAGGAACTAGCATGGCATGTTTCAAATTTCTCAAGTATGATACAAGGAATGAGGAAGAGAAAAGGCAAATAGAGGATGTTGTTATGACCAAGCTAGGTAAGTGGAAGTACTCACTAGATGAGCTTGCACAACAAATTCCTAATGAAATTTTGTAGGCAATAAAAACTAGAAGGGAAAAAGCATGGAAGATTGTCAAGGACAGCTATGAATAGACCTTGAAGCAACTCATGCCGAATCTTAGTAAGGAGATAAAAGAATCCTTGAAGAAAAATGACAAGAAGTTCACTCTCAAATTAAGATGATAATACTTAAGGACATTGAATATGTGGTAAAGGAAACTACAATTACATAGAAAAGCATCTATCAGTTACATCAACCTAGTGACTTTGTGGTGCATGTTGATGACAAGGAAGAAAATGTAGAAATAAAAGATGATGAGTTAGATGATGTCAATATGGATGATGAGGATGAAGAATAGGAAGCTATTGGAGGAAGCCTTCCAAAGATTCAAAGCATTGAGGAAACTAATACAAAGAAGATTGGAGCAATAGTCATGGCCTCATTTCCCCACTCCTCACACATAGCCTTAGGGAAATCTGGCTTAGAGAAAGCTTCTACCAAGTTGGTTATGGATACCACTACCATGCCAAGCACACAACCAAGATCTAAATCTATTTAGCTAAGTGTTACATTGACTAAAGTGCCCAAGACTTCATTTTCCAAGCAACTAGTCCCTCCATCATTAGGCTTGACCAAACAGCAACAAGGTATTTCTATTGTTAGTGTTGTTTCTACATTTGTTTCTAGTCCATAAATTTCCATAATTGTTTCTATCCCAAGTATATCCATAACTAGTACAATAATATTTGTGAACTATTTTCGACTAAGTACTAAAGTCCTAGACAAAGGAAAGTAAATTGTTTCTACCATTCTAAAGGAAAAGGGAAAAGAAGTAGAAGCAATTAATGTGGATGAGGATATAGTTATTCCAAATTGGAATATCTCTACCCTCACCCTTGATCAAATGAATACCATGGGAACTAATGAAGAAGAGAGCTAAGAAAAAAAAATTTAGAGAAGAGAAGAGGAAAGAAAATCAAGTTTGTGAAGACATAAAGAGCATATTTATTGATGCTTTGAGTATTGAGGTTGATAGTAATCAACCCATTTTGGATTAGTTAGTAGAAATTGTCCACAAATTCAATGAAGACTTGAATGGATAGGAGAAGATACTTTAAAAATTTGAAAGAAATTTTGAGAATAGAGTGTAGGAACAAGTTGCACAAAGAATTACAATAGATCAAGTAGAGTTATATACTATTCTTGTTTCACTAGAAACCCCTATGATTAATGTCATTTCAAAATTTGTTAAGTGATATATCTATCTTTACAAAGGAAATCAAGGAAAAAATGTCCAAGATAGTTGAAGATATGAAGGCAAGTGTACACCACCTGTCCCTTGACCCAAGTCATAGTTCTACACATTACTCAAAGATCAGATATCTGACAAATCTAGAAGTAGAATTATTGAAGGAAGAAGCCAAGATATGGGCCACACTTGGAGAAATATAGGGCATGATTCTTCCAAACATGGATGCAATTCAAAAACACATTGAGTATACAAAGAATCTCATCCATTACAACAACTTATTCATAGCTGATGACATGATGGAATTATCAACAAAAGTTCAGATTGCATTGCATGTAAGAAAGGTACTATACTAGAATCAAGAAAAGACAATGGTACTCATTTTGAAGGTACATTCTAATTTCTCATCACATTTTCATATTGTCATATAGATATTATACACTTTTGGCATTTATATCAAAAAGATGGAGAAGTATATATATTATATTGTAAAGAGGGAAAATATATTGTAAAGGAAGAGAAGTATACTATACTCCAGATATATGTATATAGGAGATGCATGTATGGGGGAGTAGTATCGTATTATGAAGATACTTGTACAAATAAGTTTATAAAAGCAATTTTGAGAAATTCAAAAAAATAAAGTATGCTGCCAAGCAATAGCAACAGACACTCAAAACTATGTTGATGACTCAAAATGATGATTTAGTTTTGAAGTTTAGATTTTTGGTTTGATAAGTGTTTTTGTCACTAATGCTAAAGGGGGATATTATTGAAATTATGGTCAATATGTCTATGGGTGACTCAACACTTATTTAAATGGTTACATTGTTGCCGAGCTCTATAGCTACTACTAAGCATATCAATTAATTTCTAGTGTTAACCAAGTGATTTAGTTGTTCCTGAGCCAAGTAGTTAGAATACAGTGTCTACCAAGCACTTAAGTTAGTTTATAGTGTTTGTCAAGATACACAGTGTTTACTAATCTTCATAAACAAGGCACTGTACAAACCAAGCATAATAGAGGCTACCGAGCTATTTGGTAGAAGTGAAGAAGATTGTAGTGTTAACTGAGCTATGGTATGTTAACCAAGTTATACTATGTTACCAAGCTCACTGGGTTAACATATGAATCTAGTGTTGATTGAGTCATGTAGTGTCAACCAAGTGATTTGGTAGCTATTGAGTTTCTCAATGTTTACCGAGTCATACAGTGTTGGTTGAGTTCAAGCTACTTAAAAGTGATTAGTATGGACCGAGCTTCAAGTTCAATTTAGTGCCAAAGATTGTTGAGCATTGACAATGTTTGTTGAGTATCAAAACATCACCAAATTTTTCTTCAAAACCCAAGTTACAAAAAATAGGCCAAGTTTGTGAATTATGATGAAATTGATATTGTAGCCAACTCTAGGAAGTTATGATTTGGATTGATATATATATATATATATATATATATATATATATATATATATATATATATATATATATATATATATATATATATATATATATATATATATATATATATATATATATATATATATATATATATATATATATATATATATGATGAACAAGAGTGTGAATTAAAGAAGGCTACAAGTAGTATAAGGGACAATAGAGATTTATCTATCATAGTTAGGTGATCATTGTATTACAAGGAATGTCAACCAGAAAATCAAAGTTGCAAATCAAAGATCATCCATTGGTTCATTCCAATAGGTGTATTAGTTAAATCCTTAAATAGGGTAGACTTAATAGTGTTTGCTAAATCTCTTAACCAAGTGCATACTTAATTGTATGTTTGTAAATCTTTTAACAAGGTGGACCTTACAGTCCTTATTGCTCCTAATAGGGTGGATCACTAGAAGTAGTCAATTGTAAGCCTTATTTAGTTAACTTTATACTATAGTACTAAAGCTTGTGGGTATCACCCCCACCTCAGTTTTACTTTCTATTTGGAAGGTTTTTGGGTTACCATATGTTGTGTCAAAGTGTTATGAATGTTTAAATGCTTTCATTCTTTCATGCATGCAATTAGATCAAAATATTATATGAAGGATTAATTGGTGAAGTAAGATAAAGTTTTATAGGTTCTTGATTCACCCCTCCCCTCTTAGTAACCTTGTCTACCTTACATTTCTAACAAAAAATGTATGTTATGTTTTGACATCAATGTCAAAGGGGTATATTATTGGCCACAACTAATAATGCAATTGATGATGTTATGAATGTATGTAAAAGATGTTGACAATTGGTTAATAGTGATATGTAATGATTGTCATTTATGGCAACACATGATGTACATGCTAATAGAAAACCTTAGAAATAAATATACTTAGTGTTTTAGTAATCAAAATATTTTCTAAGTATAGAATTTGGTTTATAGTAGTGTATTGTTTTGTTTATAACATGTTGTAGATGTCATATTATGACAAGTGAAGTTACATGGAGATAATATACATGTTGGTGATGATGTGTATAACCTCAAAAGTTTGTATGGACTATATGGAATAGAGATAATAGTGTTTTGATGATGCAAGACAACGAAATTCAAGTAAAGAATTGTTTTGTTTAAAAAACAATTACTTGTCCAATTAGGGCTGACATCCTAGATGTTTACTCTAATATGGAAAAGTGAATTGTGGTCTTAGCTAACCCAACACTAATTTGTGTAAAGGCATGGAATTTATGCAAAGTACTTCGTGCGATAAGAAGTGTGCTATCTTGTAAGATTATGTAATTATGAATTATGAATTATGATGAGAAAACTTTTGTGAAAGTGATATATGCAAAGTTTTATATGAGCTATCTGGTGATCCGAGATTGAGCTAAAGATCAAAGATTAGTAAAGGAAGGAAAATAATAGTAAATTACTTGTTTGAGTAGTGAGATCCTCTTGTAATTGAAATTGCATGTTTGGATAGTGAGCTCTTCTTGCATACATTATAATACAACTCCTAACAGGGTTGGCACAACTCCTAACAAGGTTGGCACAACTCCTAATAGGGTTAACATCTCCTAACAAGGATCTGAAGTCTCCTAATAGGGACTTCTTATACTGAATTTTCTCATTGACTCCTAACAAGGTCCATCCTCTAACAAGGAACATATATATTAGTATATTATCTAGTGGGTATCATCCCCATTGGGGTTTTCCCTTGGCTAGGGTTTCCCTAGTTAACAAACTATGATGTTATGAGTTATCTTTGTGCATTGCTACTATTACTGTTTAACATTACATTATTTCTTTTTTATGTATGGTTTAAAGTAAGTAATAATATCTAGTTGGCGACTAAAGTTTGTAGATTACTAATTCACCCCCCCTCTTAGTAATCCCTCTTTCTAACAATTGGTATCAGAGCACAATTACTTTTAAGAGGCTTAACAACTTAAGTAAGATCCCTATGGATATGGAATAATTGATGAAGAACCTCAAACAAGCTCTTGAACAAATTGATCTCGTTACTAAAGAAAGAGATAAGCTAAACGAAATATATGAAGACTCCAAAGTATACATTGGTCAATTGAAAGAAAAGATTGAACATCTGAAATCCAAGCCTGAATCTACTGAATCTAGAACTAGTGATGATGACTATTCAAAGTTGAAGATAGAGTACAAGATCTTAAAGCATGATTTGAAGATTAGAAATTTGAAGTTGACTTTGAAAAATGATCCTAGCAAAGTTGAATATGATTTGAAGATTGAAAATGCAGATCTAAGGGCAAGTATGGCAAAGAAAACATCTAAGTTTGAAACATTAAAATAAGATCATGAAGAACTCCATAAGTACAATACTATTGTGAAAGGTGAATTGACACATTGCAAACAATAGCTTGAGAAGCTTTATTCTAGCAGAGAAAAGCTTGATGATGCAATGTCAACATAGAGACCTACTTATGATAAGAATGGTCTTGGTTATCTAATTAACATGTCTACGAAGAAACCTAAGATTAGATCAGATTTGAAAGAAAATGACAAATCTAATGATAAGAATAAATCTAGTCAATCTTCTAAGAACCTAAAGAAGTTGAGAAAAATAAGGAAGTTTAAATATTGAATGAACCAAAGCAAATAGAAACTCCCAAGTAAACTAGGTATGAATTTAGAGGTAAGTGATTTTTATGTAATGAAATATGTCATATGAAATGAGATTGTACTAATAAGTCATTTAATCATGTTAAGGACTTTAATTGTCATAATTGTCATGGTATGGGTCATAATGTAATTGATTGTAGGAAATTTAAGTATGATAATGATAGGAAAAATAATAGAATGCCTAGAAATACTAACCTTGTAGATATAAGAAGATCTAATGAAAGGACATCAAGATCTTATGAAGATAGAAGACAGATCATGTGTTATAAGTGTAACATTTTAGGACACATTGCTTAGAATTGTCATGCACCTGGTGATCAATAGAATCCTAGAAGTAGAGCACTTGTTTGTTAGTTATGAAATAAATTCAGACACATAATGAAGTACTGTAGAATGGATAGAAACTTCAGAGATAGAAGAAAAAATGGAAGAAACTTTGGGAATAGAAGGAATGATAAAAGGAATCATGAAGGGAACTCAATATCTAACAATAAAGAACAAAGAAACATTGTGAGTGAACTTCAAGAAGAACTTAATGAAGCTTTCATGAAAGGAATAGATATCTCAAAAGAAAAGTTAGATGATGATGAGACAACAAGATCAAAGTCAGTTGTTGAGTTTGATTCAATTAAGATTGTTTACAACATCATAATTTGAGAACTTTAGTTAGAGACCGAATTAGAGGTAGGGAAGCTGGGAAAAAAGTGTATCTAGTTATGTTTAGATGGTACCTAAGCTCACTTGAGATTTGGAGTTCATCTAAACAAGTTATGAATGAATTCAGAGTTACTGGTATTATAGTAAAGGTTGACTCTATAATAGAAGATGAAAAGTATATTTTTGTAGAGAATTTCATGATGCAAAGTCTTAAGGATGTTTGTCATGATGGAAGGAGGCTATAGTAAACCTTGAGTGACATCTGAAGATCAAATAGATGATTTTGAGTAGTTATTTGATTACAATACATAATTGACAACTTTTTCATATTTGTAAAGTATGCAATTAATGCAAGTTAAGTTGATGGATAAATGGAGTACATAATTGAATTTTACTTCATTGCGAACACATTCAAAGTGAAGAACATTCAAAAGCAAATTGTGAGAGTGATTTTGAAGAAAACCCTAACTTTGGATAGAGGTATTTTATCATTTTTCTGCAAATTTGTTCAGTAAAAGATGTTGTTTGATTAAAATCATGGATATGTTAGTAGTACACTGTGTTGAGAATGAGGATAGATGTAAGTTTAAGATTGTTTCCATAAAACCTAATGAAGGAAACCCTAACTCTATGTTGTCTATCACTCTAAACAATTGAGTTTACCTTGAAGATGTAGAAAGTTATTTGAATTGCAAGTTTGAGTCAATTGGTAGTGAATATGTGAATAAGGATATGGAACTAGTCTTTAACCATGACATGACTATGAAGCCGATATTTGAACATATGAAGGAGTTAGTTTTGTTTATGTATCATTTCTACCATGAGTTAGACATAAATGAATGGACTCAAATCATATTGAGTAGGATACATGATGGAAAACTATGGATGCAAGATAATCTAGTTGACATCTTTGTTGACCTTATTCATGAGGTAACTAGTTTGAGTAAATAGGGCAGAGTACCCATAGGTGAGAAGATGGTTAAGAAGAAAGTGGAAAGTTACACTAAGGCAATACATAATGGAAAAGCTATGGTAATCAGCTCCATCAAGAAAGATGATGTGAGATTTCTAAGTAGAATTATTGCTTATGTAGTTTGTGCAAGTTCTAAGATTGATGAACTCTTAGTAGGATTTATATATGCGACATATAAAATGTGTGCAAAGAAAGAGCAAGTGAATTTGAGTGAAATACTAAGGATGCAACTCCTAGAAAACCTTGAAAAGATTAAAAGAACCAAGAATGGTGTGTTTAGATTCTAGTCATTAATAAATCATGTATTCTTTCATGTACTTAAGATATTCCTTTACTTATCAGTCACTGACATAATGAGTAGTGACAGATGCAATATGGAGAAGATTTTAGAGGTATGCAGAAGGCACTCTATAGACAAGATACTAGACAGTGGAAACTTAATAATGAGAATATTTTAGAATGAGATAAAAAAAAAGATTTAGAATTGCACCTACAATTGTAAACAAATTCAAGGAAGACATTTGTATTCTAGTTAATACAAATCATACATACATTCATGTAGTAGAACCCTGGGAGTAATTTATAGATCCCTTGAGCTATGAATTGAGTGATGATGTTGGAGTTGGTTACATTGATTTTTTTTTGAATTTAGATAAATATAAAGTAGAGTACATATTTTGTACATATGACGAGATCACTTAGCATGCTCATCAAGAAACCTTAGAGAAGGCATCACATCAGAAAGTTGAGTTAATAATGAAGAATGCACTATCAGAGGCTGAAATAATAGAGAGAAAATATGAGGTTGTTAGATAGACATTAAAGAAAGGTGTATTGAACATACAACCTTTGTTAGTATTAGTTGCTGAGACATATTTAGAACAGAGCATTTCGTATGCGATAGTGTTTGATGTTTAGCCTAGTGAACAGAAGAGAAAGTCCAAGATATTAGTGGAAGAAGTGTCTACAAAGACAAAGAGAGTCAAATAGCTAGCTACCAGACTAGGAAAGAGACAAAAAAAATTGTTGACAATTGAGTCAAGTGATGAAGAGGATGAGGAATAAGAAATTAAGCAAGTAGAAAAGGTGACTCCACCTAAGCAAGCAACAGGAAAAGCTCGATAACCTTGGAAGCTGAAGATTGAGAAGATAAACACAAAAATTGAAAATGAAGGTAAATTTGTTTACATAAACAAGTTGTGTGATTTATACAACAATTTTGAAAAGGATCAGATAGATATATCTACCGTTAGATATATTGTATCAAATAATTTGAAATTAAAGGACCCTGAGAGAATTATAAACCAAAAGGTCTATGAGAGACTCAATGAGAAGAAGGCTCCTACAAGGGAAGAAGACCTTGAACTTTAGAAGTCTATGCTAAGGACCATTTACAAGACTAATGATGAAGATGAAATTAAGAGATTGTTGAATAACCTTACACCATATTTAGTGAATAAATTGAGGCCATTTTATTTATGATTGGTGAGAAGGATAAGTTAAGAAGTGAGACTGCAATAGCAATAAGTCAAATCTTGTTAGAAACAAATTCTCAAACTCCTAGAACCTCAGAAGTATCAGTAAGTGGTGACACTATGCAGATTGATCAAACCAATGTTACAATTAACATTGATGATACCAATCCATTTGGTGGTTTTAAGCCAAATGCACTTGATGCAGAAGATATTGAGGATAAGTTGAGGCAAACTGAGGAAGAAAAGAGGCTACTAAAAGAAGAAAAGAAGAAGATAGAGGAAGCTAAGTAGAAATTGCTTGAGGAAGGAAAGAAAAGAAAGGAAGATGATGAAAATAGAAGAACTACAGAAGAAGATAGGAAAAGGAAAACATGAGGAAGAAGAGAAGAAAATATTGGAAGAGAATGAAGAAAGAGAGGAAAAGGAAAATAAAGAAGAACAAAAGAAGTAGCAACGAAACATAAGAAGATGAAACTAAACCATCTAGTTCATCTACTCCACTCTCTCTTGCCAGTTTATCTATTGATGATGATAATCAAACAAATCTGATCTCATTCCTAACCAAACTAATTGAGAAGAATAGGAAGGTCAAGAGTTTACAAAGAAAATTGATGGAAGTGACAGACAGATTGTACTATACATTGGTAGTTCAACACATAGAAGTAGATCCTGAATAAAGAGCACAAGTAGTGCTAAATTCATTCAATGAAGAGTTCACAAACTTTTTGAATTTTGTAGAGGTGAAGGCTCAAATTTCCCATGATACTAACTTGTTTAGTACCATCTGCCAAAATATCAAGAATGACTTAGTTAATCTTGGTACATGCATAAAAAAACTTCAAAAATGCCAAGAAGAAGGGAAAGCATTGTATGTTAAGTGCACCTTATCATAAAAACTAACTAAAGTTATTGATAGTCAAATACAGACAAAGATGAGTGAGCTAGAGGCTTTATCCAACCAAATCCAACATCCATCTTGTAAGGTAGAAGATTTTGAAAGTCAAGTTGCCAGTGTTCATAGTGACATTAGGACACTGGAACTTTAGAAAGAATATATTTTGAAGAGGACATATGATTTCAGAGAAGCTATTGCTCTGAAGTTATCTTTTGTTGAGAAATAGTTAGAGGAATGTGTCAAGGCCAAGGAAACATATTCAAACTTTTTGTATTTAGATGTCAATGCAGTTGAGATTGTATCATATGCATTATGTGCAATTCTCACATTAGCTGAGTCTACCAAAGAGACATGGACCAAAGGTATGGATAGTCTGAAGACTATTTTTGATGATTGTATGAAGATTATTTCAGCATAAGGAAGAACATCAGTTTTGGACAATTTTTGGACAGAATCTTGACATTTTGACCTTTGTCATTGATGTCAGGGGGGGGGGGGAGAGATTCATAGGAAAATTGTATACATGAGATTATTGGGAGAGATACAATGGGGAGAGATACAATGGGGAGAGATACATGTGGGAATTGTAAAAGTGTAAAGTGTAAAGTATATTGTAAGGGGGAGCATATATGTAAAGTTGAACAAATTTTAATAGATGTAATGTGTATTTTGATAGTTAAGTTTTTGTCACTTAGTCAATTTTTCCTATTTTGTTGCCATCAATGCCAAAGGGGGAGATTATTGAAAATTGGATAATAGTGATATGTAATGGTTGTCAGTTTTGGCAACACATGATGTACATGCTAACAAGAAACCTTAGAAATAAAGATACTTAGTGTTTTGGTAATCAAAAAATTGTCCAAGTATAGAATTTAGTTTATAGCAGTGTATTGTTTTGTTTATAACATGTTGCAAACATTATATTATGATAAGAAAAGTTACATGGAGATACTATACATGTTGGAAATGACATATATAACCTTAGAAGTTTGTATGGATAGTATGAAATAGAGATAATCATATTTTGATGATGTAGGATAGTGAAATTGAAGGAAAGAATTATTTTGTTTACAAAACAATTACTTGTCCAATTAAGGCCAATATCTTAGATGTTTACTCTAATTTAGAAAAGTGAATTGTGGTCTTAGCTGACCCAATAATAATTTGTGTAAAGGCATGGTATTTATTCAAAGGATTTCTTGCAGTAAGAAGTGTGCTATCTTGTAAGATTGTGTAATTATGAATTGCAAATTGTGATGAGTGAACTTTTGTGAAAGTGATATATGTGAAGTTTTATATGAGCTATCTACTGATTTGGGGTCGAGTTGAATATTAAAGATCAATAAAGGAAGGAAAATAATAGTAAATTACTTGTTTGAGCAGTGAGCTCCTCTTGTAATTGAAATTGCATGTTTTGGCAGTGGGCTCTTCTTGCATACATTATACCACAATTTCTAATAGGGTTGGCACAACTCCTAAGAGGGTTGGAATCTCCTAAAAGGGATTTAAAGTCTCCTAATAGGGATTCCTTATTCTGAATTTTCTCATTGACTCCTAACAGGGTTCATCCCCTAACAAGGAACATATATATCAGTATATTATCTAGTGGGTATCATCCCCACTGGGGTTTTCCCTTGGCCAAGGTTTCCCTAGTTAACAAAATATGGTGTTATGAGTTATCTTTGTGCATTGTTATTATTTTTGTTCAGCATTACTTTACTTATTTTTTATGCATGGTTTAAAGTAAGTAATAATATCTAGTTGGCGACCAAAGTTTGTAGATTACTAATTCACCCCCATCCAGTAATCCCTATTTCTAACAAAAGATTCATATCAAGTGTTATGTTGTCATTGATGTCAAAGTCTTAGTTGGATAGCCATTATGCTAACCTAGTAGAGTGATATATGAAGTTGATTGATGAAGAGGATTTAAATAAAGAATGTTGAAGATAGAGTTGATGAGTATGGTATTCAATAGGAATCTAAGTGAGTTGGAGAGTGATAATATATTATTAGATTGATAATTTTACAATATTGTTATATTGCAATGAATTCAACTACACAAGCTATACTAAGTGACAAGTTTAAAGAAGGAATACAATATTCACCAAGTGATTATAGTGTTCACTAAGAATTTCACAGAGTAAAGTTAAAAGTTCAGTATTGCCCGACAAAGTTTAGTATTGATTGAGTGTTATATTACCTGAGTGAAATGTTATGTTCATTAAGTAACAATAAGAAGAAGAATTTTGAAAAGATGAAATCTGAGACCACCTTTTAATAAAATCAAGAATATTCCAAATATTTCAAGGCATGAGTGAAAGTTTGTTACAAGACCAATGAATGAGAAAATTTAATGAAGATATGATGATGGAGATTGAAGAAAGATAAGGATTGACACAAATTTCTATGGAAGTTCAATTTTTTTACTGCCTAGATTCATTACATTTGGTATGATTCTGAGATTGACAATCATGATTAAGAGGCAATAATTGGAAGAATCTGGAATAATGTAGATGACTATTTAAGGTAAATTTTAGCAAGTTTTTCAGTTGTTGATTGAGTTGTTGGTTGGACATTGATCATGTTGCAAACTACAATTGGAAAATTATTATATTGTCATTGATGTCAGACCTTACTAGTGACACATTTAGTAATAGTGTAGAGTGCCATATTAATTGATTGATGAAGAGGATTTCAAAAGAGAAATAACTTGGTTAACAAGTGAATTGTTGAGTAAAAAGGAGTAAATATGTTTGAATTACAATAAGAACTTGATCAGTTAGCCTTTGACAAGATAATGCGATTTTTTAATCATTATATGAAGTAAAGAAGATATTTGGGTTGATGTATAGGAGAGAAGACAAAAAGTTGAGTAAAACACTAAGCTTGATTGAGTCATAGTTTTAATAGGTCAACAAAGTAGAAGATTAAGGAAATCTAGAGATAAAAAATCAAGTAGTCAAGTGTTAGTTATGGCTAAGCATGATGAAGAAGATAAATGTAGTTGCAAATATGTATAGCAAAGACTAAGAAAGCCATTGTAATTAGAGTGAGACAAAATAGTAGAGACTAAGCTACCTAGTGTTAATTGAGAAGAAGAAGAACACAGTGATGACTAAGTGTCAGTGTTTTAACAGTATGTGAAGAATCAAGTTTTGAGGCCAACATAGTTGAAATTTTGGATTGGTAAAAATGTGTAGATAATAAGAATTGATGAGATGACATATTTAATGCATGAATTGAGTTAAGTGATCAAAGGAAAGGATTGTCGAAGGAAATTTTTATAGAAGTTTCAAGAAAGGAGGACAAAATGATGGATAGATTCAATGAATCTAATCGAACCCTAAGATATGTGGTGATGTTTAAGTGGATAAATATCATAGCTACCTAATTAAGGAGTCATAAGAGATGTTTAATAAGGCTAGTTCATTTTTTATTGGCAATTATGTTGAGAGCCTATGAAGAAAAGAGTAGTAAAGGAAAATTGAGAAGATTGGTGAAGTGTGATTGCTTGAAGTGACAAGCACATATGGGATGGAAAGTATAATGAAGTCCAACTAATGAACTAGAAAATGAGATTAATGGAGATATGAATTTACAAAGTGAGTTGTATCTTGATAGATCAAACCTAGTTATTACGTTTTAACCATTTTGATTGTAAAATCCTTTAATCAAGGTTGACTTAACAATCATTTGTAAATTATTTAATCAAGGTGACATTCTAACAAAATTATACAAAGTCCTCTAACCAAGCCACTCCTAACTAGGTGATTAAATATGATAACAAGGTCACACCTAACTATGTGTTTTGTAACCTTTAATAGAGTTGGATCTTAACCGATCTTACTTTAAAAGAGTAAAAATTAGTAGCATGTTACTTGGTGGTTTTTCCCATATTGGGTTTCCACATTAAATATGGGTGTCATATTTGTGTGAATATAGTTCCATGAAGCATTCTATTTATGGTTGTTTATTTATGTTAGGCAGCATATACTCAATAGAGAGATAGTGATGAATGAATAATTTAAGTTGTTGATAAGTTTATATATTGCCCAAGTGATTTTATGAGTTTAAATGAGTTGTTTTAAGTTGTCAAAAGTTGAAATGGTACATCTGGGCTTGAGGATAATGATTCACACCCCCTCCCATAGTAATTTTGAATGTTATAACAATTAGTATCAGATCTTTGGTGCTTGTAAGGAAAGTTTAAAGGGACTTAAGTTGAAGATCAATATGTACAAGAGAGAGGTACCTAAGCTAAACAAAGAGAACTTGTTAGCATGGAAACATTTGATGAGATTGCATCTATCTAGTGTTGGAGATTCTGCATTATACTACTTGGACAATGAATATATTGAAGTACCTAGATCCATGATTGTTGAACAAATGAAGGAGAAGCAAGAGCACAATAAAATGATGATAGATATATCATCTTCCCTAGGTTATGCTAAATTTGATGATTTAAGGGCTTGCAACACTACAAAGAAAATGCAGGATTAGTCGGCACAAATCCATGTACGGAACAAAAATGTGTTTAGGGATAAAGTAGTTTTGAGAAGCAAGTTTGATGATATGAGAATGAAATAAGGAGAGATTGTTGCACAATATTATGGCCAAATCAAGGAGGTTGTGAAATCAATTAGAGGAGTTAGAGGAGATATATCTGATGAGACTGAGATACACAAGGTATTGAGTACTTTACTTCTTATCTATGCAATTAGAGTATCTATAATTCAAGAACTGAGATGTACACCTAGTAATAATCTAACATTGGATAGTCGAATTGGTAGACTCATTGCATTTGAATTCTCAAATTATGATACTTATACACTTCTACTATTGAGTGTGCTTTCAAGTCTCAACTAACCCTTGATGGATATAAAAGAAAGAAAAATAATAAACATGTGGATAGTGATAGTGAATTAGATGATGCTCTTGACAATCTTGAAGAATTATTTCCAAGAAGGCTACTAAGAGAAAAAGGAAAATACAAAGGTAAACTTCCTATTATATGTTTTAGATGTAAAAAAGTTGGTCAAATTACTTTAGAATGTCCTAACAAAGATGATAAGGAAGAAAGGAAAGACAAAATATATCGATGAAGGAGAGATAATAGAGATAGTCGAGATAAAAAAGAATACAAAGGAAAAGGTAAGAAATCATGTTACATTTATAAAGAAGATGGTTCTTCTAATACCCAAAAATTGGCACATTGCCACACTAAACCAATTTTGGTCTATTCAATCATTTCTAAGTCCTATTTTACTAGGCAATTCTGATTCTGATACTCGCTACTTGACCTAAGTGTCAAATGTAGAAAATCATAATCTGCATTAATCACACTCTCTTTATTTAATTCCTGAGTATTGACTCAAATTAGTTAGATTAAACCTATTGATTAAATTTAATTTAATTATAAGTGTATACTTTAATTAAATTAAATTAATTCTTTAGCTAATGTATAAAGGGATTAAATATATTTGATTTAATTAAACATTCTCATTCTAATTGTTGAATTTAATTATTCAATTTAGAATACTCAATTATGAGGTCATATTTAATTTCCCTAAATCAAATATCTTCTCTAATATTCTCTCTTTAGTTTAGAAATGGAAACTCTCAGTTGATTGAAATCAGAAAAGGAATTAAATAGGTTAACTCCTTATTCCACTCAAAAGAAATTAGTTAACTTCCTTTTCATAAGGAAACTTTTCATTCTATCTGAATCTCATTTCTAATCTTGACCGTCCATCCAAATTGATCTTGTGTGAGGCCTCACCCAATCTGCCATAGTATAAATGACATAATTACACTATGATACTTCCAATTTGATGTTTTGATATAATTCAATACTATAGGGTTATGTTATTTTAATATCTACTTTTTAATGATCCATGCATTAGGACCTAATGATTCCATTTCATGTTCTAAAGTATTACAATTGCTTTAATAGAAAACTGAATTTGTAGAAATGCTTGAAATGTCAAATTATAATGTTAATGTTAAAGGATAGATTTTGATATGCAGATAAATGTCAATTGGATTATGATGATTTGTGATATGCATATTTGATTATGATGATTTATGATATGCAGATTTTGACATTTTAACACTTAGAATGATTAGGAAAGGAAATTTAATTGAATTATGTTAATACGGGTTTCGTAACATTTGAAATTATATGTATTTATGATATATGTTTTATATGAACTCCTTGGATTATTGATACTCAATTTAAGTGTGTAGGAAGAGGAACCATGGAAATTTAGGGGGGAAACAAGATCCAAACCTATGTGAACATAGTTTAACCAAGGCGAATCTTTGGAATATTCAAAAGCCTCATTGTAAAAGTATTCTTCTTTCTAAATGTAAGGTTGCTTGCTTATAGAGATGTTTAATCATAAAGATGCATTAGGAGTATGTCATGGTAAGGTGAATGTGTTTTTATGTGTCACTTGACACTTGTGAACTTTGTGTGTGATTGACATGTCATTTTTGGTTTGAACATGGTGGCAATTTACCCTAAAACTAATTACCCTATTAATAAGTAATTAAACTTTCTTGAGAAGGGAAGGATGGGTTTCAATCATAAGAAATTTGAATTTGGACTTGACTAGGGTTTTGGGGGGTCATTAGGTGGTCCCAAGGTGTCCTTTATGTTAAAATAAGTTAGCCATATGATAGTATAACAAGTTAGGAACCTAATTTTGATCATGTGAGTGCCTAGATAGCCTAGGGAGCCCCTTTATCCATGCATTCTTCCATCAATTCGAATTTGGAGTTGTCATATGTGTCTTCTCCCATGTTCCCACTAAGTCAAAAATAAAAAAGTTAGAGGAGACAAGTTTGTAAGAGGAAGTGTCTTAATGTTTTTGCTAAAAATAGTTAGTGAGAATGTCTTATTAGAGGGTCTTGGACAAACTAGTGAGGTGTTCACCCACTCTCTAAGTTTAGAGACAGTCAGATTTTGGAGGGAGACTAAGGGAGCTCTACTACAACTATCATTACCTTAGCTTGGACCAAGGTTGGTGTTTGAAACTATGCTTCATTTTTTTTCTTCTTCTTGAAGTATTGCAAAGTAGATCTGCAAGTATGATGAATGTGTCAATGGAGTATGCATTGTAGTGAGAATCTTTGCATTTTGGATTTTTGATATTGTGTTGTGGCAATGTGAACATGTATTGTGTTCTTGAAGATCTCTTGGTTTTCTTTCTTGATTTTGTTATCTTGTTTTGATTAGAATGTGAATGTGATCATGGGTGTGACGGCTTCACTCACCCTTTTGGGAAGGGAAGAGAAGTCCAGGGTCAAGGGCATAGTTGTGCTTGAAACATATTTGAGGACCTTGGAGTTGGGCTCCATTGTATGCCATTTTCATACATATCTTGCTTTGGGAGTGATACGGGAAAAATGGTGAAGAATGAAAGTTAACAAAGTATGGGTTTCAAGGAAGCTATAGTTGTTGGTAGTGTATTTGGAGGATGTTTATGGAAGCCTCGAAAGGGCATGATATTTTTTTGATTTGTGAAGCCCAAAAGGGCATGATATTTTGTTGATTTATTAAGCCTTGAAAGGGCATGAAAGTTGTGTATTGCAGATATGATGTGATATGGCAAACCTCCTTTGAAAAGCACACCTTCACCCTATGTTCAAGGTTCCATTGGTGAACCTTTGTGAAATACCTTGGGATGGGATTTTTTAAGTGTTGTAATGTGATGTTCATGCATTTGTAAGACTGGAATGATACTTGGTTGGGATCTTTGTTTCCCTTGCTCGGTGGGTGGCTTCATAGAAGCCTAGGATGGGAGGTGAGGCTCCATGGTTCTCGTGTAATTGTTTTGCAAGTATTTGAGATTTTGGATTCATGGTAATAACGAGGAAATTTTCCTTCAATTGGTGAAGCAAAAGATGTGACATTGTGCGAAGTATTTGGGAGGAGAAAATTTTCCTTCAAGTCATTTTGTATTGAGGTGTGATAACAATATCTCCATTGTTGTTCTATGTAATGTGTTGTAAATGAGGTATTCATTTGAATGTATACTTTTGTGAATACAGTCTTGTGAAAGGGATAAGTAAATTTGGGATATGATCATAAGTATTTGTTGTATGACTTAAAGTTATGCATTAAAATGGGAGGATTGACTTATCATAGTAGATTTAATGTTATAGTTGTATTAAAATGCATAGATATGACCTATCATAATAGGCATAGATGAAAAGAAAATGAAATTCATCACAATAGTCATTATTTTGATACTTATAGAATGATTTGGTTAAGTTCATGGGTGATCTTGTTAATTAGTATTGCACGGTTTGGGTTCATAGTTGCAAGTGACTAATATCTGCAAATTCTTCAGTTTGAAATATTAGTTTTAAAATTAATCTAATAGACTCCAATAGAGTTTCATTTGGTGAATTCACTGGAATATTAGTATTAAAATTGAACTCTATAACATAACCAAATAGTATGACACCATACTTTAGGTAAGGAAAATAATCTAGGTATAAGTTATTATACAAGTATACATGAACAAACAAACAAAATCTGGAAGTGAGCATTTTGCTCTTGGATTTTGTATGGGGTGAGAAAAAAATATCCCACTGCCAAATGAAAAACATTAGGAAACTCAAAAGGAATATTCTTGAGAATTCTCGTAGTGAGAAATCAATAAAATAATAAAAGCTCTTAAAGACGAGACTTAAACAATCATTATTAAAAATATATATAGCTACATATGATATGCATGTGAGGAATCATGACAGTAATGTACCTAATGAAATGACTTAACACTTCATAAATAAGTAAATAAAAAAGATAATAATAAATTAAAAGCTTATGTACTATCCTTTCCTAGGCCACATCATCTTCATAAGGGGCTACGTACCATTTTCATTCAATCACGTGCTCACTATTCCGCCTAAATCCTTGAACAGTAAAAGAAGAGGTGGCTTTTGCAAAAGCGACTTGCAAAAATAATTCAAAAGGTTAATAGATACTCCTAACAGCCTCCACTTTGTAGTTTGAACACATAAAACATTGCATTCAAATTCCTTAAAAAAAAAAAACAAAAGTCCCTCTTTATATGCTCATTAATTGAATCATTGACCAAAAACGCTTTTCAATAAAATAAAATCCTAATATATACTAAATTGTTCTTCCATTATGCCATAGCAAATGCAGAATATTATATTTTGAGTGGTGATTTGGAGGCACGTAATTAATACAAAGGTGGAAAAATAGTTGTAGTTAGTAAATAGTGTATGGTAGTTAGTAATTAATGTTAGTTATGTTCATTAAGTAATTAGTGTGTTAATAAATAATAAAATAAATGGCTTTATGAAATTTAAATAAGTGAGGAGTATTATTTAATTTGTAAGTAATCTATATGACTTAGCTAGTAGATTTAGATTTGGTGATTGGTTAGTAAATGTAGGATGAGAATTATGACTAGTGAGTGGTGTAAGTTGGGGTTAACTTTAGTAAATAAATAAATAAATATATACTTCAAACCTACTAAGTAAATTATTGCTAATATCTTCAAGGTATAGAAGTATGGTAATATATATATATATATATATATATATATATATATATATATATATATATATATATATATGATGTAACATATTTTATAATCAATTTATCCCACAATCTATGATTAATGATCTCGGTATGATACATATATATGCAAATGTGTAGATGTCATTGATGATTCATCCATTGTAAAACTTGTAATATGTTTCCATATTTGGATTTTAACATCATTAGAACGTGGGGTATCACTATGATAAGATTCGATATTCTTCCTCTTGTTATTCGAGTATTCATCGGGTATGGTCACTATGTCTTAAGATTACCTTTGGGTTATCAGTTTGAATACAAGATTCCATGTCAGTGGGTTATCTATTATCTCACCTATATGTTTTTGTATAGCCTAGAATTTTGTAAGGAACTCAAAACAAATTAGGAAGTACTTCCACAATCCAACAAGCCATGTATACAATCACCACTATTGGATCTAGATGTAAATGCTACAGCAATTCAACTTGGAATGGTTGTGCCTTAAGAAGTAGGATATCAATCTTGACCTAAGTATGAATGCCCTTGTGGTAGCATTACTATTAGAATTGGATCAGATTAGGAGTGATTCATTAAGCATGCTAAAGCAAGCATTACTATTGTTAGGTAAAGTAAATTTAAAAATAAAAAAATTTGTAGTTGCATTTGCCTTGGGAATTTTGGGTATGACATCTTGACCATTGATCAATTCTTGGATTCTATATAAGAAGCTCTCAAGTCCTCATTTAAAAGAGGAAGGTTCAATTGAATTTGCATCAACTTTATGCTAGAATTCTTGCTCATCTTGCTCACATTTTTATATCTTTTATTTCTTGCATTACAATATCATCTAGATTTTAAATATGCATCCATTTAATATACTATGCTCTTTCATTTCTTAGCTTAATTGCATTCCATCTAGATTAATCTTGCATATCTCATATAGCTTAAAATCCTTCATTCTAGAGGTCTAGTTGCCCGCTTCTCGTTTTGAGAGCAAAGGAATAATCCTTCTAGTTAGAAGACAACAAGTTGATTTGTCAAACTATTTTAGATGAACAATTCAATGTTCATTCTAGGATGGTTTCAAATATAAGATCATGTTGAAGTGTGTGTGAGGATTTGAGGCCCACTATTCACACATACAGTTCTAATAGTGATACTGATGAAAATGATGAAGAAGTTATTTATGTTGCAATAAAAGATGAATCTAATGAGGATGAGAAAACTACTTTAATTTCACATGTGAACAAGAACGATAGATGGATAATTGATAGTGGTTTTTTACATCATATGACTGATGATACAAGTAAGTTTGAAAAGCTAGAACAAAAAAGCCTTTTGAACTATGGTATGGCTATGCACCTAATGTCAATTATTTCAAAGTCTTTAGAAATAAGTGTTACATATTGAAAGATGAATGGAAAAAAAAAACTTTATGCAAAGAGTGATGAAGGTATATTCCTAATATATTCCACTAAAATCAAGGCATACAAGCATTCGAAATCTAACCCTAATAAAATTTTGGAAAGCGCAAATATTAGAGTTGTTGAATTTGCAGAAAAGAGTGAAGACGAATGCAAGAAAGAACCTAAAGATTGTAGAATTTTTTCTACATCTAAGAAGGAGAACCTGGTATAGTACCTAAACTAGAGAAAGAGGTTGTTGAGCATTAGTAGCCAAGCATTGTTGAGGTTTAGCAAAAATATCTATTGAGCATCAACATGATGTTGAGCATTAGGTTGTAGGAGTTGAGTCACACAGAGAAGAAGCCAACCATCAAAGAGAGGAAACTAAATACAACATGAAAAATGTCAAGTTCTACACAGAGATGCTTGAAGAAGATGAGCTAGTAGGACCGAGTGAATTACCACAAGAAGAAAGATGATTTGAACCTGTATTAGCAAAATATGTTAGAAGACACCATACACTAGACCTAATCATTGGAGATAAATATCCAATATTTATAACAAGAAACAAGTTGAAAAATGATACATATTTACTATGTGAGTTTGATGCTAGATTAGTTAAAGATGCTTTGAAGAGTGAATATTGTATTAAAGAAACGAATAAGAAAATTTATCAAATAGACAAGAACAAGACATGGATATTGGTGTTGTTGAGTTATCATTTTGCATGATGCTTAACAGTGGGAACCCTTTCAAACTCCTCTCTTGAAAAGCTAATCTAAGATCAACTCCAAGGTTCTGGGTGATCTTGCGACCTATTGGATTCCACTCAATTGAAGATAAATGTGTATGTTCATGAGGAGGCCTTTTATGGTTTGATTGATTTCAGATAAGATGCTTGATCTATTATTTTGAAAAGTAACCATTAAAGAGATATATTTTTGGTATTTTATGTTTTATGATGAATGCAATTTATCGATGCAACTAAATGAATTCCTATTTTAACCAAGTATTAGCAAAGAAAATAACAAAGATAAGGTAATGAGAGATTAAAGAAAATAATTTGAAAAGAAAATTCCTAACAGACATAAAGCACGATAACTGTAACATGTTTGGGAGTTAAATTGTCAAAAAGATCAGGTAGGAAACCAATGAAAATAGGAGTAGTGCTTCCTCAATTCCACTGATGCAATCATCATGGGAACTCAATAATAACCAAAAGATTTTTTACTTCTCATCAAATCACAAGGCCATGGAAACTGCACTTATTCAAGACAAGAAGCTATGCTGGAATAATAGGCGATCTTTTCTCCAGCTTGGTACATTAGCAAAATTCATTAACATGAGGAAAATACCAGAATTAAAAGGTCACACAATCATAACAACACAATAAAACTATTGGATCCATTATTATTCATGAACATGATTTTACAAAAATGACACACTCTAGCAAGAATAACTACACTCAAAATGAGAGCACCAATAACATATATTATTGCATCAAAATAATGGCTTGAAGTATTTTTTGATCTCTATCTAGGTTGCCACAAAATCCTCAAGTTTGGTGTCCAACTCCAAAAATACCTCTTCAGCCTTGAATTCTTACCTAATATCTTCATTTGAGGAAGCATCTTTGAAGCTTCCTTAGAATTTTTGGACTACTGATTATACCACATTGAGCCTGGTCTTTGACTTCTCTTCAAAAGTATCAAGGAAAGCAACATTATAGTACCTTTTGTTGAGAAATTGTTGGAAACATGAATGTTGATGATATTCCTATGGAGGAGTATTGTAGATATGTTACTATGATTATATATTACATTCATAATTGAGTTTTTCATTTATGTCAATATAGCAGTCTTATGTGGTATCTGATAGAAGAATAGTGGAAAGATCAAGTTGATATAGACAACTAGTTGAGTATTCTAACTATTTGAGGTTGTAAGAGATACTTCTAAGTATCTAGTATATGCAGTTGATGTCAGAAGAAGAAATAATAAGTTTGGATGAAGTTATGTAAGTTTTGGTCATGGCTATTCTAAGCTAGAGTTTACAGAGGCATGTTCTGGTAAACTTGTTATATCTATTAGCAGAGTTGTTATTCTGAGAATCGAGGTTGAGGATGTGAAGAAGACATGTTGGTGATGATGTGGCTAAGTTCACTATCATGATATTACGTGTCTAGAAAGATATTCAAGTTGCAAGGTGGAAGATTAATGTTATTGCTAAGTGTAATGTGTTCTTAATGTGGTCCTATAATGATTAATTGAGAAGGTCTAACAACTAACTCATAGAATTGTTTTATGGAATTAGGATAAAGGAAGGACATTTTACTTTGTCATAAGGGATAGAGATATGACATGAAGAAGTGATTGTGAGTAGTAGAGAGGGTGGAATGCAAAGTTAAGAAAAGTAGACCGAAAGTGAAGGAAACTTCATTGTCAAGGTTTTGCTGAGTGATCCAAGGTTTGATATTTGGATTTTAGGTTCGTGACTTGGTCTATAAGGTTTGATAGTGATTTTTAGCTGAAAAAACAAATGAATGAAGAACATAATAGTAAATTACATGTTTGAGTAGTGAGATCTTCTTGTAGTTTAAATTACATGTTTGGGTAGTGGGCTCTTCTTGCATACATTGTACTAAAACTCCTAACAGGGTTGGAATCTCCTAACAAGGATTCAAAGTCACCTAATGGGGACTCATATGTACTTTGGTATTAGAGCCTCAGGTCCTTGAAGATAAAGTTTAATAACTTTGGGAGATCCATGGTGAGCATGTTTAGGAAAGATAGTCTAAAGTTTGATGGAACAAATTATGATAGCTTGAAGGAAAAGATGAAGACACATCTATTCTGTATGGGTTCAAGATATTGGATCTTGACAAAATCATCAAAGAGAATCATTGATGACAAGGATTTGGAAACTTGTACTGAGGTAGAAAGAGATCTTTTTATGTGTGACATGAGAGCTAGAGAAACCCTATTGATTGCACTTACTAAAATTGAATACAATAAGGTAGAGTCACTTGCTACTTCATATTTTGATTTGGAAAGCTTTGGAAACTAGTTTTGAAGGTGATGCACATTCTAAGAAATTGAGATTACAAATTTAGATTTGTGCATTTCAAGATGCTAAAATGATGGAAGATGAATCTGTAAGGACATTTGTAGTTAGAATATCAGATATTAATGTAGGTATCATATCTCAATGAGGAACCAAAAAAGATGATGAGGTTATATGGAAGATATTGAAGAGCTTAACACTACCATTTAAGGTAGCAGATCAAATGATACAGTTGTTGATATCTTGTACCAATGATTTCACAAAGGAAACATTACTTAGAAGACTTGAAGTAGTTGAGAATGAGCTTAGATAGTCCAAAGAATTAACTAGAATAGAGACAACTTTCAGTGCCTTGAATATTCGGCCTAGTTTATCAAGAAGCACAAGTACTAGAGGAGACTTTGCTAGTAGCAGTAGATCTGAGGAGGAAAAAAAAGACTGAAGAAAGAGTAGCCCTTCTGATAAGAAGAGAAAAAGGAGGTAAGAAAATATTTAAATGTTGGACTTGTGATGAATATGGTCATTATGCATCTAAGTGTCCTAAAAGAGAGAAAAAGTGTAAAGGAGATTACAAACCTAGAAAATTTAGAGAGTTTTTGTATGTAAATGAAGAAAATGATTCTAATGAACAAGCAGTAAGTGCTAGTGATGATGAAATTGGATTCATAAAAATTAAAGAAGAAAGTCCAAAGAAAGTACCTTTGGTGTCACAGGTTGAAAATAAATCTAATTGGATGATTGATAGTGATTGTTCACATCATATGACTGGTGATATGAACAAGTTTGTTGACTTCAAAAGTCAGGATGTAGACATTGTCAGAGTTGGAAATAATGTAGCGTGCCAAGTTAAAGGTATTGGATCTATAACTCTTGATGGTAAAACTAACATTGAGGATGTATGTTTTGTTGATGTTTTAAAGAAAAATCTTTTGAGTGTTGGACAACTAGTGGACAAAGGTTATCAAGTGCAGTTCATAGAGAGTACATGCATGATCAAAGACAAATATGGAAATGTAATTGGAAGAGGAACCATATCTAAAGGTAATGTATTTTAGTTGAATCCTACTGAAATGACATGTTTGGTTGCAAAGGTAGATGATAGTTGGTTATGGCATAAGAGATTTTGTCATATAAAATTTGATAGTATTGTCAAGACTAGTAGTATGTTACAGTTAGAGATTTGCCTAAGATTGCAAAGCCTACTAACACAATTTGCAAGGAATGCGTGTTAGAAAAGCATAACAAAACTTCTTTTCCCTGCAAGAAGCTTACTACTATAGAAAAATTGGAGATTGTACACATAGACCTTAGTGATCCTACAGAGACTAAAGGATTCTATGGAGAAAGGATTTTATGATTCTAGTTGATGACTTTTCTAGAATGATTTGGGTTGCATTTCTTAAAGAAAAATTTGAGGCATATGATAAGTTCAAGATATTCAAGGATAGAGTTGAGAATGAATCTAGTATGAAGATTAAATGTTTAAGATTAGATAGAGGAGGAGAATTTACTTCAAATGAGTTTGACATGTTTTGTGAAGAAAATGGAATCAAAAGATAGTTATTAGCTCCGAGAACCCTTGGACAAAATGACATTGCAAAAAGAAGGAATAGATCAATTATAAAAGCAAAAAGAGCTATGTTAGCTAAGAATAATGTATCCAAGATGTTTTGAAGAGAATTTGTGAATAAAAAAATCTACACGATGAATAGAGTGCAAGTCAGGAAAGACACAAACAAGACTCCTTATGAACTATGGTTTGGTCACTCATCTATAGTTAAGTATTTCAATTTTTTTGGGAGTAAGTGTTAGATCAAAAGAGATGATGGTATTGGTAAGTTTGATGCTAGAAGTGATGAAGGTATGTTTCTTGGTGACTCATTGAAAAGAAAGGCTTATATATGTTATAATATGAGAACTAAGACTATTATGGAAAGTGAAAATGTGAGAATGATCATAAATTTAGGATACAAGAGAGAATAGTCTATTACAATATAGATGATGTTGTTGTTACTAAGCCAAGGAATGATGAAGTATTTCTTGAGACTAATAATGATTTGTAGAATGAAGGAGAGTCGAGGTAGGAACAATGCTTAGAACCTCTAGTAGAGCCAAGAGTTGAGATAGAAACTACTACTTTGGGAAAGAATATGATAAAGAATCACCCATCTGTAGATCATAGGAAGTAAAGATAAAGGTGTGATGACAAGAAGTAGAGTCAATGAAGAACTATGTTTGATATCTCAAGTTGAACCTAAGAATTGAGATGAACCATGTAAAGATGACTTTTGCAAACAAGCTATGAAAGAGGAGTTGGATCAGATAGTAAAGAATGAGACATGGGAATTGGTCCCCAAACAAGTAGACAAGAATGTGATAGGAACTAAATGGGTATTTAGAAACAAGATGAATGAGCAAGGTGAAGTTGTAAGGAGAAAGGAAAGATTGGTATATAAAAGTTACTCATAGAAAGAAGGAACAAACTACGATGAGACCTATGCTTTAGTGGCTAGAATAAAAATAGTAAAATTATTCTTAGCCTATGTAGCACAAAAGAAATTCAAAGTGTATTAGATGGATGTCAAGTCAACATTTTTGAATGGAGAACTTGAAGAAGAAGTGTAGATTGAGAATCCTGAAGGTTATCCTTTGACAGATGATAAGGGCATAGAATGTAGACTGAAGAAAGCATTGTATGGCTTAGAGCAAGCAACCAAAACCTAATATGCAAGGTTAGACAAGCATTTGACAAAGCTTTGATATAGAAAAGGTATGGAAGATAGTAATCTCTATTGGAAAGAAATTGATGATCGTTTGATGATTTTGGTAATATTTGTTGATGATATCATATTTGGAGGAAATGATGATGAAAGGGGAAAACTTGCTAAAGAGATGAAGAAAGATTTTGGAATGAGTATGATAGGAGAAATGACATATTTTCTTGGATTATAAATTGAACAAAATAAAGAAGGAATCTTTATTCTTTAGAATAAGTACTTGAAGGATTTACTTAAAAGATTTGGTTTGGAAACATGCAAACCTGTTGGAATACCTATGGTAACTAGACACAAGTTATCTACAAAGGATGAGACACCTACTATTGAGAAGAGGAAGTATAGATCTATGATGGTTGTAATATCTAACTCACACAAGGTCAGATATAGAAAATGCAGTTGGAATTATTGCAAGATTTCAAGTTGATCCTAGAGAAGCACATTATGTAGCAATCAAAAGGATATTTAGATATCTAAAAGGAACATCTGAGTTTGGATTATGGTATGATAGATCTAAAGATTTTACTCCAAGTGCTTATATTGATGTTGATTGGGCATTTGGTATGAATGATAGAAAGAGTACCAGTGGTGGAGCTTTCTTTCTTGGAGGAAGATTGGATTCTTGGCTAAGCAAGAAGCGAGATTGTATATCACAAAGTACAACGGAAGCATAATATGTTATAGTAGAAAAAAATTGCAATCAAGCTATTTGGATAAAGCAAATGCTAAAGGATATAAAGATAGAAATCAATGAACCTATTGTCATACATTGTGACAACACAAGCACAATAAATATGTCTACGAATCCAGTGTTGCATTTGAAGACCAAGAACATTTCTATTAAGTATCACATGTTGAGAGAGAAAGTTACAGAAAAGAAAATTAGATTGGAGTATGTGAGCACTAAAGAGTAGATTGCAGATATATTCACATAGCCATTTCCCAAAGAGAATTTTGAGTATTTGTAAGGTATGCTAGGGGTTATGCCCCTTCCTACAATAGAATAGATGATCCAAGAATCCATCAATCTAGTGTAACAGAGCACCATTGTTTGTCTTGACTGAATGCTGATGCTTCCTATATGGGGGAGTATTTGTGATGGACAGAGTCATATAGGACCCATGTTGGATGTTGTTATAAATAGTGTCTCTGGACATTTGAGCTAGTAAGAATTAGTTGTTGCTGAGTTTGATGGTTGCTAAAATCTTTGACATTGATGTCAAAGGGGGAGAATTTTGGCATGAAAAACATCATCAGGAAAAACATCATGAGAGAAGATCATGAGGAAGAACATCATGGGAAGAAGCAAAGACAAGAAAGAACATGTACAACATGTTTGGAAGAATTACAACATGGAATGATAGCTTGACATAAAGCACATTGAGGTTTATCAATGGGGGAGAATTATTGATGAAGAAGATTTGAAAAATAAGATGAATAGTCTTTTGTTAATATTCTTGGAACTAATTTTTTTTCCATCTATGTTGCCATCAATGCCAAAGGGGGAGATTATTGAGAGATTTTTAGAAGCATGAATGCTAATGATATTCATATGGGGGATTATTGTAGATATGTTACATTCATGATTGAGTTTGTCATTGATGTCAATATGGTAGCCTTTTGTGGTATTTGATAGAAGAATAGTGAAAAGATAGAGTTGCTATAGATGGCTAGTTAAGTATTCTAACTATCCAAGGTTATAGGAGATACTTCTAAGTATCTAGTATATGTAGTTAACATTAGAAGAATAAATGATAAGTCTAAAAGAAGTTATGTAAGTTTTGGTGATGTTTGTTCTAAGATAGAGCTTGCAGAGGCATGTTATGGTAAACTTGTTATTTCTCTTAGTAGAGTTGTTATTCTAAGAATTGAGGTTGAGGATGTGAAGAAGAAATGTTGGTGATGATGTGGCTAAGTTTTCTCATCATGATATTAAATGTATGGAAAGATATTTAAATTGCAAGGTAGAAGATTAATGTTATTGCTAAGTGTAACATGTTCATAATATGGTCCTATAATGATTAATTGAGAAGGTCTAACAACCAAATTAGGGAATTATTTTATGGACTTAGTATAAAGGAAGGACATTTTACTTTGTCATATGGGATAGAGATATGACATGAAGTGATTGTGAGAAACAAAGAGAGTGTAATTCAAAGTTATGCAAAGTAGAACAGAAGTGAAGGGAACTTCATTGTCGAGGTTTTGCTGAGTGATCTGAGGTTTGATATTTGGATCCGAGGTTCATGACCCAGTCTACAAGGTCCAATAGTGATTGGTTCAAGTGACAAAACAAAGGAAAGAACATAATAGTAAATTACATGTTTGAGCAGTGAGCTCTTCTTATAGTTGAAATTGCATGTTTGGGCAGTGGGCTCTTCTTGCATACATTGTACAACTCCTAATAGGGTTGGAATTTCCTAACAGGGATTCAAAGTTTGCTAATAGAGACTCATATGTACTGAATTTTATAATAGATTCCTAACAAGATCCATCCTTTAACAAGGAACTTATACATTAGTATATCATCTTGTGGGCATCATTCCCACCAGGGTTTTCCCTAGTTAACATATCTAGTGTAATTGTCTATGTGCATCTTATTATGGTTATTGTTTACTTTGGTTGAATGTTTAAGTTTGTTTAAAGAAGATAAATTTTTTAATTGTTGGATAACTAATTCAAGCACTGCCCCCCCCACCAAAAATAAAAAATAAAAAAATCTTGGTGGACTATTGTTTCTAACAAATTTCTACTTCCAGAATTTTCTCTTGAGTTTGGACCCTTATCTTCTGAATACCAGCATGTAGTCCTTCCATGATTTTATTTCTAGAAGATATTTTTTCGATCCAATCATCAAGCTTATCAAGCTTCTTAGCAATGAACACTTCCATGAGTGTATAATACCTTTGGCCTTTTATTGATTGAAGCATCTAAAGGTCTTTTGTCCAGGTATGTACCTAATTCATCAATCCAAAATCAAGGTTCACCATGGATACCAACTTATCTGCATGAGACTGAATATCATGTAACAAGTTCAAGTTCCCATGTATTATTTGTACACCATTTTCCTTGAAATTGTCACACCATTGCTAGCATGCTCCCAAAAATGAATCCAATTGTATAGTTCCCTTTTATTTTCTTATTGTCGCAACAAGAGCAAGATATACTTTAAGAAACCCCCCCTTTAGAAAAGGTGTAAAAACTTGGCAAAAGGTGTAAAAATTTTTGGCAAAAAAATTAGTTTATAAAGAAAAAATAATAATCTCCATTGGCGAATCATTCATAGTCTCTTGAAGAATGTGTAAAATCTAGATGAATTGTGTTAGTTTAAAACCATAAAAAATAGATACATTGGAAAACAAAAAATAATTATCATAGTAAAATATTAGTTTTTTGGGCGAATCATTTCATTGTATTTGATGGAAAATATATACATTAGTGAATAATAATAATTTCAAAATTAAACATAGATTTTATGGGCGAATTAATTCATTGTGCTACTGCTAGACATAAAATATATACATTACAATTATATGGTTAAATTTTATAATAGTATTTCTCATCTTAGCATTGCTCTCATAAGGCATAAGTTAGTCTTTAGCAAGAGGATTTGATATTTTAGGAACACAACATTTATTTTAGAATCTAGATTCAAGAACACCATATAGTCTAAATTTTAAATGTAAATTCAACACCAGTTGTTTTCATCAAGTTATTTGACATGTATTAGTTTAAATTGAAAGTCTAGTGAAAGCCTAAAAGATGCAAACACCATTCTACACCTAAATTGCCAGTAATTTGTGAGCTTTTCAATTCAAAGATTGAAGTAAACATCAACTATACTTGATTAACAATTCAATCTAGGTTTTTTGCTAACTTGATCTTAATGAAGTTATGAGTTCTACCAAAATCAATTAGCTTTTCCACCCTTTGTTTCTTTATAACCTCCATGACCTAATGATCCATAAATAGGTTGGATGTTCCATGCTTTCTATCACAAAAATGTAAAGTTACTATTCCAATCAACTATTGACTATCATACTAGTTTTTGGAAGTAAAATATGCTGGAGAAGACTCCTTACTCCTTAAAGCTACAATTTATGATTTGTGAGCCTAGCAATTTACAACAACAATAAGGCACTCAATACAGATTGCTTTTGTAAAACTTGGGAGTGCCACTTTTATTACCTATGGGTCATTAAGGGATAGGAGAAATCTTCAAGAATTGGTAATGTGACATAGCTCACATTGAAATGTGGAGGAAGTAGTTAAGCTTTAGCTACAAGAAGTATTGAGGGGTAGGTCCATTGGATTGAGGTGATTATAATGATGAGATGGAGCTCAAGTCATGCATAGAGGCAAAGTGTTGATGAAGATGAAGTATCACCAATAAGCATGGTAACAAGGCCTTCTATTCTTTGAGGAAGGAAAGCAGTTTGCACCAAAGTACCACTATTTTTGATCTAAGGGTTGAATTGGAGGGCAACACATAATGATAGTCATTGATGGGGAAGAAAACAATAATCTCACCAATTTAGGGGTGGTATTCTAGTTTAGGTTGAAAGATATAGACTTTTCAAGGTTTTAAGTTTCAATAGAAAATGGTTACTCATTGGCATGTAAGTAGGTCATTCATCAACTATACATGACATTAAATGGGTATGATACAACCCATGAGTAATGCAAGTTATACCAAAGCTTGTAGTTAAAAATTTGGTTCTACTTCTTCACAATCACTTCATGTGAAAGAGCATTGATGGAAAGTCAAGTCGTGTTTGGTCATGTTCATTTGGTGAAATCAAATTTCTAAAGAAGAAACTAAGATTCAGAAAATATTGAGGCTTATGGACTTTCCTTGAGGTAGATCTGTGAATCTTGTTAAGATTTGGAGGCATGGAGTACTTTTTCTCAAATATAAAACCCATAAAGGCAAAGTTGTTAATAAGAATTCCAATGCGAATCAAGAGAAAGGGGCATCCAAAGGATGATCAAGGAACCAATGATGATGTAAGCAAGATAGATTCTCATGGTGGTGATACCAAGGGTGGTCACAAAGGAAAGTAGGGCATGAAAGGATGCTACTATACTTGTGGCAAGTTAAACTAAGGATACTTGTACACTCAACATTACCTACAAGAGAGCATTGCTCAGGAATAATCTAGGCATTCTACTAGGAGTCAGTAATTAGATATACATGATGAGTATGTTTCCAATGAATTGGAGGAGCTCTATATGAGTTATAACACTATGTGGCAATAGACTAAAACATTTATTCCTTGGTACAAAATAAACGATTGGAATTATGTTGAGATAACATGATTTATACTATAAGATAGTTACACAAGATACACTTTTGATATAAGACCATAAGAGATGTCACGCCATGCGAACTGCAACATGGTAGGAACCTTATTGTTACTTGTTAAAGTGTTTATTAGTGTGGCATTGGCTCATATTCTAAATGAGAGTCCTAAGGATTAAATGTGGGTGCTTGTAGGCCATTCCAAATGATTGAAGGTTTGCAGTTTATAGAACTTAGCAAAACGATTAGGTGAACTTAGCAAACTTCTCTTATTGTGATTCTGGAGTAGATTGCTTAAGATGATGGGGCTATCAATGTGGAAATAGGTAGGTTCATGTGGTGTGGTTTAGCTTTAAGTTCTCCTCACCGAAGACTCTAGTATGTGATATTCTTATTGAATACATTTGAAATGACAAACTAAGGCTTACATTTACTTTCCAAACAAACAAGCATTCCACATAGAGGGAACTCCCATCTCCCAACTTGTATGCATTTGATCTATTGAAGTAGTTTAATGTCAATAAGTGAAAACCATAAGCTACCTAGTGGTTAAGTGTTCAATTTTAATGACCAAATGTAAAACAACACAAGTTGCTGCTACATCATGTAGGAAGCTTGATGGAAACCCATCATGGTTAATTCAAGCTAGGTTGTGTCTTTGAATCTTTCCTTGGCAATTGGGATAGTGTAAAGTGTATAGTGTATAGATATACATACTCATGACAAATATATAGGGTGCTCATTGTAAACTTGGATTTGAGAAAAAAATATTGACTCTTGGCAACCTATACAATTCAATTTGTGAGCTTTTCAATTCAAAGTTTGTAGCAAACATCAACTATACTTGATTAACAATTTAGTCCAAGTTTGTTGTTAACTTGATCTTAATAAAGTTATGAGTTCTACCAAAATCAATTAGCTTTTTTACCCTTTGTTTCTTTATAACCTCCATGACCTAATGATCCATAAATAGGTTGGATGTCCCATGCTTTGTATCACAAACATGGATAGTTACTATTCCAATCAACTCTTGACTATCATACTTGTATGATGTAAAATATGCTGGAGAAGACTCCTTACTCCTTAAATCTCCAATTTATGATTTTTTTAAAGTGTGATGTATTAAGAAAAGTAGTTGAAACTGTGTTCAATGAACACAAAAGGAACATGCAATATTCACAATACAAATGTAGGGATTTCACCCCAAAATATCTAAGGAATCTACAAGAGATATTTATTCATGTAGGATAAGAAAAAATGTATGATAAGATTCAAGGTGAGCAACCAAAATAAATGGACAGTGTATTATCTTTCTTTCATTAGGGTATTTAATTGTAATTTGTCACAAAAAGAGCATATAGGGGCTTGTTGCCAGAATTATTCATGTCCCCTTTCCTTGTTAAGAAATTAAATAAAAACTATCAACTTCAAAACCACTTTGATATAAAAGAAATTGAAATCCAAGACCTAACCCCACTTGTTGTTGTTGAAGAAAGGGGCTTTGAGAATTGTGAAGTAAAGGTCCTTGCTGTTGATGTTGTTGCTACAATAATTGCAGTTGTGCTTACATATTCTGCCCCAAAAAAACACCATTTTAGACAGAGTTTAAGAACATGGTAACAATACCTAACTATTTTCGTTAGTTTGCCTTTAGTGAGTAGACAATTTAATTTAAGCCAATCCAATGTTGTATTAAAGACATACTTTTTAATTAAGACTATTATCAAGGACACAAGCCTATAGTTTATTAATGAGTACAAAAACTTTGATTGGAACAGAAAAAAGATACCCACCAACATATGCAAATATAGATAATA
This sequence comes from Cupressus sempervirens, assembly GCA_028749045.1. Taxonomy (NCBI): domain Eukaryota; kingdom Viridiplantae; phylum Streptophyta; class Pinopsida; order Cupressales; family Cupressaceae; genus Cupressus; species Cupressus sempervirens. Next base: position 289,842,397 of record CM053786.1, on the reverse strand, counting down.
GTCAATTGCATGTATCCTTAATACAGAAAATAATCTACATAAATCATCAAAAAGAGAACATATAATAAAATAAAATGCTATTTTTTGCAAAATCAAATGGCATAGTAGACAACCAATAGGTTTGGATTAGAGAAGCTACTGTCTTTATCATTAATATTATTAAATTTTGTATATTATACATAGGTGCCCTGGGGATGCAAATATAGATTACAATCAATTGCATGTACCATCGATATAGAAATACCTACATAAATCATCACAAAGAGAACATGTAATCAAACCTAATGCTATTTTTTACAAAATCAAATGGCATGGTAGACAATCAATAGTTTTAGACCAAAGAAGCTACTATCTTCATCATAAATATTATTAAATTTTGTATATTATATCTAGGTACCTTGGTGATGCATCCCCTGCATATGTTAACTCATCCCCTATTGGATACATTTTGGGATGCATAGGATATGTCCCCCATAGTGAACTTCTAGTAGAAACAAAACACATTTATAGAAAGGAATATTTGCAAGAGGATATAACACAGAATGGGAGATTTATAGAAGAAAATGGTAGGTAGGGCTTAGCCATTCCAAAGATGATAGAGACATGTCCAAGGAACCTACATAAGTGAGAAAAGGTTATTAAAATAATGTGAAACAATAAATCTGGCTGTGAAAGTTACTCGGTGGTTCATGGAGGTGGAGGCAATATATAAGGAATTGCCACTAAAAATATGCAACCTTGTATGTCATTTCGTACAAAAAAAATAGACACTCAGAATCAAAGGGGAGAGGATTCTACCAAACATTCTTCCTACTTCAAAAAAGTTCAAAGATGCAATTATTGTTGGTCCCTCATTTGCACTAGAAAGAACATAACTACGGACCACCTACCTTGATAGAGAGTATTCTATATTGGATGTAATGCAATAGGAAATGAGGAAAGCTTGGGTAAGGGATGTGTGAATAGATATTAAACATTAGCCACTCATCAATATCATCTTCTAATGTACACTTTCCAACCCCATGGATACTAGATATGCCAGCTACTTCCTTTTGTTACAGAAGGTACTTTAGGTAAAAGAGTTTGTAGAATTAATGATGGTATATCCAAAGTGGGATTCATCAATATCATTTTCTTTAGTACACTTCTCAAGCCCATGAATACTAGATATGCCAAGTACTTCCTTTTCTTATAGAGAATGCTTGAGGTAAAGGATTCCCTACAATTCATGATGGTAAAAATCCATTGTGAATATGACCATAGGCAAACATAGCTATATAAAAATTTATGAAACAAAAGATCCTTAATGATAATTTGTGATTAACAAAAGTAAGGAATTGATTGGCTCTATTATTGAATTATGAAATGGTTAATTTATTAATGTTCATCATACATAAATCATTTTGCTTCTTTGTAAATTTATTTTCCATCTGTGTAAAAGCATTCACTCATTAAGAATTTCAAATTTGTGATGTAATTCTCTTATTTCTTTTTTGAGATTTTCATTTTTCCCAAGATGTACTAATATGAGAGTTGTCATTAAGTTATGCTATTAAGTTGTCCCAACAAAAATAAAATTATGTCAACAATAGAGTAACAAAAATCTTGAACTCTATTTTTGTAAATTGTAAGTATAATATGAGTGAATATGGAAGAACTGAAGTAGAGTATAGCTATAAATATCTTAGAACTGAATGCTAAATCACTTCATTGAATTAGTCTCAAATGTGATGCTTCTATATCCCATATGGACTACAAATCCTAAAATTGACTAGTACTAATAGGTTCCTCTTCATTTTGAGTTGGGTATTCAAAATCCATAAAATCTTCATCTTCATTCTCACTCTAAGACCTAAATTCATCATTTGTGTTAGAACTAGTAGTAGTACCACATAATTTTGAAGTGTTGTAAAGGCCTGATCTTTCATGCATGAAATTCCAAATGGCCAATGACCTATCATAAGGAAAGTCTCTAACATTGTATTGAGTTACAAACAACCTCAAGCAAGTTTCCAAATTTTTGTCTAGTTTGTTTCTGAACTTCGATTTCAAAAACCCCAATGCACTAAAAAATCTCTCATCTTCCACCAACCCTAATATCATTGTTTGACATAAATTGACAAGTTTAAAATATTCTAATATTGAAGTATACAATACTTTACTCTAACTTATCATTTTCTAGAGCCTTGTTATTGCACTATGATCGAATGGATTCTCAAAGTTTCCCATCTAGTGTTTCATACACAATGCAAAAATTTACATTATTTTAAAAGATTATTTGAATCTAAGATTCCTTTAATTGGTTATCCATTGTAATATGTATGCTTTGAAAAATGTATTATCAATTCATGAAGTTTATTATGAAACAACTTTACATCACTTGGATTATCTCTGAAGTGTTTCCAAAATTGAGGAATCACATAACTCATGGCTTCAAGAATTTCTTCTCGAGGAAATATTTTGTGAATCTCAGTTGAAATTTGGTAGGAAATAGACTTCACATTTTCATTAACAGATTTAATAATCTTTTCAAAATCATCCTTTCTAACTGGTGATGCATTGCCTCTCTTTCTTGTCTTCGATTGGTGCATTGGTATTTGAAATCCTTTCACAAATACACATAGCTCATTTTTTCCATTGAATCGTAAAAATTTCTCAGCATGATTCAAAATTTTAATTATCTCCCACCTTGAAAAAATTGGGCTATGACCTATGAGATCTAAATATAAAGAATCTAGAGCCATGCATGTCATTTTATGTAAATCACTATACTCATGAATATACATTATTCTGTCTTGGGCTTTCTTAACAAGTTTGTTCATTAAATCTAGCATGGGGAGAATACTAGCTAAAGTCAATAGGCTCTCTATATCACTTAACTTATTTAACAAATTAGGACATTTGTCTACTATAAGACCTTGATCATATATAACTCCAATCAAGGATTGATATTCTGCTAGAACTCATTCTGTTGGTCCATGCAAAGATATCCATCTTGTCTCAACATCCTTGAGAATCTTATTTCCTATTGTTACTCCCTCAGAAAAAATCTTAAATTCTACAAAACATTTAGGACTTCTTCAAAAGTAGGAGTGGAACTCATAGATTAGATCTTCAAATTTTGATATTGTAGGAAAACTACTTACAATCTTATACGATAAATTTATTCGGTGGGCCATGCTATGTATGCCAAGCATGTAAGGTGCAATACTAGTTTGTAATCTTGCACAAAGACTAGTCCTTTGCCCTTGCATTACTGCAGCTCCCTCAGCTCTGACACACACCAATTTCTTGGCAATTGTCAAGTCATCCATACCAACAATTTCATTCAAAGATTTCTTAACATCTAAATATAATTTTTCTACAGTTGAATTGGCCCTCATTTTACAAACACAAAGTAGATGAGCTTGATGGACATGTTCTTTTACAGTATATACATGCATATAGACCCAAGTAGTGATATCTATTGCAGTGACTTCATCTGAGGATAATGAAATGAACTTGGATTCTTTTACTCTCTCTTATACATTTTTCTTTTCCACATCAACAAGAGAACTTGCCATTTTCCATCCAACGTATATTGACTAATGTGACATAGGATAGTGAGGAACTCTCAAAAAAGATAATAAATTACTATATTCTAAAAATTCTCTCATAGGACACCCTCTAGATAGAATATGAAAAATAACACTCATCTAAATGGTCTTTGCCAAGTTTGCATCATTGGTTGCATGTTGAAGCCCAACCTTGATTGGATTTCCACTACCGCCACTACCAATTAAGTTTATGTGTACTTCTTTTTTGATCAGTCCTATTAGGGTGATTGTAGCGATGAAATGTGTGATTTTGATCAATGATATTTTAATACTTGTCAGTTTCTTGTTTAAGAACTGATGTATGGTATGTAGTCTTTTGAGATATTATTGTTTATTGAGCTTAGGGCAATTTTTTGTATGTCATATTGGGAAGTGGCTTGCAATGAAGGCTGAGACCATAAAGAGACTAATAGGAACCCATTGTAGGTTATTTTAATAAGTGATAATATTTTATTAAATGGGTTTAAAATGAATTAACAAGATATTGGTATTACATAAACTCACTAGGGGGCCAAATAATTAAAAGACTAGCTAGGTAAACTTAGAGTTGACTCGTTAGTATGCCTTGTTAGCACAAAAAGATACTAGTGCTATGTAGAGTCACTAGGGGGCCAAAGGATTAAAAGAAAAGCTAGTTAACCTTAGAGTTGGTTCATGCGATGACACTTGCCCACATGCATAATAGATTCCCTATGTGTCTGTTGCCTCTGGGTATAGTTGATACTTGTATCTTAGTACCTTGAGATAGTTTTCTTTTAGTTTATTCCTTGAACCTAGCTATTGATTTTGACTTTTGAGTTTGTTATCCTATTTGGGACTTGAGTTTATCTCCTCAACACAGTGGGAGTGGGCCTTTTTGAGTTCCACAAAGTCAGGTGGTGGTGCTTTTTCTTATAACATTGAAATTTGACAATTTGATTATTGTGGTTAGAGTTCCCTATTTTGTATTCCTTTCATTCTATTCTTGTGTACTATGATGGATGGTTGTACCTTTTGTATTGTATTTGATTTTGTGAATCTCATGAGATGTTGTTGTAATCTATTTTTATGTTGTATATTTTTTCAACCCTTCATACCCTGTGACACATAGAGTGGATGATGGTGCATTATGATTATTACCATGTGGCACTCAAGATGAGTGTATATTATTTCATTGGATTCATGCTTTTATATTATTATTTGATGTGGATTTATTATATATTAGATTTAGTGTTATTAAAATTAAATGTGATTCATCGTCATGGGACAATTAAGAGTTGTAACCTATTTATGTGTTGTTGATGTATGAGTGTATGTTAATTGTTTTTTCTATTCTATAATTGTTGTTGTATCTTTATTTTAATTTTTAATTTTTTTTCAAACTTAGTAAAACTTTAGGCTAACTTCTATTGGGTTCCTTGGTAGGGCACTACATCTGGTATCAGAGCCCAAGTTTCTACTTTGGGAGCTCTGGGTATATTGGAAAGCCACTATTTGAACTGAAACAAAACCTAAACTATGATATGTATTTATTACAAACTTGAACTCTTGAACTAGTTAATTGAAATCAAAACTTGAACTATTATATGTATCTATTACAAACTTGAACACTCGAACTAGTTAAACTAAAATGAAACTTAAAACAATGTTATGTACCTTTGGCAACTTGAACACTTGAAAACTCCAAACTTGATTTCTTGAAACATAGAAATAGGAAAAACTTTAAAAACTCTTTAGTTTGATATCAGACATGTTTTCTTATGATTTTTCTTTAAGATGGTATGCCTTTGATAGATTTTGTGAACATTTTTGTTGTTCCTGACTTTTGATTTATGTCTATACATTATAACTAATATGTTTTTTGATGGATTTAGAGATGTTGATATTTTTTTTGGAGTATTTTAGGGGATCTATTTCAATATTTGTTAAAAAATGATAGATGTTGGATCAATATTGTTTTCAGTTTATTATTAAACTAGAATAATATTTCTTTAAGTGACTAAAAGTGCATACATAGTTAACTTGATTGTATCAAGTTTCTTAAATAAGCTTTTTGTTTGATATAATTGTAGATAGTACTCTTTATCTTTTAGTTATCTGAGTCATTTTAGTAGTCTTCCAAGAGTAAGCCTAAGTCTAGGGGGATGAATGTGATTCCTACCCTAGTCTAGTTTCATCTTTCTTGTAGGCTTCCAAGAGCAAGCCAAAGTCTACGGGGAGTGGATGTAATGCCTACACCTACTTGAATTTTCTTTTGCATTGTCAAATTCTTTTAGGCCAATTTTTTGATTATGTTTTATAATTATTGACACTTGGTTACTAGATTAGATTAAATGTGTTTCATACTCAGTTTATATATGTGATGAGTTAATAAGTTATTTCATGTATTCAAGATTATTTCTATGATGATATATATGTATGTTCAGTTAAGTGATTTTAGTTATTTCATGATGGTTAGTTAGTTGAAATATTTATGTGCAGTTATATGGTTACTTACCCCATACTTGCATGTGTATGGTGTACTTGTCTGTTTTACTTTATGTATGACATTCCTGATGTGGTTGAGGAAGGGAGTCATAGTCACCTACTAGTTAGGATCTACACAATGTAATAATTCTTGTCATTGCCTATTTTGTTTAGAATATATGTGTTTGTACATGCGCAAATTTTATGCATATTTTAGGTATCAGGTATCAACTTCTCCGAATTGCTAGGATGAGCATACCCTATCACAGTATTTCAATAGTATAAGTGGGGAGATAATTCTTGAGTCTAAATCCTAACCTAAGCTAATTGTCCTAGAAAATATGTCAAGTATTTGAGTTAGTTTTGTAGACACCTAAAAACCTTTAGAAAATAAAGTATTTTTATTTTCTGAAAAAGTCCTGATGACATCATCATTTATTGATTAATTAATTATTTAATTAATTAATTTATTTTTATGCCATTAAATCCCTTTATCTTAATTAAAAATATTTAATTAAGGAATCCCTCCCAAAAATGTTTAAATTTTATTTAAACATTATTTCCTTATTTATTAATTATTTAATTAATAAATTGATCAAAAAATCGAAAATAAATAAAAAATTTATTTTTTGCCCAAAACTTGGCCAATTTCCTTAAGAACACTAACCTCTTCCAAAATCTTCTAATCCTTCTTTAATTTTGATTAAAGGCTAATCCCATCATTTGCTACCCCTAATCCCAACTCAAAATATTTAATTAAGATTAAATATTAATCCTCATGTTTATTAATTTTTTTTTAATAAATATCTCCTCAACCCAAACCCTTGAAATAAATAAAACTTTATTTATTTCCTAAAAATCTAATTTATCCTCATCCTAAGAAGTTCTAGACTCTTCTAGAAAGTCTTCATCCTCATCCTAGGAAGTTCTAGACTATTCTAGAAAGTCTTTATCCTCATCCAAAGTCTAGACTCTTCTAGAAGATGTCTTTAAACCTAATCCTAATCCCCTCCTAACCTTGTCACATTCCCTAAACATGGGTTAAAACTTACTAACCCAATGCAAAGTTAACAAATATCTCCTCTTTCACCCACCCTCATTAAATTCCATCCACTTGCCTATCCGTAAGCTAATCCTAAACCATCATAATCCATCCTCTAATCATTTGCACAAGCCTAAGCAAGCTTAAAACCTTCCTAATCAAGCCCAAGTCAAAATTCCTCTCATCTCCTTCAAAATATCCCAACCATAAAACTTTATGAAGCCCACTAGGCCATAAATGACTCTTCCAAGCCTTTTTATTGCTCTTACAAGCCATTATGAGGGTCTTTATGAAGATTTTATCCCTTGAGCCTCCTTTGTTGACTCATCCTTTCCCTTTCCTCCATCCTCTCACCCTGTGACATGTGTCACTTCCTGATTGGCTGTAAGGAAGCACAATCCATGTGCTCTCCTCTCATGCAATCTGAGCTCTCCATGAGCTTTTTCCCATCCTTGCATCTTAGCCCTCAATCCCTCAAGCCTCTTGCCTATAAATTGGATCCTTCCCCTTTGCAAAATAACACAATCCATGAAGTAAAGTCATAATGCCATTTTAAGAAGCCATTTTACATCAAAACCATACACTCACACCCAAATTCCAACTCCATTTGAAGCCCTTTTTGAAGCATAAAGCTTGAGCATACATCCTATCTATTTAGACAAAGCTACTCAACAAGAGAGCTTCTCATTGAGAGAGCCCATTAATGGCTCATATTCTCAATTGAGAGCTCATCTTAGTCTATCTTGAAGTTTATGAATTTTGTTTAGTTTGTAGAAGCTTTATTTAAATTTGGTTTCTATTAGCATACTAACATTGCTCATATACAAGTTTCACCTTTCTAAATTTGTCAAGTAATGTGAATTCATGACTTTGAACCTGGAGTTGATTATATTCTTTGTCTTCAGTTGAATTGTTGTATTTGGTTTTGTGGGTTTGTTGTGGTTTTTAGTTATAATTAAATCAAATTAAAAGATAATTTAATGGTTTAGTTCAATGGAGATTTTATATAAAAATTTGATATTTAATTATATTCAATTAATTGAGAAATTAATTAAATAAAATAATTAAATTTAAAGATTTTATTAAAGTTCTATTTTTGGCATATTTATATTTATTTAATTTTATAATAATTTATTTAAGAGTTTTATTTTAATAATAAATTTTAAATAATATTATTAGTTGAATTAATAAATATATTATTAAAGTGTCGAGAAACATAATTTAATAAATTTTATTTTAATTAAATTGCACAAAGCTTATGCATAAAATTAAAATATAATAAATTAATTAAAGAGAGAAAGCTAATTATTTAAATAAAGATATTTTAAATTGCAAAAAGCATGCATGAAAATGTAAAAAGATAATTAAATATTAAAAGAAATTGATCATCGAGTTCCCTTTAGTGATTGCACAATCAAAGCCTCAAATTTAGGTGAGAACTCTTTATCAGAGATCTAGAGCTCATTTTGCAAGAACTATGATTTGGAGAAGCAATTGGGAGAGAAGAAAGTTTTTAGAAGAAAGGGGTTTTCTTGCATTCTTCATGCATTTGTGTATTTACATGTTAGCATCAGATTCAGGTAGAATCTTGTGATTAATTTATACAATCGATTTTCATTTTCCAATCTTCTATTTGCTTCGTGTCTGTACAAATCTATTCTAAAAAAATTGTAGATTTTTTTAATATCATTGATGAAACTCTCATCATGAATTTATTGGTGTTCATTTTCAAAGACATCTATGAATGAATTTCATTCTTCTGAATTATTATTTATTAATTTAGAATTGAAACCCTTGTTTGTTGAAATATCCTTCTTCATTTTAGAAATATCTATAAATGAAGTTTAGTTTTGAAGCCCTTGTTTGATGAATTGGGGATCCATAATTGGTTTATTAGAATCTAGATGAGGGTTTAGGGAAAGAGTATCAAAAATGGTTTATACAAATGTGTTTGATTGTTTGTATTTTATTTTTCTATCAAATTTAATGGATATATATATATATATATATATATAATGGAAATCACAAGTCTATTGTGAGGGCATTGTTCTTTTGTTTGTTTTGATATAAAACATTTTTTTTTTAAAGATGAAATAGTTAAGTGATTTTGTATGAACAGGGTGGGGGGCTATTTTTTTTGTTTTCTTAATTTTTTTTAAAAAAAAAGTAAATTGAAATAGGGAGGTGGGCCACCAACCCCACCTCCCCCCGCTCTATTTTTCTTTCTGGCCGACGGTTGGGAGCATGTGGCTACTTGAGTAGATATCGACTGCCAAACGCAGAACATGACTACCTAGGCAGTCTGTGGTTGCCCAAGGCCACTTGCGACTACTTTGTGCAGGTCCTGTCCCTTATGAGAGGTTTAAGGTAAGTTAGTTTTAAATTTGTTTTATTTTATTTTATTAGTTTTAAAATATTGTAATTATTAAATGTGTTTGTAATAAAAAATTGTTATTAAATATGATTAATATTAAATTAATAATATTAGTTAGTTTTAATCTAATGTTATTTTGAATAATAATTTTATAATTATTATTGGAGTTGTATAATTTTTAAATAAGGATTGTGTCTTGGTTATTATTGAAATATACAAATATTAGATTTGAGATTGGAATATCTAAATTTTAATTAAGAGAATTTTTTTATAAAAATAATATAATTTTGGTTTATAAAGGTGTCTCTCTTTTTCTAAAATGGGTTTTCTACCAAGGTGATTTTATTGGTTTGTAGAGAGTCTTTTGTTATGCTTGCAAACTGGGAAACCCTGTCAAAATATAATACTTTGAAAAGATGAAATTGTTAATTGGTTGTTATTAAATCTTGTGTTTTGATAAAGAATTGAATTTTGAAACAATGTTAAAATGACTTTATATGAATTATTGAATCATCTGGGATTCTAGTGAAATTGAAAACCATAGTATATTTGGAAACTAGAGAAATAGAAATGTAAACCCTAATTGAGATCAAAAAAATTATGAACTATAACACTTGATAACAAAATGGAAACTAAGAACCTTTACTGAATCTTGAACCATTATATTTTTAGAACCTAATGAGTTATGAAAATGACTTTTGTATGTACTCATTTTATGACGTGTGATTTTACTATTGGGTGTTAGGTTGACTTAGTACTTTGACCAAATCAAGATGTTTACTAGAGTCTTGGGAGTTTTGTTTTGTGATGTCATGATGATGTTTTGATCATGATCTTTTATACTCAACCATGGTAATGTGTCTTGTATGCTCTATGAGGTGTTTTGATCTATCAATTATTATTACTTTCCAATGTTTTTGTGTGAAACTAAGGTGAATGGTGTGGCCTATCTGATATAACCTTTGAGTCTTCGATCAATTATATTTGGATTGCTTTCTAGTCACTTGTATAGGATTGAGGTGACTGTATGACTTGTTCCTGGTGATGTCATGTTATGACATGGATTGGTTTATGTGTACTTGTTTTTTGATTAGTCCAGTTAGGATGATTGTAGTGGTGGAATGTGTGATTTTGATCAATGATATTTTAATACTTGTCAGTTGCTTGTTTAAGAACTGATGTGTAGTATGTGGTCTTTTGAGATCCTTTTGCTTTACAGAGCTTAGGGTAGGTTATTTGTATGTCATGTTGGGAAGTGGCTTGCAATGGAGGCCGAGGCCCTAAAGAGATTGACAGAAACTCATAGTAGGTTATTTTAATAAGTGATAACATTTCATTAAATGGATTTAAAATGAATTAACAAGATATTAGTACTATAGAAAGTCACTAGGGGGCTATAGGATTAAAGTAGTAGTTGGGTAACCTTTGAGCTAACTCATTAGTATGCTTTGTTAGTACGAAAGGATACTAATGCTCCATAGAGTCACTAGGGGATTGAAGGATTAAAATACTAGTTAGGTAACCTTAGAGTTGGCTCATGTGAAGAGACTTTCCCACATGCATAATAGATTCCCTACGTGTCTTTGTTGCCTCTAGGTTTAGTTGATACTTGTGTTTGGTACTTTGAGATAGTTTTCTTTCAAGTGATTCCTTGAACCTAACTATTGGTTTTGACTTTTGAGTTTTTTATCTTGTTTGGGACTTGAGTTTATCTCCTTAGAGTGGTGGGAGTGAGCCTTTTTGGGTTCCATAGGGTCAGTTGGTAGTCCTTTATCTAATACCATTGAGATCTAATAGTTCAATTATCATGGCTAGATTTCCCTATTTTGTATTCCTTTCATTCTATTCTTGTGTACTATGATGGATGGTTATACCTTTTGTATTGTATTTGATTTCGTGAATCTTATGAGATGTTGTTGTAAACTATTTTTATGTTGTATATTCTTTCAAACCTTTATACCCTATGACCTATATAGTGGATGATGGTGCGTTATGATTATTTCCAAGTGGCACTCGAGATGACTGCATATTATTTAAATGGATTCATACTTGTATATTATTATTTGATGTGGATTTATTATATATTGGATTTAGTGTTAATTAAAACTAGAAGTGATTCATTGTCATGGGACCCTTAAGAGTTGTAACATGTTTATGTGTTGTTGATGTATGCGTGTATGTTAATTGCTTCCACTATTCTATAACTATTGTTGTATCTTTATCTTTAAAAAAAATGCCAAACTTAGTAAAACTTTAGGTTAACTTCTTTTGGGTTTGCTGGAAGGGCCTTACAAAAAGTGTCTATTTCACACAAAATGATTGCTTTCCTTTATTGAAAGGGAAGTGATTCAACCTTGTGAGATTCAATTAAGATTGTTCGATGCCTTCTTCATAATTGGTCTACTTTTAAAATTTCCCTTGGGGGTGCATGCACATTTCCTATAACAAAATTTATGGAGAATTATTTCACCCTCATGTGATTGGAATTTAAAGAAAATCACACAAGTACATTGTTTTCACTGCAAAAAATGAGTTTTTAGAAAAAAAGTGAAAACAAGCAAAGAAATTACAAAGCTAAGGAGATTTCCAGGTGGGTATTGAAGTAGTGAATCAGGAACATTTGGAGATGTGAATTGGTAATTTTCTTTCCTTCATTCCTTTCCTAGATTTTTATGTTTAGCTAAGGAAATAAAATGAATTATTAGTAGGGTTATTTCTGCAATTATTCAAAGTGCCACCAAGTAGAGATTTTATAGGAAAGATAGATTACTAATAGAGGAATGTGTGTGATGATTTGTTGGAACAAATCAATGGATCAAAAAATAATTAGCAAAAGGAAAATGATAGTCCCTATCACTCCATGTATAAAGGTAACTAAGGATTTATATGACGAGTTGTAAATTTTTAAGAAGTGGTTCTCAAAGAGAAATCTTTTTGCACCACATGGACATGTTTGGAATTTTGATCTCAAAAAGTTGGTTGTACTTGGAGTTTTTATGGATTCATACCTCTTAACTTTAATCTCAAGGATTTATGATCTAGTTGCTAGATGTGTGAGAAGCATAAGTAGATATTGTATCATTAAGATAACACTTGAGGAGATCTGTGAAGTTTTTGGGATGAATCCTTTCTCTAAATGCCATGAGGCTATTGATTTCCACGAATTGGAGAAATTATATGAAGCTGAGAGGGTTTATTTTAGACATGGGCTTTGAGGGAACATTTGGTAGCTATTGGAGCTACAACTTTGGTTACATCCTCAACTCTAGAGCCTTTTAAGAAGGAACTCTTTAATTCTTGTGCCTTAGATATATACATGTCCTTATGTAGGGTTTTTGGATAGGATGAACAAAGCTATATGCCTGTTAGCTTCATGTATATGATGGTTCAAATTTCATGTTTTGGAGTTGATGTTATTTTTTATTTTTCTTCATTTTTAGCTATAGAAATCCATAATAGATTAATTGGAATTGCAAAAGGCAAAGTTGAGAAGCCTTTTGGATGGTATTCAATGTCGATGCACATGTTCCTTTTCAAGGGAGCCACTTATTTTAGAGAAGAAATGCATCTGACAAGTGAACATGAGGGAGAAGTCTTACATGTTTAGTTATTGAGTGCAAACATGTCTTGGGATGTAGATTTCAAAGTTGTTATTAGAATTTGTTAAGCATATGGACTTCACCAGTGGATTGAAGGTTTCCCACAATTGGGCTGATGTTAATCCTTATCTAGTTTCTACTATTTTTAGAGTACATGGGTTCCAAGGAACCCCTTATTGTTTACCTTTCCAAATGCCTCTCAAGGTGGGTCTGGCACAAATCTTATGGAATATTGGGGCTTGGATGAAGATGAGCTAGCAAGGAGATCTAGAGATAGTATGTATCCTATATATATATATATATATATATATATATATATATATATATATATATATATATATATATATATAGTTGCCTATTAATTTATAATCACAAAAGGGGGATGGATTTTTATATATAAATTTTTCGACCCCTATAACATGGCTATATCTCATGCTAGATTTTATGAAATGTTCAAGAAGAGGACCAAGGAAAAGAACCATGATCACAAATTTTATTACCTTGAAGATATCATTAGGAATGAGTTTTCCTTGTAGAAGAAAGAAATAAAAAAGGAAAAGTGGAGAGTTTATTGTAGGGTCCTTGAATTTGTAAATTCTTTTGAGAAAAATTATAGTCCTTTAGCAGTTGCAAAAACAATAGGTGATAAGGTAAATAAATTGATGATATTTTTTGTTTAAATTATGGAGATATTTAATGAGAAAAAGGCACTCATGATCAAAATATATTGTGATCATTCAAGAGAGGTCATGAAAAGATTAAATTTTAATCCTACTATAAACCCATGAAAATATGTTATCTAGAAGAAACCATGGTATGGTGTTGTTAGAATGAAAGAAGAGCCTACCAAGAAAGGAAAAGAAATAAGTGATATAAATGTACCCTCTTCTTTAGCACACAAGAGGTCTACATTTGAGATGTACTCTTATGAGAATGCATCTAAGAGATAAAATATTAGAGAAGTTGCTACATCATAAAGTTAGATGCATACACCATTCAGTCCCATGTTTAGCTTGGAAATGAGCAACTCCTAGCTGAGCAGTTGGTGCAATTAGGGAGACAAGTTAATATTTTTTTTACTACTTCTAAATTGGAAGAAGGGGTGTTGAAGATGCCTCCTATGCTTGTCATTGACTTGATTGTAAGTGATTTCAAATGAAAAGAGTTGGACCCTATTATTGAACAAGCTTTTCATAAATTTTTATCAAATGATAATTTTATAAAGTCTAAAACATTCTTTCAATTTTCTTAGAGGTTGAACATTTCTAATTATGAGGAAAGATGTTAGAAAATAAAAAAAAATCAACCTAAGAAAGAGGACTCTATTATCAAGGATGAAATCATGAAAGAGATGATGTAATAACTTCAGAAGAAGAGAGAATGATGATATTAGAGGCTAGAGTGCAACTTCTCCCTAATTGAAACATTACATGTACCATGGTCATTGATGTAGTAAGAAAGAAGTCAACACTATGTATAGAAATGAATAAGAAGCCAAAAGGGCATCCAAAGGTCATAAGTATAGTGAAGACCATGTTGCACTAGTGATATGGTCATTACAAAAGAGAAATAGATCTCAATCTTCTGAGCAATCTGATACAAATTAAATGAGAAGTTTAATTATGAAGATATTTAAAGAAACTTCTAATGAATAAGTTTCTTTCATCAAAACTATGACAATATTTTTTGCATTGGCCACAGAAAGAAGAAAAAAGAAAATGATGGATAAATTTCATTCAAAGTGTGAATAGATTTTAGTAGCTTACAAGGAAGAAGTAAGACAAAGAATGGAGGTTGAAAATGAGCTTACTAGTTATAAGGGACAACAAGTTAGGAATTTGGAGGTAGGGGAATCTTCCCAAAGATTGATTGCATCCTCGCCTGCTCCACTACCTACTAGCCCTATTGTTGAAATCCCAAAGACTCCATTACATCTAGAGGAGTCTTCTAAAGAAGATATAGAGGAAGAGAAGGATAGGAACAAGGATTTGCAAATAGAAGTATGGAAAATATCTAAAGAGAAAATAAGGAGCACTATTTTGTACTTTTTTTTTGAAATTGATACTAGATTTCTTCACCATGTGATAAGAAAACTGATGATTATAGAAAAATATTTTAGTGAAAATGAAGAAAAGGTTTGGGGGGGAATCTAGATAAGTGGGTTGGAAGAGAGGACATGATGAACAACATATGTTTCAATATATTGATATGGAAAATGTTGATTATCAAATTGAAAAGATATATGATCAAACAATTGGGTTGCTAGAATTTGATATAAACAAAGAACTATTACATAGAAAGTTGAGAGTTTATATATCCAAGTGTGAAAACAAAGGTCATAAAATTTTTCCTCCAGTTTCTACAAATGGCCATGAAATTAAGACACTTAGAGATTGGGATGATGACATTCTTGTCATGTTGAATGATAAGGTGAGTGCTATAATAAATAATGACTATAATATTTTGTTTATAGAAGTCATAATAGACATGGTAGAAGCAAGGAGGTTTTATAAATCTTTAAAATCTAAGGTCAAGCAACTGAGGAAAAAGTGGAAAGACATCATCTATAAAGAGAAATAAATTATTGAGTTTGAGTGGCCCACTGATACTATCTATGATGAATGGGTAGTAAAATATTCCTCAACAACAGAATCCTCATAGGTAATAGTAGAGGACAAACCTCAAGATCTAGATGCATATGAAAAAGAGCAGTAATTAGTTGTAGAAAGTGTTCAATAGGAGGAGAAATATATTCAATTAATAACTAAGGGTGAAGAAGAATATAAACAAAGTCAAGAAGAGGAAAAGGTGGCCCCACAACCTATAGAAAAAAAAAAAGTAGAAGAGGCACAAGAGGTTATTACTAAACTTGAAAAGGAAAAATTTGAAGAGGTTCATACCCCACCATATATCATTGACATCTAAGATCCATGTTAGGAAATGATTATCAAAAGATAAGAAAGTAGTTATCACAATAGGATACCTTACTTTTGTGGTTCATCTACTATGGGTATACCTATGTAACAAATCATGAAACTACTTTCAAAACATGTAGATTATGCCACATGTTTCAAGATCAACTATCTCGTGAAGTTTATAGATGATGACTTTTTGTCTCTAGTATACCTATGTTTTGTTGAAGGATAGGTGTCCTCTTTCCTCTCTAAGCTTGAAGCTTGTTGCAACTCACCCTATATAAGTGAGTTCCCAAGGCTAGAGAAAGGTCTGAGATTTCATTTTGAATGAATGTATGCTTTCATGTTTTAGATTTGATCAATTTTTGTATAGTTATATTGTTCCAATAATGTCATTAATGGACACACAAAGTTAGATTGTTGAAACTCTCTGAGTTTTTCACTGAAGTTAATAAGGAATTGTATATTTTCAAAGAAGATAATACAAATACATTTACTAGTTAGTTACATAATCTGGATTTTGTCTCCCCTTTTGTTGCTCTTGATTTTCTAAAGTTTTATGACATAGTTAAATCTCAATTGCAATTCATTTTGGATTATATCTTAGTTCATGTTTTGTTGATAGTCTAATTATGGATTATATAAATGCTTGATGTGAGTTAGGAGAATTGAGGGTTCTCAAAAGAATATTATGATAAGAATGAGGTTAAAATTCAATATTGTTTTCCTTTTCACAAAGTGATAGGACATATAAGAGCTTTTTTGTCAAAGTTTAATGAGTAATAGCCCAATGGATAAGATACTTACCATGTTTAGAATTGGTAAAATCTAGATGGACTATATAGTGAAAAATTAATTGATCGAATCTTTCAATTTTATTGTTGTAAATTTGAAAGTATATCCTCCAGTTGATTTAAGGAGTCTCAGGGTTTGAGAAATTAGCCATCTTACATCCCTTCTTCAGGCCTTAAATTAGAAGAATCATAGGCATTCATTTGTTATGGTGGAATTTATACCAAGAACTGATAAATATGTGGAAGAATTATGGATTCCAAGGTACACCCACCTGAATCCTACAAAATTGGAAGGGAAGAAGACTAAAATAGTCTTAATAGTTGGTCCTTTTGATTTTCCTTTAGAATACTAGTTATGGTTTTTGGCTATGTACTAGGTACTTTGTGAAACTTCAAAAGGTGGTTAAAATCTTGTCAAACTAGAAGCCAACATATCCCTTCACCCTATCAAACCATCACCCAATTATTACCACCATCTTCATGATTGATTAGAGGAAATATCCTTCTTTCAAAATGTCAGGCTTTGCTCTTAATACTTCCCTCTATAAGGATGCAAATTTGAATGTTGTTGTCATTATAATAAGATGGTATAACCACTATGCTATCAAACACCCTAGTACCACTGCTAGATGGAATATAATGAATGGTAGCTGGGGGAAAATAATTCATACTATGGGGAAGAAGAAAGATAAGGACATGCGAAGAGAATAAGACTTCTTACACAAGATCCTATTTAATGTAGAAACTACCCTACAATCTAATCCATTCAATATTAGAGCACAAACCTCCCAAGAAAAATTTGGGGATGCCTAAGGAAAACCCAACAAGTTAAAATCTAGGGTGCAAAAACTAGAGCTAGAATTAACTATCTTGATCAAGGAAACAAGGGATAAAAACATTTCTTCCAGATTCTAAAAACTAGGGAAGAAAAGGATAGGACCGATGTTATCAAAGAAGATAACAAGTTTATTGAGGATAATGGAAAGATTCTGAAATCCTTTTCTAGATATTATAAGAACTATTTACATCTGAATACAAATTCTATGAAATGGAAAAGGAAAGGAACATAATTAGGAAGTTGATCCTAGAGAAGGTGTCATTGAAGGATAAGAATTTTCTTGATCAACCTATTTCCAAGGAGGAATTTTTTTTTTTCTATCTCCCAAATGAGCAATGAAAAATCCCCAAGACTAGATGGAATACCAATGGAATTATATAAGCTCCATATTGATTAGATATGGCAAGACCTATTGGTTTTCTATAGAAAAACAATGGATTATGGTACCTTGGGATCTGATATAAATTGAGGACTTATTAAGTTAATCCCCAATGATGGAGACAAAACCTACATTAAGATCTAGAGGTCCATTACCCTCCTCAATATCTCTTACAAAATCCTATCCAAAATCCTTTCTTTGAGGCTTAAATATATCCTACCCAATATTATCAATCACACACATACATGATTTCTCAAAGGTAAATATATATTCAAGACAATCTCATTACATGTTGGGAGGAAATGGATTTGGCCAAATGTTCAAGTTAGCACATCACCATATTTCTTATGGACTACGTCACCATATTTCTTATAGACTATGAGAAAGCATAGGATAGGGTAGAATGGAGTTTCATCAAATTGGTGTTAGAATGTTTGGGATTCTAGAAGCTTTTCACCAAAATGGTTCTAACCCTTATCACTAATGCCTGAACAATAATTCAAGTCAATGATGCAAGGTCTAAATCCTTCCCTCTTTCAAGGTTAATGATGCAAGGATGTCCCCTTTCCCCCTTGTTATTTTTCATCATTGTTGACAATTTACAATATATCCTTAGAGATGATTCTCTTTCACCAAGGGTTAAGGGAATCACCCTTCCTAATAGAGAGTAGATGAAGCATGTCTAATTTTTGATGATACATCCCTCCTAGTTGAACTATCAAAAGTTAACACAAATAACCTCACTATTAAACTAGATCTCTTCTACAAATCGTCTAGAAGTAAGGTGTGCAACCCCCTTGGTATAAAAACTTTGGTTCTTCCTGGGGTGATCCTAATCACATAGTTAGATACCTGGGCATACCTTTCTCTATTTTTGTAAATAGAAATGTCATGTGGTAATCCAAGTGTGTCAAAGAATATTGTCATCCTATACTGTATATTACTCCTCAAGTTGGGTGTTTAATCAAGTTTAGATCAATTATGCATAAAACATCACTAGAAACTTTCTATGGTCAAATGGAAGAGAGCATAGGGGGAGACATGTAGTCAAATGGGGGTCATATCCAATGATAAAAGAAGTAGGGAGCCTTGGATTAAAAGATGTTAAATGGAAAGGTATTGCATTGATAGCAAAGTGGGTAGCTAAATATGCTTAAAGGAATGAGCCTCGTAAAGTTCTTATCAGGAATAGCATTTCTAGAGGTACCTCCCATAAAGGAAAGTCTTGGAAAAACTTACTTTTCAATTACCTCCTCTCAGGTATATGGAGAATCAATTTAGAAGGATCTCTAATTTTTTAAACCATTTGGAAAATATGGGAGTTTATTAGACATTAGATTTCAAGGGTAAGGATCATAGATAACATGACTAAAATTTGTGGAGAAAAATCCCCATGGTTAAACCTTGAAAGAAAAGAAAAACCTCTTTCTCTTCTATAGTGTTTCTCATCCAAATCTTAGGCTAGGCTAGGAATTAGTAAGTTTAGTGATCTTTTAATGAATAATCAATTGATTGAGTGGGAAGACCTTTCTTTCACATTCAACATTACTCTGACTCAAAAGAGGACCTTTTCCATTCTTAAAGAGGCCTGGCATTCTACTTGACTCCTAGGTGCCTACGAAGATATTATTGACAAAATACCCTCCTTGATCTAGTCTAGTGGTACCCCACTTACTTTCATCAAAGATAAATACCTTTATAATATCCTTTTTGATAGTGATGAAGTGTTCAAGCACATCAATTCTAAGTAATCCATTGACTTAGAACCTAGGTGTTGGTCCAAATATCTTTCTTCTATATGGAAGAGAAAGGTTAAACCCAATATTCACTATTTCCTTTGGAAGGCGCTATTAAATAAATTTCCTCTAACCAAACCAAATGGTGAACCTTATCCTTGTATAGCCCATTCTTAACCTGAATATGTCTTTCACCTATTCTCTAAATGTTGCTTTACCAAGGAGGTCTAGAGTTTGTTTAGTATCCCTATGGGTGTTAACTTACATATCTTTCAAGCCTTTTCTAGTCACCTCCTTGGCCTCCTCAAAAATCTTAACATATTTTGGGATATTCTTTCTTATGTACTTTGGTTCATTTCATTAATCAGGAATAGCTACATAGCTAAAGGTAGGGCTTTATTGAGTCTCTACAAAGACTCACCATGCATAAATTTTTTTTGCAAGTCGCTCTTAGCTACAAGGACCATAATCATCAAAGAAGAAGGGGTCATGTATGAGGTGAATTAAATGATAGTGAAGCCTTAAACTTTGATTGCACCTTAAAGGATATGCTTAAATAGATCAAACTCAGAAAGGATGTTGAAGAGTTGAATGATCAATTGGATGGAATGAACTCAACCCTTACTGAAGTTGCAAGACCAAGGGATAGAAGTTAAAGAATAAGATATCTCTTAAAGAGATGGCCAAAAACATTAATATTCCTAATATATTAGTATCCACTAAAAATGTTGCTGAAATCAACGACGACATACCTCCTTTCCTTATGTTCAATGTTGTTCCATGTGCACCTAACCTACCTTGGAAGGCTATTATGAATAACCTAATGACTATGACTAGAGATGGTAATCTCAAGCTCATATAGTCTAAAATCCTACATTCTTGGGCAGCCTAGATTGAAGATATAACTATATAGTTTTCTTCGGTCTCTTATCCAAAACTTCTATTTTTTACTGGTTCAATATTACATGGATGATTGGAATAGACCATAGATTGATATACTTATTTGGATTCCATAAATTATGACTATATAATATAGAAGAATTATTTGTTATATCTAATAGAAAAAATAATCTAGTGAAGGAATGTATATTGATTATTTATCTTGAAATCCAATAAGTAGGTTCCATTGATTTACAAATGTTTCTAAATTAGATTATTTACAAATCATACCACCATATATTTTAGTTTTTAAAAAAGAAGTGAAATTTAATATTAAAAATTGGAAGGTGTTACCAGAACATCTAAAAAGATTCACAGAACTAAGTATTGAAAAATACTATTAGTAAATAATGAACTTCTTATGTGATCCTTAAGATTTGGTTAAAACTCGTATGAAATTTAATGGCTTTAATAATAAATGTAATGAAAGAATGTGTGGGATGGTAAAATTGCATATCATTGCTAGCTTTACTTTGAACAAACTATATAATCAACATAATTATTCATAAAGAAACTAAGTAATACACAGTCCTACCAAAATCCCAAATTTCATCTCTTTTAAATTGAGTAAAAATGACAAGAAATAAGAGACATTTTTAGAATGCTTGGATGTCTTGATGTGATGTAAAAATGAAGAGAGAAGGATCCCTTTTATAGAGATCTCAAAGTGGCCAATGCCTCAAACATTTAAATGAGGTGAGACCCATCTTAAAGTGGATCAATAAATAAGATTTCCTAGGGGAGTAAATGAAGGATTATTAATTTGAATTAATAAAGGTCTACTTCAATTTATAAAATAAGAGGAGACACATAATATTAATTTATAGAAGAGATAAAATATTATCTAAGATAGGACCAATTTTAAATATTAATTTAAATTAATTAATAAATAAGTACATAATATTTAAGAAAAATAAAGGTCCAACCCATTTATATTAATTCTAAATAAATAAAAGCTCCAATGAGATGAAATTAATTATAAAAAATGGAGGGAAAATAGAGTATAAATGCTTCCAACATAAGACAATACATTTAGTCCCCACTTTAGCGAGAGTATGGACTTGATCCAAACTCTTGGTAAAGTAGAGCACAAGACATGAGATAATCTTATTATAATCAAGGAGACCAAGGATCACCCAAGCCCCCAAAGGAGTAAGCTCTTGATAGCTCCAAGATAATGATGAGAGAGAAATAACTAATGAATAATGAAGTAGATAGAGAAAGAGAGTGATTATCTTGTCCAGTAGAGTGCCCACTCTACTATGAATCACTAAAAGAGCTATTGCAAAAGATGACATTAAATAGTCTAATGGGGTGGTAACCTAGTAGTCAACCCACTAGAGGGCTCATCCATAGATACACATTCTTCATATCACCATGACATGGTACAATAAGATTGCATTACCAACGTATGGGACTTAGAAAATTATTATGTGTTACCCATAGATAAGATTTAGCATATGTGTGTGCAAAGGAGAGAAAGAGAGATAGAGCTCGTGTCAAGGATGCTCTCTTCCCACAAAGCATCAATGCTTTAAGATTATACTTAATCCATAAGGGAAAATATGTGCAAAAAAGAAGGGTTGAAGTAGCAATGTATAGATTTGAGGATAACCTAGGAAGCATACCAAGCCCATGAGGCTAAAGTACCCTAAGCCATACTCCAAATCCATATTTATTGCTCCATGAGAATGATTTGAGAATGTGCACAGATAGGTCAAATGGTCTAGAAAGTGTGTAAATCATGCTAGTCATCTAAATCCAAGACATATGAAAAGAAGAGGAATATGTATGATCCTCTTAATATGGGAAAAAAATTTCTTATATTGGCATCTTAAGGAAGTGATGAGGAAGTATAAAGCAATTTCAGCATGAGAATGGTATCCACAAACCATAGCCAATCCAAACCAAAGAGGTCACAAGTCCTATGAGTTAGTGTAAGGGTAGAGTGTGACAAGAAACAATGCAAGAAGTGAAAAAGTAAATCCTTGTAAAGGATAACACACTATTGAGAGTCTCCAAGGTAAGTTATCTATCTACCATGAAAATCCACTTGCTAATAATATAAGATTGGATGTGACATGATAAACAAATAAAATTCAACCAAAGGAAATAGTGGATCCTTGAAAGAATGAAAAATATGGATAATGTTTCCTTTCCCCCTAAGTGTAGGAACAAAGAAAAAAGAGGATCTATTATGGTACTCAAAAAGTGGACTATGCATAACAATGAGCCCCAAAGGGAGAGGCTAACAATGTTACATGCATAGAGCAACATAATAGGGACCTAAATATTATGTGAAGGAATGTGAATTAACATGGATCTCATTATAATGAGATATGTGAATAATGTCATTATTATCAATAAGTTTCTGAATATTATAATGTAATTATTGACATTCATTAGTAGAGTGATGATGAAAATGATGATACATGAAAAATGGAAGGTTCATGAGTTTTTCACTATGTTTCTTTCTACATTTAGGTTGATTAATCACCTTAGCATGAATAAGTTAACGAAAAATATGTTCTCGATTAATAGAAGATGATAAAGCAGAGAGTGTGGACAAAGACGTACTTTATTTTACACATCCTAATGTATGAGGGACAATGGTGTTTAAAGTATGTTTTTGCCCCCCATCACCTAAGACCATACTAGGTTTGATAGGTTCCTCATGACTAGAAGTAGAAACAACATCACTAAAGAGAGTAGTAACTCAATTTATCATAAATGTAAGATCATTAACTCCATACTCTCTAATAATATTTAGAATAAAATCAAATTTATTCCATTCATCTTCAAATAGAGAAGAAGAAGGATCTTCTTTAGGTTAAGATTTCTTCACTTCCTATAAAGGAGGAGAAACCCAAGCATAGTCTGCATTTAACCAAGGATTGGGTGTATCGTCAACATGAAGGATATACATAATATTGTTATAAACAAATATAACATTGTGATGAAGAGTAGAAGGAACAACATGCATAGAGAAGATTATAATTGAGAGGTCTTGACATAACATGTATAAGAGTATCCAATATCACCAGGCCAACTTTCATAGGTAGAATTATAATACCCAAATTTCTCTTATCAATGTTACTAAATCCTTGAATAGAAATATCATCATGTTGAATAGTAGAACGATTTTTATTCATAGTCTTTAACATATCTATACTATAAATATTCAAACTAGAGCCATTATCAATTAGAGTTTTTTGTATAGTCATTTTTTTAATAGACACGACAACCATAAGAGGGTCATGAGGATTTTGAATATATTTATAAGGAAAATCCTCATGATTAAACACAATTGAAGGTGGAATAGGAGTAGTATAGATGCATTGTAAAAGGGTATTGATGTTATTTTGATGAGGAGGTGGAGTACAAAGATTGGATAAAGTTGTTTTTGAGGCTTTATGATATGTAGGAAATGTTTTAAGAAGTCCCCAAAGAGAAATCTTCATGGGGGTATTATGTAAGTGTGACACAAAATCAAAATCCAATGCAAGATTTTGAGGAAGCTAAGGTCAAGGAGGAATAATGGGTTGAGAAGGTGGAAGAGAAGCAATAGTTTGAGGATTATTCCTTGTATGATATGCATGAGACACTTTTTAATAATTCAAAGGATCATTAGTGTTTCCCTTAATAGTTATAGGAGGACAACCTTTATTAGTGAGAAGAGGATAACCAAATTTAACACCAAGGACAAGTTGAGAGACATTAACTTGATTAAGATATTGATTCTCTATAGATGCTTCACTAGAAAGGAAAATAGTAAGTGTTAGAATTCTTTAGAATAATTGAGAGGGGGATTGAATCAGTTATCCAAGGTCCAATGATGTCCAATACAACTTTTTCTATAAATCCTAAATGGCACATAATTGAAATTATCATGAAAAGTAAACATGCATCACATCATAACACAAATGATTTTGATGACCTAGAAACCCACCATGAATAAGAAGGTAAAATTGGAGTGGGGATGATACCCACAAAATAACTATGCAATTGATTTCAACCATTTTTGATGGTCTGCCCTATTAAAAGCTTGCCCTGTTAAAGGCTACATCACATTATTAAATGTGACCCTATTAAAGGATTTAAGAACATTCAACTTAGAATGTCACCCTATTAAAGGATTTACATAGAGTTGTTAAGCTCACCCAAGTCCATGGGATTTATAGTCACCTTCTCAAAAGAATCTTTCATCCCTCTCTAAGGATCTCCTATCCTCCTACGGATCTCTTTATCCTTCTCCTGAGGATCTCTTTATCCTTCTCCTAGGGATCTTCTATCCTTTTCCTGAGGCTTATCCACCTAGCTGTTAAGCTAACATAGCAATGTAGGGTTTCAATGTCTAATACAATTGTAAGAAAGTATTAGAGGGGTTTTGACCTGATACAGATTGCAACCCTAACTGTGCAAATTTCAGATCACCCTTCAGTCCCTTTCTTTGCTTGGGTTCTCTCCCTTGCAGTGCTGACACCTTGTTCACCCTTCAAGATCTGTCTCCTTGAGTTCTTCCACTCGTTAGGCCAATGCACTCTATGGTCACTTGATCAATCTCAAAGTCTTAATGCTCTATTCTTACTCCTCTTGGATTCTTCGCATGACCACACTTATGATCAATTCCTTCTCATAGATGCGCACTTGATTTCTGACCTGTAGCTCCTTATAAAGAAGTCATGTTCTTCATTTCCTGCTCAAATCTTTGAGAAAATGGTATTGTTTTTGCTCCAAATTATTTCTTCTAGAAACTTCATGATAAATCCATTAGCATTCGCCTTGAATTGGTTTGCATGGATTACATAGAATTCTATGACATCTACTCATCATCCTTATCATCCAACTAATTCACAAAATTTGATGTAACAATCTTATCATTGCTGATTTGGAGAATCTTTGACTTAAAAAATAATGTAGCAACTCGGCATCATTGGTTTATTGATGCTCGACTCCTTCTGTGTTACTCGACTTCTATTGTTATTTTACTGGTGCTTGACACCTATGGCATTTTTTCTTTGCTCGACACTTGAAGGATTCTATGTTACTCAACATCTGAATAATCACTCAACTTACACTGAAGTTGAACTTGCTCAGCTTCAACTAGGAATCTGCTCAGCTCTAACTAGTTTGCTCGGCTCTCTCCAATGAACTTAGTTAGTCTTTACAAATGACTTAGTTAAACCTTACATCTTTGTTATGTCTTAGTGTGTCCATCCTCTTAGAGTATGTCATCAATACACTATTTCATCAATGGCTTAGCTGATCCTTATACTTCATTACAACATCATAACTTCAACCTTTCTCTAGGTACTCTAGTTACATCTTATTGATTGCCACCTCCTTGTCAATCAACCAATTGATAGTATTTGGATCACTAAAGCAATTGTCATTCTTGCAAGTAGCAAGTTTGACATCAATGACAAAAAAATGATTGAAAACATTCTTTACCAGTTCCATTATTCTTCATTCATGATCTTCTCAATTATTTCCAATAATCTCCCTCTTTGGCATTGATGGAAAACCAAATTGATCAAATGATTAAGCTGATCAACTTAGTTACCACCAAAATTACATACATTTTTATGTTTTCTTCTTGGTATATAACTGATACAAACTAAATCCTTTGTTCTGCTTCTCCCTCTAGACTGCTGCATCCTTACTCTATATTCTTGATCCTTCATAACTGCTTGTTGATTCTTATTTCTTCTGAATCTCCCTCTTTCTTATACATCTTTCATATATATCTCCCTCTTACTTTGTATTGATCAGTTTCTCATATATCCTTTATAGCTACTTTTTGATTCTTATTTCTTTTGAATCTCCCTCTTTCTTATACATCTTTCATATATATCTCCCTCTTTTTCATAAATGCCAAAGATGTAGCATCTTCAACATGCTAAGTATAAGCTTTGCATCTTATGTTTTCTTCCTCTATCACCATGCATGTGACTGATCTAAAATTTATGTTCTTGTTTTCATCCTCTACATCATTCTTCTGATATTTTCAATGATCTACTCCTGTTGATGCAGGGCAACTTCTATGTTGCTTTAGACTGGTTGAGTTAGGGGCATTACCCCCAACTTGCCTCTAAGATATTCATAAGCATCCTTGGGCAATGGTTTGGTGAAGATATTTGTAGTTTGTTCCTTTGTGTGAATGTACTCTATCTTCACTTGTTTTTCTTCCACCAATTCTCTGACATAGTGATACTTGATTGCAATATGCTTGGTTTTTGCATGCATTACTGGATTCTTGGATATGTTTATAGCACTTGTATTATCACAATATAGTATCACAGGTTTGGTTACCTCTTCTTTCATTCCTTTCAATAGATGTTTTAGCCACACAATATTTGTGCAATTGACTGCTACTACCACATATTCTGCTTCTGCAGTGGACTGAGATGTGCATGTTTGTTTCTTACTAGTCCAAGTAACTAGTCGTTTACCTAAGAATAATGCTCCTCCACTTGTGCTTTTCCTTTCATCAATGTTTCCTCCCCAATTTGCATCTGTGTATGAATTGAGCTCAAACTTCTCATTCTTCTTGTAATATAGGCCAAAATCATCAGTTCCTTTGAGATACCTCATTATCCTTTTTATTGCCATGAGATGATTTTCCCTAGGATTAGCAGAGAATCTAGCCACTATTCCAACTGTTAATGCTACATCTATTCTGCTATGTACAACATATTGTAGTTTTCCAATCATAGATCTGTACATTGTTTGATTGACTTTAGCTGATTCATCATTCGTGGATAGCTTGTGTCTTATTGGCATTGGTGTGTCAAGACTGGTTTGGAGTCTTCCAATCCAAACTTCTTGAGTATCTCCTTGATGTATTTTGATTGTGTCACAAATATGCCATGTTTGAGTTGATGTACTTGCAATCCTACAAAGAACTTGATTTCTCCAAACATAGACATCTCAAACTCATGTTTCATTTTGTCAGTAAAAATTTTGTAAAACACTTCCTTTCCTCCAAAAACTATATCATCCACAAATATTTCAAAAACAAGAATATCCTTACCTTCTAATTTGATGTACATGTTGTTGTTGTCATCAATTCTTTCAAATCCTATTTGCACTAGATACTTGTGAAGTCTCTCATACCAAGCTCTAGGGGCTTGCTTTAATCCATATAGAGCCTTGTGTAATTTGCATACCATGTTTTTGTTATTTTTATCAACAAAACCTTCTGGTTGCTCTATGTAGAATTCCTCTTCAAGTATACCATTTAGAAATGCAGACTTTATGTCCATCTGATAGACTTTAAATCCTTTGAAGGCTGCATATGCTAGTAAGGTCCTTACTCCTTCCATTCTGGCAATTGGAGCAAAAGTTTCTCCATAGTCTAGTCCTTCTTCTTGTGCATACCCTTTACAAACTAGTCTTGCCTTGTTCCTTGTGATTTCACCATTTTCATCTAGCTTGTTTCTAAACACTCACTTGGTTCCAATCACATTCTTGTCAGCTGGTCTTGAGACTAAGGTCCATGTCTTGTTCTTCTCAATTTTTTCTATTTCCTCTTTCATAGCATTGTACCAGTCATCATTTGTTATGGCTTCACTTACTGTCTTTGGTTCCATTTTGCCGAGTAGACATGTTTCAATTCTGAGTCTATTCCTTGTCATTGGTCTTGCCTCTTTGTTTCCAATAATTTGATCTGTAGGATGATTTCTTTTTACATACTTTGCCAATACTGGTTCTTTCCTTATTTGCATGTTGTCTCTTTCAAAATCTGAATCCTCATACATATTTTCATCAGGTATTTGTTCATTTTCTTCATGTTGGCTGTTCTTAGAGTCTGAATGAACATTCTCTGTATTCTGCAGCTCAGCTTCTAAATTTATCTGTTGTTCGACATTCACTGTCTGGGACTCGGTAGATACTAGATTTTGTTGTTGATTGTCATTTTGACTTGCAACTTCACCATTATTAGGTACACCTTCATAAAAGTATATAAAGGTCTAGTATTCTTCTACTTTCTTGGTATTCTCAACACTTTGATCTTCTGCAAGCTCATCAAATTTCACATTTATGCTTTCTACTATTTTGTTAGTGTTAACATTCAAGCACTTACAAGCTTTGTTTCTAGTAGAATAACCAAGAATTGTGCCTTCCTCACTCTTTGCATCAAACTTTCCATTTCTAGACTCTTTATATATATAGCATTTGCATCCAAATATTTTGAAATGTTTTACATTAGGAGAATGCCCATACCATAATTCAAAAGGTGTTGCATTTGTACCTTTCTTGACTTGAACTCTGTTGAGTGTGTAGACTATAGTACTTACAGCTTCTCTCTAGTACTTGAGTGCAACATTTTTTTCCATCATTGAGGTCCTAGCATAGTCAATAACTGATCTATTCTTTCTCTCTGCTATACCATTCTAAGGTGGAGTCCTGGGTGCTGATGTCTGCCTTTTGATTCCTCTTTTATTGCAGAACTCTTCAAATTCTTTTGATGTGAATTCACCTCCTCTATCAGATCTGAGACATTTTAGACTCTTTCCAGTCTCTTTCTCTACTCTGGCCAAGTACCATTTGAACATTTGGAATGGATCTAATTTTTGTTTCAGGAACATGACTGTCATCATCCTTGAATAGTCATCTACAAATAGCATTATGTATTTATCACCTTTGTAGCTTTGTACTTCAATAGGGCCACACAAGTCAGTATGAACTAGCAATAATACTTCATTAGAAGTATAAGTCTTACTTTTTAAAGTTGACTTGGTCATCTTCCCTAGTTGGCATTGTTTGCACATGATGTTATCAGGTTTCTTCAAGTTTGGTAGACCTCTAACTTTCTTCATTTTGCTGATGCTTATCAAAATGTCAAAATTTACATGACATAGCCCCTTGTGCCATAACCATACATCATCAGTTTGAACAATAAGACAAGAAGCATCTTCCATGTCTAGGTAAAACAAATTACCCTTAGTCTGATCACCTTTTCCTATTAGACTTCCTTGAGAATCATAGCTCTTAGCAACTCCTTTTTCAAATTCAACCTTACATCCTATGTTGCCTAACTATGAGACACTTAACAAGTTATAATTTAGGCCTTCAACATAGTGTGCATTATCACATGATATATTTTAGTAAGCTTGATACTACCTTTCCCTTTGATCTGACATAGTGCATTGTTACCAAATCTGACACTATTTCCTTCATATTGAGTAAAGGAAATGAACTTATTTTTATCTCCAGTCATGTGATGAGAGAATCCGCTATCTATGATCCATCTATCATTTTTGTTCATGTAGGTTACCAGGGCAGTTGCTTCATCTTCATCTAATTCATCTTTCATAGCCACATAGACTACTTCATCATCATTCTCGTCAGAGTCTTCTTCAATAATGTAGCATCTTTTGCCTTTACCTCTATAGTCCTTGTTGTCCTCTTTCTTGTTCTTGAAGTTGCCTCCATCCTTGTAGTTTTTCTTTTGTGTGCATCTGGCTGCAATATGACCAACTTCATTACAATTGAAACAAATGATTGGTAGCTTACCTTTGAATTTTCCTCTTTCTCTGTAAAATCTTCTTGCTAGTAATGCCTCTAATTAGTCCACATCATCTTCATTAGTGCTGTTGTCACTGGATACATATTTTTCTTTTCCACTCTTTTTCTTTGTTTGCACCTCCTCATTGTCTTTTGATGTCATCTTGGCTTTGAATACAAATTCAAAGTTTTTTGGCTTGTAGTTATCAAAGTTGGATAGCTCAAAAGCAACGAGTCTTCCAATTATTCCTTCAAATGATAATGTTGTGTCTGGTACAAACCTTAGCTTTTGGATGGCTGATACTCTTATAGCATAGATGGGAAGCAAAGTTCTCAAGTATTTGCTACATACAATTTCTTTTGCTAACTGTCCTCCTAGGCTTCTTATGGCACTGACTACTTCCTTCATCCTTGCATCATATTGAGCAACATTCTCTCCTTCTTCCATTTTCATATCATCAAACTTTCCTCTTAGGCTTTCTCTTTTGGCTCTCTTGACATTCTCATCTCCTCCATAGATTCTTGATAATGTTTCCCACATTTGATATGTAGTATCTTATCCTTTGATGTCATCATACTTGGCATAGCTTAGAGCTGAAGCAATATCTAACATCGCTTGATTGTGCTCCTTCTTCTTGCTCATGCCATTTGTAGTGAGGGGTCTTCCAGGGTCTACATGATCAACTAAGATTGAGGTCTGTGCATAGTCACCTATTGATCCAAGATGTAGCTTCATCAGACTTTTCCATGCAACAAAGTTGTCTTTGTTAAGCTTGGGAACTTCTGTCTTGGACATCTTGATCTTATTGCTGCTAGTACCTTGAAACAAATCAGCAGTGAGCTCTAATAACAATTGTTAGAATTCTTTAGAATAACTGAGAGGGGGGGTGAATCAGTTATCCAAGGTCCAATGATGTCCAATACAACTTTTTCTATAAATCCTTAATGACACATAACTAAAATTATCATGAAAAGTAAACATGCATCACATCATAACACAAATGATTTTGATGACCCAGAAACCCTCTAGGAATAAGAAGGTAAAATTGGAGTGGGGATGATACCCACAAAATAACTGCGCAATTGATTTCAACCACTTCTGATGGTCTGCCCTATTAAAGGCCTACCCTGTTAAAGGCTACAAAACATTGTTAAATGTGACCCTTATAAAGGATTTAAGAACATTCAACTGAGAATGTCACCCTATTAAAGGATTTACATAGAGCTGTTAGGCTCACCCAAGTCCATGGGATTTACAGTCACCTTCTCAAAAGAATCTTTCATCCCTCTCTAAGGATCTCCTATCCTCCTCCTAAGGATTTCTTTATCCTTCTCCTAAGGATCTCTTTATCCTTCTCCTGGGGATCTTCTATCCTTTTCCCGAGGCTTACCCACCTAGCTGTTAAGCTAACCTAGCAATGTTGGTTTCAATCTCTAATACAATGGTAAGAAAGTATTAGAGGGGTTTTGACCTGATACAGATTGCAAACCTAACTGTACAGATTTTAGATCACTCTTCAGTCCCTTTCTTTTCTTGGCTTCTCCCCCTTGTAGTGCTAACACCTTGTTCACCCTTCAAGATCTGTCTCCTTGAGTTCTTCCACTCATTAGGCTAGTGCACTCTATGGTCACTTGATCAATCTCAGAGTCTTGATGCTCTATTCTTACTCCTCTTGGCTTCTTCGCATGACCACACTTATGATCAATTCCTTCTCATAGATGCACACTTGATCTCTGACCTGTAGCTCCTTATAAAGAAGTTTTGTTCTTCATTTTCCATTCAAATCTTTGAGAAAATGGGATTGTTTTCCCTCCAAATTGTTTCTTCTAGAAACTTCATGATAAATCCATTAGCATTCACCTTGAATTGGTTTGCATGGATTACATAGAATTCTGTGACATCTACTCATCATCCTTATCATCCAACTAATTCACAAAATTTGATATAACAACCTTATCATTTCTGATCTGGCGAATCTTTGACTTAACAAATAATGCATCAACTCGGCATCATTGGTTTATTGATGCTCGGCTCCTTCTGTGTTACTCGGCTTCTATTGTTATTTTACTGGCGCTTGGCACCTATGGCATTTCTGTTTTTCTCAGCACTTGAAGGATTCTGTGTTACTCAACATCTGAATAATCACTCGGCTTACACTAAAGTTGAACTTGCTCGGCTTCAACTAGGAATTTGCTTGGCTCTAACTAGCTTGCTTAGCTCTCTCCAATGAACTTAGTTAGTCTTTACAAATGACTTAGTTAAACCTTACATCTTTGTTATGTCTTAGTGTGTCCATCCTCTTAGAGTATGTCATCAATACACTATTTCATCAATGGCTTAGCTGATCCTTATACTTCATTACAACATCATAACTTCAACATTTCTCTAGTTACTCTAGTTGCATCTTATTGATTGCCATCTCCTTGTCAATCAACCAATTGATAGTATTTGGATCACTAAAGCAATTGTCATTCTTGCAAGTAGCAAGTTTGACATCAATGAAAAAACAATGATTGAAAACATTCTTTACCAATTCCATTATTCTTCATTCATGATCTTTTCAATCATTTCCAACAAGTAAGGAGATAACCATTATCTTCTTTTCCTATAGAATTTGTAGACTAGGAATTGTGGATATCCATTAATGTTTCCTCTTTACTAGGAATATCATATGAAGGCAAAGTCACATTGAGAAAAGTGTGTATAATGTCTTCTTCCTACTCTAGAATATCACTAGGATAGGAGAAATATAAATGTCAAAATTTTCATGTAGAAATGAAAAGGAATCAATCATCATGGTAGTGTTGTCATGAGGAAGAGATTAATTAATATTATTATCAAGAGTGTCATCATCATCCAAGGGTGTAAGAGACACATGCATGTGAAGAGGAAGATATATCTCCATGAAAGGTCCCACGCAAAATAGTAGTATTATCATGACTTAATAGAGTAGGATCATTATCATCATTAACAAGATGAGCCTCAATGAAACAACACATTTGATTATCATCATATTCATGAAATGGAAAATCTTGAAGAAAGGTCCACATTGAAAGCAAATGGAATGACTAAAAATATAATTTGGTTTTTTGTATTTTCACAATGCAAATATATGAAATGAAATCTAAAGCATATCTAAATACCAGAAATCTAAACAAAGTAGATCTATATACATTAAGAAAAGAGAAATAAATCTAACTCCAATAAGAAGGAGGCACAAGGTTTGGTTCACCAAAGAAAGACAAACAAACAATAGAATGCAACAATCTAACTCCAAAAGTAAAAGAGGAAATGTTGAAGGGGAGGTTCATAAAAAATGGTAAACACAAAATGTAAACAATCTAACTCCAATAAGAAATAGGTACGAGATTGAGTTCACCAAAGATGTTAAGGGGTGAATGTGAATCAAGAATATGAAACCCTAAGTTCATCACAAATCTTGTTTACACAACTCAAAGAGGGAGTTAAGGAAATTGATCCTCTCAATCTCAACTATAAGGTAACTAAATCTATGAATATTAGTTTCGACCGAGTGATAAAGGAGCACTAACACAAATACAAATCTAATAGTTATAAGGTTGGAGAAAGGATTCAAAGTTCCTTAAACCCCTAGTTTAGCAAGGTCTATGAAGAGAAACTAATTCGATGTGCAATTTAGAGCTAATATATACAAATCAATGATACACTATATGCAAATGAAAGAGGGGAAATATATACCTTGTGAAAAACCTAAAAAATGGTCTATCAAATGACCTCTAAAAGTGTTGAATACTGTGATTTAGATTGAAAGCAATGCTATAGAAAAAACCCTAAAATTGTTCGATGAGATGTCAAGGGTGACTTGGGTAAATTAGGGGTGCATTGTGACCTTGATTAGCCCATCAGGGGTGCACTACGACCTTGATGGACTATATGTGATGTTGATTCTAATTTCATAACTTTCTGGAAAAACCCAAAAGGGTTACTCAAATTTGCAACCTATTTGTCAATCTGAGATCCGTAACCTACAATAAAAATGGTTTCTATTTCTTGATGGGGGGTTTGCCTTGGTCAAACCATAGTTTAGGAATTAACCTTGAATTGAAATAATTGAATTGTAGAAATGTAAAGTAAATGTATGGATTCACCTTAGAATAGTAGGATCTCTTGAATCGAATGCAATATGCTCACTTCACCAATTGATTTGGACAAGAAGATGATGAATTGATGTAGAAGATGCAACAAAGGACCTCAAATGGGTTGAAGGAGATCTTGAAGATGGCTCACACAATTGCTTGAATGCTTGAATCCTTGATCTTAAATGGAGGAATTGCTTGAATGATACTTGAAGGCTTGGATGCTTGAGTGCTTGAGCAAGAGTGCCTAGATGTTTTGATGTGATGTGAAAATGAAGTGAGAAGGCTCCGTTTTGTAGAGATCTCAAAGTGGCCAATGCCTAAAACTTTAAAATGAGGTGAGACCCATCTTAAAGTGGGGCAATAAAAGAGATTTCTTAGAGAAGTAAATGAAGGATTATTAATTTGAATTAATAAAGGTCTACCCTAATTTATAAAATAGGAGGAGACATAATATTGATTTATAGAAGAGATAAAATATTATCTAAGATATGGCCAATTTTAAATATTAATTTAAATTAATTAATAAACGAGGACACAATATTTAAGAAAATTAAAGGTCTGACCCATTTATATTAATTCTAATTAATAATAGGTCGAATGAGATCAAATTAATTATTCAAATGGAGGAAAATAAGAGGATAATGCAAATAAATGATAGAATTCCATTAAATGGGTGTTAAACCTTGATTAAATTGGTGTGGTACACTTTGTGTGAGTTGAATTACTATAAATAGTAATTGCTTTAGGTGGCTTGCCTAAAATAGTAATTTTGACATGTGTTTAGCACGTAGTTGTACGAGTCATACTTACTAAGTTTAGAAAGTTATTAAATTTAGTAAGTGGTTTATATTTCAAAGTCTACAACTCAATTGTTATCTAAAACTCAAAGTCGTGATTGTTTATACATTTTGAACACTTCTATAACTAAGAGAACTTTTATCAATATAAGTTAAGAGATTAGAAAGTCATTTTATACTACTATATTTTAACCATCTCTTTCCACATTAATATTATGTTAGGTGAGTTTGCTCAATCCTGCAATTTTTTGCACTAGGTTATTTCCATTTCATAAATAACATATCATCTACATGTAGAATGATGATTTAAAAATGTACCATTTTCAACTACATAATACACATTGTGGTCATATTTAGATCTCAAAAATTCGAAAGGTAGTTATAGGGTTCTCCATAAACTCCAATGGACACACCAATATTAATTCATCTCAATAATCTTTTAGTACTTCAATGAGGTCATAATAATGTTGTATTTCCATGAGACAAAAGATATGGAGATTTATCCATTCTAAAAATATTCCCAATAATTTTATAGATTTCAACACTAATTTCCAGAAAAATGGAGGTATATTACACATTACATAACCTATCTAGGGTACAACAAATCATGAATCTCTTCATCATTTCCTTAAAGTGACTAGCTAATAGCCATTAAGAACACAAAGCTAATAGACTGAATTTATTTCTTGACCACTATCTTTGCATTTTTTGAGTTCTTTATAGTGGGGGGTTTAGGTAGTTTATCAATGTCTTGAGCTGCATGAAAAATGGCAATATTACTAAGTATATTTTTCGTGCGATCTATAGAAATTTTGTTTTGGAATTGGGATTGATAAAGAGAGAAGTTGATGAGGAAATATTTTTCATAGCAAGTCAAATTGTGATATTTCTATCATGATTTAACTATGTAGTTTTTGAGTCAAACTCATTGACCCATGTACCATTAGTAGTGATTCAAAAATGAATCCATCTCTCATGAGAATAAATGGAACACTTGGGACTCATTGTATCTAGGTGATTCTCATAGAGGTGAAGCACCAGTACTTCCTAAGAGGTCACACATCCTAGTACTACTCCATGTTAAGTGCGCTTAACTATGAAGTTCCCTCCATGGTTAATCTCATTTGTAAAACCCTCACCAAGTGTTGTGCTCTATGAACAATTAATTAGAAAGCCCCTTAAGCTCATCAATTGATAAGTATGAGATATTTTCCACAATAGGTCAATTGTGATATTGCTCTCAAGATTTAATTGTGTAGTTTTTGAGTCAAACTCATTGACTCATCTATGATGAGTAGTGATTCACACGTGAATCCATCTCTCATGAAAATAAATAGGCCACTTAGCACTCATTGGATCTAAGTAATGCTCAAAGAGGTGAAGCATTGAGACTTCCTAGGAGGTCACACATCCAAGTATAACTGCAACTTGAGTGCGCTTAACTACAGAATTCTCTCCATGGTTAAACCAAGTCTACTTGCAACCTCATTCGCAAAACCTTCACCGAG
The DNA here is from genome assembly GCA_028749045.1 of Cupressus sempervirens. Taxonomy (NCBI): domain Eukaryota; kingdom Viridiplantae; phylum Streptophyta; class Pinopsida; order Cupressales; family Cupressaceae; genus Cupressus; species Cupressus sempervirens. The sequence goes on along the minus strand of CM053786.1, from coordinate 289,805,806 downwards.
TATTATGTCCTATGAACCATTCATTAGAAAGCCCTTCAAGATCATCAGTTGATAAGGAGATATTTTGTGATATTGCTATCATGATTTTTGAACATGACCTAGCTTTCTTTGGACTAAGCCCACATTTTTTTAACAATTAAGAATTAAATTATTATTATTATTTTCCTCCCAATTTTGTTTATTAATCGTCATGTACTCATTGTTAATATTTGATTAATAAAATTTGATCCAAATATTACGTATAAAAAATTAACCATTTTACTTTAAGTTTTCTTGTTAAAGTATCATAATGAAATTTCACTAACAAGAGAATTGGATAAAGAAAATAGAGAGAATTATAATAAGAATAAAAAAAATGATAGTAAACTTTTTGGCAATGGGAATACAAGTGGAATAGGCATATGTAAATTCTTAAAATTTTGAATTCTTTGTTTAGATGCACCAAATTAGAATTAGAATATGAAGTAAAATAGGAATACCTATTCCAATTTTGGCCCAAAAATGAGGTTTTGCAATTCCATCCAAATAGGTGTTATTGGAATATGTATTCCTATTCCACTTTTATTTATTTTAGAAAACATATATTTTGGGGTCCGTAAATTCCCCATCAAATATTGACTGAACCAAAAAGAGAACAGAAATATGTAGCCCCATTTTTTGTTCCAGAATACGTATTCCAGAATAGCTATTCCTATTCCCCTATTCCGATTCCTGCAGCCAAACGAGCCCTAAATGACAAAAGAAAACTCAAATGTTTGGCCCATATAACTGTTCTTCATGCAAATGGGGTTACTAACTCTTTGCAAATTATTCTAATACTTTTACAATATACAGACTTGTTCCAGAAAACTCCGTTAATTAAAGTTCGTCTTGCTACCACTCCATAACGAGAGTGCGAAGAAAGGTGTTCCTTTCCACTTTATAATCATGGCATCTCCATCAGCCTCCAGAGTATAGTATTCTCCAGAGGCACATTGCTGTAATAACAATCTAGCCTGATACATAGCGTTAAAACTGAAGCTCTTTTCCCTGAACCCTGCTGTTTTGAACAAACACCTCCACACATCAGTCGTAACATGCCTAACAAACCTCTCCTCCCCCTCACAGACTATCATGTTACTTATCTGACTTGCAGGGAATAATACTTCAAGCTTCACCCGCATAGCATCATTTCTGTCTGTCATGGCAGCATCCAACAAATCAAAATACGCCATGTAATAGAAGAGCACCTTGCGGAATCTATTCACAAAAGATGAGGAATTATGCGGGGCTTCGACTTCTACATTCACCAATATTCTTGGTCTCATTTTCTTTATAAGACGGATCAGATTTTCCAGAAGGACGGGGTTGTACAAAAGACTTCTCAGAACAATTGGAGCATTAACTGCCAACGCCTCACCAGATTTTACAGAGAAAAGACCTCCTTCAATTTCCTCCATGCCTCCAATCTCCACCATTTTGTATGATAATGGCAACGCGAAAGATTTAGCCAGCTCTTGAAGTCTTTTTCCGGCTTTCCAAAGCTCTTCGCCGTCCATTCCAACTGCTGTAATCTTGAGAAGCTCGAGAGCAGGTAAAGAAGAGGAAACTGCTCTGTGCGCCAGGTACTCCATCAATACTGTCCAGTGCGATCCAGCTTGCAGTTTAAAAAAAAAAAGTTAATTTTGGATATTTAATATTTTTTAAATTAAGAATGAAGTCTTAATGTGTGACAACCGATAAGAATGAAGTCTTAGTGTGTGATAACCGACCTCTCATACCCAGATCAATAACATGAATTCTCGGTGCATTCCCCACGGCGTCTATAATTGCTTGCACAGATGTGAACTGGAACACTTTGATAAAGGGCACAACAATGGTATAGTAAACACGTAGACTAGAAAACTCTTGCTTGTCGAATTGGGCATCAATATTGAAGGCGAAATCTGGGACTGGTTTAGCTGCCTTGTTCAGCATTATGAGACCACGGCGTTCGATCCTCTCCTGCAGGGCGGCGGAGACATAATAGCCGAGCCTCTGTGTGGCGTTACCCACCTGACAAGACATCTTTTGGCATTTGCTCAATACTTCAGAAGCGTGATCATACTTCCCCTCGCCTATCATTTCTGCAGACAGTAGCAGAAGTTGAACCAATTCCGCCTCCTCCTCATCTTTCTTTCCATGGAAATCCTCCTTATTAGATGTAATGCATACAGTTATTGGGTTTTGCTCAGACGATAGGATATCAGTGCTTGGTAGCCCGGAAATATCATTCCCTTGGTCAGAGAGTTCTTTCAACTGCCCAGCCATTTCATAGTTATTGATCAGTTCGTCATCGAAAGGAAAGATATCAAACAAATCGGAGCTGATAAGTTCATTATCGAAAGGAATTTTCTCATGTTCAGCTGGCAGATCAAAGGCGTCTTCCATAGCCAGATACTGGTGAGGCTGAGTAGCTTCTAACGATGAACTTGAGATGGGCAGAGGAGCCAATTGGCTTGCGTGATCTAATTCTCCGCTGGAGCCAAAAATTTCATGGTGTGACAGACCAAAGATGTCCATGGGCAGATTTGGGTCGAACTCACTACCATCTGTGCCTTTGACTGAATAGTCCGATATGGAAAGAGGAATTCCACTCTCAGATACACTCATTTTTTCGTTTGGCTAAAATTGGCTGTCAAGAAGAATGGGGAGACTGTTTTTTAACAAAGTGGACTTATTGGCTCTATTTCGGACAACCGGCAGGAGGCAGAGCACAATGTTAATGTCGTCATCACGTGAAATAAAACGACATATGGACGATGTTTCACATAACCTCCACGAGACAGACCCCATTGTTAATGTCGTCACTTCAAACACAACGATGTACATGCATGTTCGGCATATACCAAATACAACGAGATGCATACAAGATCAGCATTTGCCGTAAGTCGGTCGAAATAATTTTAAGCTGCAATAGGTTGTAAAAAAAGTGTATAATTTCTATTTTTTTTTTATATAAAGTGGTTAGTGATTTTAAATGGATTTTATTAATAGAAAAATAATGCTTACCATAAAGGTTCAACGAGTAAAGAGTAGTAAGGAATTAATCAAGTTATCTTTTGCATAGTTCTATGAAAATGTGTATAAAATAAATATTGGTTTGTGTGCAATAGTACACTTAATTACATCATCAAGATATAAAAATGTAGATATCAATGGGGAACCTCACTACTATCTAGAAAAAGCAGTGAGAAAATAAGACCCAAACCTATCCTAAAACTTCTAGCAAGACACATGTAGATGTGACATACCCTCCACCCACCCAAGACTACAAGAAGTAGAGAAAAAAGAAGTACCAAACAAAATCTCATAATGGTAGGAGAGTTAATTTGGAATAAAATGTCAACACAATTGCAAAACAATATTAAGTAGCTGATAATCATAGGAAAGAGATAGAATGGCTGCAAAATTATTCATGGAAGGAGAATTGATCCAAAAAAGAAAGTAAAACTATCTATCCCCTTAAAGCTCTAGTTAATGGTAGTCCTCAAAATGAGGCAACACATCATACTCATGCTACCTAGTGGTAGTGGTAGCAGTAGCTTTCAGAATTGTATGTGAAACTAGGGATGCCATCAATATAGGATCTTGTGCTTGTCTTTGCAAGATTACTAGACTATATATTCCTTGAGAGGAACCCATTGACATGTGCATAGCTTGTTTAGCTCCTTGCCTCATGATTTCTCCAATCCTTTAATCGACTACTACAAAGTTGTGATGACATACCAAATCAAACTTGATAGCACAAAATAATTTAGCCACAAACACTCTGTCAACCATGTTATGGATATGAGCATGTAATCAAGAAGTAAATGAAGAAGCATTCATAGAATATACATATATTAAACATTTTTCTAGCTGAAAAAATCAAACTATGTGTTTCCTCTAGTAGGTTATGGCTATAATTTTCACCATTGGAGTGTCTTATAACATGTGAAGCCATAGTGTTACACAAAAAAAAAAAAATTATATATGAATTTGATTTAGGGTTTCCTATCATCTAATGCTTATCATGTGGACATTAGCAATGCATACTTATTTTTCAAATATAGGAGGTTGAATATATAGCCTAGATTATGATGTAAGATAGAAGAAAAGTCATGTTTTTCCTAATACTTCGTAGTAATAGATGCGACAAGTTCTATTTCTTAACAACCATTTGCAACTTTAAGGAAAGGAAAATGGGGACACGAGGGAAAAATACTAGGATGAGTCATCAATGTAGGAATCTCAAACCCATCTTTTTCTTATACATTCAGGGGAAATATGATCCACTACGCTCAAACAAGATGAAGCTTTGAGAAGATGCAATGGATATCCTTCCATTAATGAGATATTGATAACAATGTAAAAAAAATATTGGAAAAACTAAAGATGTTGAACAATGATAGAATAATTCATGAGTATACAAGTATATTACATAGTATAAACTCGATTCTACTACAAGATTTAGAATATGAAATTTAAATAATAAGATACACTGCAAATTTGAGATAAGAATTATAAGTACATGGTGACTTGGATGGTATAGGGTGACAAAATTTAGAAATTCCCTTGTAGATTCCTTCAACCAAGTAACTTTTGATTAACTTTATGCCACATATTTATCTCTATTATATCTATTCATGAGATCTTTTAAAGGAATTTTACCACCTATCACCTGAAAATAGAAAAAGTGGGGAAAATATTTTGAGAAAGTAGTTTGTATCTTTGAAATCCCTATATTGGAGTTAACCATAAAATTTAACTTTATAATTCATAGAATAAGAATGTGGGATATCATTAGTAGAGGCTTGAATGAAAAAATATGTCTTACACCTTGAATGGTCCAATTTTCATCCTTCCATAATGATTGATGACTTAACTTGACAAAAGACAAAGTATATGGTAACACAATATGGCTTGGATACTTGAAGCAACCAATTTCTCTTGAATTGAATTCTTAGGATAGAAGTTAATTATGATTTATTGGTTAATGGATGGATAGATGTCAAAATGAGGGAGGTAATATTTCTTATATACTTCTCTTGATCACTATAGGTATACAGAAGTAAAAGAGGCCTAACTAGGATATAGGAAACCTATTAAAATTGGGAGATCATTCTTTAACTTAAATTTGGGGATAAATTAATGGGTATGGGGCACCTTATAGAGTAAAGCATGATGAATCTCACCTTGTTCCTTATGGGGTTCATTATAACAACCCATTAGGTCTAAAATAAGGATCAAGTGTCAAATATGAAATGGAGATTCTAAAAATAGACATGAAATCATTGTCTAATATTGAGATACAAACAAAGGGACTCATAAAAGTGAAACATGGATAATACATTTAAGATATGATTAATAAAGAAGCCACACCAAAAATTAATGTCCCAAAACTTAAATTTATTTTATAAATATTTTTATTTAATTAATTAATTGTTAGATAGTTAACAAAGCTTATTAAAATGAACACACACTATAATAGGTACTAAACATTTATGAATTGTACACCTTATTCATATGCTTATACTTTGTTGCACTATATTTGTTGGTGTTTCAAAACTACTAGGCAAAAAAGGACATAATACCAGGGTTTGGGAGATAAGAATAGTCTAAGGATTAGCTACTTCCTATATTCAACAAAAAAATTCTTTAGATCTGAACCAACTTCAGTAGAAACATGGGGATTCTCTAAACTTCAAGCTCTAAAAGGCTTAAGCAGGTGCATCTTGGGGATGGAATATATGGATATTAGATACTTTCTTCACACTTCACTTACTGATATTCTTTCTTCATATCTATCCCCTATAGTAATAATGGTCACAATTCTTCTTCGATTTACAAGTAATTCTTGATTGCAATAGCTAACTTAAAACATACAGAGAATTATTGCAAATAAGTGTTGACCAACAGTTTGCTTCTTCAAATAGTAAGATAAAATTGATTTTATTTTATAACTATTCTTTGTGCAACCACATGATCCTTAACAATTTGCATCTAAATCTTTGATCAATGCCTTATCCATTGTTGTACAAAGTCTACCTAGAAAACCCTTGACCTAATTAATTGCCTTACAATTAATTTTATCAGCAATGACCATTCAACTTTATGCTTATACATATCGCTCCCAAATATCTAGAAACCCTATCAATTCAATGAAAGCAATTACTTAACTCCTTGAATTAAAAGAAATCAATGAAAAGATATATAACCTACCCAATTTGTATTAAAAAGGAAGAACCTTGTTCCTTTAATCTCAAAATTACAGACACATGGAAATGAAGACAAAATTTAGAGATATAGCTATTGCATAACATTCCTTTTGTATTAATTCTCCTTGAAAATCATTCAATACTAGTATAATACTCAAACATAACTCAAGATATGACAAACTATCATTCTATGTTTGTTTGTATTCTTAGATTTTACAAAATGAATACATCACACACCAATTACACAAAGACTAACTAGACTGAGTGCAAAATAGAATAATACTAAAAATTACACAAATTTTGGACCTCAACTCCACATCTTGGGAATCCTTTCATAGGAAGGATTGCAACAACCTTCAGATGGGAGGAAACATGCCAAAATTATAATGGAAAAAAAATACAGAGGCATTTTATATTCAATTACATTCAGACATTCTTAGTATTTGGATCAAAATTTTGGATGCAGATGCAAAACTAGTAGGTGGCACTTATCAGCAAGTATCTTTTAGCAAATTTTGTCCTAGTCTTCATGCTCCTATCATGCTTTCTTTGCCTTTCTCTTGTTTCTATTGCCTCTAACTATATCCCTACATTGCCAAGTCACTATCAATAGATGGTATAGCCTTCATATCAACAATGACTTCCTAGATGGCAATGTCAATATCCACATCTAGCCATGTAGCATCCAAATGATATCTAATTAACCAATATTCTTGTTCCATTTAGTATCAGTTATAGCCTTTAAATCTTCTATGACCTTATTCATATTTGATTCAATTCTGAATAGAAACTCAATCATGTCATAGACAACTATTACATCTATGTCATTATTGCAAAAGACCACAAATCGTGGATGTCTCAAAATATCTTCAAAAGAGAAGGATTGTTCTTGCCATTCTTTTATCACTACATCAATATCTAGAATAGTAGTCCAATAAAATTTGAAATCCCAACAACAATTTTTTTCATCTTGCCTTGTATTAATTGCATTTTTTTAAAGAAAAGCCCATGCAATTCCTTCACTTTGTTAATCATCTTTCTGGCATTAATAATTACTTCCTTGGGTAACTCCTTATTTTGGTGTAACAGGGGAACCAAGTAATCAAAGAAGTGTGTATATGGTCCTCATGTTATGAATAAAGGGGATAGAAGGGCTAGTGCCTCTAAGCACTGGAACTCAACTCCTTGTAGTGAAACATAACTACTATGCACATTTTGTGATATAATTTGTAAAGAACCTATCTTATGCATTATCAAGCTCTAAATTATCTTGATTTCCACTTCTTTGGCACCATCCCATTCATCAATGTCCATCTGTTGACTCTCTCCCACATTTGTTGCATCAAATTCTATTTGGGCTTCTTGGTCCTTTGCCTCTATGATGGGACTTACAACATTTCTAAGGCCTCTTGTCTCTTCTTCTAGGGTGGCCACCCTCTGTTCTAGGACATAAGTCCTTTTTAACTCTTCTTCATACTTTTTCTTAGCATCAATGGATATGTTGTATGTTTGGAACAATTGTTCTTCTAACATATCCATTTTGGTCTTCCCCATCAGTGGTGTTGTATTTTGTAGATTATGGATCCGATCACTAGATATAGTAGTGACATTCCAAAATATCACATTGCCTTGGGGCAGGGGGGGATTCCTTTATTTCCATGAGAGTTGGCATATTTCCCTCAGAAGCCATGCTCCTTATAGCCATTTTTTTGTTATCAATATTAAAACCAACACCATATAGCTCACCATCAATATTAGTCTCTTCAAAAGAGATTGACTTATCCTACTTCCCAATCTGATCTAACATAAAGGATGAACTTAACTCCCATCCATATAAGAGAAGCATTTCATTTCTAGCTACAAGCTCTTTGACTTCTTCTATTGTGAGGCTCTCACTACTAGGATCATATTCCTACAACCTTTAAACTAACTCTATAGTTTTCTCAAGGGAATCATGTAGTTGTAATTGTAGGGTAAGCTCATTTTACTTAACTTTGCATAAGAATGATTGGAATTCATCCGATTTGATGAATTCATCATCTTTCATGAATTCTTGAGCTTGAATAATCCACTCATCTAACATCTGAATTTCCAATTCAATATTGTTTGGGATCTTTTCATTCTCACCTACTTGCTTTAGCAAGAAATTATGTCTTATTGTATCAAAAAAAAAAAAAATCCCTTTGGAAAAATTTCCAATGCCTTTGATGCAAGAGCATCACCCAAAAAAATATTTTCTATTTTAATAAGGACTAGTAGACAACATGGTTATTATTTATGGGAACTTGATATTTTTACTAATTCTCTCATATGAGCATGGAATGTTCTCATTTACTAAAGGAAGGTTCATTTTAGATTTATTAGCCTACCATAAAAATCTCATTGCTCTAGCTTCATTATCGAAGAAGTTGTTGCAGATTTTTGGTGAAAATTTTTGCAAAAAAATCTTTAGGCTCATCGTGAAAGGCCTTGTAGTGCCTAGATGAGGTCTAAAAACTTGATAGAAGGGCGCTTGTGCCATTCTAAGTCTGTAAATAAAGAGTTGGCATTTCTGAAAAGTGGTTATAATATTCAATCAGAGCAATGGTTCATGAGTTATGGCCTTCCAAAGTTGTGCTACTGAAATTTCTAAAATAAATTGTCAAAGACATATTTAGCCAACTCTATATGTATTGTTAGGGTCTATCAGCCCTAGGTATTAAGTTTGAGCATCTAGAACTTCCCCGGGTGGCATAAAATTGCCTATTTAAGAAAACCTTGAACATTATCTAGGATAGCTTTGTGTGATAGTTCACAGATTTTCTTACATATTACTATAATGAAGGTGCCCATGTGGGTTAGCATATTGTACTTGTGAATTCTATAGTTCTACATTTGTGGCACAAATAAGAAGTCCATATTTTGTTCTTGCATTTGTTGTTGTATCTTTGTATTTTTTTTATGGTTTATGGTATTAAGAAGAGCACCCTTCATCAAGATGTATTAGAGCTAGAGTTCTTGAGTGTGTGGATAGATTGCCAATTGCGAGGCAATTCACACCAAGACCATGGTTTGGGCTGAGCATGTTGATAGATCGTTGATTGTGAGGCAGTTTGTACTAGGGTTTCAATGGAAGCAAGAAAATACCTCCACAAAGAGAGCGTGGCAAAAGAGCTATAGGTGTTACACCTAAGAGTTTTCAAGCCCTCCAAAGACAAATGAAAGCATTGGAAGAAAAAATGCATAGAGGAATGAATCTTCCTATAAGAGATGAAAGCAAGGATGAGGAGAAAGTAGAAGAAAATGTTGAAGCAGAGGTAGTTCTAAATCTAGAGGAAGAGAGGCTTTTTTCGGGCCATGTCCAAGACTAGAAAAAGACCTAGCTTTGAGGTTCCCAAATTCTTGGGAAATCTTAACCTAGAGGATCTAATTGATTAGATTAATGAACTAGAGGCGTACTTTGAGTATTAAGATATTGATGATCCTAATAGGGTCAAGTTTGTGAAGGAAAAAATAAAGGGACATGCAAAGGTCTGGTGGTAGGAGGTTCAATTGGAGAAAAATAGAAAGGGAAAGGAAAAAATCACCAAATGTGATCGAATGATAGCTAAATTGAAGCAACAATTCATTCCCATAGATTATGAGCTTGATCTATTGAAGAAGATGCAAGGGTTGAAGCAAGCAAGAAAATCTATTCAAGAGTATACTGAAGAGTTCTACCGAGTTCTCATCAAAACCAGCCATGCAAAAGCTAATAAGGAGAAAGATGTGTGTTATCTTAATGGGTTAAAGCCAAGTATTCAAGATGAGTTGAGTCTAGTTCAAATGAATAGTATTGAGGAGGCATACCAATTTTCCCTAAGAGTTGAGGAAAAACTGAGCAATAATTTTGACAACAAGAATAGTGTAAGAGGTTGCCATGGAAGATCTAGTGGATGATCTTATGGTTGCCATAATGATGATTAGAAGAACAAAGATGAGGCTAAGAGTAGTAGTCAGAACTAGAGGGGAAACAATTCCAATCATTTCCATGATCAGAACAATAGAGATCAGAGAGGAAGAGGTAGAGGACAATGATCTAGAAGAGGAGGTTTCTGTGGGAAATGTTTTCACTATGGAGAAGAAGGGCATAGAGCATTTGAATTTACCCAGTGCCAAGGAAGGATAATCAAAGAAAAAAAGGCTAGGATAGAGTTGCACATTTTGATGAAGATGTTAGATCATCACACTCTTCAGATGCTAAAAGAGGAGAAGTCCTAGTTAACAAAAGAGTCTTGTTGAGTGGTGAGAATAAACCTGATCAAAGAAGGAGCTTGTTTCACACAAGGTGCAAATGTGAAGATAAGTGTTGTGATGTTATCATTGATGGTGGAAGTATTGAAAATTTGATGTCAGAAATGATGGTCACCAAGTTAAAGCTAAAGAGGTAGAAACTATTTGAAATATTCAAGACTAGCTAGGTTACTAAGAGGGGATGGGTGAATCAGTAACCTCAAAAACTTTATCAGATTTAGATCTTAATTCCAATAATCCAATTACCATTTAGTTTATTAAATTAGATCTAACTACATGCTTGAGAAACTAAAAACATAAAACATTCATACCACTTGAACACAATAATTTGGTGACCCAGAAACCTTCCAAATAGAAAGTAAAACTGGGGTTGAGATGATACCCACAAAAATTTAATACTGCAGCATAAAGTTGGCCTGTTAAGGCTTACAATGATCACTTCTAATGATCTGTCCTATTAGGAGTAATTAGGACTGCTGGGTCCACCTTGTTAGAGGTTTTAAAAACACACAATGAAGTATAAAGATTTGAGAAAAGATCGTTAAGTCTACCTTGTTAAAGGATTTGGACTGGGTCACCTATTAGGATGAAACAATAGATCTTCGACTTATAATTTAATTGTTGATAGAGATTCTTTGAAATACTAATCACCTTTATGTGCTAGAAATGACTCTGTTGCTCCTTTTGTAATATGGCCCTACAATACACTTTGTCTACTGTTGATTCACATTCGCAAGCTTCTATTTCACATTATTGTCACATATACTTATTGCCTTGGATATGATACAATACATTACATATATCAATCCAATTTACATAATTAAAAATTCAACTAATATGCAAGTTAACACCACTATTACAAAGTTGGCCTATATGTAGATACTTAGGTTCTGAAGACGGACTTGGTGAAGTTTTGATACTTGGTGTTCACTATCACTACTCGACATCATCATGCATTCGATAGAAGTAGAAGCTAGGTCCATACTAATCACTTCAATATAGTCTTGAACTCAGTCTGCATTGGTGACTTAGTAGATACTGTGTAACTTGGTATAAACTAAATTACTTGTTTACCATGATTGCACTCAGTAAACACTAATCATCATACAACTCGGTTAACACTAACTTCGCTTTACATGAACTACTTAGCTCAGTAGAAACTGCAAAGCTTGGTAACCACTAAAATGCTTGGGTTGAACTGCTATACTTCATACTGCCTGATTCTACTCAGTTTGAACTGTTGTACTTCACACTAATTGAATTCCCTTGGTAACCAATGGAATGCTCGGTAGGAACTGTAGTGCTCGGTGGCTACTGAAATACATGGCAAACATTGTAGACTGTTCAATGAGCTCAGTAGCCATACAAAATTTGAATAAGTGTTGTGACTAATAAAAAACTTGACTAAATGTCAACAATCTCCCCCTTTGGCATTAGTGACAAAAATACTTATCAGCCAAAACTTATATACATCACAATGTGGTACTAGCTCGGTATGGTATACTAGTTTTTGAGGATTTTCAAAGTTTTTCTTTCTAAGTATATATAGTATACTATATCTGCAAATTCTCTTCCATATGCACTTTTCTCCCTTTGCATGATTCTCCCCCATACAATATACATAACATAACCAGTGTCTCTCACTATATATGGCATATTAAGTGTCTCTCCCCCTTTTATTGTCTCTCCCCATATATAGCATACTAAGTGTCTCTCCCCCTTTTTGAAAATAATGCCAAAGATTTATTCAAAGCTTATTTACATGGAGACACCAATATAAGAAAGAAAATCAAAATGTACCTTGAGTATAAGTGCTAGAGTCTTATCCCAGTTCTCTTGCAAAACTTTGCATGTATGTAGAGCAACTTGCACTTCTGCAAATAGTTCTATTATGTGATCTTTAATGGATAAGTTGATGTCATGGATCAATTTTTTGAATAAGCAATATGCTTCTGTATTGTATCCATGATGGGAAGGATCATATTCTGAATATCTATTTGTGTAAACTGGATCCTTGCTTCTTCTCTCAACAACTTTTCCTGCATCTCTAACAAGAATATGATCTTCATATGATGTGTAGAGCTTGAACTAGGGTCAAGTTACAACTACTATGCACTAGCCTTCAGATCTTCATCAATCTTTGTTAGTTTTCTCTTTATTTCCTTTGTGAACTTGGTAACATTACACAACTTTCCAAAAAGTGATGTTACATTTGTGCAAGAGGTTTCAAGATTGGTCAAAATTGATGAAAGCTCCACTTGTTGGATAGCTATTTGCTAAGAAATGTGCTCAAGCACTTTATTATCAAATTTCTTTTATGCTTTCTCAATTAATTTATCTTGAGCACTAGAGTCCTCATTAAACTTCTCAACTACCTCTTCTAATTGAAACAAAATGTGTTAAGAAGTATCAACTTCAACACCTATAGCCTCAGTCAAAATGTTCTTGGCATCGTCTATGATTTTGTATTCCCCATCTCTCTCCTCTCTCAATTTCTTCTATTTTTCTTTCTTTTGGAGGAGTTAACTAGCTATATGCATTTGATCCATACTGATATTATCAAAATCCCATTTGGAAATTTTAATCTCCTCATCTAGGTCTATATCCTCATCTATCTCCTTACCTCTACTCAAAAATCTTGTACTCGATTGAGCCTTAGGTTCAATTATCCTTGTACTTAATGCCTTTGAATCTAGAATGGAAACAATGGTAGAGATAGTAGGACTAGTAGTGAAAACTAATATAGTGCCAATGGATGGAATACTAACTAGTATACTTACTCAATCCAAAACTAAAGTATTTAAAGAAGTATCCAAAACTATAGAAGACAAAACTATAGAACTCAAAACTGTTCTTACTACAAAAGAATACAAAATTGTAGAACATACTATACTCATTGTTGATGATGTTGACTTAGGAGCTAAAGAAGAGGGAGGTTGTAGCTTAGTAGATGAAGTGGTAGACACTTCTATCAGTGATGTGTTGAGCTATGAGGGAGCGAAGAGTGATTGGACGATTGATGTATGTGCTGTGGTCACAATCAAACTTGCTAAAGCTATCTCCAAGCTTGATGTAGCTACTGATTTGCTTGGAGAGTGAGGAAGTGAGATAATGACTATTTTTTCTCTTCAGAGGATCAATCTCCTCATCATCTTCTTTGTATTCCTTGGTAGCTTCTTCCTCTTTATCTTCTTCAACTTCTTCATTGTAAAAATGTGGTGGCTCAATGTATGTTTCTTCTTCCTCATCATCACTGTCATCATCCTTAACTTCTACTAGGAAGTCACTTTGTTTATGCAAGTGATAAATTTTCTTCCATATACTTGTGGCATTCTTAACCACATGCTCTATATCCTTTATCAAAATTAATAAAGTATTGAATCTAAGAGTCATCTTATCTTCATTTTTATTTATGGAGTCTTTTACCTCAACATTTGTGATGCTCGGTAGCAACTACCTCAGGGGTTGTGCATAGATATATTTAGCTTTTTGCATAGCAAAGTCCCATCTTGGCTTTATTTTCTCTAATAATTCATTAGAGATTTGGGAGGCTATTTGATTAGGTGAGTACTTCCATTTTCCCATCTTGGTTAATACTAGTTCCTCAACCTGTTTCTTCTTAGCCTCTATCCTAGTTTCATACTTCAAGGATTTGAAGTCAGTTATGCTAGCACCTTCTTCTAATTGTTTCAATTTTTCTTGGAAGGTGGGAGGAGGTTTTCTGAAGACAACTTCACTACCTTTCTTTCTAGATCTTCTGGTGAACACTGCAGTGGATTGCTTGGTGATGATTACCTTGCCTTTCTTCTTCATTGGCTCTTCTTCCTCTTGTAACTCCTCTTCATCCTCTACTTCTTCATCATCTTCTCCTTTATCCTTAGTTAACATAAGAGGTGTGCTTTTTTTGAGTTTTTCTATCCTCCTCTTTCCTTTGTTTACTACATGTGGAAACTTGATTTCAAGCTCTATTCTTGCCTTGGCCTCATCATACATTCCAAAATGTGGTGCCTTTGGATCAATAGGTTCATTAATCAAGGCTTCAATAATGTCTTTGGCTTCATCAATGTTTACCTCATAGGGAAGAGGTTTTACCCATATAACTCTGGGTTTCACTGCTTGAATGTAGACTTTGTCATAGTCTACCATGAAGAAAACATCATCTTTGTAGTCTTCCACCAATATCTTGGGTATCCTACATATGTTATTCATTTTCTCCTTGAAGACATCAAAATAATCATCCATTATACTAATAATTTTTTTTCCCATTTTAGCAGTAGCACATCCTTTCTCCATACTATCGTGCCTTTTGAAGGGAAAAAATTTTGAGCATAGAAAAATAAACATGTTAACAATGAACCAAATTTACAAGGGTTGTTCTTGGAAGTCCTTATACTTTCCATGTTTTTGTTAAACTGCTTCAACAACAAATCTGCCAAGTCATAGGACAAATAGTTCTTCATGACCTTGTATGCCAAGTCTACTACTTCACATGACATACTATTTAGATGCCTAGAATTATAAATCTTGTGAGTTATCACATGTATGCCAAATTTCAATTCTGCATTTGTTATGCTACAATACCTGTTGTAGGTGCTCTTTATGTTCCTCCTTATCATGATAATAGACCAATATATCATCTAGGAACACTATTACAAACTTGTCTAGGAATGTGCAAAATACCCCATCCATGAGGCTCATAAATATAACAGGGGCATTCGTGAGACCAAAAGGTACCACCATGAACTCATAGTGACCATATCTCGTGTGGAATGCAGTCTTGTGGATGTCACTTTCCATGATGCACAATTGATGGTACCCTAACTTCAAATCTATTTAGGAGAATACTCAGGCACCCTATAATTGATCAAATAGGTCATCGATTCTAGGTAGAGGATACCAGTTTCTAACAGTTACCTTATTGAACTATCAGTAATCAATGCACAATCTGAGTGACCCATACTTCTTCTTAACAAAAATAATTGGTGCTCCCCAAGGTGACATGTTGGGTCAAATATTTTCCTTCTCCGAAAGTTCCTCTAACTAAATCTTAAGTTCATTGAGCTCATAGGTGGTCATCCTGTAGGGTGCTCTAGATATGGATTCAGCTCTTGGTATGAGATCAATATGGAAATCAACTACCTTTGGTGGTGGCATACCAGGAAGCTTTGATGGAAACTCATTGCAAACTCCTATAATATCAGATAATCATCAAGGGAGGGTTCCTCCCCTACATCCTCCTCTCTATCATTGATGGTAATGGCAAACAACTGACACCCCTTCCACATGCACTACTTAAGTTGCATGGCAAAAATCATATAGAGGTATACCAGCCTCTAAACTCCTAAAATCACCCTAGGTGTACCATGGTCATCTACACATTCAATTATCTTTTGTCTATAATCCACCTTGGTGCTATGGGTGCTAAGCCAATCCATGCCTAGAACTACATTATAGGAACCTAATGGAGTAATATGCAAGTCTAATGTGGTGAACATGTTCATGGGTCAATGAATCAACTAACACCCTAGCCCCTGAAGCTAACTCAAGCTCCTAATCAAAATCTTGTCTAGCTCCCACTAGCCCGCATCACTCCAATACAAAAGGGGATATAAAAGAGTCTATATCTCTAGAGTCAAATAGTATAGTAGCCTCATATCCTCTAATCATATCTTTAGCCTCAATCATTGTGGCTTGGTGCTCAGCCTGGTAGTTATCAACTGCTGCAAACATCTTGTGGGATCTGCCCATATCACCTACTATAGGCTCTCAGGTGGCTCCTCATTGACTACTTGCTATGGGACCCTAAGGAAACTCTCTCACAATATGACCCATACCACCACAAGCATAACATGGCCCACGGGTCTGAATTTGTACTCTCTATGGCCTAGATTGCTACTGACCCCTGGTCTTGCTAGACCCACTAAAGCCTCCCCTAGAGGACTGTTGAGTCCTAGTTGGCTATATATACTAGTTTTATGGCCTTTGATCATGTTTGGGCTCTGTGATTGCCACTATTTGGGCTTAGAGCCCTTGTAGCCCTATGATGACCTCTATCTATTGTCTTGCTGCCCTCTTTGCTATGTCTATGAGCCTTTTCAAGACCCTACTAAATGACTCTGATTACCCTTCCAAGAAGGTTTCTGTTGTGCTGGCTACTAGGAGGGGTTCCAGTTATGGGATCTATCTCAAAATTTCTATCTAATATGAATGTCTTCAGCAACCAATGTCATCTCAACTACCTCTTTGAAAGTGGTAGGAAAAGCTAACCACACTGATCCCTAGAGAGATAAGTTAAGGACCTTAATGAACTAATGAATGCATAGCTTCTCATCTCTCATGTACTCCACATAAGGAAGTAGCTCTAAGAAAATGCTCTCATACTGGGCCACCATGAGACCCCTCTACCAAAGATCATGGAACTCCTCAACCTACCTCTATCTAAAGTGGTCTAGCAAATATCTGTGCTTGAAACGATCCACAAAGAACTCGCATGTGAGCACCTTTATGTCTACTCTCCCTACAGTCTCCTCCTACTGCCATCAAGTGGAGGCATCCTCTTGTAATAGGTGTATGGCTAGTCATGCCTTTAGATTGCTCCTCTGGGTTAGTAATCCAAAGCACCTCATTAAACAATATAGCCATGCCTTTGCATGTGTGCCATTTGTGGTACCAATGAATAGGGGAGGCTTGAGTCATAGTAGGTCACTAATCTCATCCCTAATATCTCAGGGTGCTCCTACTGGTGCTCTCTCTACTACGGGGGGTGGATCAACCTAGCATATTGACGCTTCCCCTTGATCCTCTACAAATCTAGGTGGGGGACTTCTACTCCTTTCCCTAATATTGGCCCCATGTCCCTCTGCATCCTATTATCCCAGCTGTGGAATAATAGGTGGTAACTTCTGCTGTACTACTCCAATTAGATTATTAATAACATTCAAAACCTTATCAAGATTTGGAGGTTGCCTTAGTGGGGGTCCTCCCACATCCTATCCTGCCCCCTCTTGACCTGCTAGGTTTACTCTAGGACCCCTAGCCTTTTGATGATCATTGTGGGCGACTAAGGGAATCCTATACAAAGTTGTAGTTCATAAGTTAGATGTAATGGGTTAGGCTACTAGTGTTGAAACCAAAAACTTTGATACTAGAATGTCATGCCTAAATTTTCACAAGACAAAAAAAAACAACTAATTTTTTTTTATCAAGAGAGAAATCTAAAGGTATGAAACTTAATCTATACTTAAACTTTGGGATGCTAGAGTTAGTTGATGTGACGATGATCATTTCACTTGAATCTGAATTCAAGTTTCCTATGATGGGTTACTAGGTTATCTAACAAGTTAGTGAAAATGTTATTTGGATATTAACCTTTCACCTCCCGTACTCCTGGTTCATACACTTCACATTTGTATGTGAAAATATCAACTTCCAATCCTGTGGTTCTAGGGTATAATGATGTGAAGATGTTTAATGATTATCTTAAATGTGTATATTTAAATCAAATGGTCATTGTCAATCATTTGTTATGAATAAGGGGAATCAAAATGAGTATATCTTTAAATCTTATTATTATTAGTTAATTTGTTATAAATATGGAGAGATAGTTATTAAAATCAATTAGTGATTATGTTTATTGGATGAAAATGGTAACCTTTATTTGCATTACTCACCACTATTGAAATCTGATTAAGCCATTTATTAACTTTTAAAACTCAAAAAAAAAAAAAAAACTATATTATTCATTATAAGTTCACTATGTCATGTCACCTCCAAGATGTAGTATTTGTATTTCATCTGCGCTAACCTACATAATTGATTTAATGCCCATTATAAGTCCTATAAATTTCTTACTTTAAAATTCAATTCCAATCAACCTATACTTTATTAATTAAATCAACCCTTAAGATACCTTCCTTTACTAATATCTTTTTATCAAATCATAATCTTAAAAAATGCATATTTAAAATAAACATAATTTTCCTATAATTATAGGAATCCTAATACCCCTTATCCTTTTTAAATATAGACCATTATTATATTGTTTCCCCCCCCCCCCCTTAACATAACATTCTAACTACCCCTTTAAAACTTTCTACTAATCATACCTTATTCCTACCTATGCTTGATTATTACTAAATCTGACTTAATACTTTATTTCTACCTAAATTTGAATTCCTAAAATGAGGAGTTAGGTGCCCATTTAGTCTTCCCCAACAATGCTAAGTTTCAAATTTTTAAACTACTTCCTCCAAGCATTGAATGAGGGGTCTTGTCACCCATGTTTCTAATTGGAAATAGGGTTGACATGGGAAGAATTCAAAAGTCCCATTGTGGGTTTCCAAGGCAGCAACATTTAATTTGTTCCCAACTTATTAGTAGCTTTACCAAAGCTCCCACATGCTTCCTAGATGATGAGGGTAATTATTAATTAGTTTTTTTAAATCATTAGTCACCTCTTACAAGGCTAGGTGCCTGGGGAGGGTACATAGTCATTTCAACCATGACATTTCATAAACTTTACTTTAACCATTCAAGTCAACCTTTTTTTTTCAACCTGTCTGCCTAGAATGGAGTCATGTAAAAGGAGAAAGGGATGGGCTGGCATCCTTCTTCCAAGACACCAAGATATTTGAGGTAAGGCCGCCCACATTTTGGGTGATGAAAGTTTTAATTTAATTTTTTTTTTTTTAAAATTCAAACCAAACCTTCTTGTCCTCCATAAATATGCAAGCCGCCCCCTACGTTGGGGAAGGGGATATTTTATTTTATATTTTTATTTAGGCCCTAGGATTATGAGTAGGCTGAAATGTACTAGATTTTCTTGGCTAACTTCTTGAGGAGCAATGTAAATATGAAAGTGACTTAATTTATTTTTTTATAATGGTGTTGGTAGGGAATATATTACTATATTCTAATAATATTATTTTGTTGTTTGAATTTTTGGAAGATTTCTTTTTCTTGCAATCCCATTCATTTTCTAGCAAGATTTTCAAGCACTTACAAGCCTTGTTGTTGCAAATAAACTTATTTTGTCTAATTCTCTTCACATCTTCCCTATGGATACCCATAACTAAATTGTTATGATTTTGTCATTTCATTATGATTTATATAGCTGCTATATATATATCAACTTCCTTATAACTAATATTTCAATTTGCAAGATACATTTATATGAGAAACGGTGCAACATCCACATGTAATTCTATGAACTTAAGAAAAATATTCTAGTTGTATTGATGATATCTCCATTATGACTACATGTTCATTATCAAATCAAAACAAAATCCACACCAATATGATCCAAGATTGAATATAGTTACTTCCACATCCTTCATACAAAACTTAAAGATATATGAGTAACAAAATGTTGTCATCCTATTAAACCTCCCAATTTCTATCATCACACAAAACCCCTTTTCTTCAATACATTTTATACAAGTAAGGAAAAAAAATCTTCAAAATAATGAAACTTTTCCTTCTTGTTCCTCTCAAGCCTTACATTCAACACAATATCAAGTAAGCAATAGGGTGGTGAAATCATCATATTCAAGATACACAATGGAAGGACCTTTAGAAGAAAGATAGTTCATAATCTCTCTATTGACATATGTATGAGACCAATAACATCATTACATGATTAAAAATAAATCTACTTGACAAAACAAAATGGAGTTGTCCTCCATTGCAATACAAATACAATGATGTGCTCTTCTTCTATGCAAAGGTAGAACTTCACAAACTCCAAATGTCAAAACCTTCAAGCAAAAACCTACAATTAAGGGACAAATTGTGGAACCATGGAGGCTCACCTCCCAACCTAGGCCTCAAGGAGGCCACCCACCAAGCCTAGGAAACAAGGTACAAATAGTTGCATACTACACATTCACATATCATGCATACTCACAACAATACAACAAGATTCTACACAATACATTACAAGACAACCTAGCCCAAGGCTTGCACAAAGATTCATCATTTGAACCAAGTATAGGGTGAAGGTGGGCTCTCTCCATGAAGAGGATTTCCAAAGATATGATTCAAAATATACACATATTCTCATTATCAACATGCCCTTTTGAGGCTTACAATAACTTTCCCTCCACATATCTCCTTATACCTCCCAAAATGCAATTAAACAAGAAGACCACATTCTATTTGACATATAAAAATCATATCCACACACGAGAGAGTTCCTCAACTACATGTGTGAGCCCAACTAACCCTTCACCAAAGAATCTCTTCCCTCCCAAGGGTGAGTGATGCATCACACCTATTACACAAAACACACAACATGGAAACAATACAAGATTCAAGGAAGAATCCACACAAACTTCTCACATACAACACTCAAACAAAAGATCTTTTTCCACAAACCACATCTACAATACACCAAATTCACCATGGAATGAAGAACACCATATCTATTCTACATGCAAAATGAAAAACACCATGGATCATGAATACCAACCTCACTCCAAGCAATGGCAAATGAAAAGTTGTAGTAGAGCTCCTTAGCCTCTTCCTCCAAACCCTAGTTGTCTCTAAATATAGAGAGTGGCCAAGTGAGTTTCTAATTTGGCCCAACCTCTATATATCACTCTCATTTTTGGATTCAATTAAAAATACATTCTTTTTGGGGTCTCCTAGGTCGACTAGGCACCCTAGTGATCATTATTAGCCCCCTAACTTAAAGTACTAACATGGGTATGGTTTATTTCTGTCACATATTCACCTTAGAGTTACTTTATGGCCCTCACAATGCTAGGTAGGTTCAAATTCCAAATTTCCCATGGTGTTAACCTTTTCTCTTTACTAATTTAAGGCAATAAGTCAAATTTCTCAATTAAGATATTTAGCTCAGGATAAGGTGGCCACATGATCCATCATCAAAGAACATGTCAGTTTCACATAACAAGTACAAGTGTCAAGTGACATACACAAAATTCACTATACATCACACATGACACATTTAGAATCTACACATGAAATATATACCACACACATACATCTCACATTTACAAAATAAACACATCACAATGAAGTTTACGAATCTTATAAAGATTCACCTTGGCAGTGTCATTTTAACATTCGTTTATACCTTGTTTCCCTATTAAGTTTCCATGGTTCCTTTCCTGCACACTAAACTCAAGCATCAATAGTCCAATGAAAAGTCACACATAAAATACATATGAAAGTAAAGGTACATAATAATTTTTTTATTCCATCATTCACAGATAACACATTCCACAATCAACTTCCTACTCTCCATCATTTACATATAAAGCATTTAATCATGAATCCTCAAAAACAACTACATGTTACTAACTTTCCTAACAAGATCAAATTAAGTATTTGAAACACATCATATTTCCATTTCTTATCGTAAAAGTGAAATAATGAATAAGTAACCATTAATCCATCGACTATGCCAAATAAGACCTGATACATATCATAACGGAAGACCACAAGGTAAATATGATCGGTTAAGTAGCAAAATTTACTGTCCATCAAGTATCAAAATACATGTTAGGATATCCAGTCCTAAATAATAAAATGGAAATATAGTATCTATGCTATGATGGGTCGAGGTGAGGCCTCACATCTAGATCTTTGCTTCCTTTCAATTGAAATTGTTTGGATGTGATCATGATAGTGCAGTTCCAGTTCTTCCTTAAGAACTTAGTTGGAAATGGTGGAGTCACCCACTTCTTGAGTGACATGACCATTATTGCTTGAACTGGCTTCCTTGGTAGATTTAGGAATCCATTACTGCCTCATCTGCTTTCGAATGTTATCTGCTTTTTCTTTCTTTTCATCTTCAATTCTACCTATATTCATGCAATTCTTGGCTAGATGACCAAGTTTTGTACAAGTGAAACATATTATGGTGGTAGCTCTCTTCCTTGTGTGATGTTTGACATGGTTCATGCCAATGTGTCCATTTTCAACACAATAATGACATCTACACCAAGTGTTGTAGTCCCAATCAAATATTGCTTTCACAAATTGCTCTGCTAGATTGAATGACTTAGTTTTGCAATCTAATGCCTTGTGACCTTGTTTCTTATATTTTTGACACTTGCCTTCAAATATTGGTTTCTATTTGCATTCATTAGCCTTGTGACCATGCTGACTACAATTGTAGCACTTACCATTAAATTTTTCTTTACCATTACTCCAACATCTATTTGATGTATGACCTATCTTACCACAATGATTACAAGTAGGTCTTTGATTCCTTTGAGCACCTTGTTTGGAGGATTCACCTTCTTCTTTGTATCCAATTCCTACTTTACCTTTTTTTCTATAGAGATTCTGCCCATTTAGCTGATTCAATTAATTCATGTCTACTTGGGATTTCATCATTCTTTCATTGATTTTCTTTTTAGTGTTTAGGTCAATTTTCAATCTTTCACTACTTTTCTTTTCAGATCTTAGCTCTTTTCTTATTCTTTCATTGATTTGTCTTTCCAAATTTAGATTATTTCTTAGTCTTTCATTGATCTATTTTTGGCTTGTGATTTCCTCATTTGCATTGGAGATTTGATCCATAAGATTTGCATGTTGAAGGGATTGGTTTTGGATCTCATTGTTTCTTCCATCCATTTCTTCTTTCATCTTGTTCCTTTGTTCCAAGATTTCACATAGCCTTACTGACTGAATTTCTCATTCTCTTTTGAGCTTTCTTACTTCTTCTTGTAGGGAACCATTCTTTTCTAAGAGTTCTTTGATAGCATCATTTGCTTCATCTGAACTGCTTGAAGGGAAAAAGTATTCAATTCTTTCTTGAATATACTGATGATCATTCATTTGATTTGTAAGTTCCTTCTATTCAAGGATTGGGAAAGTTGCTCCTTAGCTTTATTGAGTTGTGCAATGGCCATCTCTAGATGTATCTTTTCATTGTCAATTGCCTTATCAAGTTTGAATATCTCCATTGTCCTTGATCTTTTCTCAAGCTATCAAACTTTATCCTGAGAACCACAAAGCTTTGATACCAATTGTTGGAAATAGTCTAGGTTGCTAAGAGGGGAGGGGTGAATAAATAACCTCAAAAACTTTATCAAATTCAGATCTTAATTCCAATAATCCAATTACCATTTAATTTATTAAATCAGATCTAACTACATGCATGAGAAACTAAAAACATAAAACATTCATAACACTTGAACACAATAATTTGGTGACCCAGAAACCTTCCAAATAGAAAGTAAAACTAGGGTGGGGATGATACCCACAAAACTTCAATATTGCAGCATAAAGTTGGCCTATTAAGGCTCACAATGATCACTTTTGATGATCTACCCTATTAGGAGCAATTAGGACTACTAGATCCACCTTGTTAGAGGTTTTACAAAAACAAAATAAAGTATGCACTCTGTTAAGAGATTTGAGAAAAAATTATTAAGTCCACCTTGTTAAAGGATTTGGATTGGTTCACCTATTAGGATGAAATAGTAGAGAGGATGAAATAGTAGATCTCTGACTTACAACTAAATTACTGATAGAGATTCTTTGAAGTATTGATCACCTTTATGTGATAGCTATGATTATGCTACTCCTTTTCTGATATGGCCTTACAATACACTTTGTTTGCTACAAATTCACATTCACATGCTTCTATTTCACATTATTGTCACATATGCTTACTACCTCAGATATGATACAATATATTACATATATATCAATCCAATTTACATAATTACAAAGTTGGCCCATATGTAGATACTCGAGTTCTGAAGACTGACTTGGTGAAGTTCTGATACTTGGCATCCACTTTCACTACTTAGCATTGTCATGCATTCAGTAGAAGTAGAAGCTTGGTCCATACTAATCACTTCAATGTAGTCTTGAACTTGGTCTGCACTAGTGACTTGGTAGATACTATGTAACTTGGTATAAATTGAATTACTCTTTTACCATGACTGCACTCGATAAACACTAATCATCATATAGCTCAGTTAACACTAACTTCACTTTACATGAACTACTTAGCTTGGCAGAAACTACAATGCTTGGTAACCAATGAAATGCTCAGGTTGAACTGCTAGACTTCACACTGCCTAATTTTTCTCACTTTAAATTATTGTACTTCACACTAACTGAATTCCCTTGGTAATCACTGGAATTCTCAATAGAAATTGTAGTGCTCAGTGGCTACTAAAATACACGAAAAACACTATATATTGTTCAGTGAGCTTGGTAGCCATACATAATCTAAATAAGTGATGTCACTAATAACAAACTTGATTGAATGTCAATAGAAACACTGATGTCCATACTGTATTGCTTGGGTACAAGATGACCACAAGGTCATGGTCAATAAGCAGTTCTCAATAAAGTTCAAGATTGGAAGCTACCAGGATGAGGTACTTTTGATATCATACTTATGGACATATGTCATATATTGTTGGGCAGGTTGTGACAGTTTGATAGGCATGTTGTACATGATGGGCAAGAAAATATCCACACTCTAACCAAGGATGGAGTGAAACATTAGTTGAAGTTGTTGAAGAAGAAAGAAGAAAATGTATGTAGTGTTGAGCTAGAATGTTTTGTTGATGGAAGAGCATTTCTCAAAGGTATGAAGCATGAGCATGTGTTCTTTGCTATAATTCCTAAAGATAGTAAAGAAGAAGTAGAGGAGGTGCTTGCAAAAGTTTCAAATATTATGGGAGAGTTTTATGATATTGTTTCAGTTAATGTACCTGATGAATTAGCCCCAATGAGTAAGATCAATCAATTGATGGATTTGATTCTAGGAGCCAATTTTCTAAACAAGGCAGTGCACAGAATGATACTAGAAAAAAATAAAGAGTTGAATAGGCAAGTTCATGAGTTGTTGTAGAAGGGGTTGATTCAAGAGAGTCTGAGTCCATGCGATTTACTAGCCATATTAGTACCAAAGAAGAATGAAGAATGGAGGATGTGCATAGATTCTCATGCTATTAACAAGGTGAAAATCAAGTATAGCTTTCCTTTGTTGAGGATGGATGATATTATGGACTATTTGAGTGGAGTTGAGTATTTCACAAAGATAGATTTTAAGAATGGGTGCCTTTAGATTTGAATTAGAAAAGGTGTTGAGTTGAAGATTGATTTCAAGACCAAAGGACTATATGAGTGGTTAGTCATGCCTTTTGGGCTAAAAAATGCATTGAGCACTTTGATGAGGCTCATGAATGAGGTATTAAGGAGTTTCTAGGTAAGTTTGTCATTTTTTACATAGATGATATTTTGATCCTTAGTAGGACATTGGAGGAGCATTTGATTCATAATTTGCAAGGTGTTTAATAAGTCAAGGGAAGAAAAGTTGCTGATAAACCTAAAGAAGTGGAGTTTTGTAAAGAAGGAGTTGGTGTACCTGGGATTTTTAGTCTCAGCACAAGGTCTAAAAATGGACCTAGATAAAGTGAAGGATATCCTTGAATGGCCTACTCCAAGGAGTGCAACCAAGGCAAGATCTTTTCATGGATTGGCTAGTTTTTACAAAAAGTTCATAAGAGGTTTTAGTAGTATTTGTGGACCCCAACTAAAACAATGAGAGAGGACAGGAAAGATTTTAAGTGGATTGTAAGATTAGATAAGAGTTTTAATCTGTTGAAACAAAAATTTATTGAGCAACCTTTTTTAGCACTTCTTGATTTTAACAAGGTGTTTCAAGTAGATTGTGATGCTAGTGGTACTACAGTAGGAGTTATTTTGAGCCAAGAAGGTAGACTTGTTGCTTATTTTAGTGAGAAATTGAATGATGCAAAAAGAAAATATTCTATTTATGATCATGAATTTTATGCTATAGTTCAAGCATTGAAGAAGTGGAGACACTATCTTCTTTCCAAGGAGTTTTTTTTATATATTGATCATCAAGTTTTGCAATATTTGAATAGTCGAGGAAAATTGAACCAAAGGCATTTCAAGTCAGTTGATTTTTTACATAGTTATACATTTTTTTTAAACACAATAGTGGGAAGTCTAACAAAGTTGTAGATGCTATTTGTAGAAGACAAATTTTGCTGATAGAAATGTAGATAGAGGTGGTTGGGTTTAACAAACTCAGTACTTTGTATCTAGGTGATCCAAAATTTGGTGAAACATGGAAGGCTTGTATAGAATTTGTTACACTTGACAAGACAAAGTGATTGGATTTCATGATCTAGGATAATATATTGTTCAAAGGAAGCCTAAAAAGTTCAATAAGAGAGAATCTCATTAAAGAGAAGCATAGTGGAGAGTTGGATAGATATTTTGGTAGAGATAAAACCATATCTTTGGTTGCTGAGAATTATTACTAGCCAAGTTGTAGCAAGATGTGAAAAAATTTGTACAGAGTTGTAGAGAATGTTAGATGGAAAAAGGAGTAAAGAAGAATACAGAGTTATATCAGCCATTATCTATACCAGAGAGGCCATGGGCATGATTATATTTTTATGGTGGTTGGAAAGTTTTCAAAGATAACACATTTTATTCCTCGCAAGAAGACAGTGATGTTGTTCATGTGGCATAGTTGTTTTTCAGAGAAGTGGTGAGACTATATGGTCTACCAAAGAGTATAGTTTCAGAATGAGATAGAAAATTTGTTGGGTATTTCTTGGGCACATCATGGAAGAAGTTGAAGACAAATTTGAAGTTTAGTTCATCACATCATCCATAGACTAGTGGGCAAACAAAATTTTTGAATCACGGTTTGGAAAACTTGCTTAGATGTTTAGTTGGAGACAAGCCAAAAGGATGGGATATGATTTTACCATAGGCATAATTTGCATATAATAATTATGTCAATAGGATTACTAGTAAATCACCATTCTAGATTTTATATGGGAGTAGTCCCAAAAATTCTTATGAATTGAGATAGTTGGATAAAGGCAAGATAAGTAGTGTTGAAGCAAAATATTTTGTTAAACATTTGAAGAACATCCATGAGGAGGTGAGGAAGCACATCATAAAGATGAATGCACAATATAAGGCTAAGGTAGATGTGAAAAGGAGGTATAAGGAATTTTAGATTAGAGATGAAGTCATGGTTCATTTGAGAAAGGAGCATTTTCTAGTGGGTACATATAATAAGCTAAAGATGAGGAAGTTTGGACCATGCAAGATAGTGAAAAGGCATGATTTTGGAAATGTGTATGAAGTGGAGTTGCCTGCTAAATTGAATATTTCACTAGTATTTAACATTTTAGATTTGAAAAAGTATTATGAAGGATGTGATAAAGATGAAGTTATAGAAGCACAATGGAGTATTCCAACAACTATTTTGGCTACAAAGGAGATTGAGGAGATACTAGAAAGTTGTGTTGAAAAAAGTACCAGGAATAGAACTTATGAAGAATATTTGGTCAAATGGAAAGGGAGGCCAATTTAGGATTCATCATGGCTAGCAAAGGAAGAAGTCAACCGTCTTGGTTTTACTTTGAACACATGAGATGTCATTAAGTCACTTCTGAAATTACCTTGGGTGTCTAATGCATGAATATCCTAGGTGTAAGAGAAATCTTACATCACCCCAAAAAATATTTTCTTTCTTTTCTATTTTAATAAGGACTAGTAGATAGGGTGGTTACTATTTATAGGAACTTTCTATTTTTAATAAGTCTCTCATACAATCTTGGAATGTTCTCATTTTCTAAAGGAAGGTTAATTTTAGACTTATCAGCCTACCATAAAAATTTCATTGCTCTAGCTTAAGTACCGAAGAAGTTATTGCAGATTTTTGATGGAAAAATTTGTAGAAAAATCTTCAGGCTCACTGTTGGAGGCCTTAGAGTTCCTGGATGAGGTCCAAAAACTCGATGGAAGGGCACTTGTGTCATTTTGAGCCTATATATCAAGAGCTAGTGTTTCTAAAAGTGATTATAATAGCCAATCAAAGTAATGGTTCATGAGTTATAGCCTTCTAAAGTTGGGCTACCAAAATTTCTAAAATAATTTGTCAAAGATATATTTAGTCCACTCTATATGTATTGTTAGTGTTTGTCGGCCCTAGGTATTAAGTTTGAGCATCTAGAACTTTTTTGGGCAACATAAAATTACCTATTTAAGAAAAGCTTGAACATTGTCTAAGATAGCTCTAGGTGATAGTTCATAGCTTGTCTTACAGATTACTATAATGAAGGCACCCATGTGGGTTAGCATATTGTACTTGTGAATTCTTCAATTTTGCATTTGTGATGCAAATAAGAATTCCATATTTTATTCTTTCATTTGATGTTGTTTCTTTGTTTTCCATTATGGTTTATGGTATTAAGGGTAGCACCCTTTATTAGCCTTTCCTCTAACCTTGTCAGGGATCTCAATCATTTTATTTTTCTTCCTCCCTTTTACCCATAAGGAACTCTCTGGCTAGTCATCATCAACGTTAATGGTTATGACATCCTCTTGTTAAGGGACTTGACACTTTGCCTTATTTATGATTTCATTACACATTTGTGCCATTATCTAATCAAAACTTTCTAGGCACCTATTATATCTATCTAAGTAGGTTGCCTCATGGTAGAAACCATGAAATGATGGATTAGCTACCTTCATGGCTTTTTCAATTTTCATTATCCTACTCCATGTTTGGGTTCCATCTCTACAAAGCTCTTTCACCAAACAATTCATTATACTATCTTCCTTCCAATTTGGTTTGCTTCTAGGAGTGTATACTTTCTTATCATTTTTAGAGCATGTCTCACCAAATCATTTGGATCATAGGTCCTAGTAGGGGTTGAGGGAAGCTTTAACTCTCCCATACATTGGTCAATCTCTTCTACAACATCTTTTCCTATTCGATAATCACCTAGCATTGTGTTCCTTGATGCAAAAGATCCCCTCTTATTAGTAGGATCTAAATATTTTTTATTTAACACAAGCATTTTCCAAAAGAATTTTAATTGACCTAGTCTTTAGGGATATACCTTTTTGCAATACATGAGGAGGCCGTGGGCACCCAAAAACTCTTATAACTAAAATTTTTTCAAAGAGAAACTAACTAGCTTAATCATGAATAAGTAATCTATCCCCATTTGGGAAAGTAGATGGTCTTATCAACATCTTACACCTATAGGTACTCTTTCAGTAATATCTACTAACATATTTGTAATAGGCAAAACAAAGTCATTGTAAAAAGAAATAACACTATCATAGGGATAAAATATTTTCGAAAAGCGAGTCCACATCTACACACAAAAGTTCTCTCCATTATCATCAGTGGCTTCAATGGAGTATGGACTAATATGCTATATGTTCCTGTAAAAAATGATGTGCATATGCAATGAGTAGTGGAAGAATATAAAATTCCCAAGCTCTCCATTTTGAGCCGCCACAATTTCATGATGCATTCTATTGATGGTGTACTCCACAAAATCATACCCAACATTATGATTTGGATCCTGAATATCCACAACAATGATATAGATGTAGCCTAGGGTATTATTTGTGCCATAAATTCTTATTACCTTTTTTATCCCAAAAATGGTGTATCTAAAGTACTTACAAAAGAATTCAAGTGGCATTAGGTCTCCAACTTTCTTTGGCATCTCACCCTTTCTAGCTTTGAGTTGGGAATATGCCTCTTCATGACTATTCCAGTAAAGAAAGTCTTAGAATTTTTGAAATTTTCATTCATATTCTCCTTTTCAATTTCCTTTGTCATAGGTCCTCCTAGGTCAAAGACCTCAATGAAAGTCTCCCTATCCATTCTACATAGGATATGCCTATCCTTCCTATGGAAAGTTTTAGTTGTTGGATTGTAAGATTTGATCAATACCTTCATCAGATCAAAATCCACTATCACTTCTTCTATTATCAAATTTTCCACATTTCTAACCCATGGGTTGTAAATTGGTGACTTTGAAAGTCTATTCTAATAGAAATACCAAAAAAGCTTATTTCCATTTGTCTCAGGTATAATGGCATCCCTACAGAAAGGTATGTATCTCTAAAAACATGTGCATTCAGGGTTTAACCATGTAAAGACCTCTACATACAAGGTATCCAACTTTGGTTTTTCTTGTTTAGTAGCTTGCAAAGAATCTTCCACACCAATTTAAGCTATGAACTTGCTTTCTTCCCATACCATGATTTCTATAATCAGATTCTTTTAAATAGACTCTGTCAATTTCAATTTTTGAAAGCTCTAAAAATCTTTATAAGCTCTAGAAATCTCTTAGCACTTAAATTTTATCTCTGGATTATGCAAAGACTATAGCTTAGAATGTCATTATATCAACTTATTAATAGAGAAAAATCAATAGCAAAGCATTTATATCTATTTATGTCAATGTGCATGAAAAATCTCAATTTTCATAAAAGTGCCAAAAATTTCTTGTATTGTCGGCCTTTCATAACCTTTTATATGCACTTTTGATAGGAAATCACTTTTGAGTCATAATGAGGCTTTTTAACAGCCATTTTTTGCATTAAACCCTATCCTTATGACCTTGCATTTCCTTTGTTCATCATTCCATAGTTATCTTCTTGTTTAGCACTTCAACACCAGTGACTGAGCGATCATAGCTTTGCACCCCTTTCACCCTTTTGTGGTCTAATCACTAATTTTAGATGTTAACTATATGACTGAGCACCTTAAACATTTGACATCTCTTTAACTTTAATCATATGTTCACTCCATTTCATTAACATTTATACTTACTGCTTGTGACTGTATGAATCCTCGTACCTATCACTAAGTCACAACTTGACACACCTTTCATGTTTTTAAGTTTTCATTGCTATGACCATGTAATCAAAACATTATATGTAGTTTGACTTATCTAATAACACATTTTTGACTTATCTAATAACATATTTTCCTCATGAGCAATAGAGCAAGGGAAATTTTATGTTCTTTCAACCTAGTTGTTGTTTCATAGTCTATCCTTACTGACACTTTTCAACATTGCAATTGTGTAATCTACCATATTCTACTTTGATCCTGACTTATTTGCTTGGTCATAGTTTAAACTTTTCTTTTGATCTTTAAGTGTGTGACCAAGTGAACGAGAAATTAAACCAATTTCAACATGTTGCAGCATGTCTTGATCACTTCCTACTTATTAGTATGAATGAGTGATAAAAAATTTCATGCATTTTATATAGTGATCACCACATCACAACTTATCCCTTTTACTACTTTGCTAACATCACGACTGTGTGATTTTAACAATTTCTTAATATTATTGCCTGGTCACAGTCTGAGAATTGGATGTCTATTTTAGCCACATGACCAAGTAAACAAACAACTTTTGGCTTCACAACTACCTTTCACTAGGTTGCATTTCATTCTATATAACATGACTTAACTGCCCCAACCATATGACTAAGAATAATTTCAAATATTTCACCTTGGTCACTCCTTCATAGTAAGATCTCATAACCATTTAGTGACCTCTGTGACCATGTGATTAAAGGTTCTTTATAACCTTCTAATAGTTTCATGAAATTGTGGTTATCTTTCAAGCTTTATCTTTACCATGTGAACATAAGCATTCACCCAATTGCTATGATAATTCATTACATTTTCTTATTCAAGTGACCATGTGACTAAGGTTTGATTTATTTTTTGCTCAGTTCTAGTATAAAAGGTAACTAGAAATTTGACTACTTTGACTTGGTGATAAGAGGAAACTTCACTCCTTCATCGCATCGCACCCTGAAAGGCCATTATCTTATGATGAGCTCCAACTGTGCAATCAACCTTGGTTGCCAGGTCACACACTTAAAATCTTCATGAGCTTACATTTAAGACACCAAAAAATAGGATACAACCCTTTGAAACATTTAAATTTTAAAAAAATATCAAAAAGGGCATGAATTTAAAATAAAGGGCTTTTTGCTAGGGAAAACAATTTTATGAAACTTCAATGAGACCTAAAGCACTAGGGACATACAAATTCTATTAGATTTATGGTTTTAACTAAATTTTTGAACATATTACAACAAAACCTTGACTAATCAACACAATTTCAAGACATTATCAAATTAGAATTTTGGAAATTAGGCAAAGTGAAAGTGAGGGTCAACAATATTTATCCCCAACTTGAGTGAGAGTATGAGTCTACACATAGTTAATGGAAAGTAGATGAAAGAGATAGAGATAAATTTGATCACTAATAAAGATTACAAAGACATTGTACATCATAAGTTTTAAAAGAAAAATCCCCCTTACCAATTATCTCAACTCATACAACCATGTGAAATGGAACACAAGAAATGGAAAACAATAAAAGTCAAAGACACAACAACAATTGGGCTAGTACTAAAAAAAGGCCCCAAATTATCTAGTCCAAGAGATCTTATAGGAAAATAAAATTCACTATTAGTATCATATTTGGAATGCTATTATAGGGAAATAATTTAACTCCTTAGAAGACTAAGAAGACAAATAAAAGATGAGACAACAATCCATGATCACCAAACCAATAATATGGTTAGAAAAAAGTAGAATAGGAATAAAGGAAGACTATAAATTATAAAGGATAGCAAAGCACATTGTGATTGAGGTGATCCATGAAAAAGAAAAAACCCCATGAATAATAACTTGTGTTATGTTTTGTATAAAGAGAAAAAACCAAAGGAAATATCTAACAAGTTGTGTTCTTGTAGTTCCTTTCATCTCAACATATAATATGAATGATGGAATTGATAACCCAACAATATATGTTATGCTACTTAACCCATTCCAAGGATAACATAGCATATAATTATGTCCAAGTAAATGTTGGTTGAGCCCACAATAGTGGGTTACACTTTTTTGGAGGAAGGAATTCTCCAAAAACTAAAAAGTCAAAAATTTTGCAAAGGACTTTTGATAGAAATTGCTTGACTTTATATCAAAAGTAGTTTTTTAAGGTAATTTTAGTCGAAAGTTAAGTACTTTTGATGAAAAGTACTTTCTTGAATTCATATTCAATTTTTTTTAACAGTTTTGATAAAAACTAACTAAATACTTTCAATAGAATGTACTTTTGATATAAAGTCCCAAAATAGGTATATTTTGCAAAGAATAAATAATTTTTGGAGAAATATTGACCTGGGGACTTAATTAGATGGCACAAAAGGAAATTTTAAGACCTTCCCATTTGCATAGAACAAGTACTCAAAACAAGATTTTTAATGATTATAGATTTTATATATTTTGATCTCATTATGTGTTGATCTTATTTTGGTTTTCAAAAGGTAGTGACAAAACACTTAGTCATTATCTAAAGAACAATGCAAGAACAGTGCAAGGTATATGCTAAGCATAAGTCTCCAGACAATACATGTCGAGTAATATGACAAGTTAGTGTCAAGCACTAGTAGGTGCCAAGCAGCCAATTTGTTTTGAGTCACTCTAGTGCCAAGAAGTCAATGCATGTCAAGTAATTTAGGTGCCAAGAAATAGTAAGTGTTGAGTTATACAAAAGTTGAGTAACAAAATATAGAGCACAATGAAGGCCAAGCATCAAAGCCTAGTGATGTCAGTGAATAGTCTTTGACATAGATGTTTGTTATGGCACAGACTTATATGTAAACCATTTTAGGATGAAATAAATATTATTTTTTAATCTTTAGAGATAAGGATCCAATCATATTACAAATCCATATGTAATGTATGCAACCAATTAGAAAAGGGAAGCAATTTGGTGGCAATATGGATGTACCATAGCTGTTGATTTTGACCTAACCCATCTCCACGAATGCCTATTTAAGGAGATAAACCTTAAAGAATTTTATTGATGATCTATGTGTGAAGGAGATGAATGCTAAAATTTCAGAGAGCATTCATAGTGGCATAGATGACTATGATAGAGTTATACATTGCAGAATTAGTTTGAACATAATAGAGTGAGTAGTGAAAGGATAGATTTGATTAGGAGGATCAAGGTTTAAATAGTAAAGAGGAGATCTGACATCAAGTAGCAAGGTGTTAACTGAAGGTGCTAGCTATTCTCTATATAAAATGCACCAAATACAAAAAAAATAAAGTCAAACATGATTCTTTTTCATGTTCAAAAAAATACAGTGAAATTTTCTCAAAATTTTTTTGTTTTCACTCACAAAATATACAAATCATGAAGATAAAATGCTGAAATTTTCAAAAAAAATTCATTGTCTTTTCATTTTTTGAAATTTAGTCAATGGTGCAATTTGTAGGGAGGATAGACAAGTCCCTAATCAAAGGATTAGGTGTTGGATCATTCTAATAGGTGATACATATTAAATCTCTTAACATAGTAGTCCTAATAGACTTTTGTAAATCTCTCAACTAAGTGCTTACTTAATTGTGAGTTTGAAATACTTTACTCAAGGTAAGACCTAATAGTCTTATAAGCCTTTAATAGGACAGATCCCTCATAGGGTAGATCATAGTTTATGATCAAAACTTTATAGCCATAATAGGCCACACTATACAACTACAATATGAAGATTTATCAATGTCATCCCCACCTAGTTTTATTTTCTCCTTGGAGAGTTTTTGGGTGACCAAAATCTTATGTGTTGTGTTTTGATTTACATTATGCTTTATATGTGATGCATGGTTACTTATTTTAGTTTGCATATTAATTTATGAGATGGATGTATGGTGAATTGTTTTTATGGTAAAAATTTTAAGTGTTGATTCACCTCTTGCCCTCCCATTAGCATTTCCAACAATTGGTACCATAGCTTTGGTCTCTAGAAAGGAAAGATTAACATCTTTGAAGAGAAGATCTTGAAGATGGAAGTCTAAAAATTGGTAAAGACTATTGAGAACTAGAAAATTGAAATACAAATTGCCCTACATCAACTCAAGGAGGTTGAAATACAACTTTCCCTACATCAACTCAAGGAGGTAAGAGATGAACTATAACATTCATTGAAAAGAATAAAGGAATTGGCCATTCAACAAAATGACACTCAATATCAAGAAGTAGACACTACTAGATTATTTGAGGATAGAAACTTAGAAAAATTTGATGTAGCTATTTCAAATCTAATGGAAAAGAATGGAGCCCTAAATGAAGAAGTCAGGAACCTAAAAATAGAACAAGAATCTCAATCAATAAGGTTGTGTGAGATAACCAAATTGAGAAAGAAAGATGAATAATATAGAGTCATGATTGAAGAAGATGAAAGTCTACTAGATAATAGACTTGAGGAGAAGTCATTAGATGTGCAAAATCTTACAAATAAACAATTGGATTTGATGAATCAACTAATGATTGCAAATCAAGAATTGAATAGGATGGAAATTGAGATTAAAACTTTGAAAACATAGAATATGGGTATTTGCAAGACCATGGTGTGCCAAAAAGTGGTGACCTAAAAATTATGTAGTTCTAAAATGCCTCAAAGAATTTCAAAATCTATTCCAACTTTTTTCTCACTCATCCTGATACCAAAGCCAAAAACTAATACCTTTATAAGACCTATTATATCTTTGGATAACAAGTAGGCTACATGTTCAACTTTTAAAATGTCCTAAAAAAATTTTTTTTGCCAGTTCTTGCATATTATTTACTTCAAACATGTAGCTGATAACTTTATTTTCACCTAGATTTGATGAAATAAAAAGGGTTTCTTAAGAATGTTCTTATATTTCCATAAATGTAATGTCTATCAAATTAGTAGTTCAGCAAGTACTTATTACTTATTTTCTAATGGAGTTATTTATAAAGTGTTGATTGATACACTACTTTAAAAACAACTATAAGTTTCAAATGGTACAACATTTTTAAAATCCATAAGATGCACCACATTCTATGCTTCTTCTACCATAAGGAATAAAAAGAGAAAATTTAATTTTTTCTGTTTTGAATTAGTTATGGTGGTCAGGTAGAAGAGGTTTTTTATTCCAAAAATACTATAGTAAAAAATTAATAATTAATTAATTATTTAGAACAAAAATACCCAAAAATATGTGTCACATTCGTGAATTAGTCTTATTCTTATATCTAGAATTTTTTTAAAAATATTATCATTTGATTTTGATTAAGGTGCTCAGACATATGTCTACTTATTTTTGTCCTAAAATTTTTGTACTATTGCATTAAAATTAAAAATTTTGACCAATCATTTTTTTATAAGGCCTATTAGTTTAGAAACTAAATTTAATTTTCTAGAGATTATTTTCTATCAACGTTTTGATAGAAAGTTCATAATAAGTTGAAAATTGCACATTAAGTTGACATAACTGTGATTTGTTGATTTTTCATTGTCACTTAAGGGTATAGTTTGGTTGACCATGATTCTACACATACCCATATCCTCCTGTAGAATGAATTGAAGACTAAAAGGAAAAGCTTAACAAGGCTAGTGAATCCATAAAATACTTTAAAAAACCAATGGAAGAACCAAGGTCAAACAATGACACTACTTATTTGGGGTATTCTACTACTGGAAAAGGAGAATTGTCTAGGAATGGCGAACGAAGGAAAACTAAGGGCAAGAACATCAAGCCCACTTGTCATCATTGTGGAAAGTTGGGTCACACAAAAAACATCTATAGGAGAAACATTTATAATCAAAACCCTAAGTAGAAATTCAAGGGATATTGTCATAACTACAAGAAGCAAGGACATTAGGCACATGCAAATAGGACCAAGACCACTAACACTCAAAGATTTGAAGGTTATTGTTACAACTATCATAAGTTTGAACACAGGGGATATGAATGTAGATCCGTACCCAAGTGGACATAAAAAAAAAACACCATAATGGAAATTCTTATGACTGGGAGTATAACACAAGGTACAATTATCACTATTGCCAAAAGTATGGTCATATACCTAAAAATTGTATTAGGACATACTTTAGAGGTAATTAAAACAAATGTTTGAATGAGATTGTTTGCTTTAGTTGTATTAAAAGTAGTCATGTTAGTATAAATTGTCCAACTCAGTAACCTACATCGAGCAATGAATTCAACAAAGGTAAAGGAAAGGTTGATGCTAAAAAGATGAAGATGTGGATGAACAAGACATGGAAAAAGAAAGAAGATTGTAGCACATCAAGTCTATATGAGGTCACTTATCAAATAGATCAGGTGATCACATCATCCCCAACTAGGAAATCAAAGGTATGTGTGGAACTAATATTTGAAATATAATATTATGCATCAATTCCAAATATCTAATATCTAAGAAGATTATATATGCATGAATTAAGATGCAATGAAGGAGTTAGAGGTAAGAGTTATTCTATCATTATGTTGTTTTCTATGTTTTTTTCGAGCATGGAAAGAACTATAGTTGTTGTCAAGTTATGGAGATATGGTAGTGATAGCCAAGGTCACTATGTTAGCCAAGCATGTTGAAAATCCTATGATAGCCAAGCCTACAACTATATAAGAATTAAGTAATAAATATAGAATTTTGATGGTTATATAGTCAATTTTTAACTCATTTGCACCTACCAAAGTTTGAAGAGCATGAAAAAAAATTGCAAAAGTAGATTCAAGTGCTTTAAAACTAGATCCCACTACAACTCAACATCATTTAGCAAATTTGAGAGGTATTTAACTTGTGTTGAGTCACACTCATTCATATTTTGAAAATCCTAACAAGTCAATATGGAAACTAGTTCTTTAGAAGCATCTAGGAAAGAGGGGAAGGAAGTTTTCAATGTGCAATTGATTAGTAATGATGTGAGGTAACCCCCATTCCATACAATTCCTAAGATCACAAATAAAGGAGATCCATTTAGTGCATTATCTATAATATCACCAAAATTCTTAATGATCCAGGATGTATGATGTTTTTACACCTGCAAAGTAGGAGAAGTTGATGACATGGAAATAAGGGATATCTACCATAAGCTATGTGAAAATAGAGTATTGAAAGAGGAAACTAAGATCACAAAGTGTAAAGGGTTAACATGTGGCCTAGATTTTCCTTAGGTTTTCAAAACTGAGTGGATAAAGATCATTTTGAGTTGGATACATGATAATCATCTATGGCTAGAGAATAGACTGATCAAGAATTGTAAAGGGGTTATTTACAGAGTGATAGGGTATCCAACCCTAGATCAATTGAAGATATTTTAGAGAGATGCAAAGGAGATCATAGAGAGGAACACTAGAGCCATGTAGAAAAAATAAGGGATGCCAATTAACACAATCACAAATCCCATGGTAGCATTTGTGGTTTGAGTTATTGCACACAAACTCTTTTAGTCAAGTTGATTGAACAATATATGTTGCATGATAGTCAACCTAGATTACAAAATTATAAAGAGAGATCACTCCTATGACTTAGCCAAGCTATAGCTTCAACAACTTTTAGAAAATTTGAAAGCCATTAGGAGGGCTAAAAGTTCCTCATGTAAGTTTGGTTTATTGATCATTTGCATATTCTTTTATGTGCAAAATTAATTTCTGACATTTGGACAAATTGTTTGGAAGAACAATAGGCCAGTTACACACTAAATATTATAATTTACTGAACAACTTGGATAGAATTTTGAGTCAATAATGACCAGTTACTTTGAGGATTTCAAGAAGTATATGAAGCAAAGATTGAGAATTATTGTGTCACTAGTGGAACAACATTATAATGATGTTTGTTTTCTATTTGATGTCAACTATGCATATGCGCAGGAATAAATTCCAAGGATAAGATGGTGATGGGGAACAACCCACGCACAGAATGGACAAAACAAGAAAGGGAAATTTTATTCACTTTGTAGATAAGCTAATACATTTAGTACAGAGAAAATAGACTTCAAAACATTCCCTAAGGGCTTACAATAACATAAATCTGGAGATAATTTCTCCTTTCAGTACCTCCTCTCAAACTCCACTCCGAACTGCCTTTTACAATGCCAGAAATGTCCTTAAATAGACCCCGGAGGGTTAAGGACTAGGAATACATTCTAGAAAGTGCTAGTAGGCATCCACCGACCAAATAGAAGGCTCCAGAAGCTGCGTTAGAAGTTGACGCAAATCTAGAAGAATCCAAAAATGGTAATCGAACTTCTGGGAGGCATAACTTTTGAACCGTAGCTCCGATTGACGAACCATTTACATTTTCAAAAATCTCTCAAAGCGCTCTATAGCCCTATGGACCAGCTTCGCTTGTCCCCCTTTTTTGACCCTTTTTGAGGTCATTTAATGCCCCTAACCTGACTTTGAAGCATTCTTAGGAGGTCTCCAAAACCCGAAAAACTATGATAACTTTCAAACCGTGGGGTCTTTTGACCCGATTCTTTTTCTGGAATGCTCTAAATTACAATTACATTCATTTGACCAATTTACACCTCCTAGTTCACCAAAATGATGGATCAATTACATACTCCTATTTTTTTCAGCATTTACATGTATCCCAAGGTGTTCAAATACTCTATCCTAGAACACTAATAGTGGAACTATGAGAGTTGGAACCTTTATTTGACCCAAATGGGTATCTAGAAATGAACACACATGAAGCAGAAACTATGTCTAAGTACATTTTTTTGGGTGACACAGGATTGCCCTTATACCTCTGGATGCTCCTGCATCAAATGGTTGAGACCCTTACCATATGAAATCAATGTTGATTAAGCTTCATTAGCTACTACTACATTACTGGAAAAAGAGATTAATAAGGATGACACATCCTTTGAGATTTATGATGAAGAAAAATCTAGAGTTATAATTAACTTGAAATTTGCCTCATTCATCAGAAAGAAGAATAAGATGGTAAGAAAATTGAAAGATAAATTTGGTGAAGGAAATGAAGAAGAAGAAGGAGAAGAAGAAGGTCATGCACCTCTTAGACTGACTCAAGGATTGGGAGAAGATAAGGATGTTGATGTAGAAGGTTCCAAGGAATAAGAAGCAGAGGAAGCACCCAAGGTAATTGAGAAAAATATAAAAGCATATAAAAAGGTAGTGGAAAAACCAAAGAAGACTATGAAGAAATCACAACAAAAGCTAGCTACACCTTTGAAAAGGTCAAGCACAAGGGTTGTCACTACACATGCAAAAGAAGAAATAAAGGCTAAAGGAAAAAAGAAAGTGCCACAACAGAGTTGAGCAAGATTGCTAAGAAATGAAGAAGAAAATAAAAACCTCAGGAGGATTCAAATGTGGAGAAGACATAACCAAATGACAATAGTCTATTCAAATTGATAAACCACAACCCTTCATCTGATATTGATAAACTATGTAAAAATGTAAATTTAAATGTAGATTTATCTATCTTTTCACATATAAATTTTGATAAGCTAGGGAGTGTGGATAAGAATAATGTAGAAGAGTCGATATATGATATGATGAAAACATTCAAGACCACTCCACTAGAGATTGCTAACTCCATACCAAAATGTCTATATGATAGAGGAGAGTAAAAGTGGCAGTTTAGCCTAGCGACTGAAATTCAAATTAGAGAGGCTACACTAGCCTAAGTCATGCCTATTTTGGATAAGAAAATTATTGCAAAGGAAATGGAGAAATAAAAAGGTAAAATTCCCCCTAAATATAGAGCTATTCATATTTTTGAAGAAGCAAGTAGAATAGGTGGTAACTGAGAGCACATTGCTTTGGAAATCTATTTATGGGTTGTCCACAAAATGTATAAAGGAGATAGGAGAACAAGAAGAGGGGGAGATTGGAAAGTATGAACCAATAAAGGAAGGTATAATGGAGGAGAAAGAATATGGAATAGAAAAAATTGATACAACTGAAGAAGAGCAACAAGATGTATAAGATGCTCAAGTGTCGAGCACCAGTCTGCTACATGCAAAGAAAGAGTCAGTAACCATTGAAGATATAATAGATAACTCCACTTAGAATGTAAGTTCATTGAGTGAGGATGATATTAAGAAAATGCAACAAGAATCCACCAATACAACAATCCCATGGTTAAACCCCATATTGGTGAGGACAGATGAATCTCAAAAAGTTGAGAATGCATCCACTGGGAATGAGCAACAATAGGACACATCATTAGTTCCATATAGTGTTGTAGAGGAAAAAGAGAAGGAATCACAAGAATATCAAAAAAATCAAAGTGTAATTCTAGAATAGAAAGGTGAGATTGCAAATGTACCATCTACAATGCCTACTATAGCCATTGAGATGCAATAGATAGAGGTAGAAACACAAGCTACATCACCACCAAGTCTACTAAGTTCTAGATTACTAGCTATTTTAGAAGTTGATGAAGAGAGAAATGAAATGAGAAATGATAAGGAAGAAAATTAGAAGGATGATTCATAAAAGGAAGAGGATAAGATGATTAGTGGAACAAAGGAACAAGAAGCTATTCAAACACTGGTTACTTTACCAGTCTCTACACCTATTTCCATTTGCTAGACTCTTCAAAGGCCAAGTTTACAAGAAATATCATTGTAGATGGCAATGTTGAGTATCAGTACCCCACCAAGTACTAAAACTACATCCTTAGGTGATGTGAGTTTGGATGAGGTGATTTTTTTCCCATAGTTTGATCTATCAACAATCAAATTGAAGAGATGAGATCTCTTCAAGAGGTCCTAAAGAGGAAGAAAAGGCAAGAGATTCTAAGGAGGGAGAAAAATGAAAAATAGGTGCTTCATAATATTAAAAATATTTTTGTAGATGCATATGATATTTTATATTCTTTTGCAAATGAACCTATTATTGAGTAACTTATACATATAATTAACAAAATAAAAGATGAAGATATAGAGACCAATTTAAAATTTCTAGAATGGTCATTTCACACCAAAGTTATGGATAAGATATCTAGTGCCATTGCACTTACTCAAGTTGATTTAGAAACTAAGGTAGAGGGTGTGAAATTTTTTTTTGGGAACATTTACACTCTAGATAGTACACTATGAAATGTTGAGCCATTTACTCAAGAAACTCAATGAGCAGTTGACTTTTTGCAAGGAGATCTTATGTCTATAGTATCTTAATTGAAGAAACCTCCTAACAATAGTCAAACACACTTTCAAAAATTATTGCGTACATAGAGTAGACTTGTTGAGGTGCAAGCCAAAGATGCAAATATCAGATCAACTTTGATACTTGCAATCTATGTTGACCCCACAATGGAAGTCTTACAAAGGGAACTATCCCAAGAAGAAGCATTGATTAAGAAAGATTCTTATATTTATACTCATTTAGGCTTAGTTGATTTGGCTACCAAACTAGAAATTAAA
This sequence comes from Cupressus sempervirens, assembly GCA_028749045.1. Lineage (NCBI taxonomy): Eukaryota > Viridiplantae > Streptophyta > Pinopsida > Cupressales > Cupressaceae > Cupressus > Cupressus sempervirens. The sequence continues at coordinate 289,763,246 of CM053786.1, read as the reverse complement.
ATTCAAATACTAGATGTAGCAAGTGATAATTGGGATTCCACTTTGGAAATCATAATGCAAGTGCATAAGACATTTATGGAAAAACACACTATAAGTGTACCACCAAAATGACATTAGTGTCAAAAAAAGGGGGATATTGGAGATTTTGTATTCAAGGCAGAGATCTACTCAGGGCAGTCAAAAAATTGCATTGAAGTATTTACTAAGGGGGAGTAACATGTTAAGGCAATGATAGCATTTTTTAATTTTTTGAGGATTTTGAAATTTTGTATTGGAGCTAAGTAGAGATGAATACATTGTTTGACTTATGCATGAGATACGTATTGTTAGGATTAAACCACGGATAGAAAAATAATAATTACATGCAAATATAACCAATAATAGAAAATAATAGATCACACAGAAAAGAACACAAGGTACCAAGATTTAACATGGTTCACCCAATCCCTGGGCTACGTCAACCAAATAGCAAGTTTGGTATTATTACAATCTAGTGATTACAACTTGATTACAATCTATAATCCCTTACAGCTTAATACCTTTGCAAGAACCTATTTCACATCACCACTATAAAACAACCCTAAGCATAAGCTCTTTTATACAAGTATTAAACCACTTTAGGGTTACTACATTTTGGCCATAAATTAGCCATTACTTTAGTGGAAAATCTATGAATGGAAAATCTATGAATAGTACCAAATTATTTTTTTGGACGATGCCTCGAGCCCTAAAGAATTTATGGAGTATGTATAGTACTTTCTTGATCAGTCACCACATACTAACAAGTATGTATATGTCATGACAAATTGTTTTTTCCACTCATGTCAAAGGGGTAGATTATTGATCTCATTTTTGTTTTGACAAGGTTGTAACAAAATACTTAGTCATTATCCAGCAAAGAACGGTGCAAGTCAAGCGCATAGTATATGCTAAGCATAAGTCTCTAGACAATACATGTTCAGTAATATGACTAGTCATTTTTGAGCACTAGTAGGTGTTGAGAAGTTAGTCTGTGCTGAGTCACTCCATTTTTGAGTATTCAATACATGTTGAGTGATTTAGGTGTCAAGCAATAGTAAGTGTTAAGTTATATAGAAGTTGAGTAACAACCTATAGATAATAGTGAAGGTAAAGCATCATAGTTTATTGATTTCGAGTGAACATTCTTTGACATAGATGTTTTTTTATGGAAAAAGATTCTATGTAAATAATTTTTGGCTGACATAAATATTATTTTTCCAATCTTTAGAGATAAGGATCTAGTCATATTATGAATCCCTATGTAACACATGCAACTAATTAGAAATATGGATCAACCACAACCGTTGATTTTGACCAAACCCATCTCCACCAATGACGAGTTAAACCCTAAAGAAGTTTATCAATTATTGATGTGTGAAGGAGACAAATGCTAAGAGTTCAGAGAGCATTCATGGTGGCATAGATGGCTATGAAAAAGTTATACATTGTAGAAATAGTTTAAGCATAATAAAGTAAGTAGTGAAAGGATCGATATGATTAGGATGATCAAGATTTAAATAGTAAAGAGGAGATTTGACATCAAGCAACAAGGTTCTAACCAAAGAATCAGGTGCTAGATCATTCTAATAGGTGATATAGAGTAAATCTCTAAATGAGTAGTCCTAATCAACTTTTGTAAATCTCTTAAACAAGTGTTTACATAATTGTGAGTTTCAAATCCTTTAATCAAGGTGAGACCTAAAAATCTTGTAAGCCTTTAATAGGTAAAAGCCCTCATAGGGTAGATCATAGTTTATGATCATAGCTTTGCATCCATAATTGGCCACACTTTAAAACTACAGTAGTGAAGATTTGAGGGAGTCATCCCTAGCCTAGTTTTACCTTCTCCTTGGAGAGTTTCTAGGTAACCAAAATATTATGTGTTATATGCTAATTTAAATTATACTCTAGATGTGATGCATGGTTACTTATTTTAGTTTGCATGTTAAGTTATGAGATGGATGTACGGTGAATTATTTTTATGTTAAAAGTTTTAACTACTGATTCACACCCCACAAACTTACTTTCTGATTAGTATTTCCAAAAATTATGTACATGTTTTTTGATGTGAATCAAATGTAGGTTTAGTGCCCAAAATAAACCTTTATATTGGACACTCATGGAAAAATAGAAAACAAAAAAACAATTTTTTTGAAAAGTAACCAAAATCTCATATTCGAGTCCTCTATCTATCACAACTAATATATTATGAAATTGGAAAAGTAAAAAATAAGTTCCATTCATTAAAGGAAATCTATATCAAAATTTTAGTTAGGTAAACATCAAACATTAATAAAATATGCAATACTAAATGACATAAAACCACCTTCATGGGCTTGGTATTGTAATACTCGAAAATGGGCACATTGGTATTCTAAACCAATTTCAGTGCATCAATCTTACAACATCATTTCTTTGACCAATTAAGTCCTATTGTACTAGGATTTTTTTATTTTGATTGTCTTTATTTGACCTAAGTGTCAAATGCAAAAAACCCCTAATCTACATTAATCGCATACTTTATTTAATTCCTACATATCAACTTAAATTGGCTAAATTAATCTTCTAATCAAATTAATTTAATTACAAATTCATCGTTCCTTGATTAAATTGAATTCACTCACTTTAGATAATACAAATGAAAATGGAATTAAATACATGTAATGCCCCACCAAGGGATCCAAAGAATTACCCTAGAATTTCACTAAGTTTGGTAGCATTTTTTTTTCTAAAAAACATGAAAGTAAATACCACATATAACTTATGCACAATAACAGAAGCAATAGCAATGTCCATCTAAGAGTAAATATAACATACATAACAGATTACATTCTTTAAGGATCCCTTAACGTTGAATTACATCTAAATCAACTAACGTTATTGAATCCATGTAATACAACAACCACATGAAATAATAATGATAAGTTCAATGTTTATACAATACATGTCTAAATGCTCAATCATCCACTGTACATATCAAAAGGTATGAAAAGCTTAAAAGAATATACATATGTGAAATAAGGTACATCATCCTATTCTAATCCATGATACATCAAAGTAAAGATAATCACATGATACACATGATACATCATCATAGAAGATATATACATCCATCATAAAGATCAAACATAATAAAATAAGTGCACAGTTCCTCCCAACCATTAATAGCATCATTAGACCATCGTGGATCCTAGCCATCCCTCTGTGCGTAACATTCCAAATCACCAAAGAGATCATTAGTATTAACATAGTAGGAATGTCACTCCTAACATATACTACATCATATACAAAAAGTAATCTAACATGCAAATATATGCATAAGATAACATCATCTAACATATGCTAATCATCAGTGAAAGGATACATATCCACCATCATGAAGGATGCATCAACCACGATGTCTCAAAAGGATCTCAAATGATAAGAGTGGAAAAACACTACCACCCGATCGCGTGGTACCTAAGTGGTCCACTCCCACCGTACTGAGGAGATAATCTCCAGTCCCAAATAGGCTATCAAAATCACATAGCATAAGAATACTCTCTAAGTCTCAAAATCCTAGAAGTATACTAACTCAAAGGTTCCATCACACAAAACCGACATCTAATTCTCAGAGGCACACAATGACATGTAGGAAACCTACTATGCAAGCAAGAAAGTGTCATCGCATACATCATGTAGAAGTTACCCTGGCAGTTAGCTAAACTCCACGGGTCCCTATTGATCCTCATGTGGCCACTGGTATCCTCTCATGGTGACAAGGCATACTATGGAATGCAAGGTCGCAACCATGCGTTCTCTCTAACACCATCCTAGTTCGTACAAGAACTCGAGGCATGGGTGAGAACAAAACAATTATCCTTTTAGGTTCATTTAGTTAGTATTAGGTGTGAATGTTTTCACTTATTAAAAAACTTACAATGAGTTACCCTGGTAGCCTCTTAGGGCCCCGGCTGCCATCGCAAGCCACTTCCTGACACTACAAGAAAATAACCTACCCTAAGCTCATGGAATCATTAATCACCCTAGTCCTATACAAGCGACCGAAAAGAAAAGTCAAAAGATAATTCATAATAAGAACATCAAATATCCATAATAAATGCATCAAATCTCCATGAGCATCTGAAAAGCATCCATAGAAAATCATGACCACAACAGCTCTCTATTGGCAACTGAAGCATCATTGATAATCAAAAGTATCCATTGGTTCTCAATAACCAAAATATATCTCAAATAATATTGATCGAAGACTCCAAAATGGTTGAGTCAAAATGTGTCACAACATGACATCATAAATCAACATTTCAGTCCCATCATGGCAACTAGAAAATATTCCAAGGATAACTAATCGATGACTCAAAAATGATTAGGTCAAATATCTCATACATAAGAATCTCAACTATACAATTAGTAATTACAAACATTACATAGAGCATTCCATCACATAATCATGGTTGGATTAATAAAGATAGGAAATAAGACATTATCATGACATCACAATCATAATCCCCAAGCCTCTGGTAGACGTCCTATAACTGGTCAACACTAGTTAACCCAAAACCCAAAACAAATAGCATAGAGCAAACACAATGCAAACACATGTTTTGGTTTTGCTAAAAATTACATCATTGAATTAAGTGTAGAGGTTTCAATTTTCATTTTCAAGTTTGGATAATGAATGGAGGAACATTTTGTGCGTTTTTCCTAACCCATGTATTTGTTTGACAGATAAAAGTTTCTCTCCCAAAACCATTAGACTCAATTTTCTATTTGTTCCATTGTTTATATAAACATTGTTTGAAAATGACCCCTATCAAATTTATATTGTATATTTTAACATGAGAATTTCCAATACTTTTCATAATCATCCTCTCTTCATAATTCAAATCAATTAATTAAATCAAATTTATATTGTCATACCAAAACATTACAAAATAATTTATTATTAAAGGAAAGATCTTTTAATACAATTATTTTTATAATATATTAATTATTTGTTATTAATATATATACATATATACTTACACACACACACACACATGCACACACACACACACACACACACACACACACACACATATATATATATACGTACATAAATATATATATATATATATATAAGTATAACAATTGATAATAACATTTAATAACATTATAAAATCAGTTAATATAAAAATTGATTTTCTTATATTACAATTAATAACCAAAGCCAAAAGCAAATTTTATTGAGTCGCCGCCGATTTCATATCACTGCCGCCTTACTAAACCATCACAGGTATTCTACATACGCAGGTACCCTGCGACCACTTCCATAAAGGCAATACTTTGTCATGGGTACTCTGCGTACGTAGGTACCCTGCGACTTGTCAACATACATAGCAATAAAAAAAGGGGGGGGGGGGTATGGGGTATAACCCACCCCTCCATAGTTTATAACATATTTATTTTAATAACAGTTTTTTTAATACATTTTTTTAAAAAATAGCTGTTTCAATACAAATCGTGATGCAATTTTATAAATTCTCACAGCGATATATCATTCATAATTTCAATTAAATATATATATATATATATGTATATATATACATATGTATGTATATACATATATATAAATGTATATATATATATATATATATATATATATATATATATATATATATATATATATATATATATATATATATATATATATATATATATATATATATATATATATATATATATATATATATATATATATATATATATATATATATATATATATATATATATATATATATGCAGAGATTTATTAAGCATGATATATATATAAAGATATATATATATATATATATATAAAGATATATATATATATATACATATGTATATATATACATATGTATGCAGATCTGAATTGACATGTTCATATTAACACAATTTTTAAAGACTTTCAATTTTAAGAAATCTATAAAAAATTTGTTCTCCAAATTTACCCAATTAATTTTCTAATGGATTTGGCTACAATTTAAACCCTGGCCCCATGTTCTCTTTAGATCTATGCATATAAAGTTTTCTCAAATAAATTTTAACTACCCATATTGAGAATACATACAACCAAAATATGGAATTCCTCAGAAAACATATGGAAGACACGAAGAAGACAAGGAGTGCAAGATGCGGAAATAGCATAAGTAAATTCACAAGAGTCTACCTGAATTCTGATGCTAATTCACCTTTTCTCAGAAAACTCATAGAGCAAGCTCTTCCCTTCTCCAAAGTTCCTGAGTCCTCCAATGCTTCAAAATGCTCTCCCACACTATGTCTAAGCTTCTAGGAATGCCTGAATATAAAGAACTCTTAGGAAGCACCTAGAATGTCTGTAGAAACAACTAAAAGGTGTAGACAACTAAGCATGAGTCTATTCCAACCTTCTAGATGGGTCATTAGGTTGTAGACACCATGTGCTTAACTGGTGCACTAACCCCCGTGTTGTTGACATATGTGAAATAAAAAGGTGCATTTACTCCTAGGCAAGCTTATAACTTTTGTTTAATTTTTTTATAACTTTCATTTTAATTTTTATAACTTTTATTATTATTATTTATTTATTACTTTATTATTATTTTATAATTATTATTAATTTTTAATTTCTAATTTTCTTTTATTTAATCATTTTTTCTCAATTAATTCTCATTTAATTAATTATAGTCAAAATATCAAAGATCATGATATTATATTGATTTTCTCCAAATAATTAATTTATTAATTAAATCTATTTATTAAGACTTAATTAATAGAAAATTCACCATAGACCTCCAAGATAAAATATAAAAACCCATCATAGAACAATTCACACAAAATCATTCTAAAGGGTTAAAAATCACGAAATATGTCATCTGACACATTCGAAAGGTAAAATATCTAGATACTTGTCCTATCTCTCTAGGACAAATGGTTTTAAGGGTTTGGGATTTGGACTTGAGAATTTATCTCCCTTCTCTTATCATTGAGATAGTGTAATAGGGTATGCTCATCCTAACAATTCAAGAAAGTCGATACCCTGTACCTACAACTTGCATAAAAACCATGCATGTACATACAATATATATAATACTAAGCTAAATAGGCAATGGAAAGAAGTCGTGCATCGTGTAGATCCCAACTAGTAGGTGACTACAACTCCCTTCCTTAACCATATCAAAAATGCCATACAATAAGAACAAACATGCACATCATACACATGAAAGTATGGGGTAAGTATCCATAATAAAACACATGAGATAATAAATCATCTAACTAATCATCATCAATAACTGAAAGCAATATAATGATCATCATGCAAACATGAAATGTAAAGTCTAAATGATCTCATCATATATCAACTGAATCCATAACATAATATCTTATAGTCTCAAAACAATACCACTAATCCATCAACATAAAACTAGTCTAACATAGTTTGATAATAATAGCAACAATGTCCAAAAAGATGTGAACGAGGGCAGACACTACATCCACCCCCCCTTGGATTAGGCTTACTCCTAGAAGCCTACAAACAGGTAGGGATATAACTCTCGTAATCTAGCTGCATCCTCCCATGTAGTTGAAGAATCATCAGTAGGGTCTCATTGGACCCTTACCTGCTCGATGGTTTGACCCTTGAGGGTCAGCTCCCGCTGCTCTAGAATATGAACCGGCTCTAAAGCCAGTTGCCCATCTTCTACCTGCAACGCATTCCAATCAAGAACATATACAACATCAAGAATGTATTGCCTAAGTACTGAAACATGGAAAACATCGTGAATGCGAGCTAGGCTGGGCAGTAGAGCAAGGCGGTAAGTAACTGGGCCAATCCTCTCTAGAATCTTGAATGGTCCCACAAAGTGAGGTGCTAGCTTAGAATCCTTTTCGTATCGGATCAGACTCTTTTGCGAACAAACTCTCAAGAAAACCTTATCTCCTATAGAAAATTTCTTATCTGTCCTATGTGCATTAGCATACTTTTTCTGCCTATCATGTGCCGTAGTCAAGTGCTCACAGATACGCACTACCTATTGCTCCATATCACGAAACATCTCAAGACCCAATAGGATGCAATCCTCAAGACTTTACCAACTCAATGGTGTACGACAAGGATGTCCATATAATGCCTGAAATGGTGCCACTGAAATACCATCACCTGAAATGACATGCCCTAAATACTAAATCTCCGATTTGAAGAATTCACACTTAGTTGCATTGGCATAAAGCTGATTGTCTCTTAAACATTGTAAAACCAATTGCAAGTGTTCCTCATGCTCCTTTTGAGACTTAGAATATATCAATATATCATCAAGAAACACAAGTACAAACCTATCTAGATAAGATCAAAATACTCCATTCATCAAACTCATGAAAATTGATGGAGCATTAGTCAACCCAAAAGGTACCACTATAAACTCATAATGCCCATAGCGAGTTCGAAAGGCGGTCTTGTGAATATCAACTTCCTTAATGCGAAGCTGGTGGTATCCTGACTTAAGGTTAATCTTGGAGAATACTGTAGCTCCCTTGATCTGATCAAATAAGTCATCAATCCTAGGTAGAGGATACCTGTTCTTAATAGTCACCTTATTCAACTGTCTATAGTCAATACAAAGGCATAAAGGACCATCTTTATTCTTCACAAAGAGCACTGGAGCTCCCCATGGTGATACACTAGGTCGAATGCTTCCTTTAGCTAGAAGTTCCTCTAGCTGAAGACTTAACTCACCCAATTCCTATGTAGTCATACGATAAGGAGCTTTAGAGATAGGCTCCGCTCTAGGAATTAGATCAATACTAAAATCGATGTCCCTCTTTGGAGGCATGCCTAGAATCTCACTTGGAAAGACATTTGCGTACTCCTGTAAAATTGGGTGATCTAAGGTCTTCCTCATGGGATCTTCATCATCAAGATCATTTACCATAATAGAAAATATATGACATCCCTTACGAAAACCAACTATCTTCACATCATTCCCTTGGTCATCTTGGCACATAATAATCTTCTTCTTGCAATCTATACTGGCTCTATGAGATCCAAGCCAGTCCATACCCAAAACCACATTGTAGGAACCAAAGGGGTATGACTCGAAGGTCAACTACAGTATCAAAACCTCCTAAACTAAGCCCACACTTATGAACTACAAAATCTGTGGAGACCTTAATACTTAAGGCTAGTTCCACTTGCCAACCATAATCTTGCTTCATCGCATCCAGCTTACACTTAGAAACTATAGATGGTGAAATAAATGAATTTGTAGCTCCTGAGTCAAACAATATTGAAAGAGATATACCTTAAATAGCATCTATGGTCTCAACCACTATTCTCTGATGATCTCCCTGACGATGATCTACTACTGCAAACACTCTATGAGCTCTACCTACATCACCAGCTATAGGCTCTGAAGCTGTAGGCCTAGATCCTGAAAATTGAGGTGCTCGTTGTGGACATTGAGTTGCATAATGTCCAATCTAACCACATGAAAAACATTCTGTATTTCTGTTAGATCCTTTACCCATAGGTGGTGCATTTGATTGCTGACGACTGTTCCTGCTAACAAAAGACTGACTGCTTTGAGCTGGCTGATTGGGTTGGTTTTTTTTATTGTGTTGAGTATTGTAGTTGTTCTTAGAGTTAGAACCTTTGCCACCACCTTGATCCTAAGAATTCAATCCATTCTACTACTGAGACTGCTGCTGATACTATTTCCCCTTAGAAAAAGAAGGCTTCTTGTTACCACCTGAATTGTAGTTTCCTTTAGACCTTGATGCTGCTAGTGCTCCTACAAAGCCTCCTTGACCAAGGTTGACACTTTTCTCAACAAGGATAGCTTGATGTACCGCATCCTTGAGGGGTTTTGGCTCAAATACCTTGACACCCTCAATTATACGGTTATTCAAACCCCTAATAAAGTGTTGTGTCAACTGAGCTAAATTTTCATTGAATCCTAAAAAAGACATGAGCTCATAAAACTTACGCTAATACTTGGTCACTAACATAGTGTATTTCCTAAGATTATGAAACTCATTTGCCCTTTGCTGCTTCCATTCCTCTGGTAGGAATCGTTCATGGAAACTTTCTAAGAAGAGTTCCCAAGTGACACTGCTCATATCGATTCCTAGCTTCTTCTCCTCAATTGTCCACCAAGTGGCCCCAAAATTCTCCAAATTGGTGATTGCAAATCTTGCCTTAACATTGCTGTCAAAATCCTACATGGAAAAAATCCTGTCGAGGGAAATAAGCCACTATTCAGCCACATAACCAGAACCTTGCCCATTGAAAGGCTTGACCTTGGATCTCAAAACATCCTTCATCTGAGTGGACGCAATGGACCTCTGACGATCCTTCTAAGGGCTCCTAGACTTGGGTCTATGCTCTTGTTCTGTCTGATGTGCTTTGGGCTAATCTTGAACAAGAGGTAGACGATCAAGAATAGTCTACATCATCTATCTCAAGTCAACCTCTTTAGACTCAGCTTGGTCCTCTTTACGGATCTCTTCCTACTGCTTACTAGCGTGCTCTCCTCTACTCTCTTCATGAGTAGATTCCCCATAAGAAGACTCATGGACACTGATGGCTCTACCATGGCCTCCAATAGAAGACCTAGTCCCAGATACCATCCTACAATAGTACAAAGTACTATTACAATCAAAAGAAACATGTTTGCAATAGACTAAGTTCAATCCTATGATTAGGTTTAAGTAAAATTTTCAGTTTGAAACCTAAGTGTTGAAGGATGAAAAATATACAAGCAGCAGTTCAAGTTCTATTTTAGTTTGCCTAGTTTTTCAAGTTTCAAAAGATACACTTAATAGTTCAAAGTTCTAGTTGTTCCAAAATATCCAGAGCTCCCAATGTAGAAACTCAAGCTCTGATACCAAATGTAATGCCCCGCCAAGGGATCCAAAGAATTAACCTAGAATTTCACTAAGTTTGGTAGCATTTTTTTAATAAAAAAAACATGAAAGTAAATACCACATATAACTTATGCACAATAATGGAAGCAATAGCAATGTCCATCTAAAAGTAAACATAACATACTTAACATATTGCATTGTTTAAGGATCCTTTAACATTGAATTACATCTAAATCAACTAACATTATTGAATCCATCTAATACAACAACCACATGAAATAATAATGATAAGTCCAATGTTTATACAATACATTTCTAAATGCTCAATCATCCACTATACATATCATAGGGTATGAAAAGCTTAAAAGAATATACATATGTGAAATAAGGTACATCATCCTATTCTAATCCATGATACATCAAAGTAAAGATAATCACATGATACACATGATACATCATCATAGAAGATATATACATCCATCATATAGATTAAACATAATAAACTAAGTACACGGTTCCTCCCGACCGTTAATAGCATCATTAGACCATCGTGGATCCTAGCCATCCCTCTGTGCATAACATTCCAAATCACCAAAGAGATCATCGATATCAACATAGTAGGAATGTCACTCCTAACATATACTACATCATATACAGAAAGTAATCTAACATGCAAATATATGCATAAGATAACATCATCTAACATATGCTAATCATTTCTAATCATCAGTGAAAGGATACATATCCACCATCACGAAGGACGCATCAGCCACGATGTCTCAAATGGATCTCAAATGATAAGAGTGGAAAAGCACTACCACCCGACCGCATGGTACCTAAGTGGTCCACTCCCACCGTGCTGAGGAGATAATCTCAAGTCCCAAACAGGCTATCAAAATCACATAGCATAAGAATACTCTCTAACTCTCAAAATCCTAGAAGTATACTAACTCAAAGATTCCATCACACAAAATTGACAACTAATTCCCAGAGGCACACAATGACATGTAGTCGAGAAAGTGTCATCGCATACATCATGTAGAAGTTACCTTGGTAGTTAGCTAAACTCCATGAGTCCCTACTAATCCTCATGCAGCCACTAGTATCCTTTCATACTGACAAGGCATACTATGGAATGCAAGGTCGCAACCATGCATTTTCTCTACTCCCATCCTAGTCTGTACAAGCACTCAAGGCATGGGCAAGAACAAAACAATTATCATTTTAGGTTCATTTAGTTAGTATTAGGTGTGAATGTTTTCACTTATTAAACAACTTACAATGAGTTACCCTGGTAGCCTCTTAGGGCCCCAGCCCCCATTGTAAGCCACTTCTCGACACTACAAGCAGATAACCTACCCTAAGCTCATGGAATCATAAATCACCCCAGTCCTATACAAGCGACTGGAAAGAAAATTCAAAAGATAATTCATAATAAGAACATCAAATATCCACAATAAATGCATCAAATCTCCATGAGCATTTGAAAAGCATCCATAGAAAATCATGACCACAACAACTCTCTATTGGCAACTAAAGCATCACTGATAATCAAAAGTATCCATTGGTTCTCAATAACCAAAATATATCTCAAATCATACTGATCGAAGACTCCAAAATGGTTGAGTCAAAACGTGTCACAACATGACATCATAAATCAACATTTCAGTCCCATCATGGTGACTAGAAAATATCCCAAGGATAACTGATCGATGACTCAAAAATGATTAGGTCAAGTGTCTCATACATAAGAATCTCAACTATACAATTAGTAATTACAAACATTACAAAGAGCATTCAATCACATAACCATGGTTGGGTTAATAAAGATCAAAAATAAGACATCATCATGACATCACAATCATAACCCCCAAGTCTCTGGTAGACGTCCTATAACTGGTCAACACTAGTTAACCCAAAACCAAAAACAAATAGCATAGAGCAAACACAATGCAAACATATGTTTTGATTTTGCTAAAAATTACATCATTGAATTAAGTATAGAGGTTTCAGTTTCCGTTTTCAAGTTTGGATAATGAATGGAGGAACATTTTGTATTGTTTTCCTAACCCATGTATTTGTTTGACAGATAAAAGTTTCTCTCCCAAAACCATTAGACTCAATTTTTTATTTGTTCCATTGTTTATATAAACATTGTTTGAAAATGACCCCTATCAAATTTATATTGTATATTTTAACATGAGAATTACCAATACTTTTCATAATCTTCCTCTCTTCATAATTCAAATCAATTAATTAAATCAAATCTATATTGTCATAACAAAACATTACAAAATAATTTATTATTATAGAAAAGATCTTTTAATACAATTATTTTTATAATATATTAATTATTTATTATTAATATATATACATATATACTTATATACATATATATATATACATACATATATATATATATACATACATATATATATATATACATACATAAATATATATATATATTACAATTAATAACCAAAGCCAAAAGCAAATTTTATTGAGTCGCCGCCAATTTTATATCGCTGGCATGCGACTAAACCGTCGTAGGTATTCTGCATACGCAGGTACCCTGCGACCACTGCCATAAAGGCAGTACTTTGTCATGGGTACTCTACGTACGCAGGTACCCTATGACCTATCAACATACATAGCAATGGAAAAAGGTGGGGGTACGGGGTATAACCCACCCCTCCACAGTTTATAACATATTTATTTTAATAACATTTTTTTTAAATACTTTTTTTTAAAAAATGCTATTTCAATAGAATCGCAATGGGATTTTATAAATTCTCATAGCGATATATCATTCATACTTTCAATTAAATATATATATATATGTATATATATATATGTATATATATATGTATATATATATATATGTATATATATATGTATATATATACATATGTATGTATATACATATATATGTATATACATATATATATATATATATATATATATATATATATAAATGTATATATGTATATATATATATAAATGTATATATGTATATATATATATATATATACATGCATAAATTTATTAAGCATTATATATATGTATGTATGTATGTATGTATGTATGCAGATCTGAATTGACATGTTCATATTAACACAATTTTTAAAGACTTTCAATTTTAAGAAATCTATAAAATGTTTGTTCTCCAAATTTACCCAATTAATTTTCTAATGGATTTGGCTACAATTTAAACCTTGGCCCATGTTCTCTTCAAATCTATGCATATCAAGTTTTCTCAAATAAATATTAACTACCCATATTGAGAATACATACAACCAAAATATCAAATTTCTTAGAAAACATATGGAAGACATGAAGAAGACAGGGAGTGCAAGATTTAGAAATAGCATAAGTAAATTCACAAGAGTCTACCCGAATTCTGATGCTAATTCACTTTTCCTCAAAAAACTCGCAGAGCAAGCTCTTCCCTTCTCCAAAGTTTTTGAGTCCTCCAATGTCCCAAAATGCTCTCCCATGTTGTGTTTAAGCTTCTAGGAATGCTTGAATATAAAGAACTCTCAGGAAGCACCTAGAATGTCTCTAGAGACAACTAGAAAGTGTAGACAACTAAGCATCAGTCTATTCCAACCTTCTAGATGAATCATTAGGTTGTAGACACCATGTGCTTAATTGGTACACTGACCCTCGTGTTGTTGACATATGAGAAATAAAAAGGTGCGTTTACTCCTAGGAAAGCTTATTACTTTTGTTTTTTTTTTTTTATAACTTTCATTTTAATTTTTATAACTTTTATTATTATTATTTATTTATTAATTTATTATTATTTTATAATTATTATTAATTATTAATTTCTAATTTTCTTTTATTTAATCCTTTTTTTGAATTAATTCTCATTTAATTAATTATAGTCAAAATATCAAAGATCATGATATTATATTAATTTTCTCCAAATAATTAATTTATTAATTAAATCTATTTAGTAAGACTTAATTAATAAAAAATTCACCATAGACCTCCAAGATAAAATATAAAAACCCATCATAGAACAATTCACACAAAATCAGTCTAAAGGGTTAAAAATCATGAAATATGTCATCTGACACATTCAGAAGGTAAAATATCCAGATACTTGTCCTGTCTCTCTAGGACAAATGGTTTTAAGGTTTTGGGATTTGGACTTGAGAATTTATCTCCCTTCTCTTATCATTGAGATAGTGTAATAGGGTACGCTCATCTTGACAATTCAGGGAAGTCGATACCCGGTACCTACAACCTACATAAAAACCATGCATGTACATACAATATATATAATACTAAGCTAAACAGGTAATGGCAGGAAGTGGTGCATCGTGTAGATCCTGACTAGCAGGTGACTATGACTCCCTTCCTTAACCATATTAGAAATGCCATACAATAAGAACAAACACACACACCATACACATGCAAGTATGGGGTAAGTATCTATAATAAAACACATGAGATAATAAACCATCTAACTAATCATCATCAATAACTGAAAGCAATATAATGATCATCATGCATACATGAAATGTAAAGTCTAAATTATCTCATCATATATCAACTGAATCCATAACATAATATTTGATAGTCTCAAAACAATACCACTAATCCATCAACATAAAACTAGTCTAACATAGTCTGATAATAATAGCAACAATATCCAGAAAGATGTGAACGAGGGCAGGCACTACAATACATTTTATTTGATTAAATACCCTCATTCTAATTGTTGAATTTATATATTCAATTAATTAGAATATTAGATTATAAGGTCATACTTAATTGACTAAATCAATATTTATTCCTAATTCATCTCATCAAACTCCATAAAAAATGGAAGATTCAATCTCTCCTCTAATCAAAACCATTCATTTGGTTTGATCTTGACCATTGATTGGGTCTAGGACTCTATAAAAGAAACCCTCAATCTCTCATTTGGGGAGGATGAAATTGATGAGTATTGAATTACTGTTGGATTGAGCACTCAAGTATTTTGCATTCACAACTCCATTTCTTTCATATGTTTCTCATATAGATTACAATGTATTCATTTAGAGTAATTTTCTTATATTATTCTTAGATTTATTTGCATATATCCTAGTTTAATATTGCATTCATCTAGATTAAATCCTTCATTCTAGTTGCTCTAGTTGCTAAACTCTCAATTCTGAGAGTGTGTAGTAGAACCCTATCTAGATAGAAGGAAATAGATCACCTTGTGCAAATATTCAAGATGAATAATCTCATGTTCATTCTTGGGTGTATCTCACAAACAATGATCATGTTGAAGTGTGTGGTTAATTTGGAGGCCCATATTTAACACTCACATTTCTAGTGCCCACCATGGGGCTAAAATAAAAAATATTTTTTTTACCTCATTTATCTTTATTTTTGACATTCTACATTCTGTTCCATACAATACAATGAAATCTTGCATGGAAAGTTCTTTTCTTGTGCAAAAATTATGATTACTCATGTCATAATATGTAATTTCTCATGTGAGAGTTGCATATGCTCATGTTAAGAGAAGTCCTCTTCACATGAGCATATGCAAATCTCGCGTGGCCATATGCAAAGCCTCATGCAAGACTTGACAACATAGTGTTTAAATTTTTCACTTTTTTGCATCTTGTCATTGTTGTTTCTTTTTTAACTTGTGTTTCTAAAGAATTTATTTCATAATTTATGATTCGTGGAACAACAAAATAGTGGTTTGCAAGACGATTATTGAAGACACCTTGAAAAAAAACACAAAACTTGCTAATGATTTTATGTCAAGGCTCTTGTCAAAGAATTATTGAAGACATTTAAAACCCACTCAAGCATTCTATCTTTTTACAAGTTTTCAAGCAATATGGTTTAAATAGGCCTTGTAAACTTATTAGGGCTCTAGAAAAAGGAATAGGGGATTATGCTCGTTCCTATTTTGAAGTTATGCGCAAGATTAAATAAAAAACCTAGACATCTTTGGAATATGACACTCACAAGAGGCAAGGAAGGTAGTGGTTCTCCTAATAAAATATTATAGTGAAGGGATTATGCTCTTTTCCCTTTAGAAAAATTAGAAACCTAGAATTAGAGAAGTTGGGATTGATAAGCTAGCTTAGTGATGAATATGTTTGGTGTGTTTTGGTAAGGTGAAAAGGTAGAGTATTATTATATTTTCCCTTCAGGAAAATAAAAAATTTGGATGCTTGAATCCAAACCTGTCATGCCCAAACTACGAGGGAAAAACACACAATTTTTTTTTTTTTTTTTTTTAAATTTATTTATAAAATTTAAGTTATAATTAAAATGATCTAAGTTTGATATGGTTGTGATCACTATTAAAGTAGAGGTTCTCTACATTTCATCTTAAATTTATAGACTTGTGGAGGAATACATCGTTAAATTTGAACTCTCATTATTAATCTGATATCGACATTTGTTTCGTTATTACATAATTTTACTTAATTTAAATTGTTTTAATTAGAATCTAATTTTAACAATTGCTAACCAAGTCTTGATTAAACTAACACAATTACATTTAAATATTTAGTGAAATCTCAAACAACATAAATAAAACTACTTACTAACTAGTACTACTCCAAATAACATTAACTAAATCTTATTAAATCTAAATTTAATTACATAACAACTAACTAAATTTAACTAATCATTAAATTAAAACTTTCTAAAATAATTAAACAACTAAATTAATTTAAAACTAAACTAACTAAATCTAATACCTACTAACTAAATTTAAATATGATCTAACTACATACAAAAATAAAGTGACTAAATTTTAAATAAAACTTAACTTTAACATATACTAATCTTATCCTAAACTAACACAACTTTAAAATTTAATTAAATTTAAAACTAACTAACTAAAACTATTAACAAAAATACCTAACAAATACTAATAAATTAATACTTATTACAAAAAAAACTAAACCACACTTAAAATCTTAATATTAAACTAATCACAAATTAAATTTAATTACATTTAAAACTAACTTTAATGTAAAACTTTATAAAAATTAAAAAGAAAATAACATACTAAAAACTTTAATTTAAAACTATTAGTAAACTAAACGAAACTAACATATCATAACAAAACAAAACTTAACACTAACCTACTTATACTAACCTATACTAACCACCCCTCACCACCTACACTCTACCCTACACTCCACTCAACTAACTCCCATAAAGTCCCCTGCGCGCTGTTCCACCAAACTGACCCTGTGTCAGTCTTGTTCCCCCACCATTCTTGTCATGGGTGAAGGCCAAGTTGGTGTCCAAGGAGAAAAAGCAAGATTTTCTTTAAAAACATAACATCTTTGTTTTAAGCCCTCCATCAATGAATGAGATGAGCGCGCCAACAAAGAAGATGGGGATGGGGTGATGTCACCCCATCATAATCATATTGACTTTAACACAATTTTTCCAAGCCCATATAAGAGCTACGCCCAGGAAGGAAAAAGGGAGCATAATAAAGACATAAAGTTTTATAGGTAGAAAATAGATATTAGTTCATATATATATTTTTGGATTTATTTATTTCTTTTGATAATGAAGGTAAGTTTACTAATTTATTTATTTTTATATCTAATTTTAAATTTAGGAATATCTTCAAGAATATTCTCTGTTACAAGGAGACAATTAAATCCCAAGCCCATACAAAATCCAGAGGGCTTTTGCTCTTGGGCAAACAAAATTTTGTTTATCAAATTTTTTCTAAGTATAAATTTTGAAGTGGATATATTAACCAAAAAGAGATTTTATTTTTTAAAAGTAAATCTAATAGGACTTCTTGCAAACTAAATAAACCAAGAGATTTAGTTATCCATTTAAGCCACAATGCAAGAATTGATTTAATTTTCAATAATCACGAAACTGAATTTTCATTCATAATATGATTTTTTTTTGTTTTCAACATATAAAGAAACTTGAAACTTTTGCCTAATTGAATCAACATCATTTCCATCCTATTTTTGATGTGCATCCATATAACTGAAAATTACGATTAAATCTCAAGATAAGCAATATTACTCAATCACCATTTTATTGGCAACCCTGATTCAAAGGCTCAGCTGGGAAAAAGCCAGGAAGAAAACCCGGCATCATTGCCATTACAAAAAAGTTTGAAATACAAATTACATAGGATTTCAATCCCAAAATTTCAACAATCAAATAAATTTCCTTCAAGTCCCTTATCAAGGGATCAATATCATTTTTTGCAACACATTGCTTAGATCGTGGAGAGAACAAAATCTAATCAGGTGTCAAACAAGCATGACCAAGAGACAAAATCAAACTTGCATATTCATACTAGGTTTTCACAATAGGATTCACAATGAATAAAAACAAGGGAAAGGTGGATTTTTCCAATAGGAGATGTCAGACACAACACCAAACCAGGTGCACAATCGGGGCTATAACTCAAGAACTTCCATTCTTCCATTCTTACATGACAAAACTCATACGTGGTTTGTGCTGATAGGTAGAGGCCCATAACACCCTACCCTCTCTCCCCCTTCTCATCCTGAAAAGAGACTCTACACTGTTGGAGTCCAACTAAAAAGACCTTTCCCGAAATTGGCCACTTCTGCCCTCTCCAAGGGTGAGTAATGCCAAAACACCCATACAAGAAAACTTTGAAATTCAAACAGAAACAAGAAAGAAAAGCTTTTAAGAAACATGGTTGCAATCCTTCCCAACATACCCAACATACATACAAGCACCCAAAAACAACACCATAGCATTTAAACATGAAACAAGCATACAAATCTGAACAAGGGAGATGAAGAACTCCTACCTTCACAAAGAGGTAATGGTAAATGAACAATTTGAGTAGAGCTTTTCCCTTCCTTTCCTTTAATCTTCCAAGACTCCTCTCTAAAAGTAGAGATTGGGTAACCACCAAAACTACCCCAAGAAGGACCTCTAAATAAGACTCAAACTCAACCACCAAAAAGGCAATAACTTCCCCCACCCAGTTACAAATCTAGAAGTTTCTAACTCAACCCATACTAAGGTTAACCACTAAGAGGAAGTGAGGTGATGCAACTCATGGTAGCCACTTGCAATTTTCGCACAAAGGCAAAAATAGACTTTTTGAGTGACCTCAAAAGTCAATAAAAGGGGATTAGGGGTTGGAAAAGGCCGCCAACACATACCCATACCCATTGGGTATAAATATTTCATTCTTTAAACATCTTAGGAATAGATTTGGGACCAAACAAATGCTAAGAAAATTTAGGAACATCTAACAACTCCAAAAATGTAGATTAAGCACTAATCCAGATTAGGGGTGACTAAACTCAATTAAGAAACAAATTAGCAAAAAGACACTAACTTAATCTGACTTAGATCCAAAGGTTACAAAGTTAACCCTAACTAGCATGTTGGAATGCATATGCAAAATTCACGAGTGTCAAGCAACACTAAAGAACACAGTTACGAAACATAATATTTACTAATCACAAAAAGATACATTCATACATCTCACAAGAAAATAAAATTACAAACAACAAAGTTTTCACAAATGGCACATAGGGATCAGTTTTATTTCTCCATCGGGTTTCTTGGCTAAAATATCTTGCACACTCATTGCACACATCGGTAGTCCTATAAAATCACCTGCACATATGTATATACGTATCAGGAAATCACATAAATTAAAAACATACATCTATAAATCAATCAGGGTTTCTCTCATCCTACTCATATTCTTAACCATTAAAATCTCTTAATCACAGTGTTAATCCTACATTTACTTATTTCATCAACATATATATCCATAAAGCATTAAATGAAGAACTCAAATATTTGAAAGTAAACATCACACAAGATGAAATAATATAATATGTTCAAGTACCCGATAATGTCTCGACGTATCGAGTCCTAAGTATCAAAATAATATGGTAACAACCATGCTACGAAGGGTTGGGGCAAGGCCTCACAAAACCAAGTCTAAGTAAAATTTTAGTGGGCTTGCCAAAGTGATCCAACCTTCATGAATGACCAAGTGAGTGCACACCTTTTACTAGTGATTTCAAATCACTATAATAAAGAAAATATGTATAGTAAAAAACTCTAAAGCCATGTTAATTTCTTCCTTGTGATTCTTGATATCACATATCACAAGGAGGTTCTATCTATTGCACTAAGTGGTGCCACTCCTAGTCATGCTAGCCAAGTGTGTGCACTATTAGATGTTGGTGTGGTTGAGAGGCCTTAACCTCACTTGTGAGGAAACTAGGGATTAATGTGAACAAAATCCTATTAAAAACTTGTAGTCGATTACTACTCGGTTCACCTCCAAAAGAGGGCATAATATTTGTGTAAGGAGGGGGAATAATCTCTCTTGTAGATCCTCACCATAGGCATTTACCTAAACATTGGAAGGTGATATATGACATTAGCCCCTACCTCAAGGGTAACCTTTGAACATATATGTTATTGAGTCCTTGGAATAAACCAAAAACATGGGCTCTCTCTAGTGGGGTGACATGACTATGTGAGGTGAACACATGCACATAAGATGGGAGATAAAGGTTTTTCTTCCTATACCATTTTTAGTTATGGGGATAAAGCATGTCTTTTTTGATTCAACAACTATCCAAAACAAAAGGTCAAGACTCCCTCATCCTTTTGAGTTTCTTTTTCCTTGGTTGGATTATTTATGACCACTTCTTGTGTGCCCCTATTTATTTTTTTACAAAAAAGTCTAAAAAACCAACATGCTATACTTGAAAATTAGTCCAAAGTATATCAATCTGAAAACAATATCCAAATTTGTTTGAAAACCAAAAAATGATGTCTAAAACTTGTCTGAAACCTATAAAAAATGATCAAAATATGTTCAAAATTTGGTCCAAACTAAGAACTTTGTCCTTTACTCACTTGGTTTGTTGCAAAATTTTATGCAAGCTAGGACCTTAGGGTCTTGTAGTCTACATTTTCTCACATTACTCTCTGTACTTCTTTGCATGAGAATCTCTATTTTCTCATGCGCGATTGTGCAAGAACACAATCAAAATTGGTCTGAAATTGGGTTAAATTGGTCATATTATTACTTCCTTGCATGGTTTTTTGAAAAACTTCATGTGAGATAGGAATTTGGGATTTTTTTGTTCCCTTTACTTGTGCTAGTCTCTATAGTTCCTTGCATGGGTCTACTAGGATCATCAGGTGAGCTTTTCTCCCAAGACTTTCAAAAAATGATCAAATCTATCTATCAGGTCCATTTTCTCACCTCAAAAGAGATTTAATCGCATGGTCTATGTCATTTAGTCATGCCAAAGAGCTTTTATTCACTTGAGTCTGTCACAGATTGTCAAAAATAGTGAGCTATTCTTAGATTCCTGTTCAAAACTTTTTCCACACCTAGTCTCTATAGGTACATCAATACACTTCTCTTTCTGCAACAATTAGAGGCTTAACAAAATTTCTTGGTTGAATACTTGTGATCCACATAAAAACTAGTCCCATGAGTCTATTGTCTTGTTTTTTCTACTATGTTGTCATAACTTGTGTCATGGCAGTCAATCTCTTAGTTGTTCTAGCCACTTCTATGACTACTTGGACCCTGGTACACATAATGTTTACTATCACTTACTTATTTTAAATCAAATTCTAAGTGTGGTCCTTGTCTAAACTTTTTCATACATCATTGTCAATGGTTGTTGCAACCAAGAGTAGAAATATGCTTCATTCCCATCAACCTAGATGGGGTAGAGGTAGAGACCGAGGAATCATGGTAGAGGTCATTCCTAGTTCTATACATAGTCTAAGTGTAGTGAAGGATCCTTATGGCCTCCTTCACTGATTGTGTCCAAGGAAGGATCCTTTCAATCTCTATCCCATGTTGGTCCACCTTATGTTTTATAACTTACAACAAGTTAGGAATCTACTGTTTCAAGAGTACCCAAACATTGATAGGACATCTCCTGAACCTAATTTTGAAAAAGAAAAAGAAAAGACACCTACCTATTTAAAAAAAGACATTGAACCTCTATGCAAGACACCTATACATTCTAGACAAAATAAAAGGTTACATACTAGTAGGATGGAAGAACAAGGCCAAGAAATTGGTGAAAATAGTAGGAGAGAAAATAGAGATGAATTCTGAAGAGCATCTGAAAGGTTCTATGGTCATTACCCCTACACAAACCACTATGGTGATACTGAAGAAATATCCCTAGAAGACATAGAAAAATCTCACAAAGACAAAAAATTCCAAAATATTATGGAAATCTTACTCAGTTCAACAAGAAAGAGAATTATTTCCTCAAACCAGCTCCAGAAGGAGCTAAGCTACCTCAAAACTACAACGTTGAAACTATTGTCATCTAAGAAAAGGAATTTGAAACCTTTAAAATACAAAAGAAACTCCAAGCCATGCAAGGCCAATTGGTGAAAATGATGAAAGTAAAAGAAAAATTGGCTAAACATTGTACATTAGATGCTATTTGTCCATTTCCTTTTGACAAATATTTGTACATGCCTCCTTTTCCTAGAGGAGTTTAGATACCTAAATATGACAATCATAAAAGTACATGTGATCCCCAAGATCAGTTGAGAGAGTTTGGTGCCTTGTCCTTAGATTTTATAAATGATCAAACATACCTCATGCACTTGTTCCCATGCCATTTGTGTACTCAAGCTATGGAGTGGTTCTCATGATTACCTACTAGAATCAAAACTTTTGATGATATTTCCAACATGTTCACACAATAGTAATCACATAACATCCAACATATAATCAACACAAGAGATCTTTCTAACCTCAAATATAGAGTTGGAGAATATTTCTTAACATTCCTCCAAATATAGAGACAACTATACACCAAGTACTCATGAAAGATACCTAAAACTAAGAAACTTGACATATTCATGGATAACCTCTTACCTAATTTTAGATACAAACTACAACTTCATGATCCACACACCTTTGAAGACATGATTACATAGGGTATCTGCATAGAGGAATTCATGGTTAGGAAAGCTAAGTTAGCCCTTCAAAAAGACATCAAAAAATAGTCCAACTATAGCAAAGACAAGTCCAAGTATGTTAACAAAAAAAGAGATGTAGAACATGATGGAATGGTGGAAAATATCACTCCTAAGTCTCCTAAGGAAGATTTTAATCTCACAAATAGCATACATGTATCCAAAGCCATTGAGCAAGTTAATATAGACAATAGAATCTCTGGAAATAATGCTAAGAACACATCTTAGGCTTCTAGACCCAAACTTGAATATGCATCTCTAGGTGAACCTCTTGAAGTAGTCTACAAGACTCTTCTTCAAAATTAGATTCTCACTCCTCTAGAAAATTCTGATCCATACGATCCACAACCAAGACCTAAATGATAGAATGAAAATGCATACTATGAATATCATCAAAACAAAGATCATAAAACAAACAACTATATTAATATGAGACATAAGATCCAAGACCTCATTGATGATAGTGACATAGTTTTGGAAGGACATAACAAAAACTCAAATCATAAAGCTTTTAAGGAACTATTTCCTCCATATGAAAAGGGAGAAATTTATAAGCCAAAAGATAACAAAAAGGTCAACTACACATATACCAATGATGACAACATAATCAACATGGTTAAACCTTTAAACTCTAAATATTGTGATTTAATCACAATCAAAGGGAAATGAGACAATGCAAAACACAAAACTCCATTCATTTTAAGAAGTGTCACATCTCTCCAATCTAATCAAGAAAAATCATAATTATTTGCTAATAGTGTCACATGTTCCCATGCTAAGATAGTTCTTAAAGGCCATGTGCCTTCTCCTTTTGAAACTGAACAACATAAAGACAAGTTTTTAGCTGCTCTAACTAACAAGAACACAAAACTTGTAGCATTTTCTACTATTGTAGAATATAGCATACTTGAACAATTGTAACATACTAATTCTTTAGCAATAATTTTTGAATTTCTTAAAATATCATTTTCTCATAGGCAAATTATTGACAAAGCTCTCACTAATGTGAGCATGCATCAAGATCTTGATCTTGATCAGTTTCAATCCATGGTAGGTCACTTGACTTTACCCTATTATTTTTCCTTCTCTAAAGAGGGCAATAATTCTTTGAGTCATCCTCACAATTAATCACTGCATATCAAAGTCATGATCCATTAGAAACATGTTTATCATGTGCTTATAGACAATGGTATTGGTCTTAACATAAGTTCTACTAGTTTTCTTACACAACTAGGTTATGATAAAGAGTCTACTAATCCTCACAAAAAATATTACCATCAAAGCATATGATGAGGTAGAATGGAAATCCAAAGGTCTTGTTGTACTACCTACCAAAGTAGGACCTAGCGAATGAGATATCATCTTTCAAGTGCTCGATATTTCACTAGAACACAACATACTATTAGGAAGGCCTTAGATCCATGAAATGAAAGCAACAAGTGATTGAGATATTCTTTTTGACACAAGTATGGAGGTAGTATGGCTAACCTTGGGATATTGCAAAGGAATACTATGCATACACCTACTTCACTGAGGAGCTAAAGAAGGGCTAGTTGATGAGGTTGGATCTTGGCCAATCTATGATAGATGTTGTGAGCCTGATACTTACCAGTTGGGATTGCTTGTCTATGGTTATAGATGGAGGGATGACTCCTAAGTTCAGGGAGTATTTTTTGAGTCATCCTTTTCCATGGTTTATAGATCTAGTGTTCATGGAGATACCATGGGTTGAGATGGGCATATTGGGTGTCATTGGGAGTGATGTGGAGTAGTAGGGAGTGGAGGACCAGCCTTTACAATAGGTAGAGAAGGGAGATGGAGATGAGGAGATTAGGACCATCCTACACAGGGACCACATGGTGATGATGCACTAGCATAGACATTGGATGTACTATGGAAATCAAGGGAGAGACTGAGAACAACATAATGACATCTAGGAGAGTTGTAAATCTAGGTTGCAGTGCAAGATGCATGCTTGGAAAAGTGTGATTAGGATATTCAATAACTCTAAGATCATCTAGAGAGATAGTGAGATGAGGGTTACACACATGATCTTCCTATTATTATGATGCATACATTTGGGTAGTACCAAAAGCTATAGAGAAGGTGCCTCATTTCTTAGAGCATGCCAAAGCATCAGAGGGTGCTTGATTACCTACTAGAGTAGATGCTCCTCCTCCTCCTCCACCAATGGATGAAGGGGAAGGTTGGAATTAGCTCACTCTCATCTATCATTTTAAATTTATAGCATGTATATGATATGTATCATCATCTCACTTTTGTATTATTTTGAGACATTATTGTTGATAGTGCTCGAGTAGCACCCTTTTTGTATCATGTCACATTTTGACTCATTCTATATATACATACATACATACATACATACATATATATGTATGTATGTATATGTATGTGTATATATATATATACATATACATATATATATATATATGTATGTACATATATATATATATATATATATATGTATATATATATATACACATATACATATGTATATATATGTATATGTATATATATATACATACATACATATACACATATATATATATATATATACATACATACACATATATATATATACATACATACATACATATACATATATACATACATACATACATACATATGTGTGTGTGTGTGTGTGTGTGTGTGTGTGTGTTGAAATGTAAATGAATGTTATAATAATGCAAAAAATAAATACAAACATCTCGTGCATGTTTCACATTTATTGCTCATGATAGGTGCTCCATCAAATCTGTAAAGATTGACCATGGGGATCAAATTCTTGTGTAGTCAAGATGAAACATGATACATATAAGAAGTATTCTACCTCTCAAGTTGAGGAATGCAATCGAGTAAGTAGCCAAGATCATTCCCTAATGTGAGTCTAGTATCGAATGTAGTCCTATGCTAGATGAAAACCCTAGAACTAAATACTGAACCCATAAGATATAGTTTTCATCATAAAGAATTTTATTTAGGCCATCATGTGTCATGCAACCCTTACTAACATTGAAATCATGAGAATATGAATATGACATGATTCCTAGTTTTGTCAAAATAAGATGTAATAATTAAGGCATAAGAAGCCAGAATGACCATAACATATTTTCCTAT
The DNA here is from genome assembly GCA_028749045.1 of Cupressus sempervirens. NCBI lineage: Eukaryota > Viridiplantae > Streptophyta > Pinopsida > Cupressales > Cupressaceae > Cupressus > Cupressus sempervirens. Next base: position 289,736,222 of record CM053786.1, on the reverse strand, counting down.
TTGTTAAGCAAGCAAACATAAGAATCAGAGCATAAATGCTAGGATGACCATAATTCTTCTTGTGTGCAAGCACACTAGGTAGGCGAGACACCCTTCTCATGCTAAGTAATCAATAAGTATTCTATCCACAATAACCCTTGTGTTTATAGCCTAAGATAAAAGTGTGCTAAGCATACTTGCAGTGACCAGTATATTAACTTTATAGGATGAATATCAATATTTTACTGTAGCATAGAAAATTCACTCAAACAATCAAGGAAAAGAACCAACCTCACCAAAGTTTCCATATAAAATGAGTCAAGGTACACATGGCCATCCAATATGAGATAGAGTCTCTTATAGTGGACACCCCTTTTGTATGAACCTTATAGATCATTAGGATTAAACTAGCAAATGAAAAACAAAGAAAAGATCATGCCCCTAGTCTTTTCTTGTCTGTGAATTAGACAACCCAAAATTTATTTAAGGGGAATGAAAAAGAAAAAAGAAAAACAAAAGAAAGAAAAATCTCAACATAAATCAAATAGTTGTAGTGCTTCCAATTCAGTTTCAATGTTAGAGGATTGATGTCAAATGTTAAAGTTTAAAATATTTTAAAGAAATATCTTTGGTAGATAGAGGATAGTAGATAGAAATAGTTAGGAAAATTGTTGACTAACATTAGATAAATATTCATTAAGAGGAATCTCATTGGTAGACTAAGCGATAGTAGGTAGACACATTTAGGACAACTAGTCACTGACACAAAAGAAATGTTCTTCGAGAGGAATCTAAACAATAGACTAAGCAATAGTAGGTAGACATAGTTAGGAAAAATGGCGAGTGACATAAAAAATATCATTTAAAACCATAGGGTGTTTCCCCCTAGATTATGACCAATTTTAATCAATGTAGGAAAGAGAAGAGTCTCAAAGATAATTGAGAGTGTATGCATGAGAGAAAGTAGGAAAAAAGTAGGAGTGAAGAACTAAAAGCAAGAAAGCAACTATAAGCTAGAAGATGTTCTGCTAGATGGAGCATTTGAAAAAAGAAGCACATGTTTACCAAGTTTTGATTCTATTTTTGCTAACATGATGCCTATTTTCTAGGTTTTCATCAATGACACTTTTCTTTTTTTTCAATTTTTTTGTTCTTTTCTCTTTTTCAAATTTTTTTTGTATTTTTTATTTTTTTTAATGTTTTTTAGTATTACCAAGGCTCCTATTGTTCAATTTTCACCAAGATAATATATATATTTTAGGAATTTTTGCAATTTTAAGGATTTTTTCATGACATATAGATATGCAAAGATAGCTTCAAAGAATATCAGTTATAGAATTTTTTCAGATGAAGGGTGTTGATTGACTCCTTGAGTAATTCTCCTTTAGTAGTCAAGAGTTGATAATCGTATGATCTAGACACTATAGTGATGATGTATGGACCAAGCTAGTTGGGCTCAAAATTTCCCTTTTGTACCCAATGTTTCTAATTCTTAGGGTCCTCCTGCAGAATGAAGTCACCCTCTTGGAAGTCTCATGGTTTAAATTTCTTATTGGATTTGTTGGAAATCCTCTTTTGGTAAGCTCATAGATGATTGAATTCCACTTGCCAATGTTCATTGAGTAGTTCTATCTTTTATAGTTAAGATATTCTATAGTCATCATTAGTAATGAGACCCTTCAGAGAGATTCATAATGTAGGAATCACAACCTAAATTAGAAGCACAACATTTGCTCCATATACCAAAGAAAAGGGCATTCTCCCTATAAGAGTTCTGATACTTATTTTGTAAGCTCATAAATCTGGATTGATGTGAAGGTGTCAGTCCCTTCCAAATTTGTTAATTATATGATGTAAGATTTTGAGAATAACCTTATTAGATGCTTCTTCTTGTCTATTAACCTATGGGTAGTAGATGAGAACGAATTTTTTGTGGTTTTAAACTTTGAACATAACTCTTTGAGATCTTTTTTTTGAATTATTCTCTATTGTCAATAATAATGGAGAATGGTACAACATACCTATAAATTATGTAGTTGAGAATGAACATAGCTACAAGTTTTCCATCAGCCTTAGCAATAGGTATTGCCTCTACCCACTTTGTGAAGTAGTCTGTAGTTGTTATGATGAACTTATGTCCATTTGAGGAAGAAGGATGAATATAACCCACCAAATTAAAGGCCCTTTGCTGAAATGGCCAAAGTGTGATGAATAGAATTAGCTCCTGGCTAGAGTGTGAATCATATTTCCATGGAATTTGTATTGCTCGCAAGATGTAGCATATTAAAAAATAATATGCTAAAATATTTAACAAGATAATTATCAAGTAATTAACTCATAAATATTAAAAATATTTATCAATATAAATATTAAAATATTTAACAAGATTATTAGATATTTCTTGAAGATAAACTTTGCGTGGACATATTCAGATATGCCAGGTTTAGATCCTTATCTTATTGTGCATCATTTGTCCATTGCACCGAGGTCAAACTTGTTAAATAGAAGCTTAGAAAAATGCACCCTCATATGACACTTCTTGTCAAAGCTGAATTTGAAAAACTATTGAAAGATGGTTTCATTCACATCATTGATTAAGTCAAATAGATATAAAATATAGTTCCAGTGTCAAAAAATGAAAAATCTATTATCTAGTTTGCACTTATTTTTGTATGGAAGAACTCATCTACAAGGTTTGGGACATATCTTAGTTCACACAAAAAAAATAGTCTCAGGATGAATCCTAAGTAATGTACCTTTGGTGTTACATTAGGGAAACTACTAGGCTACATTGTGTCTACAAAGGGCATAGATGTGGATCCTAAAAAGGTTCAAGCTATAATGGAGATGCCTCCACCTTGAAAGATTAAATCAAATGAGAGGGGTACAAGGAAGAGTTTAGTCTATTCACCATTTCATATCATAGTTAATAGATAAATCATAACCCTTCACTTAAACTTTGCATAAGGGTGTGAAGTACAACTAGAACATGGATTATGATGAAAGTTTAACACACAAGTAGTATCTTGCTAATCTACCAATACTTATGCCTCTTATTCATGGGAGGCCACTCATTCTATACATCTATACAACATACTCATCTTTAGGTATATTATTGGCTCAAGAAGATAAGAACAATAAGAAGTGAGCTATTTATTACCTTAGCCATACATTGATCTCATATGAGATGAATTAAAGCATTATAAAGAAAGTTTTCTTGGAATTTGTTTCTTCTTCCTAGAAGTTGAGGCACCATATGCTTGCGCATACTACAAGACCGATTGCAAAGATCGATCCATTAAAGTACTCTCTTAGAAAAGCTACTCTGATAAACAAATTAGCAATGATCATGGGTAATTTTGATATTGAATATGTGGAATGAAAATACATGAAAGGAAAAGTGATCATTGATCAACTAGTAGAAGCACCATTGTAAAGTCATCATCCACTAGATGTTGAATTCCCTAATGAGTATATTATATTGCTGGAACACCAAACATGGGTTATGTATTTTGATAGATCATTCACATGTCAAGTATCTAGTGTTGTAATTCTATTCACCACCCCACATAAATATTCTCTACCCAAGGCATACACAATTTATTTTCCTTGTACAAACAACATTGTTGAATAAGAAACCTTGATCAATAGGAGGAAAATCATCGTTGAATGGAGGGTAGATGAGTTGAAAATATTTGGAGATTCACACCTTGTGATAAACCTAGTCAATGATATCTATCAGACAAAAGATGAAAAATTGATGCCTTACAAGAGAATGGTTGATGATCTAAAGAAGTACTTTGCACATGTAACTTTATAGTAGATTCCTTGAGCAAAAAATAAGGTAGCTGATGTAATTTCTACCCTATCTTCTATGTTACAAATGCTAGAAAATGAATTTCAACATGAGTTTCTGGTGGAGACATTATCCTACCCTTCCTATGACTCCTCTAAATCCTAGATAATCTATTCTATCATAGGACATGATTCATCTTGCTACCACCACATATACTCCTACTTACATGACCATATTATTCTAGCTAATTTGACCTAGAATAAGAAAAGTCACTATACCCAAAATGCTTCATGATATGTCGTCATCACTAATTATTTTTTTAGGAGAGATCTCAACAGTGCACTACTTAGGTGTCTAAAATCTAAAGAGTCAAAATGTGCATTAATTGAGGTACATAAAGGAATTTGTGGATCACACTCAAATATGTTAAGTCTTGTAAGTAGTGCCAACTTTATGAAAATCTAATTCATGCTCCATCCAGGGAGCTGATTCCATTCATCACATTTTGGCCATTTCAGAAATGGGCCTTTGATTTAATAGGTTAGATTCATCCATCTTCATCAAATGGACACAATTTCATCATAATATCTATAGACTACTTCAAAAAGTGGGTAGAGGAAGTACTTCTTTCTAATGCTAATGGAAAAAATGGACCTATGTTCATTCTCAACCACATCATTTGTGGGTATGGTGTACCAACCTCCATTATTATTGACAATGGAGGACAATTCTAATACAAAGATCTCAAAGAGCTATGTTCAAAGTAAAAAATCATGTGACATTGGTCTCCATCTACTACCCACAAGGTAATGGACAAGTGGAAACATCTAATAGGTTATTCTCAAAATCATAAATCATATATTTAATAAATCTAGAAGGCATTGGCACCTTCAAATCAATCCATTTTTATGGGGTTACAAAACAAGTATTAAAGCTCCTATAGGGACAATGCCCTTTGCTTTGGTATATGGAGTAGATGGTGTGCTTCTAATTGAGGTTGAGATTCCTACTCTATGAGTCTCTCTAAAAGGCCTCATTACTTATTATGACTATAGAATATTTCAGCTACAAGAGCTAGAAATATTGGATGAACATCGACAAGTAACATTTAATCATCTATGATCTTACCAAAAGAGGATATCCAAGAGCTACAATAATAAATTTAAACCACAAGAATTCCAAGAGTGTGACCTCATTCTAAGGGAGAAACCTAAGAATCAACAACATTAGGTACAACTAGGAAATTTTGTGCCAAACCAACTTGGTCCATACATTGTCATTGTAGCATTTGGACTAGGCACTTATCAACTCTCGACTACTGAAGGAGAATTACTCAAGGAGCCATTCAACATCCTTCATCTGAAAGTGTTCTACAACTGATATTCTTTGAAGCTCTTTGTACATATCTATATGTCTTGAAAATTTCTAAAAATTGCAAAAAGTCCTAAGAAAATGTATTATCTTGGTGAAAAACTAGCAATAAGTTCCTTGGCAATACCAATAAAATTGAAAAAATATGAAAAAAAAATTTGAAAAAGAGAAAATACGATTTTTTTTTTGGAAAAAAACAAGGAAAGTGTCATTAATGAAAACCTGGCAAACAAGTATGATCTTCTTCTTTTCTTTTTTTTTCTATTTATTGGTTTAATTCCAATGATATGAAGGATCCATATAAAAGGCTTTTCCACTATAAGAGCCTCTATCTCATGTTAGATGTCCAAGTGTACTTTGACTCATTTTATGAAACTGTACTGAGGTTGGTTCTTCTACTTGACTATTTGAGTGAATTCTCTATGTTGTGGTAAAATACTAATATTCCTCCTATGAAGTTAACATTCGGGTCACAATGAGTATGCTTTAAAAACTTCTTTCTTAGGTTACAAATGCAAGGTTTGTTGCAAACAAAACACTTATTGATTACTTAGCATGAGAAGGATCTCTCTTGTGTCTAAGAAGTATTATGTTCATGCTAGCATTTATGCTATAATTCTTATGTTCATTTTTTTAATTAATAGGAAAATGCTCTGGTAATTCTAGATTCTTGTTCCTTAATTCTTCCAAATAATTTCAAAAAAACTATGACTTGTGATTGCAATATCAGTGAGGTTTTTATGATACCTAGTGGCCTTCATAAAATGCTCTATGTCAAAAACTATATCTTACGGGTTCAATAACTAATCCTAAAGTTTGCATCTAGCATATGACTACATTTCATACTAAAATTTCATTAGGGAATGATATTGGTTACTTATTTGATTGTATTCCTCAACTTAAGAGGTAGAATACTTCTTACACATATCACATTTCATCTTGTATGCACAAGTGTTCAATCCCATGGTCGATCTTTACAATTTTGATGGAGCGCCTTTCATGAGAAACAAATATGAAACATGCACAAGATGTTAGTGCATATCCATTGTTGCATTATCATGCCATTCATTTATATTTCAACATAATCAAATTGTGTCATAAAAATACATTACATATCTATATCTAATTAATCACATATGCATGATACATCACATCTCATATATGCTATCCATACATACATCATAAACATTTTCATAAGTCAAGTTCATATAGGCAAACATCTAATGTATGAACATCATAAAGAAAGAAAATGTGACACATGCAACAATATCAAAAGAGAGTCGTCATATATATATTGAATGAGTAAACACATGATATGATATAAAAAGAGTGCTACTCAAGCACTACCAACAATAATGTATCAAAATAATACAAATATGTGATGTTGATACATATCATATACATGATCTACAATATAAAAAAATGGATAGAAGAGAGTAAGCTAACTGAAACCTTCTCCCTTGTCCCCTAGTGGAGAAGGAGGAGGTGCATCTTGTCTAGTTGGAGGACAAGCACCCTCTAATGCTCTAGTATACTTTGAAAAGTAGGCCACCTTCTCTACAACTTTTGGTATCACCCTAATGTATGAAACATAATAATAGGTGGATCGCATTGTTTATGTACATGCCTCATCATTTTTCCTCTCCAACTAATCTTAGAGCTCCCAAATCTCTCAATCATGCTTCACAAAGAATGCATCCTTCAACACCATTTGAATCTGGAACTCTCCTAGCTATTGTTGTGTTTTCCTCAAACACACATAGTCTTAAGATTCTCACAAAACATCTTGTGTCTATGCTAATAGATCTCCACCCTATGGTTTAGGAGTAGGATGATCTTGCATCTCCTCATCTTCCCCCCCCCCCCCAACTCTGCCTATGTATTTTGTGGAGGTTGATCCTCCACTCTCTCTTAATGTACATTACCACAATGACACCCAATATGCCTATCTCTCCCTAAGGTCTCCTTTATCTGGACTTGCTCCCACTAGCACTAGGATCCATCCTCATTTGACATAGTGGAATAGGGACTTGTGTGCCCCTCTATCAAGATCCCTACTATTGTAGTTGTTTTGGTTATTATATTAGCTATACGAGTATCATCATAACCACTAGATCTATAAACTATAGAAAAGGATGACTCGCAAAATACTCCCTAAGCTTGAGAGTCATCTCTCCATCTATATCTATGGGAAAGTAATCCTAAAGGGTAAGTTTCATGATCTACACATCTATCATGGATGACCTAGGATCCAACCTCACCAACAAACCCTTCTTTGTTCTCCTCGATGAAGAAAGCATATACATAGTACTCATGTGAAATGCTCTAAGGGAAGTCATACTCCCTCCATACTTGTTTCAATGGGAATCTCTTGATCACTTGAATAGATTATCCACTCAATGCTCATGAGGCAAATATTTAGCTTAATTGTGCTTAGGCATCATCCCAAGCCTCTGTCTCCCTCAAGGTCTCCATACTATTAACACTAGGTTATCTAGCTAAGTTCTCCACTGCTCAGTCTTACTCGAAGTGGGTTGGGTTATTTATCCCATATATAAGAAAATATAGAGCTCATGAGGTTTCCTTAGATCCTCAAAAATTAGACTCAATATAGGAAAGTGGTCTCGTGCCCATACCTATAGTACATAAACATTGACCACCATGCTCTTTGCCTCTCTATAGTTGATCTCATGCATCTCATGGAATATATGAGCCAACATGCAGTGACCCATCCAAAATGAGCAAGTTTCTCTATCATCCTCTATAACATGTAGCGCCATCCACACTCTAACTTGTATTTCCCTCTATCCAACATCATGTAACAACCAAGGAAAGAACCCAATACCATTGTCATTCTATGTGTTAGACCATATTGTTGTATCAACTCCTCCCAAGGGATGACCTTACCCATAATAATGCCATCCTAAAATATCACCCTCAATGCTAAAGTACCCAATCTTAGCTATATCTTATACTTGATGCATAGTCCATGAAAGGGAATCATGTATATCCTGTAGATATCCTTTGACATGATTGTCATCTCACCTTGAGAAAGGTGGAAGGTGTTTGTCTCTGAACAGAAATGCTCCACCAGTGTTGTCTATAATCAATCATTCACCCAAATTTTAGGGATATCACATAAATGAGCAAGGCCCAATGCATCAATATGTGTCAACTCTGCAACATCCAATTGTCTAGCTAAAGCCTTGATAATTCGATAGTGTGATTGAAAAACAAATATCTGTGAATTCAACTTGCAACCAATCAAACAACATAACATAATCAATATGTGATCCATGAACATTTTTCCTCTAAACACAACACAACTCTACTACAACCACATACAAAATGTTATAATGATGCTTGAATGATGAAAAACATGTGATTTGACTTAGTAACTGACTTGTTAGTGACCAAAAACTCGTGCAAGATATCACAGTCTCCTGTAAGGAATATTTAGTAGTCATACAAGCAACCTTGCTCATAAGATTTTTTCCCATGTGTGTTCAAATTTTGACCTTTTTAGAGGCTTTCCTGCATGAGACATGGGTATGTCTAATGTGAGGTTTCCCCATCAATGGTATGATATTGTGATTTCATAGCACTTCTTCGTGTAAGGATTTTTGTCAACTCTCATGAGGAAATGGGTCCTCATGTGAGGAACCAATGCAATTGATTCTAGAAAAACCTAAAATGAAGTAAAATTTGACCAAAATGCATAAAATTTTTACTCAAAAAGAGGTTTGTCGAATACTTACAGGTGGTTTGTAGTTTGTTGGTTGATTGTGATGCTTGGATCGTGGTGTAAGAGCATCATCACAAGAAAATATCATCACAAAAGATGAAAGGTGGATCAAAGGAAAATAATACTATGAACAAACAAAGTGGCATGTTATAGAGCCTATCATGGCCTTAGGAGGTTTTGAAAATGGAAAAGTTGTAATGAATCCTTAAAGGCTTGTTAAGGACCTTAGGATCTCAAATGGAGATTTAAGGGTAAAAAGGACCAAATAGAGTCTTTAGGAGTCCTAGGTTTGTTAATTTGTCTAGAGGATCTAATAGGTAAATTGGAAAGGTTAATTAGTTGTTTTAAGAAACAAAATGTAAGTTGGAAATTCAAATCTTTGAATTCCAACAGTTAGTTCTCTTTTGGAGAAAAAGTAGTTTTAGAAATATTTAGGCTTAACCAAGCTTGGAAACTGATTCCAATAAGTTGGAGTAGTTGTTAGGGAGGTTTTATGATCCTTTGAAGGATTTTTATGGTAAGAAATAATTGTAAAGCATCCATGTGTATGGAATGTGCTTGAAAATCAATGAAAACTCCATATTATGAATGAAATCTTGATGTTTGTCATTTAGTTTTGTGTTCATAAGTTATTATAATCCTAGAGGATGTTTTATTTGTATAGGGATCCATTTCATATTTTTAAGTTGTTTTCTAATCTTTGGTCTTGCATTTTAGTGAGAACAATAGTAGGAATAACACTTTTCTTTGTTGATTTTGACAAAAGTTGATGTTTGGGTGATCATTCCATGAATGGTTTATTTATTCTCATGGAATGACTCATCCCTAACTTGTGCAATGATTTACTAACCCTGAAATGTGTAGATGAGAGTTTGTTGACGTTGTTTGATTATGTTGAGGAAAAGATGAATCCACCCTTTTCTGGTCCAAGAAGTGTGGGGACAACCTTGAATTAGAAAGCCCTAGTTTTAAGGTTTGGGGAAGCAATTTGGAGCTTTTGGTGATGTAGACACTTTGATTCTAATTATTGTTGGGTTTATGGCATTTAAGACCTAAGAATAGACTATATAAAGTGGGGAAACTAGAAGATGAAGATAACTCATAGTTCCATTTCTCACTTTTTATGCATTCTAGAGCCACTATATAGTGACAATCAGGTTTGGTCCAAAATAACCCTAGATAACCTTTGCATATGTTGAAGAATGGTCAAATGTGTATCTCAAAATCCATAGAGTCGAGTTAGTTCTTTGAGAAAGTTGGGAGAAAAATAAGCATCTTTATCGTTGGAGGCCTAGTTGGGGCAGGTAGGCCTAAAAGGAAAATTGAAGCGATTAGGAGGGTTGGAGAGTTGAGAGTTGTTTGAAACCTCAAGAATCCTTAAATCAAGTTATTACCATAAAAATATATCAACCCTAGCATTTGGAACCTTGGTGAGTAGGTCTTGTTAGATTTTGTAAGTGTTTGAGTACTCAAGGCCTTGAAAAACATTGGGTAACTTCACAAATTGATGAATTTATAATTGAGCCATCCATACACCACCCTAATCTCTACATAAATTGGTATTAGAGCTAATTAATAATCCTATGGAGGTTGGGAAAGTGGTCTTAATAACTTTTATAGTTTGGATTTTTAGTTAGCCCTTAGAGTTGAAGTATTCTTTCAAGAGAAACAATTGAGTTGATTTATCTTGTCAAGGAGATTAGGAACCATGTTTAAAGGAGAAGGAGACTTTCCCACAAGAATGCCAAATGTGGATTTGGTAAGGATAACCAAAGAATAGTTGGCTGATAACGAGAACTTAAAGGTAACCTTAGAACAAAGAGAGAAGGAAAGCCATGAGAAGGACAATACACTAGAGATTATGATGGAAAGAATCTTGGAATTAGATAAAATAGATAAAGGAAGAAGATAGGATGAGCAAGTAGAACTTGAAGGGGAGGTAGAAGAATCACCCCAAGAGGAGGAAGAATAAGATCCTGAAGACATAAGGATGGCTAAGTTTGTAAAAGTCATAAAAAGTGGATATATAAGGGAAAGAGCAAATTTTCCTATGTATGGAGGAAAGATGGATGACAAAGAGTTGATTCACTAGTGTAGTGCCATGGAGAATTTATTTTAATGTGAGTATATTGAAGAGAGACATAAATTGAAGATAGCAAAGACAAAGTTGAAGAGACACATGTCATGCCCAGAATAATGGGGCAAAAACACAACAACAATTTAAAAAAAAAAAAACGTATGACTATGTTGTACACACAATTTTTTTAATGAGGTACAATTATGTTAATGATCAACCATGTTTACAATTTTCGAGGTTGTCTAACTTGGTTACAATGTGTTTAGGTTAAAGGTTATAGTTAGGACATTCCAATCTAGGTGATAGTTTGATGATGAGGCTCATGCACAATGGGAGGTTTCATGTTCAATATCTAGGTTTAAACATATCATCAAATTCAATTTTACATTTCATTATAATTCACATGTCATTTGTGAAGACATTCTTTAGTAAGTTTAATAGGCCATAAATGTATCAGTTAAAAAATGTTTCCTTGATCAAAGTCTTAAATAACCCACATAGTATGATTCTAATAAGATACACACATAATGAATTCACAATGTTCCTTCATAGCTATAATAAGTTGGAATATATAAAATGATATATTGTATGCAATTCAAATTATATATTAAATAACATAAAATATCTTATGAGTCATAGAATAATTTATATTACTCAACATCTTCTTTAATTAATAAATATAAAATAATATATATTATGTAATATATTAATGTTAGAAGTTAAATTAAAATAATCACCTACACTTACCAACTTAGTTCACTAAGTCAATTACTTCACTTTGTTTAATAAGTAGATAATTACACTTACCATTCAATAAAATAAATCCACTTATAAAATTAATTACATGCATTAACTTACTAGATTGCTAACAAGTAAATACTAACCAAATTTCTTTTCAATTTAAACAAACCAATTTACTAATCAACCATTATCTTAATTTTTATTTTATCTTTACTAGTTTATTTTATTTTTAAAAAAATGCATGCTAACTAATTTTCATTTATACTTACCAGTGATGTAAAACTATAACAAGATTATCTTATTAAATTCACTAACTTATTAACCATACATGTGAAAACTATATTACTTTACTTTTACAACCAACTAATTTATTAACAACTAATCTAATTTTAAATTACTTAAAATAATAAAAACACTAACTATCTAACTTTAAAAAAAAAATATACTAACTTCTAGTTGCTTAGCAAGAAAATATAACTACACTAAAACTAAACTAAATTAAATAACTTTTAACTAATACTAAAATGAATACAAATATACTAATTAAAAGTTTAACTTATGTTATACAATTAATTTTTATAATCATAGAACAACTAAAGTCTAAACTAAAATATACTAAGATAAGTTATATAAAAAACATAAAAATTTACTCACTTAAAAAAATAAAAACTATCTAAAACTTAATTTAAAAATACTAACTAAAAACTAATTTAATAAAACTAAGACTAATCCATACTTTAAAAACATACAATTTAAATTACTAACTAAACTTTAAAAAAAAAACCTTAATTAAAAAAAACTATCCATCCTAATCCCATGTACCCTCTACTCTCACACTTAAAACTTTATAAAAACAAAAAGATCATTAAATGCATTGACTTTTTCTACCCAACAAAAAAATTACATTGCACGCCCGCCCACGCTGTCCAAGAACTTTAAAATGCAGCCCAATAGAATTTTGAGAAAAGTACACCAGAAAGAGTGGAGTTATGATAAGCTTAAAACTCCAAAACAAATCTGCCCATATTAAATTTGTTCCTTCATTCTAACATGTTAGTTTGGGGCCTTTACCAATGCCTAGCAAGGGAAGAAAGAGGAAAGAATTCATGTGCAAAATTTTTTCTTGGTAAGAGTTATGCTTAAAAAGTTAAGTAGGCAAGTTTGCTAGAATGTTTAGGATATTTATTTTATGTATTAATAGTATTTGTTTTTCTTTCTCTTTCTTTTTATAAATGGAATATCTAATATTAAAAAATTCAAATAAAGAATCATTGAAGAATCTTTTAGATTCTCTGTTGCAAAAAAGGGCTGATTAATTTTTTTCATACAAAATCCAAAAAGCAATATTGCTCTTAGGAGGATTTTTTTTTCCTCAAGTCTATAATTTTTCTAAATGTAAATTTTTGGTTACAAATTATTTTATTTTTACATGGGAGGTATATATATATATTCTTTCTAATTGGTTATAAGCAAACCATATCTATTTAATCAAGGCAATATTATTGATTGTCTTCCTAATGTTAATTATAATCATTGAGTTAAATATTTTTTCAAACTATAATGCAAGATTATTTCTTCTCCTAATAAGTACGAAAATAAATCAAAGTTTCAACCATAACATAAATATTTTCTTAATATATTTGAACTTAAAATTGCATAAACTGCACCTCACCATTTTATCTATTTTTCAATACACAACTGCATAAACTAAAAATACTATAAGACTCATATGTAAGAATATTACTCAATCTCTTTTTCTATTAAACCACCTTATTCAAAGGCTTTGCCAAGAAAGAACTAGTAAGAAAACCCGACATCATTGCCACTACAACAAAAGTTTAAAAAATATTTCTACACAGGATTTTAATCTCGAACATAATTGGTTGTCAACATTCAAGTTAAATTTCCATCATGGCCTTTAACAAGGGATCCATTTCATTTATGTAATACATCACTGAGATTGTGGAGGGAATGAAATCTGACCAGGTGACAAACAAACATAACAAGGAACAAAATCAGTCATTCATTTCCATACTGGGTTTTCACAATAGGATTCAACATTGAATCAAAACTAGGGAAAGGTAGATTTTTCCAATAGGAGATGTCAGTCACAACACCAAAATAGGTGCCCAATTGGGGCTATATCTCAAGAAATTCCGTTCTTCCATTCTTACATGCCAAAAACTCATACGTGGTTTGTGCTAATAGGTAGGGGCCTATAACACCCTATCCTCTCTCCCACTTCTCGTCTTGAGAAGAGACTCTACAGTGTTGGAGTCCAACTGAATACCTTTCCCGAAATTGGCCACTTCTACCCTATCCAAGGGTGAGTAATGTCAAAACACCCATACAAGAAAACTTCAAAATTCAAGCAAAAACATGGAGGAAAAGCATTCAAGAAAAACATGTTTCAATCCTTCCCAAGCATATCCAACATACATACAAGCATACCAATGAACAATACAATAACATAAGCACGAACCAAACAATGAAACAACATGAGCAACATGAACAAACATGAACAACATGAGTAAAGGAGATGAAGAACTCCTACCTTCACAAAGAGGTTATGGTAAAATCAACAAATTGAGAAGAGCTTTTCCTTCCTTGCCTTCAATCTTCCAAGACTCCTCTCTAAAAGTAGAGATTGGGTAACAACCAAAACTACTCCAAAAAGGGCCTCTAAAATAAGATCCAAACTCAACCACCAAAAAGGGCAATAACTTCCCCCACTTGCCTAAAGATCTATAGGTTTTTAACTCAACTAAACCTAAGGCTAACCTCCAAGGTGGGGTTGAGGTCATTCAACCCATGGTGAAATCATTCAATTTTCGCACTAAGGTAAAAATAGACTTTTTGAGTGACCATAAAAGTCAACAAAAGGGGCTAAGGGGGTGAAAATGTCCCCCAACCCATACCCATACCCCTTGGGTACTTAGATTTCATGATTTTAGGCTTTTAGGATAAATTTGAGACTTATCAAAAGTTAACAATATTTTAGGATTTACTAACAACCTTCAAAATGTAGATTAGTCACTAATCATGATTAGGGTAATTAACTTTGATTACTCAGTGATTAGCAAAAGGGTCACTAACCTAGTCTGACTTAGATCTTTAGGTTACTCGGTTAACCCTAACTATCATGCTAGAATGCATATACAATTTACGAGTGTCAAGTGACACTATAAAACACTGTTACGAAACATTAATATTTATTGACTACAAAATGATACATTCATTCAAACCACAACACAAATAAAATATGAACAACGGGGTTAGCATCTTTCATCAGATTTAGCCCTGGTTTCCATAATTGATATAAAGGGTTTAGTTTCGTTTCTCCGTTAGATTCTTTGACTAATAAATATCATGCACACTCATTGCACACATCAGTAGCTCAAGAAAATCACATACATATATATTCAAAACTTATCTTGATGGTTACATAAATCAAAACATGAATCTTTCGTATAATGTACTATTTAATTCATTTCTACTCTCATTTAATCATTAGCAACCACATAATCAATATAACATAACTTATTCCTTAATTCAAATTAAGCACAAGTACAATCATCGTTAGGCATGCATATACCTAAACATCATAACATCACCAATAGGGCATACGGTACCATCTAAACTTAATCATTGGGGTACCATAATCAATGTCATCATCATTGGGTGAAAACACCTCGTATCATCGTTAGTGAAATTTTAAAGTTTTAACTAGTCGAGATAATGTAGTAGGTTTTGAATCACAGGGTATTAAAACATGGAAGTATCAATTGATCTCAATTTTCATTAGGGAATTCACAACATAAAAACATTACTTCTTATCCATTTCAATCTCCTATAACAATTTTAATAGAGGATTCATATTTGATAAGTACATATGAGGAGGGTCCTTACAACACACTCTACTATGGTGGGATTGTGTTCAAGAAGAGAGATGGAGGAATAGGAAACAAAAAATCACATCTTGGTACACAATGATGGATAAATTAAAGGAAAAATTTATACCAAATGATTATAGGGTACAATTATACAAGAAGTTTCAAGGTCTTAAACAAAAAAAATGGATGTATAGAAGTACACTGAAGAGTTTCACAAATTGGACATAAGGGTAAGTCATGATGAAGATGTTGAATAAAATATTTCAAGGTGCATGAGGGGACTTAGGTTAGATATCCAAGATGAACTTAGTCTTGCTATCCCTAGATCAACTGAAGGATTCTACAAATTGGCCATAAAGGTTGAGGAAAAGATTAGAAGAAGACAAGAGAAATAGATTAACACAAGAGGTGGCTCATCAATGAAAAGAAGAGGTGGTAGAGGTGCTACTAATTTTTAGAATAGCAGTGATAAAGACAAGGAAAAACCATACACATCAGAGTCTAGATGAGGCTATAGAGAAGGATATAGGGGACGAAGACATGGAGGAAGAAATGGAGTGTTTACAAGGAGATGTTTCACTTGTAATAAAGTGGGCCATTGGTTATAGAAATGTCCTAAGTGGATTGAAGAAAAGGGAAGAGATAAGAGAGTTACTTTAACCCAAGAATAATCAAAAGAAGGAGAGGGGACTATAAATGTAGTGGTTTTACCTAAAGAAGGAGAATGTTTTCTAATGGGAAGATGAAAACCATACAATCTCAACATTTTTAGATCCACTTGTTTGATCCAAGGTAAGGTATGTAAATTAATTATAGACTTGTGGGAAAGTCATAATATGGTGTCTTATGAAGTTGTTAAGAAGTTGAACCTAAAAAAATTTCCACATCCTCAACTATATTATGCTACTTGGGTGAAAATGAATCAACATATTCTTATTAGTGATCAAGTCATGATTTAGTTTTTTAGTTGGAAATTATAAGGATTAGGTATGGTGTGATGTTCTTAATATGAGTTGTGGATATTTGATTTAAGGAAGACCTTGGTAATGGTCTAAAATATTTATACATGATGGTTTATAAACAAGTACTTAGTCCAACATGAAGACAAGAAGTATGAGTTACAACCTTTAGTTAAAGAGAAAGAAGATCCAATCATTATGTATTTTGGGAAGGAACTAAACGTACACACTCAATATGATACTAGATGGAATATCATGAAGGAAGTATAGCCAAAAGGAATCTAGAATAGTCATAAAGGAGGAGTCTTTGGGATTTGCAATATGTGCAAGTTGGGGCAATAAAATTGATGAAGGGCCACACCACCCTTACCAAATCACAAACAAAAACACAAGAATATGGAGACAAGGAGATGACTAAAATTTTAAAAAGAATTCTTTTATTATATTTGAAAATTCTTACAACATCAGCAATATGGTATCATATATATGGCTTCTTCCAAAAGAAGTTTACAAATGCTTCAACATAAGAGATCTCCCAAATAAGAGCTTCCAAAAGAAGAGTCTTCACACCAAAAGCTTCACTAATAGAAATTTCACCTCCAATCTCACTTACAAGAGATTACACCATGAGAGCTTCACTATAAGATATTGCACTTGGAGAGCTTATACTTGAAAAGCTTACACTTGAAGAGCTTCTACTTGAAGAGCTTATACTTGAAGAACTTATACCTAAAGAGTTTACACTTGAAGATATTCTTACAAATGCTCATATATCTTGCTTAAATAGGCACTTCCAACCCAAGACATTACAAACACCACCAATGTGGTGTTAGAAATAGGGATTATTAAGAGGGGGGGTGAATCAGTAATCTACATACTTTAGTCACCAACTAGATATTATTTCTTAGTTTAAACCATACATAACAAAGTAATAAAGTAATTTTGAATATTAATAGTAACCATGCACAAAGATAACTCATAATACCATTTTTCTTTAACTAGGGAAACCATGGCCAAGGGAAAACCCTAGTGGGGATGATACCCACTAGATAATATACTAATATATAAGTTCCTTGTTAGAGGATAGACCTTGTTAGGAGTCAATGAGAAAATTTAGTATAAGGAGTCCCTATTAGGAGACTTTGAATCCTTGTTAAGAGATTCCAACCCTGTTAGGAGTTTTGCCAACCCTATTAGGAGTTGTAGTACAATAGATGCAAGATTAGCCCACTACCCAAACATGCACTTCCAATTATAGGAAGAGCTCACTACCCAAACAAGTAATCAAACTTCTAGAATATAAGTACTGTAACTTCTTCCTCAATCAATATTTGATCTTTAGCTCTATCTTAGATCACAAAATATTTTATGCAAAACTTCACATATATTGCTTTCACAAAAGTTTGCACACAATTGCTCAATATCACAATTACAGGATAACATAATAGCACAATTGAATTTGCAAGATGTCCTTTGCATAAATACCATGCCTTTACACAAATTCCTGCTAGGTCAAATAAGGCCATAATACACTTTTCCAATTAGAGAAAACATCTAGGATGTTGGCCCTAATTGGACAAGTAATTAATTTGTAAACAAAATAATCCTTTCCTTCAATTCCACTGTCCTATTTCATTAAAACATGAATATCTTTATTTTGTATAGTCTCTACAAACTTTTGAGGTTATACACATCATCATGAACATGTATACTATCTCCATCTAAATTTGCTAGTCATAATATGACATCAGCAACAAGCTATAAACAAAACAATATACTGTTGTCTACCAAATTCCATACTTAAACAATTTTCTGAGTAACAAAAGCTAAGTATCTTTATTTCTAAGGTCTCCTATAAGCATGTACATCATGTTTTTTCATAAATGACAAAAATTATATATCTCTATCAGCTTGTTGTCAACAATCTCCCCCTTTGGCATTGATTGCAACAAAATAGGGAAAATTGGCTAAGCATAAAAAAATTAACAAAAATAATAATACAGTAAAATAACATTTATTACAATGTGTCCATATTTATATATGCACCCCCTTAAAATATACTTTACAATCCTTTTTACTTGATTTATAGGTTTCTATTGTATCTCTCCCCTTTACAATTATCTTAAGTGCTTCTCCCCTTTTGACATCAGTGACAAAGGTCAAAATGTCAAAAACTGTCCAAAAAATTGTCAGAAATGTTGTTCTTCCTTAGGCTGATAGAATCTTCATGCAATCATCAAAATTTTCCTTAAGATTATCCATACATTTAGTCCATGTCTCCTTGGTAGATTTAGCTAAGGTGAGAATTGCACATGAGGCATATGAATCAATCTCAACTACATTAAGATTTGAATATAGAAAGTAAGAATAAGTGTCCTTGGCCTTTACACATTCCTCCAACCATTTCTCAACAAAAGATACTTTTAGAGCAATAGACTCTCTAAAATCTAATATTCTCTTCAAAATCTATTCCTTTTGAAGTTCCAACTTCTTGATATCATTGTGAATATTGGCCACTTGTCCTTCAAAATCATCAATCTTACAAGATGGATGTTGTAAATGGCTAGATAGAGCTTCTAGCTCACTCATCTTTCCTCCAATCTAACTGTCAATTTATTTAGTCATTTTATATGATAGAGTAAACTTAATGTACAATATCTTACCATCCTATTGAGACTTCTTAAGTTCCTTGATACAAGTATAAAGACTTATCAAATCATTCTTAATATTTTGATAGATGGTGCTAAACAAGTTAGCATCATCTAAAATTTGTTCCTTTTCTTTTGCAACATTTAACAAATTAGTAAATTCTTCATCAAATGAGTTTAGCACTACCTATTCCCTCTATTTTAGATCTACTTCTATGTGCTACATTACTAGAGTACTATGTAGTCTATTAGTAACCTCCATCAAGGTTTTCTGCAGCCTCTTCACTATTTTGATCTTCTAAATAAGTTTTGATAAGAATGAGATCATATCAGTTTGATCATCGTCATCAGTTTCTAGGCTGGTAGAAGTGGAGTAGATGAACTAGAAGGTTTAATGTCATCCTCCCTTTTCTTCTTGGCTGCCTCTTTTACTCTTCTTTCTTCTCTCTTCTCTCTCTCTCTCTTTTCTCTTTCCTTTCTTTCATTTTCTTTCTTCTCTTCCTCTTCCAATTTCTTCTTCTTTTCTTCCTTTGTTTTCTTTCTTATTTCTTCTTCTTCTATTCTTTTCTTTTCCTCCTCTTCCTTTCTTTAGTAATAAAGTAATGATGAATAGTAATAGTAACCATGTAGAAGGATAACTTATAACACCATATTTTGTTAACTAGTGAAACCCTAGCCAAGGGAAAACCCCAATGGGGATGATAGCCACTAGATAATATACTGATATATAAATTCCTTGTTAGAGGATGGACCCTATTAGGATTCAATGAAAAAATTCAGTATAAGGAGTCCCTATTAGGAGACTTTGAATCCCTGTTAGGAGATTCCAACCCTATTAGGAGTTGTAGTATAGTAGATGCACGATGAGCCCACTGCCCAAACATGTACTTCCAATTACAAGAAGAGCTCACTACCCAAACAAGTAATTAGACTTCTAGAATATAAATACTATAACTTCTTCCTCAATTGATCTCTGATCCTTAGCTCAATCTTAGATCACAAAATAGCTTATACAAAACTTCACATATATCACTTTCACAATTTTTCACATACAATTTCTAAATATCACAATTACATGATAGTACAATAGCACAATTGAATTCGCAAGATGCCCTTTGCATAAATACCATGCCTTTACACAAATTGTTTTTAGGTTAGCTAATACCATGATGCACTTTTCCAACTTAGAGTAAACATCTAGAATGTTGGCCCTAATTAAACAAGTAATTATTTTGTAAACAAAATAATCCTTTCCTTCAATTTTGCTATCTTGTTTCATTAAAACACAAGTATCTTTGTTTCATACAATTTATACAAACTTTTAGGGTTATACATGTCATCATCAACATGTATACTATCTCCATCTAACTTTGCTAGTCATAATATGACATCAACAACAAGTTATAAACAAAACAATATACTGCTTTATACCAAATTCTATACTTAGACAATTTTTGGAGTACCAAAAGCTAAGTATCTTTATTTCTGAGATTTCCTGTGAGCATGTACATCATGTGTTTCCATAAATGACAACAAGTACATATCTCCATTAGCCAATTGTCAACATGTGGGATAAGGGGTAAATACACCTACCTTAAAACAAATATTCAATTCCCACCCAAATACAACAAAGCACCACCATGTGGCCTAATTAGAAAATTACATTTCCATTGTGGATCACAACAAATATTAAATGCATGATTTAAAGAACTTTCTACAAACTTCTAAGATTCCACCTACACACCTCAATAAATGGAATGACAACTATTTTTCTATTTACACCACCTATGCACTTTGATAATAGAAATTCTTTTTCCCCCCTTTTTCCCTTTTTTTAAAATTATTTTTTCCTCTAATTTTGGTCACTTTCTCTCTCCACTTTCTTTTTAGTTTTTATTATTTATTATTTTACTTTAAATTTTAAATTTGATCACACCCCTTTTATCATGATGGAAGATGCTCCTACATCAAAAATGTCCTACAATGAGGCTACTACATAGAACTACAACAATAGTAGAGCAGTATATGTTTCACCTAAGGAGTGCATCAACAATGAAGGCCTTACATACATCTTATTTTCCTTCATCTAGGTAGTTAGCAAGGGTGCCTTGTTTTGCTAATTCTTTGTCTATGAGTACAAGACGTTTGATGAAGAGGCAAGTCGCCTTGGAAGATTACTTCAACCTAACCACCCAAAAAATACCATAGGTCAATGTTTGCACTAAGAAGATCAACTCTTGGGAAGGGAGTTTCATTGAAGGAGGGGAGCATGATGTAGGAGCATCAGGACAAGAAAAGATCATCATGGAAGACGAAATGTGGGTCAAAGGAAAATAATACTATGAACCAATAAAATGGCATGTTCTAGAGCCTATCATGGTCATAGGAGGTTTTAAAAATGGAAAAGTTGTAATGAATCCTAAAGGGCCTATTAAGGACCTTAGGATCTCAAATGGGGATTTAAGGTTAGAAAGGACATGCGGATTCAAATAGAGCCTTTAGGAGTCCTAGGTTTGTTAATTTGGTCTAGAGGACATAATAGGAAGGTTGGAAAGGTTAATTAGTTTTTTTAAGCAGTAAAATGTAAGTTGGAAATTCAAATCTTGGAATTTCAATGGTTAGTTCTCTTTTGGAGGGAAAGTCGTTTTAGGCATTTTTAGGCTTAACCAAGCTTGGAAACTGATTCTAGTTGGTTGGAGTAGTTTTTAGGGAGGTTTTACGATCCTTGGAAGGCATTGTATAGTGGGTAAAAGCAAAAAACTATGTCACCCTTTTACAAAGGAAAAGGCTAACAAAAGTGTAGTTGTTCACATTCAATGACATAAAAATGGTATTATTATTTACAATTTTAAAATGAAGTAAACTAATGAAATGTGTAGAAATGGATGAATTTTAGGATTTTAATTTTTAATAATTGTTTGGAATAAGAAATTATATAATTTCCTATTTTTAAAGATAAACTTTTGTTGCCGAAAAATGCTAGAGTCTAGTTCACACCACAAAACTATATGTAAATAAACTTATTCCCTTTGATCTTAAATTATCTTATCGATAATATATGTATATAGAACAATCAAAAATAAAAATGGTCTTTAGAGCTATATTTTCTCTTTTATAACGACTCAAATTTTAACTTATTCAAATTGATCATTTTCATCTCCCACCACATTTTCTAAAATAAATCTATTCCAACCAAAAGAAAAATTATATATTCTAGGAGAGGACTCTATCCTCTAGAACATCATATAATTTTAATTTTTTTTTATATTTTTTAATATTTTTTTCTTTCTCAAAATCAACATCTTCTCGAGTGTTACAATGTTTACTAGTAGAATTTTTTTATTACAATATACTTTATCTAATTAAAACACTATGAACTCTATATGAGAATATTCTTAACTTTGAGCTCTATAAAATGGTGTTTATATGTTATTAAAAAAAATCATAATAAATAGTAAGAGTTATTGAAACATTAGTTTTCTGAAATAATTATATATTTTTAGTAATTGGATACTAACTACTATAAAACGTGCATTTAATAGACATTTTCAACTGGAAAAGTATGAAACCATATATCACTTAGCTATAATAATTTTATCAAGATTGTATGTTTGAAAAAAAATGTTTTTTAGATAGAAATACACAAATTCAGTCATTCTAATAAGTCAGTGTGGAAGGTGACATAGCTTTGTACTTTTACCTCTATAAGAAGCAATTGTAGAGCATCAATGTGTAAGAACTATGCTCGAAAATTAATGAAAACTCCATATTGTGAAATGAAATCTTGATATTTTTCATTTAGTTTTGTGTTCAAAAGTTTCTCTAACCCTAGAGCATGTTGTGATCATCCCATGAATGACTTGTTGATTCTAATGGAATGAATCATACATAACTTGTACAATGATTTACCAACCATGGCATGTGCAGATGAGAGTTTGTTGATGGTGATCACCCAAGAAGGAAGTGTGATTTGTGAATGAAAGTGTAGGTATGGAGCAGCAGTTGGAGTTTTATCCATTAGAGGCTATTTTTAAATGATGTAAAGTGTTTGAGTATGTTGAGGACAAGGTTAATCCACCCTTTTTTGGTCCCAGAAGTGTGGGGACAAATTTGAATTAGAAATCCCTAGTTTTATGGGTGTAGGGAAAGTAGCTTGAGGATTTTGGTGTTGCAAAAACTTTGAGTCTAATTACTCTTGTATTTATGAAATTGAATACCTAAGAATATAATATCCAAAGTGGGGAGACTGGAAGGTGAAGATAACTCATAGTTCATTTCTCAATTTTCTCATTTTTTATAAATTTTAGAGCCACCATATAGTAACACTCAGGTTTGGTCCAAAAGAATCCTAGATACCCTTTAGATATGTTGAAGAATGGAAAAATTGGTATCTAAAAATCCATAGAGTTGAGTTAGTTCTTTGGAAAAGTTGGGAGAAAAAAAAACATCTTTATAACTGGAGGCCTAATTAGGGCAACTAGCCTAAAAGGAAAATTGAAGAGATTAGAAGGGTTGGAGAGTTGAGAGTTGTTTGAAACCTTGAGAATCCTTAAATCCAAGTTATTATCATCAAAATATATCAACCCTATCATTTATAACCCTTGTGAGGAGGTCTTGTTAGGTTTTGCATGTATTTGAATACTCAAGGCATTGGGAAATACAAGCTAACTTCACAAATTGATGAACATGTAATTGGGTCATTCATACACCACCCTAACCTCTACATTAGATCACTCAAGTCAATGAGAATGCATGGGGACCACATTTTTTTCCTCAAAGTTCCTTCTCCACAAAAGAAAAATGATCAAATGATTTGAAAATCACCCCTGTCTAATTGGACTGTTATGAACTCATTTTTGAGATGATCAAAATCTAACATCCCTAAATAGCTCAAAATCACATTTTAAAATTTTAGGACCGACATAATTGAATTCTTGTGTGGTGTATCTTTCTAATGCAATACAAATCTTAGAACAACAATAACAACTCAACATTTTATCAAAATTTTCAACTATTTCATCTAAAAGTCAACCAAGGTCAACCATGTTCAAAACGACCTTTGAATCACTCTACATCAACTCCAAATATTTCACATACTCTTTTGATTCATTGTACATTATTTTTAATCTTTGTTTACATTAATATATTCAACTTTAATACTTTACATGATAGTTTTCATGTGTTATATTCTAATTTCACTCCCAAGTGGGTAGGATAATTACACCATTGAATCAATCAAATCTTGATTCAATCTAATCTTAACTTAATCTTCTCATTGCTAGTGGCACCTCATCACTAAGGGCATATTTGTTCCCTCTATCTAGCAACATATACTATCTATCTTGTTTATCAATCAACTGATCAAACTTATAGAAATCCTTATCATAGCTTGATGGACAGGTATCTAGGCATTCTATTTGGGCTCTTGAGGGTTAAACCTCATTCTAGGGATAATCCCATGACTCATGATAGGTATTGTTATCTCTTTTATGGACCAGCATTCAAGAGTTCTATTTGGACTCTAAAGGATTAAGCTTCATTCTAGAGATATCCTAAGCTTTCTTTTAGTCACTATTTAATAGAAAGGTATTGGGGCATTCTAACCCTGACTACTGAGGATTAAGCCTCATTTTAGGGATAATCCTATGAATTGTGATTGAACTTGTCATCTTCTAATGGAAAGGTATTAGGGAATTCTAACCTTGACTCTTGAGGATTGAATCTCATTTTAGGAACGATCCTCTGAATCATGATGATGTTTATTCTCTTGGACCAATATCTAGGTGTTCTATTTGGACTCTAGAGGTTTAAGCTTCATTTTGGAGATAACCTTGAAAATCTCATCAATTAGTTTTTGTATCATCAATCTTGGAGCCAATCTTAGTTCCTATTATATGCTTCATACTTTTGATTTCCTTGAATCAACATGCTACTCACACAATAATTTAAAGAGGGGAAAATGTAATAGTCCAAGATTGGACATTAGCATTCTAAACCAATTCTAGTGCATCAATCTTACATCAATTCTTTGATCAATTAAATCCTATTGTACTAAGCATTTCTAATTTTGATTTTCTTTATTTGACCTACGTGTCAAATACAAAAAACCCTTAATCTGCATAAATCACATACTTTATTTAATTACTAAATATCAACTTAAAATTGGCTAAATTAATCTTCTAATCAAATTAATCTAGTGAATAGTGTAGTCTCCTAATGAAAAAATTGTCTTAGGATATAAATCTAGTGAATAGTACACAAGGAGACTACATATAATCCCCCCTATTTGACATGAAAAAATAGATCTATGATGAAATCTTGAAGAAAAAAAGGATACCCACCTTAAATAACAAGACTATATCCTTAGGCCTAACAGATGTTGTACTTGTGCACTTTACAAATCTCTGATACTCATTATGAGGTCTGAGACATCACCATCTTAAAAAAAATCCATTCCATATAGTGACCCTTTGGAATAGTTATGTTAGTTATTTACCATAGAATACTATAGGCTAAATGAAATTAAAACTTACAAAATTGATAGTTTGGTCTGAGGATGAATGGTTTGAAAGATACACCATTTAGCAACTTTCAACTTACAAGTTTTTGTACCAGTTGAAACATGATCCTTAAAACCATACCAAGTGCAATATCCCAAATTTGAGCTACATACACTTATGCATACCTAGCACCATCTTTGTGTAGTTCATAGAACTCCAATACCCATCATGAGATTTGAGGACATTGCCATCCAAATGTTGACGCTCTATTCCACTTAGTGCACCTTGGGAATACTTAGATCCAACATGTGTCAAATAAGTATCAATGCTAAGTGATTGAAAAAAGTTCTCCACTAGTGTTTACCTTGCTAATTAGAACTAGAAAAAAATGTAATATTGGTTCTAGGATGAACGGTTTGAAAGATGCACCATTTAGAAACTTTTAGGTGTGTAAGAATGCAATTTTTTGTGCCAAGTAAACTATGCCCACCAAAATAAACCAAATGCAAAATCCCCAAACTAAAACATGCACACTTAAGTCTACTTGACATCATCATTGTACACTTTATATATCTTTGATACTTGTAATGAGGTTTGATATATCACCATTCAAAAATTTATGCCTCATTCTACTTAGTGCACCTTGGGAACACTTAGGTTTGTCACATGTTGGAGAATTCTTGAGGCTAAGTGAACGAAATAAGCTATCCAGTAGTGTTTATTTGACCAAATAGATCTAAAAAAAGTAATAGATTGGTCTTAGGATAAATGGTTCAAATGATGGACCATTTAGCAACTTTTAACTATTCAAGACAACTTTTGACACCAAATTAGATGTTCTTACCAAAACCAAACCAAGTGTAGTATCCCCAAATTGAGAAACATACACTTAGGTCTACTTATCACCATCCTTGTACACATTATGGGTCTTTGATCTATGTATCATGAGGTCCAAGGTATGACCATCCAAAATTCTCTTTTGTATTTCACTTCACAAACCTTGAGAACACTTAAGTCTATCATGTTCTAGAGCATTCTCAATGCTAAGTGATTGCAACAAGGTGTCTAATAGAATTTACCCTACCAATCAAATTAATGAAGTTGGAAGACTGGCTCTTAGATGAATAGTTTGAAAGATGCACCATTTAACAACTTTCAACTATGCAAGAATGTAACTTTTTGTACCAATTGAAATATTCTTTCCAAAATTAAACCAAGTTCATTGCTCCAAAAATGAGCTATATGCACTTAGGCCTACCTTAAACCATATTTTTGTACTTTATAGATCTTAGATACCTATCATGAGGTTTGAGATATTTCCATCCAAAATTTTATTCCCCATTCAATTTAGTGCACCTTGGGAATACTTAGCTTAGACATGTTCTAGATTGTTATCAATGCTAAGTGAATGAAATGATGTGCCTATTAGCATCTTCCCAACAAACTAAAGATTAAAAAAGTGACATATTGATCCCAAGATAAAAAATTGAAAAGATATACCATTTAGCAATTTTAATCAACTTTGAATCTACAAGTACACAATAAATTTAATTTGAATCAAATTTAATCTAACTAAATTTTGAATGTACAAGTATATGTAATTAATCTTGAAATTAAGATAAAACAACAAGTCATTAAATTAGACAGTATTATTCATCTCTTTATATTAATGATATTAATGTCTATTTACATCTTATCTCTTAAAGATGTTGGTGAGAAAGAGCTAAGGAGATTAAACATATGATCTTGCCCAAAATATATATATTAAACATGTAGTTACATTCAATCCAATAAACTAGTTGGATTTGGTCTACCCTTTATTGTCTCATATATTTCCTCATGGCCCAACTTGTGAACCTTCCAAAGAGTCTTATTGTTTAGTTTTCCTCCATATTTGATCAAGTGGGAATTTTATGGTACAAAAATGTTGGAATAATGAATAATTTTTATTTTTATTTAATCTATCCTTGAATAACCACAAGTTAGGGCTCTCAATACCATATCATCTAGATCATACATGCACTAGTTACAACCAATGTACCTATAGGACATTCAAAATCTTCATCATCCATATATGGAATGATCTAATTATTTTTCCCTTGACATAATGACATAAATAATAATCTATCTCTTCTTCACTTTCTTTAGATATAGTAAGGCAAAAAAAAATGGTCTACAATGATAGAAACATGATGTGCCCATTAATTTCCCTAATAGTGTTAATTTGATATTGATATATTACCTGGTTGCATAAGATTAGACAAGCGATCAAAGTCAATATATTGTTCGATCACTACTATTTCTAGTGCTCATGGGGGAGAATAGGTTTTAACTATAATCACCCAAAATTGGTTATCTAGACTATTAGCACCCTTTTTAGAGTTTTGACCAAATTATTTAATTATTTACCTAGGTCAAATCTTTAAAAATAAATCTATTCAATATTATCCTATATTTTGATCACTATATCATAAGTTCACATTTAATTAAAAGGAATGTGCCTCCCTTTAATTAAATAAAAAGACCCCTTTCGCACACTTATCTTAAGTTGCATACATAAAGTAGTTTCCCCAATTTGAAAATAAAATAAAAGACTTTTTGTTCACATAGAGATGCAAACATCAACTCTTTCTCATTGGTGGAAATTATCTTGCACATGGATCATCCTAAAAGTCAACTCCCACCCTTGATCATTCATCTCTTTATTTTGATCTCAACCATTCGTACATCTTTAAAAGGGAGAGTTATCTCCTCATCTAAGGATCCCATTTTTGAGCTATTTTTATGTAATAGGTTTATTTATAGGTTTTCTTGGAGTATTTTTTGGAGAACTTCTATTTTCCCATCTCATTCTTTGTATACTCATACTAGTTTATCTCATTTTCATTAGCTTATATTTCCTTATTTGCAATAGCATAGCTCACCTAGTTTAATTAGCATGGTTATAACACTCTCATATGCTTAACTTAGTTGTATATTTTCATTCCATGCTAACATATTTCCATTTGCATTGCATTATTTGAGAGTTCATTGACACTAGAACTCTTTCTCTTGTCTAAAGAATCTCTCATTTCATGGTTTACTAGCAAGGGTTGCATCTCTAAGGCTCAACTAAGAGCTACTTTCATTCTTATGCATATGCCTTTGCACTCCATGGCTAGGGATCTCTAAGTCACAATTCAAGCCTTCCAATCTATGGAACACCTTGGATAGAATGGTTTAGAGAAGTACACAATTCTAGTATACATTTTTGGCACCCATCCTTGGGTTGGAACCATTTTCTAGCTCTACAATCTTGTATTTAGCATTTTTTTAAATTTTCTTTTGTGATCACAGATGAAATAGTACTTTTATGTAGCATTTTGATGCTTCCACACTACATTTCAGTGCTTTTGCAAGTTTGTACAATGTGTTTGAACACTCAAATAGTGCTTTTGTTTAGTGTTTTAGCACATTTAACAAATTATGTAGCATTTTTACATAATTTTTAGTTTTTTGTTTAGTCACTATCATAATTTTGTCTACAAGGTTTTTTCACTTTTATAGACTCTTATAGCCCATTTGATATATTCCAGTGCATTTGGGCTTTTTTGCATCACTTTTGAGCATTTTTAAAGTGCATTTGTTAATTTAAGTGGTGCATACACTATGCATATTATCCTCTTCTTTTTATGAGGTGTTCTCCTAAATTTACATATGTTTTAGCATATTTACAACTTTTTGTTGCACAATTACAACTTTTTGTTCTACATTTACAACTTTTTGTTGCACATATACAAATTTCTATAGCGTATTTAAAACTTTCTATTGCACATTTATAACTTCATGTTGCACATTTACAACTTCTTGTTGTGCATTTATAACTTCCTATTACACACTTACAACTTCCTGTAATGCATTTACAACTTCCTATAATGCATTTGCAACTTCCTATAGCAAATTTGAAACTTCTTGCGGTGCATTTGCAAAAAATGTTTTGAGCATCTTGCATATCTTGTTGCACCTTTTCTCTTTGTCTTAGTGCCTTTGAAATTTGATTTAGCACTTTTGCAATTTTTTCTAGCACTTTTGTTTCTTTTTATAGTTCTTTTACTTCTTTTTGCAGCACTTTTAAGGTTACTATAGCACTTTTATTCTGATGTGCATTCTTAGAGACCAGATTGTTTTCATTTCAATTCTCTAATTTTTTGATAGGTACTCATAGTGGTTTTCCAAGGATTAAATTCAATTTTCATTATCTTTTTGATACCCTAACTTGGTTATTTTGTAGGGTTTCCTAAGTTTCTTTCTAAATTTCTCATTGGAAAGAGTATATGTCAAAGGCCTTGCGCTAAAAGGGTTACTAACTCTTGTTTGTAGGGCTACCTAAAAAGCCAATTTTTTTTTTAAAAAAAAATCCAAGTGTTCTTGTATTTCTTTCATTTTTTGTGCAAAAATATACTAGTTGTTCATTTTTTATAGGCAATAAAACTTGCTAGCAAGGGCTTTTGGTGGTAGGAAATTATGCTCTTCAGCCTTCAGGTGAATCAAAAATTTGGACCCACCCTTAGATCTTGAAAGTGAGTGACATACTCCACTTTTTAGTGGTTTTAATTAACTTGCTTGGTATGTTTGGGGGAGCCAATTGGAATAGGAGAGTATGCTCTTCACCCTTTGGGTGAATCAAAAATCTTGACCTCCAAGAGTGGATCCATTTAATTGCTATCTTCTAGAGAGATATTACCTTTAGAGGGTCTATTATTGGTGGAAAGATACCAATAGGAATGATCCAAAGTGGGAATAAGGAAAACCCAGCTAACCTGACCCACTATAATCACAAACTCCTTTACAAAGGCCAAAGCCTTGGGGGGTATAACACTTTTCTTCAATTAGTAGAAGTACTTGTGGGATTGGGACCATGAGGAAAATTCAAAGCAAGAATTCTTAAGGTACTCTTGTGATCATGATGTCCATTACCTATTGCAAGGTAGGGTGTCCTATTCATAAGTCCAAGAGGAGTGCTACAAATAGGACCCTTTCTAAACAACATAGGGATAGAAGCTACCTTATGTATTTGCTCAACATCTTGTTGTGAGGATCAATCCTAGTGGACTATCTAGATCACCCCAAGATTTTACACTCACCATTTGTGTCCCCTTGGTTTTTCCAATGGAACCTCCATGACAAAGCCAATATCTATTGTGGGCAACCAATTTGTGTGAGACAAAGGGGAATCAAATGTGGGCCAAGGTTTTGAGTAATGAACCATGAATTTAGGTAGTCATGCTTGGAATGTGTCTTTGAATATGAAAATACTTGTGTAAATGTTCTCTAACATCAAACAATGTGGTAAAATTCATAGGATTTTTTCTTTTCATATCCCAATTGCTTGTGTTGGCAAGGTTTCTTTGTCCCTTGTTCAACTATTTGATACATGTCCATTTCCCTTAATATTTTCAAACCATGGTGTTTTTTTCTGCAAACTAAAGTTTTGTGTTTTCAATATTGCATTATGATCCAAGACATTCAAGAAATCAAACTATAACATAGGTAATTTAAGCTTTAATTTGAATTTTACATAGTTCACTAGCCCTTTATCACACAACCTCCTAAGAAATATCATGCAATATTTTGCACTTTCTAAAGTATCACCTGTCAGTCAGAAACTCCATCACACCATAGTTATAAGGTCTATCACACTACTTTGTGAAAACTATCGCATGCACCAAAACTATTGCTCCATTGTAGAAAAGTTTATTGTATAGTAATTATTTCTAATTCTATATCACCTGGCTTACTGAGATGTATCACCCAGCCTATGTTACTTGCAGAATTGAGTCAAGATTGTGTCTTAGTTGATTTAGAGGTGTCTTAAGTTTGTTCTATTTTATTCTAGTTCAAAATATTTATGTTTAGTATTGTTCTAAGTTGAAGAGATTGGTCCTTTTTGTCAGATATGAGATAAAACATCACTAATGATCACTTTTTGAAACTTGGTTACCTTTCTATTCTAGCTACTTGCTATCGAGCTTCTTGCTCAACTACTTGGCTTGAGTCATTAGCATTGTAAGTTCTTGAGCACTCTTCACAAGTCACTCACTTATTTTATCTTTGACAAGTGATCATTCTTGACCATATAAACTCTAAATGTAAAAATATTTATTTCATCCTATTAGAGGAAGACATATCCTTCCATATCGATTGCAACTAGTCTTCAAGTCATCCAAGGAATTCATCCTTCATTCACTTTTGAACAAATGACAACTCCAACTAGACATCCTTGTAGACAACCTTGTGAGGAATAACTAATTTGTAATAAGCTAGAAGAGGCTAGCACTTGGCACAATCCACTTTACAGCTTTGAGAACCCTTTTGATACTCCCTTTGATACTCCCAGGGTTGAGGACATTTTCTAACCCACAATGTATCCCAAAGAAAGGAATCAAAGCTTGGAGCAACTATTTTCACCAAAAAAGGAACAAACACATTTAGAAAAAGAAATATTGTAAGAGGTTATATGCATGACCACTAAGGAGAGATCTTATCATCAAGATAGAATCAATTCTCATACACATAACTCTGAGAATAGACATATACATGGTTACTATAATAATCATTTTTAGAACCACACTACTAGTGCAAATGGTGGAAATAACATGCCACCTAGATCTCTAAGAATACACATAGAAGCATGTAAATCACCACCTAGAACCTTAGAGTCACTTCATAAAAGTGAGGTAAATGATGAAATGACTAGTGAAGATCTTATGCAATTTCAACAAGATGAGGTTTCCCAAAGGCAAATGCCAAAAGCCTTAGATCAAAACGGTGACCAATAGCTCCAATATATTACTTCCAGGGGATGAAAATTGTTAGAAATGTTTAGAATAACTAAGAGGGGTGAGGGGGGTTAAATTAGTTACTCAAGGTCCATAAGTACCATTTGAACAATCTAACATTCAACATTCATTATTTTGTTTATCATGTTGTAGCTTGG
Organism: Cupressus sempervirens; assembly: GCA_028749045.1. NCBI lineage: Eukaryota > Viridiplantae > Streptophyta > Pinopsida > Cupressales > Cupressaceae > Cupressus > Cupressus sempervirens. Next base: position 289,703,537 of record CM053786.1, on the reverse strand, counting down.
TCTCTACTATATACTAATAAATGAAATTAGTAATAGTTCACTATCCTAAGATAAAAGACTTTTTTGAATGTAAACATGTAAATATAAAACATCATAAATCATTCAACACAAATTTGACACTAGAATTTTATGTAGAAAACTAAATTGGGAAAAACCATTAATGACATGCTAGCAATTTTTCACTCTTTTGAAGTGAGTTCTGTTAGGAGCCAACCCTATAAAAGGTTACAATACATATTATTTTAGATTAAGGTAAAAATAGGTTTTGAAGGGACCTAGAACCCTTTAAGAAAAGAAAAATATCAGCATTAATTACTACCAGGTTTTACAAGGACCTAAAATCTAGAGTAAAACAAAAAACACAAAAAAACTAGGTTTTACATAGACCTAAAACCACAAATTTAAACCAAACACACCCAGGTTTTACAAGGACCTAGAACCTATAGTTTTAAAAAAAGTTGGGAGATAAAAAATAGAACTATCAATACCACATATACTAGCAACTAGCATGCCAACAACCATGACCAACACCTACAACAACTCTTTAATGATATTTTCCACCTCCTTACCTGCTTCTACAGTACTTTGGATAATATCAACCATGGTAGAATCAGGAACCTTAGGATCTTCAGACATATTTTTCCTCATACTCTACCTCACTCTCTTTCTAGGCCCTCCTGAACTCCTCACCCCAATAATATCTAGAGAAATGATCTCCTCATTGCTTGTCTTCCCCAGACTAGCTACCTTGGTGCACAAACTGGACGTAACTTGATCCATTCTTTTCTAGCTATCCTTAGTTGATTAAGTTTCAACTCATAATCCTTAAGGTTTTCAAGGATGTTACCAACTTGTTTCTCTAGGTAAGCTCTCATAGCACATTCATGGTCCAACTCTTTCTGAATAACCCCAACTTTTTTCTTGAGCACTGTAACTTCATTGTATAGCCATGAGTCCACTTGTAGGGATGCCTCCTCTTTTATCTTGGTAGTATAAAGGAAAGATAGCTTTTTATGGTGAGACTCATCCTTACTCCCTTCTTTAGTCCTAATCACAGTGTTAATGGTAGTGTTATTGACCTAGATGTTAGTGTTTGCATCTTGCTTGTCATTAAGCTCCTCTTTCTTCTCCTTACTCAGGTTGTGCTCTTTCATAACAAGGAAATTATCCTCATTTTTTTTGGTGTCCATGTCCATTTTCTCCTCACTAGATTTGGTATTGGAAGAAGAAAAGTGAACACTTTGTTTCCCCTCATCATCCGTTAAAGCTTCAAACCCTGCATTTGATTCATTTTTTCTGTCTTTACTTTCCTCCACATGATCCTTACCAGTTGACATGCCCTTGCTCCCAAAATAACCTTCCGTGTTCGAGTTAAGGTCCCCCATTTTGGTTGTATTATCATCCTTGATAGAATTCTTAGAATATGACACTTCCTCAACATTTTTCTTTCTAATCTCCTATTTGTGACCCTTTTTGGTACTTTTGTTGTCACTACTACCTTCCTCACTTTTAACCTTTTTCTTTGAGTGAGGTTCATTACTAGAAACTTTCCATTTTTTCTCCATAATCAGAGAGGTTTTAATATCCTTTCTTTTACAATACTTATCAATAAGTAAGATTAAGCCCTCATAGATCATAGGATGTGAATCCTTCTTCCTGTGTGATTGGAGGCTTTGAATTAGAGAGTACTTCAAGCAAAATGGGAAAGAGATTCTATCTTTATACCTAAAATGATTTAGGAACACAAAATGAAATTTGTGGACTCTATTGGCTCTACCATCATGATAAAATACTCATGTATGCATGATAAAACATTCCTCTAGATTACCTTAATCTAGCTTAGGTTGTAGAAATCACCATTCTTCTCTAGCTTTTTCTCCTCTTCATCAATTTTAGGGAATTTTTTAAAGGCCACATTCAAAATATTGGTTTCCTTGCTAAATTTGAGACCCTCCATTGGAAGATCCATAATCTTAGCATTGAAGTTCGTTAACAACTTCATAGTGACCCCATGTAGCATTACAAAAGTGATATGGTTAGAGGATTTAATCATCCTTTTACAATTATTAGAAAAAAAATAGTAGGGTTTTGATCTATATGATTACAACTCACTTTTGCAAGTTTAGATCACTATTTGGTTTGTATATTGATTCATTTATAAGTCCCCTTGTCAATTATATGCCTTAATTCACTTGGCAACCCTTCAATCTATCGATCTTCTCCTTTCAATAAACTTAAGCCTTTGGCTTGGATTCACTTATCAACATCAACAACATCTATGCAAGCATTTTCTTCTCTTACTTCACTCTCACACTCACACACTTATGTTCAACCTTGTTTACCTTTGTTCCATTTTTCTCTATGTTTATTCTTTAAAGTTCAACTCTATACCTCCTTAAATAGGTAATTCTTACTTTGTCATTTTCCATGATCACCATAGCTCTTAGGGTTTATGATCTGGTTCATCAGATTCATTATATCTATCCATCTCTCTTCTTTTTGAGAAACCTCTCATCCATTGAATTCAAAATTAGTTTTGTTAAATAATTCTCACCTTTAATTAAATGATCTCCAACTCATCAATATTATCTTCAACATGCTTTCCATATCCTAGGAAATCAATTGAGTCAACTAGTAAGCCCAATTCCTCAAACACATTCAAAATGTTGTCACTCAACAATCACTATGTTCTAACACTCAGTCATCACTTAATTACATGGTCACTATAAAACTTCTAGCTCAACATCAACTAACTTTCTTGGTCGATATTGATGCTTAGTCAATACTAAATTATTTTGGTACTTATTATGGCTTGATTGACACTAGCATCACTCAACATTCCTTAGTATTTCACTTTATTGCTTGGTTAAAATTTACATCAATGATATAAAAAAATCACATTGGTTTTTCAAAGTTTAACTAATCAAATGTCCATTGTAACTTCCTTTTTATAACTCAACCTTTCCTCTAGGTACTTTTGTTATGATAAATCTTTCAAATCCTCTTCATCAACAAAAATAGATATGACATTTAGGTTAGATAGTAAGATGTCTTAGTAGTAGATTTTATGTCAATGAGAAAACAATAATTGTTACAATTATAGTTTCAAACAATATACCTCTTTGGAAATTGATGGAAACACCTCAATATATCTTAAAATTCATATCTATGAAGGAGTACAATATCCTTCTTTGTTAACATGCAATCCAAAATATTTCACTATCATGAGTAATCATATCCTTAGTTTTATTTTGATTCTCATCTCTGTAATTTTAGAAAAATCCATCTATCATTGTGTGTCATTCTTCATATTCAAATCTCTCCCTCTAAGGGTTTTCTCTTTCTCTCGGTAAAACATGATTCTCTCCCTCTTTTATAATAATTCTTTGGTAATTCTTCTCCCTCTATGATTATTCCTTCATTCAATAATTCTCTCCCTCTTTGACAACAATGCCAAAGACTATTAGCTTTTTTGGCTTTAATTACTTCATACATCTTGATCATGTAGATATTTTCATGTGTGGCTAAATTATGTTGTTTGTCTATTAATAATTTGTTATGTTGGTCTTCTTCACTACCTTAGGCATCTCCTAAATTAGAACTCTCTACATCAATGTGTATGATATTCTTATTAGCACATTTTATGTAATACACCTTATCTCCTTAAGTTCCCTTGTTTAGGGGAATCACCCCTAATTTACCTCTAAGATATTCATGAGCATCTTTAGGTAAGACTTTAGTGGTATCTCATCAATTTTTGCTTTGGTGTGCACATATTCTAACTTCACTTCTTTGACTTGAACTAGTTCTTTCAAGTAATAATACTTGATAGCAATATTCTTGGTCTTAGTGTGCATCACTAGATTTTTTGAAATGTTGATAGCACTTGTATTATCACAATAGCTACCAGATCTATAATCTCTTCTTTCATACCTTTCAGCAATTTCTTGATCCACATAATGTTTGAGTAATTCACTGCAGCTTCCACATACTCAACTTCATCTATTGTTTGGAAAAAAGAATTATGTTTCTGGTTTTTCCATGAAACCAATCTCTTTTCTAGAAATAATTTACCTCCACTCGTTCTTTTTCTATGACCAATATGTCTTTCCCAATCAGGGTCGGTGAATACCTTCAGTTCAAATCTATCACTTCTCTTGTAATATAATCCATAATATTATGTACCTTTTAGATATATCAATATCCTTTTCACTATCATCATGTGATTCTCCTTAGGATTAGTTGAAAATTTAGCAACTATCCCAACTCCTAGTGAAATATCAAGTATACCATGAACAACATATTACAATTTTCCAATCATTGATATGTATGATGTTTGGTTCACATCAATAGATTCATCATTTTTAGATAACTTATGTCCTGTAGACATAGGTGTGTTCATTGGTCTTGAGTCTTCCATTCCAAATTTCTTTAATATGTCCTTCATATATTTGGATTGAGTAATGAAAATCTCAAACTTCATTTGGCATACATGCAATCCCACAAAGTGTTTGATTTCACCAATCATAAACATTTCAAATTCCCTCTTCATTTCATTAATAAATGATTTGCATAGTGCTTCTATACCTCCAAATATAATGTCATCAATAATTTTATTTTATTTAGAAGTACTTCATTGTTCTTACCAGTCTTCAAATATAGCTTACTATTATCATTTGTCCTTTTAAAACCAATCTTCACCAAATAATTATGCAGTCTTTCTTACCATGCTCTAGGGAGTTGTTTCAACCCATAAAGAGATTTGTTAAGTTTACATACCATATTCTTATTTTTTGGGTCCAAAAATCCTTAGGTTGTTCAATGTACATTTCTTCCTCAAGTATTCCATTTAGAAATACAAATTTGGCATATCCATCTACATCTCCATAGTCAACTCCTTCTTGAGCATATCCATTGCATACCAATCTTGTCTTTTTCATTGTAACTTCTCCATTTTCATTGGTTTTATTCATAAGAAATCACTTCATTCCAATAACATTTTTGTCTTTTGGTCTTGGTACTAAGGTCCAAGTATTGTTCTTCTCAATATGTTCAATTTCCTCATTCATTGTCTGAATCTAGTCTTCATTATCTAAAGCATCTTTCACTAATTTAGGCTCAAATTCACAAGTAAGAATGTATCATCTTTGAGTCATTTTCTTATCATACTACTTGCTTCAACATCATCATTTATTTTTTCAGATTTGTGATGTCTTCTTACAAAAATTGGCTAGCACAGGTGATTTCCTTCTTTGTTCTTCAATAGACACATCTTGAAAAATAATCTCAATCTCATTTCCTCTTTCTTGTTCAAGTTCTGGTTTAGATTTTTCATGCTTGACATTTCTTTTCTGTGACTTGACATCTTCAGTCTATTGCTTGGCACCCACTATTTGTTGCTTGGCAACCTGATGTTGTACTTCATCATTTCCTATCTATTGGGATTATAGCTTGGTTTTCTTATTTATTTGGAGTGTTGGGAGAATTTTCATCCATATAGATGAATGAATCATGATCAACAAGTTCTTCATTACATTCAAGGTCATTTCTTTATGCAAATTCATCAACTTTCATATTTTCAATTTCCACAACTTTTTTAGTGTTAGAGTTTGAACAATTGTAAGCTTTAATCTTGGTAGAATACCCTAGGAATATACCTTCATTACTCTTTGGATAAAATTTTTCATTCCTATTATCTTTGAATATATAGCATTTACTTCCAAAGACTTTGGATTTTTTAACATTAGGAGCATATTAATACCATAGTTCAAAAGGTGTAGCATTTGTACCTTTCTTAACTTGTACTTTTTTCATGGTATAGACATCAATACTAATAGATTCTCTCTAGTACTTCTTTGATACATTCTTCTATGTCATCAATGTTCTTGCACAATCTATTATTGATATGTTTCTCCTTTCAACTATCCCATTCTAAGGAAGGGTCCTTGGTACTGACATATGTATTTTACTTCAACTGGCATTGCATAATGTATTCAACTCATTGGAAAGGAATTCACCATCTATGTTAGATCTCAAACACTTTAGACTTTGCCCTTTTTCTTTTTCAACTCTGGCTAAATATCACTTAAATAACTAAAATCATTAGATTTAGCTTTGAGAAACGAAATAGTTATCATTCTAGAATAGTTATCAAAAAATAGAATGAAATAATTATCTCCACAATATCTCTAAACATCAATAGGTACACATAGGTAAGTATGAACCAATTAAAAAATATCACTTGATGTATATGTTTCTCTTGAAACTAGAGTTGGTTAGTTTTTCCAATTGGCATTGTTCACACATAGCATTGTCAGGCTTCTTTAGTTTTGGAAATCTTCCTACTTTCTTCATTTTAATAATTTTCACAAATTTTCTTAAATTCACATGACATAACCTCGAGTGCCATATCCAAACATCTTCTTGTTGTGCAAACAAACATGTCTCATTAGATAACTCTAGATAGAACAAGTTACCTCACATCTGATCATCACTTCCAAATTTCCTACCATCAACATCATATATCTTCACCTTCCTATGATGGAATTAAACTTTATATCCTAATATATTCAGCTATGAAACACTCAACAAATTATAGTTAATTCCTTTAACCCAATAAACATTAGTACACTTGATCTTGTCAGTAAATTGAATTGTACCTTTACCTTTTACAACACATAGAATATTATTACCAAATTTAACACATCCACCTTTGTATGGTCCAATATCCTCAAATTTGTTCTTATCACCATTCATATGATTAGAGAAACCACTATCAATTATATATCCATCACTCTTTTTCACATAGGAGATTAATGAAATTCTATCATCTTCATTAGGATCTTCTTTCATAGAAACATAGAGAAATTTGTTGTCATTACTTTCACATTCAATGTCAAATTCCTCTTTAGAATATAACAAGAGTTCTTACCTTTATAATCTTTTTTTTTCTTGTAGTCTTGGTCATCTCTTCTTCCTTTGTATTTTCTTTCCCTTCTCTCATCCTTATCTTTTATGTCAGGACATCTAGCAACAATATGACCAACCTCGTTGCATGAAAAAAAAAATAGGTAGCTCACCTTTTTATTTACCTCTACCTCTTCAAAATATTTTTTCAATAAGTGTTTCATGTTCACCAAGCTCATTATTAGAACTATTACTGTCTCTCTTCACATGTTTTCCTTTCTTTAATATAAGAACTAGTTGTGACTTAAAAGCATATTCAATAGTAGCAGGTGTGTAGTTATCAAAGTTAGACATTTCAAAAGAAATAAGTCTACAAATTACACCTTCCAAAGTCAAAGTGTTACCTAGAGTACATCTCACTTCTTGAATTGTGGAGAATCTAATGGAATATATAGGAAGTAGAGTCCTCAATACCTTGCTTATCATTGTTTTATCTTTGATTTCTCCATTTGCACCTTGAATAACATTGAAAACTTCTTTAACTCTTTTGCAATATTGTACGATGTTCTCACCTTTCACTATTCTCATGTCATTAATTTTACCTCTTAGGATCTCTAATTTGGCTCTCAAGGCATTGTCATATCCTCCATATATGTTCTTCATTTTGTCCCACATCTTCTTTGCACTATCGCATTCCTTGATATCATCAAACTTAGCATAGATTAGGATTGAAGAAATCTCCAACACTGCCTAATTGTGTTCTTTCTTTTTCTTCAGTTGTTCAACTATCAAAGGAGTAGTCATTATTTTTACATACTCATTGTCCACAAATTTGATAAAAGCATCACTTATACTAGATATATGTAACCTCATCAATTTTGTCCATGCAGGAAAGTTCTCCTTGTTTAGCTTTGGTACCTCCCTTTTGTGAGTCATGATGTTTATCTTTAAGTACCTTCAAACTTCTCTTTGTAAGCACTCAACTCAGATATCAACATTTATAAATATTTAGAATAACTGAGATGGGGGTGAATCAGTTACTTAAGATATAAGTACCATTTGAACAATCAAATATTCAACATTCACTATTCTTCTTATCCTGTTGTAGCTTGGTCTCTATTGTATACTAATAAACAAAATTAGTAATAGTTCACTGTCCTAAGATAACAAACTTTTATGAATGTAAACATGTAAATGTAAAACGTCATAAATCATTCAACACAAGTTTGACACTAGGATTTTACATGGAAACCTAATTTCAGAAATTCCACCAGCAACATGTCACCTCTTTTTCACTCCTTTGAAGTGAACTCTGTTAGGAGCTAACCCTGTTAAAGGCTACAATATACATTGATTAATATGACCTAGTTAGAGTATTTAATCACCCTATTAGGAGTTGCCTTGTTAGGGGACTTTTATCATTCTATTTAGAATGTCACCTTGATAAAGGATTTACATAGACTATTAAGTCCTTCAAATGATTATTATGTCTACCTTTGATTAAGTGGATTTCAATATAAACTATTTACAATTATTAGAAAGAAAATAGTAGGGTTTTGATTTGTATAATTACAACTCACTTTTGTAGGTTCATATCATTGTTTGCATCATATGTTGATTCACTAATTAATCCCCTTGTAAATTTTGTCTCTTAATTCACTTGGAAACCATTCAAGAATTCAATCTTCTCCTTTCAAAAACTTAAACCTTCTTCTTAGATTTACTTATCAACATCAACAACATCTGCACAAGAATTTTCTTCTCTTGCTTTTCTCTCACACTCACACACTTATGTTCACCCTTGTGTACCTATATTCCACCTTTCTCTATGTGCATGCTTTTAATGTTTGTCTCTATACCTCCTTAAATAGGTAATTCTTGCATTGTCATTTTCCATGATCACCATAGATCTTAGGATTTTCAATTTGTTTGACCATATTCAATGTATCTATCCATCTCTCTTCTTTTCTAGAAACTTCTTATCCATCAAATTTGAACTTAGGTTTGTTACCTAATCCTCACCTATAATTAAATGATCTAATTCATCAATCTTATCTTCAATAGGCTTTCCATATCCCAATAAATCAATTGAGACAATTGGAAATCATGATTCCTCAAACACATTCAAAATATTGTCACTCGATAATTACTAGGTTTTGACACTTGGTCTTCATTTAATTGCTTGATAACTATAAAAATTATGGTTCTAAATTAACTAACTTTCTCTATTGATACTAATGCTTAGTCAACACTAAAATTTCTCAACACTTACTATGGCTCGGTTGACACTAGCATCACTCAACATTCCTTAGTCTTTCACTTTATTTCTTAGTTAAAATTTACATCAATGATATAAAAAATAACTTTGTCTTTTCAAAGTTTAACTAATAAAATGTACATTGTAGCTTCCTTTTCATAATCCAACAAAAATCCCTCATGATTTTGATGTGCAAAGGATCATTCAAAAAGAGAACCCACTGAGGCTGAAATCTTGAGGGAAGAAATGCGAGAGCTTAAAAACCAACTTGCTCAATTACAAGTATCCAAAGAATAACCTAAGAATTATTTTGTAGAATATATATGCACTCTTTCATTCAATAGAATTATTTACAATATGGTCCCTTTCCTAGGGATATAGATGTTCCCAAATATGAAATATGTGATGGAAATATCAATCCTCATGATCATGTTTGACAATTCTATGCTCTTAGCATGGATTTTATGAATCAAGATACCTATCTCATGAGGTTATTTCTTAGGAACTTGAGGGGCCAAGCTATGGAATGGTTAACAAAATCCACCCCTCCCCCCTTAAGTCATTTGATGAGCTTGTACAATGATTCATTCATGAATATTCTTACAATATTCAACATCTTATCACTATGATGGACTTCTACAATATCAAACAAAAACAAGTTGAGACCTTTGCTATATACCTCCAATGTTGGAGATCCTTACACTCAAGGTACCCTCAGTAAATTCTTGAAAAGTGAAAAAATTGATATCTTTGTCAACACACTTGTACATGAGCTATATTTTGATCTTAGAAAACAATTGTTTACCTCCCTCAATGATATGATTGAGAATTCTTACCATGTTGAGGATGTTGTAATTAAAAAGGGTGACATCGTGCTAAAAAAAAGGCAATAATGGAAATGACAATGGAAAGGACCAAAAAAGCCTTGGAAGAAGAAAAAATACATCATCAATGATGGAGTCATGGATGCTCCTACGATAAAAGAGCTAGCCTTTCATTTATCTAATATTATTTATGTTGCCAAACAACAAGATACTTCAAAATCTCAACCCTTTGACAAAACTAAGAAGTCTTCTAAATCAAAGCATTTCTACACACTGATGGTAGAATCATATGATGTAGTCTTAAAGACCTTTCTTGCTAACAAGATTATCACACTACTTGATAACTCTCAACCCTATGTCCTAACTATAAAGCCTAATTGGTGGAGAGATGACCACTTTTGCAACTACCATAGGAGTAAGGGACACAATACTACAAATTTTTTCAAGCTTAAGGATGTCATCTAGGACCTCATTAATGGAGGCAAGGTTGGTACAGATGGCATAGTTAGTAATTTTGATCACAAACCCTTTAATAAATCATTTTGTGAGTACAAAAAGATTGAATCGTCTAGCACTAATAAGAAAATTCATTATGTTAAGATCCACTACACTTATACTAATATAGACAATATCATCAATGTTTTGGAACCTATTGAACATATCTACATGATGGGTCCAAAATTTGATAAGGAATCAAACTATGCTACTGATGAGGAAAATCCTAAGGTAGTCTTGAAAACACACAATGCTCAACAAAACTATAAAGATAGAAGGCCTATGGAAACCCTTAAGATGGTAGAATGTTACTCTTTTCATTGTGAGGCACTCAATTCTATCACTATGGGGAAATATAAGGTTGTCCTTAAAGTAGAAAGTGATCCTAAGAATGCCTCTTCCTCTAAACAGGTGGCTACTCTAGCCATATCTAGCTATGAACTTGTCAGTTGGTTGTAATTTGAGTTGTTAGAATTGTCTCCTTTGCACAAGGAAATTCATTCCCACATTATTGATGTCAAGAAGTTCCAAGCTATGGTTGACCAAATTTCCCTACCTCACTATCTCATTTTCTCTAAAGAAGATGACAAGTCCCTTACTCATCCACACAATCTAGCCATCCACATTGAAGTCCAAATCTTTCATACTCGAGTTCACCAAGTCCTAATACACAATGATGTTGGGCTAAATATTATCTCCTTTAATGTTATCCAATAGCTCAGAATGCCTAAATTTTTTATTGATCCTAGAAAAAAAAAATTCTATCAAGGCATACGATGAAGTTGAACAATCTTCTAAAGGCCTAATTATGCTACCTATTCATTTGGGTCTTGTACAGAAAGATATGGTATTTCAAGTCCTAGACATATTGCTTCCTAGACATATTGCTTGCATAGAATTTGTTGCTAGGAAAACAAAACTATAAAGACACTAGGCCTATGGAAACCCTTAATATGGTAGAATCATCCTCTTTTCATTGTGAGACACTCAATTCTATCACTATGGGGAAATATAAGGTTATTCTTAAAGTAGAAAGTGATCCCAAGAATGCCTCTTCCTCCAAATAGGTGGCTGCTCTAGCCATATCTAGCTATGAACTTGTCAGTTGGTTGCAATGAACCCCTATACATATTTCTACCTTTGAGTTGCTAGAATTGTCTCCTTTGCACAAGGAAATTCATTCCCACATATATTGACATCGAGAGGTTCCAAGCTATGGTTGACCAAATTTCCCTACCTCACTATCTCATTTTCTCTAAAGAAGATGACAAGTCCCTTACTCATCCACACAATCTAGCCCTCCACATTGAAGTCCAAATTTTTCATACTTGAGTTCACCAAGTCCTAAATCCAATGGTGTTGGGCTAAATATTATCTCCTTTAATGTTATCCAATAGCTCAAAATGTCTAAATTTTTTATTGATCCTAGAAAAAAAATTTAGTATCAAGGCATACAATGAAGTTGAACAATCTTCTAAAGGTCTAATTATGCTACCTATTCATTTGGGTCTTGTAGAGAAAGATATGGTATTTCAAATCCTAAACATATTGCTTGCATATAATTTGTTTCTAGGAAGACTATGGATCCATGATATGTAAGTTGTGCCATCGACATACCATCCATGCATAAAGTATCCATTCAATGGTGCATATATTATTATTCCAAAGGACAAATCCATGTCCATTAACATGCTCATTGTTGTAGAAATGTGTGTTCAACATAATATCTCTTCTTGTGAGCTTACACCATCCCTTAAGTAATGTGAATAGAAACAAAAAATCATGAGCCTTGGTATGGGAGAATATAATTTAGACTCTATTGTTGCATTGTCAATTTCACCACAGTCTTATGGGAAACGTTCTAAGAAAATGCAGCCCTCAGCTTCTATCAAGGCTAGCTTTGGGACCTTTTTCCATTCATCCATTCCTTTAAAATCAAAGAAAGAAGACCAAGATATAAGGGACTAGATTTATAGGGAAGAAGAAGATGTTGAGGAAGTTATTGTTACTATCCCTATTTCTCCCAAACACTATGGAAAAGGCTATAAGTTCTTGAACAACATGAGCTACCATGGCCAAGGATCCCTAAATGGTGACAAAGGCTCTAGTAGAATGACTAAGTAATACTAAGGGATTAAATAGGAGAGATAATGTTGGTCTAGGCTTTGGGGTAGAAGATGAATTACCAAGTTTCAATAGAAGGGCTCTTGTGACTAATGAATCAGAAGATGATGATCCACCACCATCACTACACAAGAAGAAGACTTCATGCCCCCTACTTTCCTCGTTTGGGGAGAAGAACCAATGATCACCGATAATAATGTCAAAGATTTTATATCTAGATAGCATGAATTTTTTGAATCTAATAATGAAGACCCTAACAGAGGAAGAATAAGAGAAAATATTGCTCAACTGCTAGCCTGAAATTAGAGTACCAATTTCGGTGAATATGAATGTGAATCTCTTTCATATACCTCGTGTGAATTAGGAGTGGATGTCATACATGCCTATTTGACCCAACCCAATTTATTCAAAGAATTTGGTCTAGGGTTTGATGAGTTTGGCTCGCAATTTGTATTAGTGGATCACATTGATCCCTATAGGTCTCCTCATGATTTATATCCCTTTGGAGATTTCTCTATAGTCTCAACTTATCTTGTCACTAGAGATAATTCCTTCCACATCAATAATATCAAAGCTTCCACTTCTCTCTCACTCATAAACCTTGATCTCATAGATTGGTCTATTTAATATCAAATACTAGAGCTACCAACAAAATGACTATGAGGTCACCTGCTACCTAAACACTATTGAACCCATGGTGTCTTCCACTACTGAACTAGTGACTAATACGAAAGAGATGGATATCAAATACCTCAGTCACAAAATAAACAAAAACATTAGAAATAAGTGTTTAGATAGAAAAACCACTTTGTGGCACTACCTAAACCTCAAAATAGTAAACATAAAGACATGCCCAAGGGTGAAAACCTCTTTGAGGCACCTAAGAATGAGGTGCTTTGTAGTCTGCCAAGATATTTCCAAGATAGCTCATTAGTTTTGATTGAACCAATGCAACCAATCAATCTAGGTACTAGGGAGTCTCTTAAGATAATACATGTGACTCAATCCATAGCAACATAAGAGAAATAAAAATATATAGAGTTCTTTGAGGAAAAGAAAATCAGCTTTGCAAGGACTTATGTTGACATACCCAAATTAGATATAGAACTAATCATGCACAATCTTTCCATAGCTCTTGGCGTCAAACCAATCAAACAAAAGCTTAAAAAAATGCACCTTTATGTGGAATTATTAATAAAAGATAATCTTGAGAAACTATTAAGTGTCAACTTCATCCAAGCTATTGATTATGTAGAATGGATCTCCAATATTATACTTGTGTCAAACCATGACAAATCCATTTGTGTATGTATAGATTTTAGGGATCTTATTAAAGCTTTCCCAAAGGATGAATTTTTGCTACTTAACATTGAAAATGTAATAGGAAATGAATGTGGGTTATGAAATGTACTCCCTAATGGAAGGTTTATTTGGGTACAATCAAATTAATATTGCTCTAGAAAATCGAGAGAAAACAACTTTTACTTGTGCATGGTGAAACCTCTACTGAAATGTAATGCCATTTGGGATTTAAAATGTTGGTGCTACCTAAAAAAGGGCCATGAACACTATATTTTAGGACATGATGCACAAAAACATGGAAGATTATGTTGATGACACTTTGTCAAAGTCCAAACAAAGAAGCACTCACCTGTCATACTTGAGTTTGATATTGGACCGTATGGAACACTTCCAACTTAGGTTAAACCCAAAGAAATGTGTTTTTACATCACATTGAGAAATTTTCTAGGATTCATCATATCAACTAAGGTCATAGAGGTAAACCCCAAAAAGGTACAAGCTATGATGGACATGCCACCTCCTAAAACCATTATTCAACTAAGGAATCTACAAGGATTCCTTTAGTCAATCTAGAGGTTTATCTCTCAACTTTCTAATAGGTCACAACCCTTCAACAAGAATATACATAAGGGTTTTTCCTATACATGGAATGAAGGATGTGAGCAAAGATTGATTCAAATCAAGGAATATCCAACAAATCCTCCTATTCTCATTCCTTCAATTGAGGAGAAACCTTTGATCCTCTATATCTTAGCTACAAAAAATTCATTAGGAGTATTGTTGGTACAACAAGATGAAAGTGGGAAAGAATGAGCCATTTATTATATCAACTATACCTTGGTAGCTTATGAGCTCAATTATAACAACATTGAAATTTTTTTCCTAGCAGAAGTGTTTGCACCCCAGAAAATTGGACATTACATGTTTGCACATAGTACATAGCTGGTTGCAAAAATAGATCCTTTAAAATATCTCTTAAGTAAAGCTAAATTTACATGTTGACTTTCCAAATGGATGATTTTTCTTTTTGAATTTGACATTCATTATTCTAAACATAAAGCTATTAAAAGACAAGCAATTATTGATCAATTGGTTGAATTCTCAATTATAGATAATGGTCCAATGCATATTGACATTCTAGATGCATCTATTATGTATGTCACTAAGTGTACATAGAAGATTTTATTTAAGGGTTCACACACTCAAAATGAATCTAGTGTAGGGATTTTTTTTATGGCACCTCATGGATACCCAATCTCAAAGTCTTATGAACTATTGTTTCCATGTACTAACAACATAGTTGAGTATGAAGCTTTGACTAATGGGATTAAAATGGCTTTTGAATGGAGAATCATAGAATTAGACATCTATGGGGACTCCCAACTTGTCATTAATCAAGTCAATAGTGACTACCAAACTAATGATGACAAGATCTAGTACCTTATGATAATTTGACTGATTCCCTAAGGAAATATTTCACATTTGTAACCTTCTACCAGATTCCTAGGACTAAGAAAGATTTCAAATGCTATGGCCACTTTAGCATCTATTCTAAAATTTCAAGAACATGAGTCTCACTTTGAGTTCTGGTGGAATTATTATGACACCCTTCCTATGACTTCCCTAAAAACCATGTTTAAATAGTATTTTTTTAGCCACAAATTATCTCATTATTCCACCATCTTTTCCTACGTGCATGACCAAATTGTTCCTAAAAATCTCACATGCAATATAAAATGCCAACTTGTCCACAATGCCTCACATTATACCCTTGCCTTGGGTGACTTGTATAGGAAGGGTCTAGATGGAATATTTCTTAGGTTTCTAGATATAGAAAAGACTAAAAAGGCATTAGCCAAAGTCCATGATGATAGTTGTGGGGCACACTCTATTGACTTTACATTCGCTCAAAAACTGCTTAGGGTGGGTTAATATTGGTTGACTATGTAGGGTAATGCTATCTAGTACACCAAATCATGCAAGAAGTGTTAGTTACATGGAAACCTAATTTATTCTCCTGAGTGTGAACTTATTCCTTTTATCACATATTTCTCTTTTAAGTAATGGACCTTTGATTTGGCTTTTAAAATTCACCCAGCTCATCTAGTGGACATAAGTTTATCATCACAACAAATGAATACTTTACAAAATAGGTTGAAGGTGTACTAGTAAAGGGAAACATGTTGCCTTATTCATACTCAACCATATCATCGATTGCTCTGGTATTCCATCCTTTATTTTTTAGAAACAATAGTCCACCAAGATAACTTTGGGGGCGGGGGGGGGGGGGGGGGGGTGTGAATCAGTTATCCAACAATTAAGAAACAAACTTAACCATTCAACCAAAGTAAACAGCCATAATAAGATACACATAGACAATTACACTAGGTATGTAAACCAGGGAAACCCTTTATTAGAGGGAAAACCCTAGTGGGAATGATGTCCACAAGATGATGTACTAACACAAATATTCCTTATTAGAGGATGGACCCTGTTAGGAGTCTATTAGGAGACTTTGAATCCCTATTAGGAGATTCCAACCCTATTAGGAGTTGTGCCAAGCTTGTTAGGAGTTGTAGTACAATGTATTCAAGAAGAGCCCACTGCCCAAACATGCAATTTCAACTACAAGAAGAGCTCACTAATTAAACATGAAATTTAATATTATGCTCTTATTTCCTTTGTTCTATCAACCAAAAAAATCATTTTCAAACCTTGTAGACTAGGTCATGAACCTCAAATCCAAATATCAAACCTTGAATCACTTAGCAAAACCTTGGCAATGAAGTTCCCTTCACTTCAACTCTATTTTGTTCAACTTCACATTTTTCTCTTATGCTTCTTACAAAATACTTCCTCATATCCATATCGTGATAAAGGAAAATGTACTTCCTTTATACTGAGTCCATAAAACAATTCCCTAAGTTAGTTGTTAGACCTTCTCAATTAATCATTATAGGACCACATTAAGAACATGTTACACTTAGCAATAACATTAATCTTCCACCTTGCAACTTGAATAGCTTCTAGTACACACAATATTATGACAAGAAATCTTAGCCATATCATCACCAACATGTCTTCTACACATCCTCAACCTCAATTCTAAAGATAACTACTCTACTAAGAGATATAAAAAGTTTATGAGAACATGCCTCTATAAACTCTATCTTAGAATAGGCATCACCAAAACTTACATAACTTCTTCTAGATTTATCATTTCTTCTTCCAATGTTAACTACATATACTAGATACTCAAATGTATCTCTCATAACCTTAGATGGTTTAAATACACAACTAGTCATTCATACCAACTTGATCTTTTTACTATTCTTCTGTTAGATACCACAAAAAACTGCTTTGTGGACATCAATGACAAACTCAATCATGAATGTAACATATCATCATAGTAATGTATCTAAAATAATCCCCCATAGGTATCATCAACATTCATGCTTTCTAAAATCTCCCCCTTTGGCATTGATGGCAACATAGATGAAAAACATCTAGTTCCAAGAATACCAACAAAAGACTAGTCATCTTACTTTACAAATCCTCTTCATAAATCATTCTCCCCTATTGATATAACTTAATGTGCTTTTTGTAAAACTATCATTCCATGATGTATATCTTCTAAACATGTTTCTCTTCTTCATGATCTTCTTATGATGTTTTCCATGCCAAACTTCTCCCCCATTGACATCAATTTCAAAGATTTTAGAAACCAACTTCACTACATCAAACTCTACAACAACTGATTCTTACTTAGCTCAAGTGTCAAAGGACACTATTCAAAAAAACATCCAATAAGAGTCCTAGATGACTCTATCTATCATAGATACTCCCCCATATAGGAAGCATCAACATTTAATCCAAACAATAATGGTGCTCTATTACAATGAATTGATGCACTCTTGCATCTTCTACTCTAATGTTGCAAGGGGCATAACCCCTAGTGTACCTTGCAAATACTCAAAAGTCTCTTTGGGAAGAGGCTTCATGAATATATCTATAATCTTCTCTTTAGTGATCACATACTCCAATCTAATTTCCTTTTCTATAACTTTCTCTTGCAACATGTGATACTGAATAGAAATGTGCTTAGTATTTGAATGCAACATTGGATTCTTAGACATATTTACTGTACTTGTGTTGTCACAATGTATGACAATAGGCTCACTAATTTCTACCCTTATATCCTTTAGCATCTACTTCATCTAAACAATTTGGTTGCAATTTTTTGTTGTTGCAACATATTTTTCTTCTGCTATACTTTGCAATGTACAATCCTACTTCTTGCTTAGCCGAGAAACCAATATTTCTCCAAGATAGAAGGCTCGACCAGTAGTGTTATTTCTATCATCCATACTGCCTACCCAATCAACATCAGTATAAGCACTTATAGTAAAATCATTAGATCTATCATACCACAATCTGAACTCAAATGTTCCTTTTAGATATCTAAATATCCATTTGACTGCTGCATAATGTGCTTCCCTGGGATCATCTTGAAATCTTACAACAATTCCAACTACATTTTCTATATCTGGCCTTGTGTGAGTTAGATATTGCAAACCTCCAATTGTAGATTTGTACTTCATCTACTGAATAGTAGGTGTCTCATCCTTTGTAGATAACTTATGTCTACTTACCATAGGTGTTCCAATGGGTTTACATGTTTCCAAACCAAACCTTTTTAGTAAATCCTTCAAGTACATAGTCTAAGAAATAAAGATTCCTTCATTGTTATACAATCTACAATCCTAGAAAATATTTCATTTCTCATATCAGACTCATCTCAAATTTTTTCTTCATCTCTTCTACAAACTTCTCAATTTCCTCATCAATTCCTCCAAATATGATATCATCAACAAATAGTACCAAAATTATCAAACCATCATCAATTTCTTTCCAATATAGATTACTATCTACCATACCTTTTCTATATCCAAGCTTTGTCAGATGCTTGTCCAATCTTGCATACCAGGTTCTTGGTGCTTACTTCAAGCCATACAATGCTTTCTTTAGTTTGCACACTATGTCATTATCATCTATCAAAGAAAAACCTTAAGGTTGTTCAATGTATACCTCTTCTTCAAGTTCTCCATTCAAAAATACTGACTTGACATCCATCTGATATACTTTGAATTTCTTTTGTGTTGCATATGCTAAGAATAATCTTACTACTGCTATTCTAGCCACTGGAGCATAGGTCTCATCATACTGTATTCCTTCTTGCTGTGAGTAACCATTACATACCAATCTTTCCCTATTCCTTATGACTTTTCCTATCTCATTCATCTTGTTTCTGAATGCCCATTCAGTTCCTATCACATTCTTGTCTGCTAGTTTGGGGACCAATTCCCATGTTTCATTCTTTATTATTTTATCTATTTCCTCTTTCATAGCTTTTTTCCAATAATAATCTTCTTTGGGTCCTCCTTGAGATCTAATACCTATATTTATCTCTAATATTATGTCTAAAAATATTTTTACAGATTGATCTTCCATTATTTTAGTATCTTGAAATGCACAAATCCAACTTTGTAGCCTCAATTTCTTAGAATGTTCATCACCTTCAAAACTATTTTCCAAAGCTTTCCAAATCAAATATAAAGTAGCAAGTGATTTTACTTGATTGTATTCAATTTCAAGAAATGCAGTCAATAATGCTTCTCTAGGTCTCATGTTGCACATAAAAAGATCTCTTTCTACCTTATTACAAGTTTCCAAATCCTTTTCAACAATGATTGTCTTTGCTGATTTTTTCAAGATCCAATATCTCAAACCCATACACAATAGATGTGTCTTCATCTTTTCCTTCCAGCTTTCATAATTTGTTCCATCTAACTTTGGACTATCTTTCCTAAACTTGCTCACCATGGATCTCCCAAAATTGTTAAATTTGATCTTCAAGGACCTAATGCTCTGAAACCAATTGTTAGAAACAATTGTGAATCAATTATCTAGCAATTAAAACATTTATCTTCATTAAAAAAATTTAACAACCATAATGAGATGCACATAGACAATTACACCAGAAATGTTAACTAGGGAAACCTTTGATTAGAGGGAAAACCCCACCGGGAATGATGCCTACAAGATGGTGTACTAATATAAATATTCCTTGTTAGAGGATGGACCCTATTAGGAGTCTATTACAACATTTAGTACATAGTGTCCCTATTAGGAGACTTTGAATCCCTATTAGGAGTTGTGTTAATCCTGTTAGGAGTTGTAATATAATGTATGCAAGAAGAGCCCACTGCCCAAACATGCAATTTCAACTACAAGAAGAGCTCACTACTCAAACATGCAATTTACTATTATGTTCTTCTTTCCTTTTTTTTGTCAACGAAACCAATCACTGTTAAACCTTGTAGACTACATCACAAACCTTAGATCCAAATATCAAACCTCGAATCACTCATCAAAACCTTGACAATGAAGTTCCCTTCACTTCCACTCTACTTTTCTCAACTTCGCATTCTGCTCTTGTATTTCTTACAAAATACTTCATATCCATATCATGATAAAGGAAAATGTCCTTCCTTTATACCAAGTCCATAAAACAATTCCCTAAGTCAGCTAGTAGACCTTCTCAATTAATCATTATAGGACCACATTAAGAACAAGTTATACATAGAGATAACATTAATCTTCTATCTTGCAACTTGAATAATTTTCCATACACACAATATTATGGCAAGCAATCTTAGCCACATCATCATCAACATGTCTTCTACACATCCTCAACCTTGATTCTCAAGATGATAACTTTGTTAAGAGATATAACAAGTTTAGTAGAACATGCCTTTGTAAACTCTATCTTAGAACAGACATCACCAAAACTTACATAAATTCTTCTAGACTTATCATTTCTTCTTCTAATGTTAACTGCATATACCAAATACTCAGGTGTATCTCTCATAACCTTGGATAGTTTGAATGCTCAACTAGCCATCCATCTATTAGATACCATAGAAAGCTATTATGTTGACATCAATTTCAAACTTAGTCATGAGTGTAACATATCATCATAGTAACATACCTACAATACTCCCCAATAGGAATATCATTAGCATTCATGCTTTAAAAAATCTCTCAACACTATTGTCATAGATAATGGAGGGTAGTTTAAAAATAAGGACCTCAAGATACTATGCAAGAAATTCAATATTAAAAAACATTAGTTCTCTATATATTATCCCCAATGGAATGTCCAAGCTAAAGCCTCAAATAAAATACTATTGAAAATCTTGCATAGAATAGTTCACAAAACATGAAGGGATTGGCATCTGTAAATCAATCCAAAACTGTGGGTTTATAGGACTACTATACACACTCCTACATGGGCTGCACCCTTTTCACTAGTCTATGGCTCTAAATATTTCCTCTCTCTAGAAATCAAGATTCCCTCTTTATGAGTCTCTCTACATGGTTTAATTACTAATGAGGACCATAGAGCTATGAGGATCCATGAGCTACAAACCTTAGATGAGTGTCATAAGGCCACTTTTGATCACATGAGGGCTTATCAAAAAAGGATGTCCACTAGCTATAAAAAAAAAATTAATCATCATGAGTTCCAAGTGGATGAATTCGTTCTTCAAGAAAATCCTAAGAACCAACAGAATAGGGAACATAAAGGAAAATTTGAGTCCAATTAGCTAGGTATGTACATTGTTACAATAACATTTGGATTTGGTGCTTATTAGCTTTCTACTCTTGAGGGGAAACAACTCCATGAGCCTATCAAAATCCTACATTTGAATAAGTTTTATTCTTAAGGCTCTCGTTGCTCATCTATTTGTACATACCTCATGATCCCAAAAAATCCAAAAAAAATTATATATGATGCTAAAAAAATTCTTACGAGTATAAAATATCCTAACAAAATGACCATCTTAGTGAAAACCTAGCAATAGGCACTTTTATGTATCACCAAAAAAATCAAAAAATTCAAAATTATAAAAAACAATTACAAAAAGTCCTAAAAATATCTACTAAGTGGTGAAAAACCTAGAAATAGTTGCTACTTCACACCTATGGCTATTAGTCTCACTTCACATATTTTAATTTCATAGATATTTCCTAGCTTGAAATTGACCCTTGTATAGGTCTAAGGGGTGCAATTTCTTATCTTATCTGAGTCTTATTGTGCATTAGGGTTTCTCTGGAAACTTGTCTAAAATAGTGTTTCTCAAGACTTTTTGGATACCTTAGTTTTAGACTAGGATGCTACGATATTTCTCACTATAAGATGTGAATCTTAAAGAAATGGCCATGTGACTTACACATGTTCACTTAACATTAAACTTGTTGAGACATGTTAAACTTTATCTTCTTTGTGTGTTATCAATGAAAATCTCTTTGTTGAGTGTTCCCTCCATAATAGTCTTTCAAGGATGTCATCAACCAAAAGATTGGGGGCATGGGGCATGTTTTACTTGTTTTTTGCTTGTGGGTATACTTTATTAGTCTAAGGTGTTGAGAGCCTTTGTGCTTGTCCTACTTGACACTTTGGGCCTACAATGTATTATCCTTGTCTATTTTTTCAAGAGTGCACTTGAGGGTTATCTTGGCACTTATGCCTTGATACAAGTGTAATCTTGCTATACTAAACTTACGGGATCTAACTGCATTAGTCATCTTGACATACATGTCTTTGATGCATAGGTTAGATTCCCACATACCTATCTGATATAGATCATATTCATATCCTCATAGTTATACTAGTGAGCATTGTATGATCTTCTAATGCCCTTAATAATACTCAATGATGAAACTAGAGTCTAAAAATTTTGTGTCCCTTGCAAGTAAACCACTTTTCATATTAGTTTTCATTGTAAGATCATTCTAGCTTAGTCTTGAATTTCACATTTAGAGAGAGCACTTTATTTATTTTTCATGGACACCTCAACTAATTAGAATAAAGAATAAAAATCGAGGTGTCCTCTTAGTTCTTTATTTATTTATTTAGAGAGAGTTCTTTATATATTTATTTATTTATTTATTTCATTTATCAATCCATTGAGTTGACTTGTACCTATTCTAATATTCATTTGCACATGATGGATAAAAGCATGTTATTTCTTGTGTGTGGATACTCCATTAACCTACACCAAAGCTTCTTAAAGAGTGTAGTTTATTTGATCCTATTAGTGTACAACAATCCTCATATTGTTCAATATTAGTCTTATCTATCATCCAAAAGAATCTAGCCACCTTCTTGACCTTGACCCATTGTAGTGTTACTCTACTAGACGATAATTTTTCCATCAAAGAATGTCTCTACATCTTTGTACTTTAATTATTCACAAGCTGCAACTCTTTTGATACATGTGCCTATACCATTGTGCTCTCCCTTTCCATGACCAGCCTCTGTGAAATTCCACATATATTGAATACCAATAGTACTATGCATCATGCTTAACCAATAGAACATCCATGCATTCTCTAGTTATGATGTACAATTATCTAATCAAATAATGTATTGATGATATGATATAACATTGTTAACCAAATCACCATAAAATAGTTGAAAGAAACCTATAAGAATAGAAAATAGGTAATTTTTAATAATGAAAGAAATCAAAAACTTTAAAATAAATGAAAAATAATCTAATATTCCATTGAAGCCAATGAAATGAAGGTGCATAAATAAACATGAAAAGTAGCCCCTTCACATAATGCTCCAATGTTATCCTTTCTTATCCATAGAGTTGATGTAGATGTAGCTCCAATTGACAAGATGCACCTAAAACTGAAAGAAAGATGATGATATGATAGAAAGATCATATGATAGGGAGAATACTTGCATCATGGTTAGCCAAACCAAGTGAATAATGGCTCAATTTATAGGATTTTGAAGCCAAATGCAAGAAATGGAAAGAAAGAATGTAAATGAAAAAGATGTCATAATCATGTGTGAAACTTATAAATTACTATGAAAAATAAATGAATAACACAATGTGACAAATTATGAAAATGTGTAAGAACTATGCATAGAAATGTGTAAGAAAAATGGAAGAAGGTGTAAGAAAAATGCATAAAAAGATGTAAGAAGTGTAAGCTAGAAACTAGGAATGTGTAAAGTGGGAAATTTTGAATTTCAAAAACTAATAATTCCCTCGAAAATGGAAATTAGAAATTATGAATTAGGATTATGAAATTAGGAAATAAAAAAATAGAAAATGGAAAACTAGAAATAGAATTTAGGAAATTAGGAATTCCCATAATTCATGAAAATGAAATCAATAAGTAATAAATATTAGTTAATTGAGAAAGGCTAGTAAAGAGGAATAATTAATAAGAGGGGATGAAATTAAATGATTAAGACATCTCACTCTTTCATAGTCCTTAGTAGAGATACCTACACCCGCACTATGTGCTTAATTAATTAATTTTTTCAAGTGTGCCACACAAAGTAGATAGTAAAATAGAAATGTGGGTCTACCTAAATAGTAGACTCCCTTTATGAGAATTTTGTGTGTTTTACATTGCACAATTTCACTATAGTGTGTTTGCGCTATAGAATGTTCACACTATATTAAAACACAAATCTCTCTCTCTCTCTCTCTCTCTCTCTCTCTCTCTCACACACACACACACACACACACACACACACACACACACACACACACACTCACTCACTCTCTTTATGTTTCTCTCTATCATATCCTCTCTTTGTATCCTTATGTTATCCTTTGATATATTTATCTTCCTATCCATTTCTTTCCCTCTTTCCTGTCCTCTCTTTCACCTTAGTAAATTTACTAACAAGCATGTACACTCTATAGTATGATCACCCTATAGTGCATGCACACTATTTTTTATATAGCGTGCACATGCTATAGGGTAATTTCACTATAGAGAATATGCTCTTCATAATGTATTTGAATTCACCCAACCTAAAGCTTGGATTTTCCTTGGATATCCAACCCAAAGGCTTGGTGGCCTCAATTAGGTATGAGATGCATTTTCTAGAAAACATAGCAAAAAAAAATAAAAATTCCATGTTTCCTCCATCAAGTTTCATAATGGTTCAATATCAAGAAAATTAGTTTACATGATATTTTAGATCTTTGTGTCATCTATCTAACCATATTTGTTATTATTTAGACTATTTTAAGATTTCCAACTATAATTTATTTTGAATGTATGCTTATTTTTTGTCAAAAACCAACATGTAGCATTTTGGGGTTAAATTTTGGCTCGTTTGTTGGATTTTGTTACAAGATAGTTTTTTTAAAAAAAAGATTCCATTCTACACACCTAAAAAGAAAATATGTTTTGATTTTTTATAAGCTTAGAGTGATTCCTAGGGGGTGCAATAGATATTTCATATTTTTAGTATGTGTCAAGTTATAAAATTTATAAAAAATATATACATTAAAAAATTACTTGGAAAAAGTGGGATAAACTATGTGTTGGAAACTACAATTGAGGCAATTTTTATATTGTCATGTTAATGTCAAACATTATTGGTAGCATAGTGCTTCCTGATTTGAGTACCATATCAAGAGATTGATGAAGAGGATTTGAGAAGATGGACATAAAAAAATTACCTCAAGGAAAGGTTGAGTTATGAAAAGAACTATAGTGGGTACTTGATTAGTTAGAATTTGACAAGATAAAGTGGTTTTTTAATCATAACACAAGTGACAAAGACAGTTCTACTAAATCCTAGAAGAAGTGATAAAAGAATGATCAAATGCATAGGCTTGACCAAACAGAAGAGTAGAAGATTAAAATAATTGAAGTTTATGTCAAGTGATCTACTAGTTTTGACTGAGTGCTGGTATAAGTTGAGAAAATGTAGTGTTGACCGAGCATCAGTATTAACCAAGTGTGAGTATATGTGTCGAACAAAAAGTTAACAACTGAATAACCCAATGATGACTGAGTGTTAGGACACAATGATGGTCAAGGCAATACATTTGATAGAAGATAAGGAAAACATAACTTCCAATTGACATAGTTAATTTCTTGGATTATGTAAAGCATGTTGAAGATAAGGATGGATGATCTAGAGCATTCAATTCAATGGAAACTATATTTGAGCATTCATATGAAAGAATTCAAGGTGAAGTTTTGAGAAGTTTCTAGAAGAGGAAAGAGGAGACAAAATGATGGAAGGATTAGATATTGAATTTGACCTAACCCTAAGATCTACAGTGGTGTTTAAGTGGAAAAAGATCAAAATTTCCTATTTGAGGTATAAGGGCTAACCTAAATGAGGTTAGAGTAGTTTCTAATGCTATTGATTGTCTAACTTGAGCACAAGAATGAGAAGAGTTGTAAAGAGTTGAAGTGTGATTTCTTGAAGGAGTGCTAAGAAGATCAAAGACAGAGATGACAATGGAGGCTAGTCAGTGGATCAACATGTGAACACAACTATAATTTATATTTGCAAAGTGAGTTCTTTTTGTTAGAATAAACGTATTGTTACTATTGGAAATAATCAAGACTAGTTAGGTTACTAAGAGGGGAGGGCTGAATCAATAACCTCAAAACTTTTGACAAATTTAGCACTTAATAACATAACTTATTCACCATTAATTTATCTAATCTACTGAATGCATGAGAAACTAAAAAATAAACATTCATGGCACATGAACATAATATTTGGTGACCTAGAAACCTTCCAAATAGAAAGTAAAACTAGGGTGGGGATGATACCCACAAAACTTCAATACTATAGTATAAAGTTGGCCTGTTAAAGTTTACAATTATCACTTCTGATGATCTACCCTATTAGGAGCAATTGGGACTGCTAGGTCCACCTTGTTAGAGGTTTTACAAACATAAAATGAAGTATGCACTTGGTTAAGAGATTTAAAGAAAAGACTATTAAGTCTACCCTGTTAAAGGATTTGAATCTAACTCACATGTTAGGATAAAATAGTAGATCTGACTTACAACTTAATTGCTAATTTAGATCCTTGAAGTACTGATCACCTTTTTGTGATAGATAAAACTTGACTACTCCTGATTCAACCTTGTTGTATACCTTTCTCTGTTGTTGATTCATATTCGCATTTACTCTTCTCAAAAAATTACTTCATTTCTTCATCATACTTGGGTATGATATAATATATTACATATATACCAACCCAATTATCATAATTACAAGGTCATCTAAATCACAAGATAACACCAATATTATAGAGTCGACCCAAATGTAGAAACTTAGGTTCTAAAAACTAACTAGGGGAACTTTTGATACTCAGCATCCACTGCATTACTTGGCATCATCATGCATTCAATAGAGGTAGAGGCTTGGTCCATACTAATCACTCAACATAGCTTCAAACTTGTTGAATATTGGAGACTCGATAGATATAGTGTCACTCAATAGAAACTGAATACCATGTTTACCTTGCTTGCACTGGGTAAACACTACTCATCCCATCACTCAATTAATACTGGCTTCACATTACAAGAACTGATGACTCGATAGACACTGTGAAGCTCAATAACTACTAACTACTTGGTAAGAATTGAACTACTCGGTCTAAACTATTGGACTTCACACTGTCTATATTCACTTGGTAACCACTTGAATTGCTTGGCAAACACTAGAGAGCTCCATAACCATACACAATCTGAATAAGTGTTGTCACTAACAACAAACATGACTTAATGCCAACAATCTCTCCGTTTGGCATTAGTGACAAAAACACTTATTAGCCAAAACTTATGTATAGTGTCATGCTGATTTTGATTTTTGACTTTTCAAAATTCGTCTTTGTAATTGTGTTGTATATACATTTGCACATATCTCGCCCATACAATGTACATATCATAATATTAGGCATAATATCATACTAAGTGTATATACAAATATCTTTCCTTCTTAATTTCTCCCTCTTTATTATTATGCAAATGTCTCTCTGCCTTTTTGACAATAATGCCAAACATATATACATAACATACTTATACAGAGACACTAAAATGTGAGATAAATTGAGAATGTACCTTAAGAATAAGAGCTAATGTCTTATCCCAATTTTCTTTTCAAAATTTTGTAGGTTTGAAGTGTAACTTGGACTTCTATTGAGAGTTCAATCATATGATCTACAATTGAACAATTTTTATCTTGGAGCAATGTTTTTGAATAAGCAATGTGCTTCTGCATTGTATCCATGATAGGAAGGATCATGTTCTAGATGTCTATTAGTGTAGACTAGATCCTTGCTTCCTCTCTCAATAGTTTTTCCTACATATCTGATAGGAATCTGACCCTCATGTGATGTGCTAAGCTTGAACTGCGGTCAAGCTGCAAATTTTAAGCACTGGCCTTCAGATCCTCATCAATTTTACTCAATTTTCCCTTTATTTCCTTTGTGTACTCAATAACATCACATAGCTAAGCAAAAATATATGTTACATTTGTGAAATAATTTTCAAGATTTTCCAAAATTGAGGAGAGCTCTACTTAATGTATGGCAATATGCTGAGCAATGTGCTCAAGCACTTTATTGTCAAACTTTTTCTCTACTTTCTCTATCAACTTATCCTAGCCAATAGAATCCTCATTGAATTTATTTACTACTTTTTCTAACTGTAAAAAAATATGTTGAGAGGAATCAACATCAAAACCTATGGCTTTTGTCAAGATATTCTTGGCACTCTCAATGATTCAAAATTCTCTATCCCTTTCTTCTCTGAGCTGCTTCTACTTGGTCTTCTGTTCAAGAAGCTAGTTGACCAATCTCATTTGTTCAATAGTAGCATTATCAAAATCTAGCTTTGGAATTTCAATTTCCTTGTCCAAATCTATATCTTTATCAATTTATTTTCCATTAATCAGAAGTTTAAGTGGTCTCTTTGGTTCAACTTCTAACATTATTTCTTTGGACTTTGAAACAAAAATAATGGTGGAAATAGTAGGGCTTGCAGTGAAAACTTGAATGGTGCCTAATGATGGAATGCTAACTAGAGCAATAAAAGAATCCAAAATAAATGTACTTCCAAAAATTGGTGTAATAGGAGGAATGCTGATAGAATTATTTACAATAGAAGCACTTACTAGAACAAGAAAAGATAAAGTAGACAAAATTGTAGAACTAGATGCTACACTTACAGTAGTTGTCCTTGACTCGGGAGCTGAAGAAAAGGAGGGCTATAGCTCAGTGGATGAAGTGGTAGAAATTTCCATTAATGATACCTAGAGCAGAGAGGGAGCAAAGAGTGATTGGGAAAATGATGCATCTATTGTGGTCACAATCACAATTGTTGAAGCTGTCTCCATGCCTAATGATGTTGTTGGTGGAGAGTGAGGAAGGGAGGCTATGACTTCTGTAGCTATCCTAACTAGATCACTTTCTTCTTCTCCTTCTTCTTTCCTATCTTCCTCCTCAACTTCATCCTCTTTTCTTGCTTCATCATCCTTCATCCATTCCTAATAATTTTCAGCATCTATAGTGACACAAGGGGTATTGTCTTCTTCATTATCCTCATCCTTGTCACTATCATCATCATCATAAATTTCCATTGGATTCTCACTTGGCTTGTGCAGATGATAAACATTTTTCCACATAGATGTAGCATCCTTGACCACATGCTCAATATCTTTTACCAAAATTAAACAAGTATGAAATCTGATTGTCATCTTATCTTCATTTTTCTTCATTGTTTCCTTTACCTCTACATTTGTAAGACTCAGTAGCAATTCTCTCAAAGATTGTTCATATATGTCCTTGGTAGTTTGAATAGTTGATTCCCATCTAGGCTTTAACATTGCCAATAACTCATTGGAAATCTGAGGGGCAATTTGATCAGGGGAATATTTCCATTTTCCCATCTTTGTTAGTACTAGCTCCTCAATCTGCATCTTCTCTACATTAGTTCTGGTTTCAAATTTTAATGCTTTGAAATTTGTAATACTAGAACTTTCTTCCATTTGCTTTAGTCTTTCCTAGAAGCTGAGAGGGGGCTTACTAAATACAATTTCACTACCTTGTTTCTTTTTAGATCTTCTAGTAAACATAGTTGTAGAGGCCTTGGGTGGCTTGGTGATAATCACCTTGCATTTCTTCCTTATAGGCTCTTCTTCTTTTTTGTATTCTTCTTCCTCATTCTTAGACTCTCATCTTCACCTTTGGCCTTGGTAAGCATAAGAGGGGCACTTGCAGTTTTTAATTTGGATATCCTCCTCTTACCTTTATTCATTTCCTAAGGAAGCTTAATTTCAAGTTCTATTCTAGCTTTTGCTTTTCCATATGTTCCAAAGATAGGTACATTTGGATCTACAAGCTCATTCACTAGGGCTTCAATCATCTCCTTTGTTTCATCAATATTAACCTCATAAGGAAGAAGTTTCACCAATGCTATTCTAGGCCTAACTGTCTGAATGTACACTCTATCACAGTCAACCATGAAACAAACATCATCCTTGTCATCTTCAACCAATTTTTGAGGAATCTGGAACCTATTGTTCACCTTTTCCTTGAAAGCTTCAAAATAGTTATCCATTATACTGTCAAAATTTTCACCCTTTTCTACAATAAACTCATTAATTTGGTACAAAATTGGAGTTTCCTTTCTCCATACCATTGATCCTTTGGAAGGGAAAAACTTTTGAACATAAAAGAACAAACAAGTCAACAAAGAACCAAATTTGCACAAATTATTCTTTGAGGTTCTAATTCTTTCCATGTTCTTATTTAGCTACTTCAACATTAAATCTACTAAGTAAAATTTAAAATTCTTCTTAACAACCTTATATGCTAAGTCCATAGCTTCACATGGCACACTATTCAGTTGACTGGAGCTGTATATCTTATGTGCAATAATATGAATGCTAAACCTGAGTTCCAAATTAGATACATTGCTGATTTTTAGTCCTCTAATGTCCCACTCAGCTAGGTTTTTCTTCTGAAGCTCATCTCGACCTAGGGTTTTTGTAACTTTGACCTTGTTAAGCATAAAGAGACCCATAATTCTATGAATCATCTTCTTCATTATCAAGACTAGCTACTCTAACCACAATTGACCATTATGGACTTAGCTCAAGATATATCTAATCCATTTTATCTGAAAGTTTCTTAGCAGGTGCAGAATATAGGTTAAACCTTTCTCCTCTAGATGCTTATGCTTGGGCTTAATATTTCCATCTAAACATAGTTCACCTAGGGCACTATCCATTTCTAGGGTTCCAATTTCTTGAACAACACATTTTAAATGAGTACGAATATCATTAATAAGGATTACCTTTGGTGGAATTTGAGATTGAGCTCCATTGGGATTGAGTGATTCTGTGATTGCTGGCACTAATTTAAAATTTAGGGCTTTCCATTCAATGCCTCACACTAACATCTATGATCCTTTCTTCATCTTGCTATTGCTACTGGTGGATGCCATGATCACTCGGTAGACTAAGAACGTTGTTCAAAAAACTTTACTACAAATTATGCTCAAGATCGCTTGAATGCTATGCTCTCAATATATTGAATTCACGATGAAAATGAAGTTGAAATTCTACCTTTTTGATGAAAATTTTCCATTAATTCTTGGTACGATGAGAGCCATAATGACATAGTGCTTGACAAGTACTTGGTAGAACCTTGTAACTCGGTGACCAAACAAAATTTTTTTACTCTTGACCTCACTCTGTATGATCTAACCTTACTCAATGAATATTGATGCTAAAATTTTGTGATCCCTCTATATTTGGAATATTGATTTGAATCTTTCTCTTACTTCCATTGGAACTGCTTGAGATATGACCTTTAAAATACAGTTCTAGTTCTTCCTTAAGAACTTAATTGGAAATGGTGGAGTCACCCACTTCATGAGTGACATGACCATCATCACTTGAACTAGCTTTCTCAATAGATTTGGGAACCCACTATTGTCTCATTTGCTTCCTGATGTTATTAGCTTTTTCTTTCTTTTCATTTTCAACTCTACCTATATTCATGCAATTCTTAGCCATATGACCAATTTTAGTACATGTGTAACATCTTATTGTAGTATTCTTTCTTCTCAAGTGATGCCTTGCACAATTTATGTCAATGTGTCCATATTCTCGATTGTAATGGCATCTACACCAAGTATTGTAGTCCCAACAAAATATTGCCTTTACAAGTTGTTCAGTTGGATTGAATGGTTTAGATCTACATTCAGATGCCTTGTGACCTTTTTTCTTGCATTCATTAGCTTTATGACTATGCTGACTGTAATTGTAGCATTTTCCATTGAATTTGGCCTTTCCATTACTCCAACATTTGTTTGATGTATGAACTATCTTACCATAGTGATTGCAAGTAGGTATTTGATTCCTTTGAGCACCTTGTTTGGAGGATTGACCTTCTTCTTTGTATCCAAGTCCTGCTTTTCCCTTTTTCCTATAAAGATTCTGCTCATTTTGTTGATTCAATTGATCCATTTCTTCTTGGGATTTCATTATTCTTTCATTGAGTTACTTCTCATAATTTAGATCAACTTTCAACCTTTCATTGATTTGCCTTTTAGTGTTTAAATCATTCCTTAACCTTTCATTTTTAGATCTCAGACTTATGATTTCTTCATTTGCATTGGAGAGCTGATTGATAAGACTTTCTTGCTGAAGGGATTGATTTTGAATTTCACTGTTCCTTGCCTCAAAGTATTCATTTTCCTTATTTCTCTATTTCAAAATTTCACACAATCTTATTGTCTGAATTTCTTATTCTCTTTTCAATTTTCTCACCTCTTCTTGTAGGGAGCCATTCTTTTCTAGGAGTTCTTTGATTGCATCATTTGTTTTACCTGAATTGCTTGAAGGGAAAAATTCTTCAATCTTCTCTTCAACATACTAGTGGTCATTCATCTCTTTTACAAGTTCCTTCCTTCTTTTTAGGGATTGGGAAAGGTGCTCTTTTGCTTCCTTGAGTTGAGCTATGGCCATCTCCAGATCTAGTTTCTAATTGTCAATAGCTTTTTCAAGTCTGAATATCTCCATTGTCCTTGATCTTTTCTCAAGCTATCAAACTTTATCTTGAGAATCACAAAGCTTTGATACCAATTGTTGGAAATAATAAAGACTAGCTAGGTTATTGAGAGGGGAGGGGTGAATCAATAACCTCAAAACTTTTGACAAATTTAGCACTTAATAACATAACTCATTCACCATTAATTTATCTAATCTAATACATGCATGAAAAACTGAAAGATAAACATCCATGGCACATGAACACAATATTTGGTGGCCCAAAAACCTTCCAAATAAAAAGTAAAATTGTGGTGGGGATGATACCCATAAAACTTCAATACTGCAATATAAAGTTGGCCTATTAAAGCTTACAATGATCACTTCTTATGATTTGCCTTTGTTAGGAGCAATTAGGACTGCTAGGTCCATCTTGTTAGAGGTTTTACAAACATACAATGAAGTATGCACTCAGTTAAAAGATTTAAAAAAAAGACTGTTAAGTCTACCCTATTAAAGGATTTGAATCTAATTCACCTATTAGGATGAAATAATAGATTTGACTTACAATTTAATTGCTAATTTAGATCCTTGAAGTATTGATCACCTTTTTGTGATAGATAAAACTTGACTGCTAATGATTCAACCTTGTTGTGTATCTTTCTCTACTGCTGATTCACATTCAGATTTACTCTTCTTAAAAAATTACTTTATTTCTTCATCATACTTGGGTATGATACAATATATTACATATATACCAACCCAATTCTCATAATTACAAGGTTGGCTAAATCATAAGATAACACCAATATTAGTGAGTTAGCCCAAATGTAAAAACTCGAGTTCTAAAAGCTGACTAGGTGAACTTCTGATACTCGACATCCATTGCATTACTTGGCATTGTCATGCATTCAGTAGAAGTAGAGGTTCATACCTACTAATCACTCAATGTAACTTCAAACTCGGTGAATATTGGAGACTCATTAGATATAGTGTCACTTGGTAGAAATTGAATACCATATTTACCTTGCTTGCACTCGGTAAACACTACTCATCCCATCACTCAGTTAACACTGGCTTCACATCATAGGAACTAATCACTCAATAGACAGACACTGTGAATCTCAGTAACCACTGATTGCTTGGTAAGAACTGAATTGCTTAGTCTAAATTGCTGGACTTCACATTTTATGTATTCACTTGGTAACCACTAGAATACTTGGTATGTATTATGAAATGTGGTAACCACTTGAATTTCTTGACAAAAACTGGAGAGCTCGATAACCATACAAAATCTAAATAAGTGTTGTCACTAATAAAAAACATGACTTAATGCCAATAGTTACTTTATAACCATTGTATTAGTATTGAAATCATTTAATCAAGGTTTTACCTAATACTCATATATAAATCCTTTAATTAAGGTGACATTCTAATTGAATGTTATAAATTCCTTTAACAAGGCCACTCCTAAAAGGGTGATTAAATTTTCTAACAAGGTCACACCTAAAATGTGTTTTGTAACCTTTAACAGGGTTGGCTCCTAATAGAGCTCACTCTAGAAGAGTGAAAAATTGGTGATATGTTACTAGTGGTTTTCCCCAAATTGGGTTTCCACATTAAATCTCAGTATCATACTTGTTTGGATGCCATTTGAGATGTTTTATTATTAATGTTTTACATTCTATGAGTCTGATAGATATTAGGACAATGGACTATAAATTTATTATGTTGATTGTTCAGTATAGAGACTGAGCTATTGAATGTATATATCTAAAGTATTTGAAGTGATTAAAAGTTCAATTGATATATTAGGACCTTGGATAACTAATTCACCCCCTCCCCCCCACCCGCCCGCCTCCTTATAGTTATTGTAAACCATTCTAACAATTTGAATAAGAGAATTAGTGCTTGTAAAGAAATTTTTAAGGTACTTGGAGCTAAAGATCGAGATTTTAAAAAAGGAGGTGCCAACGTTGAATAAATAGAACTTCCCTACATGGCAGAGTTTGATAAAGTTGCATCTAGAAGAAATTGGAGAAGGTCCAACATACTATATAGAAAATGCATGTGTGCTAATAACAATAGTTCCTTTAACAACTCAAAAGATGAAAGAGAAGAAAGAACATAACCAGGCTATGTTGGAGATTGCATCAACCCTTAGATATACTAATTTTTATGACATAAAATATTGCACTATTGCATAGAAAATATGGGAGACATTGCAGTCCATCTATGGAGGAGACAAAAATATTTTGAGAGAAAAATTAGAAAGATTAAGAGGTAAATTTGATGAAATGAGAATGATGGAAGGCGAAAATATTTTTTAGTGTTTTGGAAGAATCAAAGAGGTGGTAAATTCTATAAGAGGAGAAAATGGAAAGGTTGATGATGAGACTGTGATCAACAAGGTAATGAGAAGTTTACTTCTTATCTATACCATCAAAGTTTCTGGAATACAAGAATTGAGATGTACCCTTGGTAATAACCTAACCTTGGAAGGTGTAATTGGCAGGCTTACTATTTTTGAGATGTTAAATTGTGATAATTTCACTCCTACTTCTGTTGAAACTGCTTTCAAATCACAATAGGTTATTATAAAGAAAGGAAAAGGAAAATGTGTGACTAGTGACAATGATGCTTCTAATGATGAACTTGATGATCTTGAAGTACTACTAGAAAGAATAATTTCAAGAGGAAAGGAAAAATACAAAGGTAAAATTCCTATAATCTATTTTTCATGTAACAAAGTTGGTCATATTGTTGCAAGGTGTCCTAACAAACAAGACAAGAATGAGAGAAGGGAAATAAAGTACAAAGGAAGAAGAGATGACCGAGATAATAGGAGAAACAAGGACTACAAAGACAAAGGTAAGAAATCTTGTTTTATTGTTGAAGAAGAAACTAATAATGAGACTAATAGTAATGATGAATAAGTTGTCTATGTTGCTATGAAAAAATATTTTGATGGACATGAGAAAACTACATTAATTTTATATGTGAGTAAAGGTGATAGGTGGATAATTGATAGTGAGTTTACACATCATGTGATTGGTGATAAAAGAAAGTTTTAAATCATGGAAACATACAAAGGTTGTTGTGTTAAGTTTGGTAATGATGCACCATCTCTCATCAAAGGTAAAGGATCGATATAATTGACTGACAAGATCAAGTGTGAAAATGTTTATTGGGTTAAAGGATTTATCTATAACTTGTTGAGTGTTTTAGAGTTGAAAAAAATATGATACAAAGTTGAAATCCATCATAGGAAGGCCAAGATATTTGATTCTATTAGTGAACTGATTGGAAGTGGTGATCAAACAAGAGGTAACTTATTGTATCTAGATTTATATGATGAGATATGTTTGGTTGCACAACATGAAGATATATGCTTATGAAATAAGAGGTTATGTCATGTCGACTTTGATAATTTGATAAGAATTAGTATGATGAAAAGAGTAAGAGGGTTACCAAGATTGAAGAAACCTAATAATGCTATGTGTAAACAATGTCAATTAGGAAAAATGACTAAGTCTAGTTTCAAAAGAAAGACCTATTCATCTCATGATATTTTGGAATTGGTTCATACTGACCTTTTTGGACCCATTGATGTACAAAGATACTACAGAGACAACTATTCCATTCTACTTGTTGATGACTATTCTAGAATGATGAAAATTTTGTTTCTTAAATAAAAATATGATGTTTTTTAGTTGTTTAAGCAATATTTGGCTAGATTTGAAAAGGAAATAGGCAAGAGTCCAAAGTGCTTTAGATCTAATAAAGGAAGAGATTTTATCTCTAATAAATTCAATATATTCTACAATGATAGACAAATCAAGAAAAAGATGTCAAGACATTGATGATGGAGAAGAATGTATCACAAAAATAATGGAGAGAAGTTGTAAGTACAACAGTTATACTTTGAATTGAGTACAAGTCAAGAAAGGTACAAACGTTCACCTCTTAAATTATGGTATGGATATGTACCTAATGTGAAGTATTTTGAAGTTTTTGGAAGGAAATTTTATATACTGAAGGATAATATAAATGAAAGTGATGAAGGAATATTCCTAGGATATTCCACTAAGAGAAAAGCTTATAAGTATTTAAACTCTAACACTAAAAAAGTTATGGAAAGTGCACATGTGAAAGTTGATGAATATGCAGAAAAGAATGAAGTTGAATGCAAGATAGAACCTTACTCGAGTAAGAGAATAAAGCTACTAAGAAACAACAAACAATGAATGTTGAGCAATAGACTATGGGTATTGAGTGTTAGAAGAATGATGTTGAGATACATGTAGTAGATGTCAAACATCAGGAAGACAGTGATAAAAAAGAAGAACTAGAACTAGAACCTAAATCAAAGATACAAAATGAACTTGAAATCAATTTTCAAGATGAACCTATGCAAGAAGAAATAAGGAAAAAAATTGTACTAAAAAAATATGTGAGAAGATACCATGCACCTAAAAAAATCATTGGAGACAAAAAAAACTAGAGTTATGACAAGGAAAATACTTAGAAGTGATACATGTTTACTTTCCAAGGTTGAACCTAAATCAATAAAAGATGCTTTGGAGAATTAAGATTGGATTCAAGAAATGAATGAAGAAATTGAACATATAGAAAAGAAAAAAAGTTGTACACTAGTACAAAGGTCAAAGGACAAGAATGTTATTAGAACCAAGTAGGTAATCAAGAAAAATATAAATGAAAATGGAGAAGTCACAAGGATTAAGGCTAGGGTTGTGTGTAAAGGATATGCACAAGAAGAAGGAATTGACTATGGAGAAACATTTTCCCCAGTTGCAAGATTGGAAGGAGTTAGAATAGTACTTGCCTATTTTTCTTACAAAAAATTTAAAGTGTACCAAATGCATGTCAAATCCACATTTTTGAATGAAATACTTGAAGAAGAGGTTTACATAGAATAGATAGAAGGATTTATAGATTGCAGCAAGAAGAACATGGTATGTAAACTACCTCTATATGGATTGAGACAAGTCCCTAAATCACGATATGAGAAGCTACACAATTATTTGGTAAAGATTAGATTTGCAAGAACTAATGATAACAACAATATGTACGTGAAGAATGGAGGTAACAATAAGATATTTCTATCTATAATTTTTCTTGATGATATCAAATTTGGAGGAAAGGATTCTTTATGTAAGTCATTTGCAGATGCGATCAAGAACTAATTTGAAATGTCTATGTTTGGTGAGATAAAACAATTTTTTGGTTTACAAGTGTATCAAATGAATCTAGGTAATTATATTACTCAATAAAAATACATCAAGGAGATCATAAAAGCCTTTGGAATGGAAGTTTGAAGACTAGTGAGAACACCTATGGTTATAGGACATAAGCTATCTAAGAATGGTCATTTAGTTGATGTAAACTAGAAATTATACATATCAATGATTGATAAACTATAATATGTTGTTCACAATAGCCCTAATATTTTCCTCGCAGCTAAGATTGTTGTAAGATTTTTTGTAAACCCTAAGGAGAATCACTTGATGACAGTGAAAAAGATACTAAGATATCTGAAAGGAACATAAGACTATGGCTTATATTCCAAGTAGAATGATAAGTTTGAGCTAAAAGTATACACTAATTCTAATTGGGTAGGTAATTTTGATGACAAAAAGAGTACAAGTGGTGGAGCTTTCCTTCTAAGAAAGAGACTAATCTCACGGACAAGAAAGAAACATAATTGTGTTTCACAATCAACAATTGAAGTTGAATATGTGGAAACAACAATAAATTCTTCAAATATTGCATGGATCAAGCAATTGTTGAAAGATATGAAGAAAGAGATCA
This sequence comes from Cupressus sempervirens, assembly GCA_028749045.1. NCBI lineage: Eukaryota > Viridiplantae > Streptophyta > Pinopsida > Cupressales > Cupressaceae > Cupressus > Cupressus sempervirens. The sequence continues at coordinate 289,664,878 of CM053786.1, read as the reverse complement.
TTGATCCGATTGTTATCTATTGTGACAACACAAGTTCTATAAATGTATTAAAGAACCCTGTAATGCAAACAATGACCAAGCATATTTCTATCAAGTATTATTACTTGAGAGAGCTATTTCAAGACAAAGAAGTGAGATTGGAGTATGCAAATACTAAGGAGAAAATAGTTGATATTAAATCACTAAGGATTTACCTAAGGATTCTCATAAATATCTAAGAGGTAAATTAGGATTGATTCCCCTAGCTAAGGCTATTTAAGATAAGATGGAGCTCTACATCAAATGAATTGACCAAAATATCTTACAAATTGATGCAGAAAATCATACTTTAGGAGTTGCCTAAAGTAGTGAAGAAAGAAGAATAAAATAGTGTATCAATCATTAGATTAGATGACAAATGGTGAATAAGATTCAAATGTATTGACATGAAGATATCTACATGATGAAGATGTATGAAAAAATATATGGATTATCTTTGGCATTGTTTTCAAAGAGGGAGATAATATTTAGTTACCATGGAAGAAGGAGAAACTATAAATGAGGAAGAAATAGCATATGGTGTTTCCAACAATATAGAGAGAACTAATTGATTTCATGATTTGATATGATAGAGGGAGCTTATGTGTTGTATATCATAGCTACATAGATGAGAATCAGAATGAAACTAAGGATTTTTTTGAAGATATAATAGTAAACATAGATGGAGATGCTTGAAGTAGTACATATTTTGGATTGCATGGTAACTAGAGGTGTTTCCATCAATGCCAAAGAGGGGGAGATTGTTAGAAACTATGATTAAGATGATTGTTATGTTTTCATTGATGTAAAACCTTATTGGTAGGACAATGCTATCTAATTTGAGTTCTATATCAAGATGATTGATGGAGAGGATTTGAGAAGATGGATAAAAAAATGACCTAGAGGAAAGGTTTATTTATGAAAGGAACTATAAAGGACACTTCAAGATTAGTTAGACTTTGATAAGATAGAGTAATATTTAGTTACCATGGAGTAATAAGAAATACAAAGAGTATGTTAGTTACCATGGAAGAAGGAGAAACTATAAATAAGGAAGAAATAACATATGGTGTTTCCAGCAATATAGAGAGAACTGATTGATTTCATGATCTGATATGATAGAGGGAGCTTATGTGTTGTATATCATAGCCACATAAATGAGAATCAGAATGAAACTAAGGATTTCTTTGAAGATCTAATAGTAAACATAGAGGGAGATGCTTGAAGTAATACATATTTTGGATTGCATGGTAACTAGAGGTGTTTCCATCAATGCCGAAGAGGGAGATTGTTGGAAACTATGATTAAGACAATTTTTATGTTGTCATTGATGTCAAACCTTATTGGTAGGATAGTGTTATCTAATTTGAGTTCTATATCAAGATGATTGATGGAGAGGATTTGAGAAGATGGATTTAAAAAATGACCTAGAGGATTTATGAAAGGAACTATAAACGACACTTGATTAGTTAGAATTTGATAAGATAGAGTGATTGTTTATTGATAACACAAGTGTTGAAGATATTTGTGCTAAAGCCTAGAAGAAGTGAGAAAAAAATGACCAAATGCATTGATCAAGAAAAAGAGAAGAAGATTAAAGAACCTGAAGTTTATGTTGAGTGATGCAAGTTTTAACTGAGTGCCTGTATAAGCCAAGCAAATATAGTGTCGACCAAGCATCAGTATTGACTGATTAACAGTATATGTGTCAAACAGAAAAGTTAGTAGTGACTGAGTAACCTAGTGATGATTGAGTGTCAAAACATAGTGATAGTCGAGAGATAACATTAGATAGAAGATGAGGAAATCATGATTTCTATCCAACACATTTGATTTCTTGGAATATGTAAGCATGTTGAAGATAAGGGTGGATGACTTGGAGCATTTAATTCAAGGGAAACCATGTGTGAGCATTCCTATGCAAGAATTCAAGGTGGAGTGTGGAAAAGTTTATAGAAGAGAAAATAGGAGACCAAATGATGGAATGATTTGATGAATTTGACCTAACCCTAAGATCTACAGTGGTAATTAAGCAACAAGATATCAGGATTACCTATTTAAGGAGGTACAGTGGCTAAGGTAAAAGAGGTTGGAGTAGTTTTTGACATTTTTGATTTTTGAACTTGAGTGGAAGGTTGAGAAGAGTTGAAGTGTAATTTCTTGAAGGAGTGCCAACAACATCAGAGATAGAGATGACAATGGAGACCAGTTAGTGGATCAACATAAGAATCAAACTATGATCTGTATTTGCCAAGTGATTTGTATGTGTCAGATCAAAACTATTGTTACTTTCTAACCATTGTATAAGTATTGAAATCCTTTAATCAAGGTTGACCTAGCAATTATATATAAATCCTTTAATCAAGGTGGCATTCTAATGAAATGTTCTAAGTTCCTTTAACAAGGCCACTCCTAACTGAGTGATTAAATCCTCTAACAAGGTCACACCTAATAGTTTATTTTGTAACCTTTAACAGGATTGGCTCCTAACATAGCTTACTTCAAAACAATGAAAAATTGGTGACATGTTATTGGTGTTTTTTCCCAAATTGGATTTCCACATTAAATCCTAGTATCATAATTGTGTGGATGTCATTTGAGATGTTTTACTATTAATGTTTTACATTATGTAAATATGATAAATATTAGGATAATGGATTACAAATTTATGTTGTGGATTTTTTACTATAGAGATTGATTTATTGAATGTGTAGATCTTAAATCTTTGAAGTGGATAAAAGTTCAATTGGTACATCAAGACTTTTGATAACTAATTCACTCCCCCCACCCCACCTTCTCAGTTATTCTAAATCATTCTAACTCTATGTGGTGTTAGGTAACTTTTGACCAAAGCAATTAAATAATTCCAATAAAAAGTTAGCATTTTAGGGGGAGCACACCTAGCACTATGTTATGTTTTTTCAAGAAAAAAACAATACCACTTTGTGTTTCCCTCTTTTTTGAGGGCCTTAAATTCCACCATTTAACAAAAATTAGTATTTTAGAAACTAAATTCAGAGGAGTGTGACATTTTTTTGTCATATCTTAATTTTTGTGTCTAATTATCTTCAATTTCTTGTTGAAGTTCAAAATTTGTTGATTTCAAAAAAATATGACAACATATACCCACTTTTGGTACCACATATTTGTGCACTTACCCCTAGGTAGTCCATTACATTTTTGGCCTAAGCACCAAAATAATTATTTTGCCTAAGTATTCAAAGAAAATTAGGTATCAATTTTCAAGACATAAAATTCAAAAATATTGCATAGCCAAATCAAATGATAAAATAGACTTTATGTATTAAAACACAAGGACATGGTTACCATTGAGGATATTAATTATATATAATTAAAAAATTCAACCAATTACCATGCACATTCTCATGTTCGATGTTCAATTATTAAAATTTATAAGTCAAATATTATCAAGAACTTTCAAAATATGTCAAGAATTTATGTATATATGTGTATATGCATATGCATATATGTGTGTGAATGTATGTATACATATATGAATATGCATGCATGCATGCATGTATATATGTATATATGTGTATTTATATTTATGTATGTTTATACAATATACATAAAATTACACAACCTTGATTATTATGATGTACCTTTTCATATACATTCTTATGCTTGATGTAGACTATTGTTAAAAATTATTAGTAGAAACTAATCAAAAAAATTCAAACTTTGTCAAGATAAGATACCTGGGCCAAATACAAAATTACACAACCTTGATAATTATCATGCACATTTTCATGTACATTCCGATGTTGATAAATAGTGCTATTAAGAATTATATACTAAAATTAATCAAGAACTTAAAATTACTCCCAGATACTTAAAATTACTCCCAGATATTGTAAAACTACACATCCTTGAGATAGTTAAGCACTAAATTTAGTGTAGGCATAGATTTACATTTGAAATAGTAAATTTAAGGACATTTTAATCTCACAAGTTTGATCCAAATATAATAAAAATGGATAAAAATGTACTAGAATAGAACTATTCCTTAAAAATGTGTGATTACAATAATAAAATTAGATATAAGTTAATTACCAAATTATATATTTAAAAGAATTATTTTTTGCAAAGTAATTGTTATACTACAATAACTTAATCAAATTGTACTTTATCTAAAATGATATAAAATATATACTTTTTACCATCACAAAATTACCTTCTCTTCAAAATTTTATTTCAAATCTAAATGATATCATTAATAGTGAGAATATCCTAAATTTGACTTTAGATTATTGATACAAAAATATTCAGTGTGTTTTATCATGTCAAGTTTGATGTAGATTATAATTAGAATTATAATACAAATTAATCAAAAACTTTAAATTTTATCAAAAGAAAGAATATGTACAAATGTATGTATTTGATGCAAAATTATACAATCTTGAAATATTTAAGTATTATATTTAGTTTGAGTTTATATTTACATTTGAGTCAGTAAATTAGAAAACATTTTTATGTCAGAATTTGATCCAAATAGATAAAACTAAAGGATAGAAATATTCACTAAAGATATATGAATATAATAATGAAATTTGATTTAAAGTTAATTATCAAGTTTTATATAAAAAATCTTATTTGTATAATAATCTTTAAATAAGAAACACTTTCATTAAGTTGTATTTCATAAAAAGACAACAATTTAAAAAATATATTTTTGACCATTGCAAAATTATTATTTTTTCTTTAAAATTTTATTTTTAATCTAAATAACATCATTGATAATGAGAAATATCTTAAATTTGACCAAGTTATTCCTAAAAAAAATGTTCATTCTTTAAAGACTTACCAATTAGATAGTGCTCATAATTGACCTTGTCAAAAGGTAGGTCATCGCCTGGACCATGAGAATTATTAAAAGCCAATTCTCTAGGTACATAAAATTGTTTAAAGGAAAAAATAATTTAAAGGACCAACTCAATCATGTCATGAATGATATACAAATGACATGTGATAAGGCAATACAAATAAGACTATTCCTTTACCCATGATATGCATTTCTTGGCCCTTTCAAGGATGGCATATTCCCAATATTTAAGTGGTTTTTCTCTGCCCTACAACAACCACCATTATAATTTATACACACAAGTTGAGATTGCATGCTATATTCCAATTCCAAATGAAATAATATTTTTCTGTCCAGAGCATAGTCAATGCCTAATAATTACAAGAACAACTAAAAACCATGTGCAGAGGGGGGTCCCTTGTGAGCTTATAATAGAGAACATAATTTCCTAAAATTACAGGGAACAATTAACACTGCCAAGAAGAATTAACCGTTGACCAAACAACAAGATAATATATCTCTTGATTTTAAATTTGTTTTCTCTTTGATGGATTTGTCAGCATAGGCAAACTTAAACTACTCCTTGTTAACTACAAACTGATACCAGTTTGTACTATATTACTGTCATGATTGTGGGCCTCTAAATATGGTGGGTATGGGAGAACTCTAAGGAGATATAATATGACACATGGCCAGCAGGATGAGGAGACATTCATAGCTGTTTTTCATTCCCATTCCCTTGCTTTACCATTCTTAATGCTCACAAATTCTGAACAAATTGCTGTAGTTTTTTCATTATCTTTTGGGGGATTAGAATTTGATGAAATGCCTCCCTCAGCATATGTATTGATTGTGGTGTTCTGGGGACTACTTATGGTGATCACTCCCATTCTCATCACTTGGTCTGCTGCAGCAAAACCCAACTCATTTCAATCTATTTCTTCATTTGGGTCTTCCACTTCTAGTAAGCTTTCAACCGTTTTATCATATCATCTAATGATTCATTGCTTGTATTGTATGGGATTCGTTCAAGTTAGTTTAATTTTTTCGCTTAGTATGTGATGTTTAAGAATGATCGTATTATATACTAAAACAATATAGATAAAACTTCTATGCAGTTGCAGAAGCTCTAACAGGTTGGGAAGAGTTCAGTTTGAGAAGGATGTTGATTAGATCAGTTCGTTGGGTGGGTTCCATTTCTTCTCCTTCCCATCCTGATTGATGATATATTTTTCATTCAGATATATGATAATTTTTATATCAACATTTCAGATTGCATATAATAATTATTTTTCTTCTCCTCCATAAGTCCCAGCTGATCAGATTGTTCAAAATCAGTTGGGCTGTGATGCTGTTAAACAATACTAAAGATTAGTGTTCAGGCAGATTTGTTCACCTGGAATCCCTGTTTTATCAGTGGGGATAAAAAGAAGTTCATCTAGAAAATATTGCAGGCAATCTTGATTTGATAATAAAAGAGTTTAAGAAAGGACTTCTTTTCAGTTTTATCAAATACAAATCAATTTGTGGTTCTAAAAGTCTGCCATGAGATTTCTTTCCATTTGTCTGTAAAGGTAACCACATTTACATATCTCTATGAGAATTATGAGATCTTTCCTTTTTCATGACTGGTTTCGGTGCCTTGGTAGAACCTTATAATTTGCGATTTGTGTTTAACTGTTAGTGGAATCATTAATTTGAATGCTTATTACTTGATATTATTTAAGAAAAGTGCATGTTACATATGCATTTCGTCAGATCTGATCCAAAATGAAAGTATATTTCACTTATTATATACCAACTTGATACCTAAGCTGTGAAAATACACAACTCCAAATACAAAAATACACGAAATTGTTGCAGGTATATGCAGGGAGCCAAACACTTTGGTAAAGTTTATTTTAATGACTTATTTACATAATTTAGTACAATAAAAGCTTAACGTTCCATTATATTGGTAAATAACCATTCAATATATGAATAAGCACATCGAAGAACTACGAGTTAGTGTAGATATATTGAATGTTTTATAATAAATAAAATGTTAGAGAAATTTGAACAGAAAATAGGTATTTGATTCAGTAGTTAATGAATGTATAGAGATTAAAGAAGATTTGGTAAAGAAGTATTAAATTAATATAATTTTTTTTAATATATTAAATTTGTATTGGGTGATTCTGATTATTTATACCGAATTTTTAATATTAAATTTTTGTTGTACTTTTATATGTATGAATTGCTTTTGTTACATTTTGTTTTTTAATTATTATGATAGACCTTAATTTATGTTGGTGTAGTTAAGGTCTTGTATCTAGTAATAACATCACCTAGGCACTTATTACACATATCATTTAAAAGTTTAAGTTGTCATCACTTACACCATTGCATCACACACATGCATTCAATCCAAAAGAGTTATTACAAAATAAATAAATAAGAGCTCAAGATAGATTTAAAAACTTCATTATTTCTCCATTACCAAATGCCTTCTACAATTATCAACCAATCCTAAAATAAAGAAAAAACTTAAAAACTGAATATTACCCTTCTAAAAAATTGCAATTCATAATTTTTGTCATTTTTTTTACAATTTATTGTGATTTTTTAAACAAGCCCTAGACACTTGACATTTTCCCCTAAAGTTGTCCCAAACTAAGATGCAATTAATTGCCAACTTATCTTTGAAATTGGGTTCATGATTTTGAATGTATTACATGAACCAAGAGAAAACTCCAGAAAATAAACTAAAAGCTAAATTCATAGGTCTAAAATAAACATTTTGGATTCCAAGAAAATGTCAAAATGGCCACCAATTAATTTTTAAGCTAAGCTTCATCAACAATCTAAATAGCTCCTCTTGATGAAATCACTTGTCAAATAAAAGTCCTTGAATCACACTCTAGGAGAATCTACAATATCAATGGATCCACCATGTTATCACTTATCCACCTCAAGCAGGTCTTCCACCTTTACTAGACTATCACACTATCACTTTTCTATCTTGAGTGGATGGCACATTATTAGTTGCACATGATTAAGACACTTGACAACATCTTGTCTAATTCTTAATTTTTGAGATGCCTTAATAAACAAGGTTGATTATGTTGGAACAATTGATTAATTGTATATTGTTCTTGATGATACACAAAATGTCATATCATTATCAATCAATGCATGTCGAGCTCACTCAAGCATTGAAGATAGTTTTTGGTGGCCACTGAGTGTTCCAGAGTTTGTTTAGTTTAGAAGGTAGTGTCTACTGAGTTCATTTGAGCATCAAAGGAAAGATTGCAGAAGCTGCATGTTAACCGAGCTAACTCAGTTAATGAAGAAGATGTTGGATGGAACCAATACTAACCAAGCTCACTTGTTTACCAAAGGATCTATGTGAGTATGCAGTATTAACCAAGTTCACTTGGTTAACATAGAAAAATTGTTTCTAAGTTAGTGTTTACCGAGCATGGTCAACTAACGAAGGATTTTCTTGTTTTGTCATATCGAGTTCAATTGATTTATCTATTGGTTCTAGCCGACTGAGAAGATGAATATTAATTATTCTAAGTTGTATTTGAGCTAACTTGACAAAACGAAAGATATAAATAAAAGGTCAAGTTGAGAGATAAAAAGTGTGAAAGTGTGAAGCATGCGTGAATGCATGAAGATCTAATGATGCTAAAAGGAAGCAAATCAGAAGGATAAGCAAAATATCCTTGAGAAGCTTAAAAGATATATTTGATCAGGAAGGATTAAGTACAAGCTAGAATTGAGATCTATAATCAGCAATTTAGTTGCATTCAAATTAGGTCATGTTATTATTACTCTCTAACTATTATAGCAGTGATCTAAATCTCTTAACAAAGTTGGTTTTGTAAGGAAAATTAGGTGCAAAAATAGCTTCCTACACTAAACCCTTAAGGAAAGTATTATGCAGATTCTATTTAAATCCTTACAATTATAGATTCAATGTTATATAAACAAAAATATTATAGTTAACCATGAATACATAAAATATATAGAGAAAGAAAACACAAAACAAAGATATGCCGGTGTGGAAAAAACTTTTAGTAAAACAACCCCATCCCTTCAAAACTTGCACAATGTATTATCTTCAACACAAAGTTTACAACACACTTGCAATGCAAGTTCTTTCAAGACACAAAAGACAAATTTAGTGCTTCCTATTTTAGGGAAACTTTCAAAGAAGAACTATATTAGGTTTTTACCATTATTTGGAAAAGTAGGACTTGAAAAAAAAAATCTGGGTGATGCCCTGAATCCTACATGCTAGATCGAGACACAAGTGTACAATACTCAATGATCAATTGTCACACGTCTTACCCTTTTCACCCATCATCAAATCTTCCAAATATAGCTCTTATGTGTCATATGAATCTGTTATAACTGTTTTAATCATGATCTCCTTACACACAATTCAAGATGCCAACACATGCAAGCAAAGTGACACATCAAACATGGCAACTAGACATGTACACTCACACTTAATTACATTATTTGCAAAAGAAATACATTTACAAAATAAGTAATAAGAATAGGAATTATCCAAGCTTGAGGCACCTTATTCCTAATAGGTTTAACAACCATTTGTAAATCCTTTAACAAGGTGTTAGTTCTATTGAATTATCTAAAGACTTTTAACAAGGCCACTCCTAACAAAGTGATTAAATCCTCTAACATGGTCACGCCTAAAAGTGTGTTTTGTAACCTTTAATAGGGTTTGCTCCTAATAGGGCTCACTTCAAAAGAGTGAAAAATAATAACTAGTTACAATTGGTAGTTTTTCCCAAATTGAGTTTCCACATTAAATCTTGGTGTCATATGTGTTCATGCTATTTCTTTTATGTGCTTGCAACTAAGATTAAGTAACGATAATCACAGATAACATCTTAAGATTTTCATGTTAAGTGTTTACCAAACATTTATTGAGTTACAACATTTCTTTGTCTATCGAGCATTAGCAGAATTCAAATTTTAGAGTTTTATTTTGTACTAAAATCTAAGGGACCTAAGATTTATTTTTGCAGTAACTAATTCACCCCTCCCCTCTTAGTTACTCCTCCTATATTTCTAACAATTGGTATCAGACCATTTGGTGCTTTTAGAGATGGTTTCAAGGACCTAAGATAAAGATTGGGATATCTTATAGAAGAGAGATTCCCAAGTTAAAGAGAGACAATTTTGTAGCAAGGCAAGGACTCACGAGATTACATTTGGTGACTATCAATGATTCGGGTTTTAAGTATCTTGATGCTGAATACAAGACTACTACTAGAACATTATTAGTTGAAGACATTGTTGAAAAGAAGAATCATAACATCATGATAATTGATATTGCATCTAGTCCTAGTTATGTTGAATTTGATGAAGTAAAAGACTGCACAATAGCTCATGAAATGTGGACCAAACTAAAATAAATTTATGGAGGAGATGACAATGTAAGAAGAGCCAAGAAAATTGTCTCAAAGTTCAATTTGATTAGATGAAAATGAGAGAAGATGAAAACATTGCAAAATATGTGCAAAGAATTAAATCAAGTATAGTATAATCAAAGCATCTAGAGGAGACATTGATGACAAAATGGTTGTAAGCAAGGTACTCAGAACTCTTTTTTCTATTTATGCAATTAGAGTGTCAACTATTCAAGAAATGAGATGTGATCCAAATAAAAAAATAACTTTGGATGCTCTAGTCAGAAGATCGATAGTTTTGAGTTGGATAACTATGATAATTGTGTTCCTAGTTCCAAAGATATTGAGTCTACATTTGAAGCCAAATTCTCCCTTAAGAAAAAGAGTAAGAAATCAAAGGCCAATTAATTAGGAATTGAAGAAGAAATTGAAGAAAATTTTGATACTGATCTTGAAATTGTTGAAGCCCTACTTGCAAAGAAATACTCCAAAGGTAGAGGAAAGTACAGAGGCAAGATTCCTCTAATCTACTTTTCCTGTGAAGAAATTGGTCACATTGCTACCAGGTGACCAAATAGAGAGATAAAGGATGAGAAGAAAAGCAACAAGTATAAAGGTAAGAAAGAATTGAAAATTGCAAGGACTACAAGGACAAAGGTAAGAAATCTTATTTTATGGCTAAAGATTCTAATAATAGTGAAGATGAAATGGAATATATTGCTTTAAAAGATGAATTTGATGATGAAAGAGACAAGATGGCACTTATCTCTCATGTTAGAAAAAATGATACAAGGATTGCTAAAAATGGCTACTCACATCATATGACTTGAGATAAAAAAAAGTTTGAACACATGGAATATTATGATGGTGTTAGTGTAAGATTTGGAAATAATGAACCTTGTAACATAAAACGAAGAGGATGTATCTCTTTCACTAATGAGCTTGTATGTGATAATACTTATTGGGTTGAAGGACTAAAGCATAATCTACTGAGTGTGGCATAGTTGAATAACATTAGATTCAAGGTAGAATTCATGGATGGAAAGGCCAAACTATTGGATGGAAAAGGAAATCTAGTTGAATCTGAAAAACAAACAAAAGGTAACCTATTTTATCTTGATCTCAGTGAAAGTTAATATTTTATTGCTCAAGTAGAAGAAAGTTGGTTGTGGCAAAAAAGATTATATCATGTAAACTTTGATAATCTAGTTAAGATAAGAAAACATAAAAGAGTAAGAGGTATTCCTAGCTTTAGGAAACCTAATATGGGTCTATGCAAAAATTGCTAAATCAGTAAAATGGGAAAGACTAGTTTCAAAATTAAAAACTTTAAACCTTGATGAAGTATTAGAGCTTGTGCATATAGACTTATGTGGACCTATTGGAATAGAGAGTTACAATGGAGAAAATTTTTCCATTCTCTTTGTTGATGATTATTCTAGAATGATGATTGTAATGTATCTAAAAGAAAATTAAGAGGCTTTTCAGAAATTCAAGTGGTATTTGGAAAGAGTAGAAAAAGAAACTGGAAAGAAATTAAAATGCTTAAGATCAGAAAAAGGTGGTGATTTCATCTCCAACGAATTTTGCATTAAAAAATGAATTAAAAAACAAGTGTCAGCACCTGGTACAGCAGAGAAAGATGGTATATTTGAACAAAGAAATATATCCATCATGAATTGTGCAAGAACATTGATGATAGAAAAGAATGTTGCAATCAAATACTAGAAGGAAGCAATCAGCACTATAGCTCATGCCTTAAATAGAGTACAATTGAAGAAGACTGAAATCAAACTCCTTATGAACTATGATATGGCTACAAACCTAATGTAAGTTACTTTAAAGTATTTGGTAGCAAATTTTATATCTTGAAAGAATCTAGAAAAGGAAAATTTGATGTCAAAGGTGCCGAAGGCATATTTCCAAGATACTCCTGTAGAAGTAAAGCATACAAATGTTTGAATTTGTCTACTCATAAAATCATAAAAAGTGCACATGTGAGAATTGATGAGTTTGTAGAAAAGAGTGAAGAAGAAAGTAGAAAATAGCCAAAAGATTACAAAATCTTTGTATACTATGAACCTAAAACCCTACCAAATCTATCTAAAAGAAAGGAGGCTTCACCTCCTAAGTCCCCAAAATCTCCAATAGCTACCAAATTGTAGATAGTGGAACCCAAGTCACAGTTTGAAGGAGCTAAGTCAGAGGCTACCAAGCTAGAACAAACTAAGTCTAATGGACTTGAGTCACAGACAATGGGACCCACACTTGATACTAAAGTTCATGATGAAATCAGTAAAACACATTCCAAATCCAAATAGTATGTGTTAGAAAGATATGTCAAAAGGTATCATGCACTTGATCAGATCATTGGAGACAAATAAGATGGAACAATAACAAGAGGAAAATTGAAAGGTACATATTTACTTGCTAAATTTGAACCTAGAAGTGTTAAAGATGTATTAGTGAACATATTGTCTTCCAAGAAAATACATACAAAATTACTCTAAATTCCTAGATAAGAAGACTAAATCAACATTAACAGTTGGGTCACTTTACTATTGAAAGAGTGTAAGCACCCTCTGAATTTATCCAAGTATAGCTCACTGTATATGATTTACAATGAATTTACAAAGACATAGATAGAGATGCTTTAACTAGAAAACACAAAAGGTTTACAAACATGTATCTATAAACATGAAATAGATGCAGGAAAAACTAGACTAAAAAGAAGTGAACAACAAACAACACAAAGTTCATTTTCTCAGATGTTGCATTACAAAGAGAACAAAATCAAGGAATATATTTTCCATCCTCTTGAGAAAGTGAAGAAACAAAGCTTTAAAGATATCTTGCAATCAAAATGTATTCAATAAATAGCGACATTAAAATGCATTTAGAGAAAACTAAAAGCGATACATAGATCACAATTAGTGGAAAGAAAATTGTCCAAACTCCAAGTTTTGATGTCCAATTATCTTCTAAATCTCCCTTCTCTAAAGTGTAAAATATAACAAAGATCTTACTACACATTTGAATCAAAATCACTATCTAAAAGAAAGCTAAAACTCTCTCCCCTGCATTACACTTTGAAAACAATACAAAGTTTAGAAAAATAATAGCTATGCTCTTCATAGTCCAAAGACTCATTTCTTTCCCCTTTGGATGAACTAGAAAAAGAACATTGTCATCAGCTTTTTTGTAACTCATATAAGCTCTCATCTTTCTGAAGATATTTGTCAATTATAATAACGGATTCTTGAAAATGTTTCCCCTGACAACTTCTAGTCACATCCCCTTATAACACCATAAATATAAAGTCTTAAAATACATCTTTATTATATTGACATATGGTGATAATGAACATTTCTTGTATCATTCAAAGGGGAAACATAACTAACTGACCATGTTGTCATGGTGTATGCAAAGACATGAACTTCACCCATATATTTCCTTCTACACTCATTATGAGAACTCGATCACTGACATTTGTGAAATTCGTAGCTTTCTATCTTACCTGAGTCTTTTCCATTATGAAGCTTCTTTATTTGTCGATAAATATACCCATGGCATGAGTTGTGTCCCCTATTTTGACCAAAACTAGATCTATAGAGTAATTGAACTATAATGCTTGATGACTTTGATTAAACTATATTTTCTATTACACTTAGTGCCTAAATTCTTTGGCTTTACTTCTATGTCTTTTGATTGAGGTCATGATACCCTATGGCCCTTTCATATACATCACTTTGATTCATGACACTAGATTGTGCCAAACTAGTTGCACTATTTCTTGATGTAGGATATTATTATACTCTCTCTTAATAACAAGCGATGTGGCTTAGTCTTTGGCAAGTGTATGTCGACACAAAACCTTTTGGAGATATATGATTACCCTTTGAAGTCTATTGATTAATTACCAACTCTTTCACACATTTTTTGTTGATTTATACTTCACGGGCCTATCTTGTAGTGTCCAATCTAATTATATAAATGTAGAATGGGTGTCACTTCATTTTTCACCCTTGAGAACTCATGACCACTTCCACTCATAATATTTTGAGAAGGTTGTGGTTTTTTGAAGCTTTCTTTGAGCATGCATATTATTTTTCCAACTAATTCATTGGTACTATAGGTATTCCATCAAATACCTTACACATGTATGTAGTTTCCTAGATGCTCATGACTCTGTTGTTATCCACCTTTGACCATTTTAATATGCCTCTTCATGTCGTGTGCTCTTTCGAGTTTAGTACTTGGTCAAGAAAATAATCCATATATGAGTTATGTTGTTCTCGACACCCATATCCACTCAAGTGACCATATCATTGGACTCAACTTTGTTGTCATACATATCCATTAGAGCTTCAAATCATTCTATCAGATAACCTACATTAATCCATATAAATCCACAACTTTCTCAAGAATATAGATCGAACTAGATAGAAAATTATGGGTTTTCTTCCCTAAAGCATTTGGTTAAATAGTGGTTAGGTGTTTGTCAACACCATGTTCATGCATATTCAATTTTATTGTGAATGCCACCATTCCTTTCTTTCTCATTGGTCTGCAGGTTGAATTCTCAAGAACAATTGTGCTTGGACCCTCTCCCCCCATGTTACCAAGATGGGTGTGACATTGATGGCACCTACATATAGCATTCTTCAATCTCCACCATCAACATCCATGTTGAAGATATCCTACTAATTTCCCTTAGATCTCCTACCACATGGCCATCAAGCTTGGATATTTAATGAAATTATTCATGTGTGCTATCAATGCCTCAATAGATTAGGTTTGATGGAAGTCATCACTTGTTGTTTTATGCCTTGTAGTCAATCACGAGCCTTCAATCTTACTTATGTTTTATAATCATGACACAAACAAGATGTGATTAATCATATACCATGATCTACTAATTAGAGACATCACACCAATTAGGTTTTCTTTGGATCTTTCATCATTGTGGGGATAATATAAATGAAAACATCATCTTTCATCAAATTGGCTTTCAAATGACTCTTTAATTGTATAAGAATTGGAGGCCTGCAATTCTTTTCACATCACTTGTATCAACTCATGCCTGCGTTGACTCTCTCTACCCTCTTTTCCAAATCCAATGGAGCATGTGAACATTCTAAAGTGCTCGAGCATTTTGTTAAACACTTTATCTGTATTCCTTGCCTATAGGTTCATTTACTTTGGCATTTTGTAAAATAACTCATAGACCTATATAGTTGGCGAGATGCTCGACTTCATGCATATATACCCTTTAGGCTTAGTACCATCACACAAAACCTCACAATGTCATTAAAATTATTGGTCTTTGGATGAATGATAGGTCACATGGGTGTCAAGGAATTATGAGTTTTGAATTTAACCTCTTAGATCTGAAACCAACCATTATGTTTGCACAAATCCTACTCCCCACGAATCACATATATCTCAAGAGCTTAAACCAATGAATTCTTTATACCTATAGAAGATTTTCAAATTAATTGAGGATTTTTTATTTTGATACACTTGGCTTGCTTTGAATTTACACATAATGCATTAGGAACTTCTGCACTAGTTAATCATGAAACAAATGGGATCTTGGGAGCATGAAGACTTATAATTTAAATCATCAAACTATTTTTTGAATTTGAAACTATGTATTGTAACTAAATTCATTGGACTAGATCTCCACAATCTTGATCAGTACTTCTATACTTTTTCAAAACTATTGAACTGACTAAATTTGAACCTGAATTATGAACCGAAATTGAATTCAGCTATTAAATTGAACATGGATTCTAAACTTTTTTGAATTGAAAAATATTCATTTCAAACCACTTTGAACTACATTGAACTTTGGTTTAAAGAGGTTTATGACCTTAAACTAAGAATTTTAAATACTATGTCTATATTGGGTACCAACAAGGGCTCTAACTACAAGACTAATTTTGATGAAAAATAGAGAACTCCAATAATCTCTAGCTAAAGACCAGTGCCTTATCCATTGGGCAAAAAGAGTCACAAAGAAGAGAAAACTGAGAGCTATGTATAGAGAGGGTAGATGGGAGCAAGGCAAAGCCAACAAACCAAAAACCTCTAAACTACTAGCAAGCATGAAGCTTGCACATTATTCAAACTAACACTATGCACACCAAAGGATATTTACAAAATATATACAAAGGTAGGAAGAGAACCTACCACAAGAACCAAGAGAAAGAAAAATAATCATGTGAATCCATTTACCAGCTAAGAGAAGTAGGAGCCTTTCTATAATAGTAGACCATGCCTCAATAGAGTAGTTCCAAACCATTGCTAGCAAGTGACTTCTTCAATGCCAAACTTTAATCTAAAAGCACATATGAATAAAACCCAACACTCCTTCCTAAATAGCCATAACTCATCATAGCACTCTTCTTCACTTGAGAATAGATCTTCCACATTCATTAGATTAGATTTCATTTCAAAAAACTTTAAAGAAGAAACTTCATCAAGAAATGGTGTACAATGTCTGAAAATGTTGTCCTCAAGAGTCACCTTTTGCGTATGGCCTTTTGTATCATGATCAGTTTGTAGGCAAAGAGATGCCTCATCCAACATAGGATCAATCCTCAAGCATATGATTTCTTCATCTCTTTTAGGAAACAAGTTTTCATCAGGCATGCAATAAATTTCATCTTTTTTGATGGGGACACAACCCAAGCATAGAATGGACACAACAAGAAAGGGAAATTTTATTAACTTTGTAAAGAAGCTAATACATCCAGTACAGAGAAAATAGACTTCAAAACATGCCCTATGAGCTTACAATAGCATAAATCTGGAGACAATTTCTCCTTTCAGTACCTCCTCTCAAACTCCACTCTGAACTACCTTTTACAATGCCAGAAATGTCCTTAAATAGACCCTGAAGGGTTAAGGATTAGGAGTACATTCTAGAAAGTGCTAGTTGGCATCCACCAACCAAATAGAAGGCTCCAAAAGCTGTGTTAGAAGTCAATGCAAATCTAGAAGAATCCAGAAATGGTAACCGAACTTTAGGGAGGCATAACTTTTGAACCGTAGCTCCGATTGACGAACCATTTACATTTCTGGAAAGCTCTCGAAGTGCTCTATAGCCTTATGGACCAGCTTTGATTGTACCCCATTTTTGTCCCTTTTCGAGGTCATTTAATGCCCCTAACCTGACTTTGAAGCACTCTTAGGAGGTCTCTAAAACTTGAAAAATTGCAATAACTTTCAAACCCTGGGGCCTTTTGACCTGATTCTTTTTTTGGAATGCTCTAAATTACAATTACATTCATCTAGCCAATTTACACCTTCTAGTTCACCAAAATGATTGCCCAATTACATACTCCTATTTTTTTGGCATTTACACGTATCCCAAGGTGTTCAAATACTCTATCCTAGAACACTGATAGTGGAACTATGAGAGTTGTAACCTTTATTTGACCCAAATGGGTATCCAAAAATGGAAACACATGAAATAGAAACTAAGTCTAAGTACATTTTTTTGGTTGACACAAGATTGCCCTTATATCTCTAGATGCTCCTGCATCATTTTTCCTTTCCCAAAGTACCATCACATTTTCTAGTACTATTTCCACAATCCAAATTAGTAAAACCATACATAAATGAATGAAATTTTTTTTTTATCAATGAATGTTTCATTCTCAATTTGATTTGAATGAATACCTGAGTCATCATCAAAGGTGTAAGAATTTTCCTAAGGGAAAAATTCACCCATGAACTAAGAACTCAAACACAAGCACACAATAGACCAAAGAGAGGAGTCTGATCAAAATGATGATATATTCAATATGCCATAATAGGAGTACACTAGGAGTGCCTATATATAAAGGCCTCTCAAGAAGCACCTAGAATGTCTCTAGAAACAACTAGAAGATAAGACAATTAAGCACCTTATCCAACATTCTTGATGAATGGATAAGAGTGGCAAAGTGTCATATGTGTGTAGAAGATTATTGTGTTGTAGACAACATGTGCTAAAAAGAGGTGCGGACCCCTGTGATATCATCATGACAACTCACAAGAGTGCACAAACTCCTAAGTGTCTCTCAAATAAAATAATGCAAAATAATTAAATAAAGCATTAACCTAAGTAAACTTAAGTGTGTGTAAATAGTGAATACTTATTTACACCAACACCCCCCCCCTTAAGTGCAACTTAGGGGAATGTCCTTAAGCTTTCGAAACTAGGATGAAGATACATAATGGGTCCTAGCTACTAGGCCATGTTAGGTACCCATGTACATAATGAAAATGCAATCTCTCATAAAGTGTGGAAAGAGGGAAAACCTCATGGGAAAAACCCTCCCCCAAAAAGAGAGATAAATAGGGATGCATTGATGGATGGAGTAATCAAGACCCCTCCATTACAACATACATCTAGTATATACATAAGAGAATGAGAGAAGGAAGAGAGACAGAATAGGCTCCCACCCCCCCCAAAAGAAGAATGCCTACAAGTGAAAGTTGCTCTAGTGAAGAAGATGGTCCAAGAATGTAGAATGGTGTTCCTCCCCTTAGGAAGAAACAATGGCAAAGGTACACTCCTAAAGATATATGCTGGCCCTAAAACATGCTCAAGTATCCCTATGCTGATGCTGGTGTTCACCCCTTCCAACTATGCTGGAAAGAATGAATGCAAATCAGACAAGGATGTCTGTTGAACCTATTCCACTGAACCATCTTTCTCCTCAACTGACAAAGAGACCTCCACTAATTTTTGTTCATAAGGATCCACAATCATGCCAACCTGCAAAGATTAATCATGTAGAGAATGGACATGAGGGTCAGAGTGAGCCCTCACAACAACTGTAGAAGGATCACCTTCATCAATGAGAAGATGAAAGTCCTCAAGTCTATCTCCCAAGTTAGCTGAAGATAGAGCTAGAAGATGAGATGTACCATGTTGTGATGGACCTTTCACTGTGGCAATGTAAGCATGTGGACTGGGTTGATGTGACCTCTCATTGAAACTTTCGATAGAACCCCACCTGTCTAAACTTGTTGAAGCACTATCGATGGTGTCACTATCAATTTTTGCTATGTCTGAGGTACAAAGAGGATTAGAGGATAAGCTAGGTGAACTTCCCTCAAAATGAACATCTTTCTCTACAAAGGTCTCCTATGTCTCAGGATCCATAAGTTTGTAAGCCTTTGCATTGTCTTCATAATTGATGAAGGTACAAGGCCTAGGTGTCGGTGCCTTGAAACTCTTGGAGGATACATTTGCCCATGATGGACAACTAAAGACTCTAAGGTGACTCACAATTGGTTTTCTACTACACCATGCCTCAAAAGGAGTCTTGCCATCTAAGGCTGGATGAGGAGACCTATGAAGAATGTGAGTAGCATTGTTAATGGCCTCAACTTCAATTGTAGGATCATGAGACTTAGCCTTAATCATGCAAATTTCCATGGTCTTGAGAGCCCTAATCCTTAGTGTTGCAACATCTGTCTTGTGCAGATTGAATGTTGGTGGATTTTGGAGATCAATCCCCTCAATTTTGCAAAAGTTCTTAAGTCTTCTGTCAACATAGCTATTCTCATTGTCCACCCTTAGTACCTTGATGGCATTCCTTGACTTATGTTCAACATGAGTCTTAAAGTCTTGAAGCTTATGAACCAATTCATTCTTATGATGAAGGAAGAAGACCCAAGTGAATCTAGAAAAGTCATCAACAAATGTGAGTATGTAGCGGCCTTGGCTGACTAAAGTCACTGCAAAGGGTTCTGCTAATACCACGTGAACAAGTTGGAGAACAACTAGAGCTTGAGAATACTTCCCTTTATCATACTTCTCCTTGAGATTCATAACAACTAAGAAAGATGAACATTCTCCCTTAGAAAAGCTGATATTAGGTAGAATTTTGACCATGCATTTTGAGAAAAGTTGTTGAAGAGAGCAGAAGTCAAGATGACCAAACCGCTCATGCTATAAGTTGATTTGTGAAGTAGAGTGAGTTAAAAAGGCTTGGGAAGGACTCTTAGGCACAAAGTGGGAGAAGGAATAAAGCCTCTTGTCATCATTGACTTTCCCAACTGCAACTAAGGAATCATCTTAAAGATGTCACACCATCACTAAATCTGGAAGGAACTCAACTTTATGACCATCTCCTAGGTGAGTGATTTTGTAAATTGATAGGAGATTGGAGCTAAGATTTGGAATGTAGAGAACATCTTTGAATTCCCCATTTTCCATTTTCACATGTCCTTTCCCTTCAACTTCCATCTTAGTATCATCTCCCACAAAGATGTGTGGCACCTTTGACTACTTCAGTGAAGAAAAGTCTCCCTTTGAAGAACCCATATGGTAAGAGGCACTTGAGTCAAGTATCCATTTTGAAGAAGAACTTGTGTTTTCAATAAGTTCTTGACCTTTACCCTTTGAAGAAGTTGGAGTGGAATCCTTGGAAGTACCTAGCACTTGAATCTTGTTCTTCTTAAGTAGATTTTCTAACTCATCAATTCTTTTTGTCTTGCAATGATGCTCGTCATGCTTTGGCTTTTTGCAGTATGCACAAAAAAGTTTATCCTTCTTTTCATTGCTTCCCTTCTTGTTGGAAGAATTGCCTTGTTGAGAAGAGGATTGTTGTGTCTCAGATTGTGTTTTCTACTTCTATTGCTTCTTCTTCTTGTTGCTTGTCCCTCCTTGACTTGATTTTTGATCATCACTAGCCACCAAGACTTTGGTCTTTGATGACTTGAGAAGTCCAAAATCCACCAAGTGAGATTGTTCAACAATCAACATCTCTTCAAATGCATCAAGGGAAGGCTTCTGGTAAGTAGATCCCATGGTCAACCTGTGAGTATTAAAACTCAAAACAAAGTTGGTGTACTCAGAAGGTAGCCTCTTCAGGATGTGATGAATCAACTTGTCATCCTTCATGGGATTTCCACAATCTTTAAGAAGTGCCCTATACTCATTGACTTTAATGATATAATCCTGAATTGTGTCAAAATTCTTAGGATCCAAGAGAAGTAGATCATCCTCAATTTGAAATCCCTTTTCTTCATCCACCTTACCATACAACTGTTCAAGTTTATCCCAAGCTTCTTTAGAGTTTGAACAATTTTTAATGTGAAAAAGAAGATCCCCTTGTACACAACTCCTGATAACTCCTAAAGCCTGCCAGTCTTGATTTTTCCAATCAATGAGTTCTTTACCATCAGTAGGTTTGGTAATTGTACCATCTACATAAAGACTAAATCCTTTTTCCGTTAATCTACTCCATGCAATATCTTTCCATGTAGAATAGTTGTGTGAAGTTAGAGGAGGACATTTAAAACTCATGATGCATAAATGAAAAGAGGAAAAAATAGAGACACAAGAACATAGTACAGACCACCCCTTTTCACTCAATCAAAAGACCCCCCCAAAAAGATGCTTTTGGCACTTTATAAGTAGTGTGTTTGCAATGGGCCACTTGTCAAAATGAACAAAGTGGACTTTCTAATTTTTCTTTTACAACTGTCTTATGAGGTTAAAATCTGTCACTTAAGCACTATAGCTTAGTTTTACAAAAATTTTGAAAAAGAATCAAAGCTTTACAATGCCAGAAAAGGCCTAATTCTGAAAGTGAGAAATTGGTCCACACAACCCTAGAATCTAACTTCAAATCTAGAAAGTAGACAAAAAAAATGCACTTTAAAAAAAAAATGAAACCTGAAAAGGTGATCAGATGTGCCCATATGAAGCTTCTGAAGTTGCAAAACACAAGATTATGCAGGTATAGTCACCAAAAAATGTAATTTCTGCAAAATTTGTGCCCCAAAACTTGAAAACAACACCACCATTACAAAATTTAGGAAGTTATACCCAATTTCAAAACAAATTGCACCTAAGTCAGAGTCTGAATGTCCAAGTTATGGGCTCACAAAGTTAGGCTACCAAACTAAAATGCAATCTGGAGAGGGGTCTAGAGCAAAAATTGAAAATCTAAATTTGATGGTCTAATGGCCGTCTCTTTAGATATAAATTTTTTAGAAATGATGGTCAAACGACCATCAATTTTAACATAGTAAATTGATGACATCAGCAAAAAATAATGGCAGATGACATGTCTGACCATCAATTTTAACATAGTAAATTGATGACATCAACAAAAAATAGTGGTAGATGACATGTTTGTATGGTCAAATGATGTGGCTAATCATACTGCTTACATGGCAATCATCAATGGGTTCCATGTGGTGACGTGGTAGTCCCGCAATGCTGATGTGTCTTGCCAAGTGGCTTGCTAAGTTAGATATGCTGACATGGGCAGGTCTGTGCTGATAGGTCCACATGTCAGTCATGTTTGTAAGGAAACTTAGGTGTGAAAACAGCTTCCTACACTAATCTCATAAGGAAAGTATGATTCAAATCCTATTAAAATATTCTACACTTACAGATTCAATATCATGTAAACAACAATATTGCAGGCAACCATGCATATAGAAAATAGACAAAGAAAGAAACACATAACACAAAGATTTTTCGATGGGGAAAAACCTTTCGGTAAAACAACCACACCCCTTCAGAACTTGCACAATGTATTATCTTCAACACAAGGTTACAATACACTTGCAATGCAAGTTCAACATCGACAACAGAAGACTCCAATAGCAACTCATAGTACCAACAATATACTCTTACACAACACTTCTCTTCGTAACCCTAAAAATGCTTATAACATGGGCTTCACTTTAGGGCTACTCCCAAAGATAAACTGTATTAGGGTTTTACCATTCTCTGAGAAAATAGGAACCCCAAAAAAATTCCACTACTGGGGTAGAGTTTACAGTACTCAAAATATCTTAGTTGCCACATGTCTTCACCTGTCATTGAATCTTCCTAACATAGCTCTTACATGTCATAGGAATCCGTCATAACCATTGTAGCCATGATCTCCTTACACACAATTCAAGATGTTGACACATCAACATTATTCGCAAGAAATACATTTTACAAAACAAATAATAAGAATAGGAATTATACAAGGTTGAGACACCTTATGCCTAACATTCTCCCACTTGTCGAACACCTTGTAAGAGCAACAGGAACATAACAGGAACTAACCGCTATAGGCCAAAAGGCCCATAGACTCTGAACACCATCTGAACTTCTCAATGCCCACTAGTTTCATCAATGCATCTGCAACATTCTTCACAGTATCTACCTTTTCCAAATTTACCTTTCCATCTTCCACCATATCTCTCACCAAGTGATACTGCACATCAATTGTGCTTCGTTCTGGCATGGAAATTTGGATTCTTCACAAGGCAAATAGCACTCTAACTGTCACACCAAATAGTAATATATTCTGCATTAACACCAACATCAGAACACAATCTCTTAAGCCAAATGGATTCCTTACAAGCATGAGTAGCAGCCATGTACTCAACTTCTATAGTGGAAAAAGCAACCACAGGTTGTCGCTTTCTCATCCAACTGATGGCACCACCAAACATAGTGAACACATAAGCACTGGTGGATCTCCTATGATCAATATCACCTACCCAATCTAAATCCACAAACCCATGTATACAAACTAAATGCGAAGATCCAGAAGAGTTACCATGATAACATATGGATTAATCTGATGTACCCCTCAAATATCTGAATACTTGCTTAACTGCATCCCAATGTAT
Source organism: Cupressus sempervirens (assembly GCA_028749045.1). Lineage (NCBI taxonomy): Eukaryota > Viridiplantae > Streptophyta > Pinopsida > Cupressales > Cupressaceae > Cupressus > Cupressus sempervirens. The sequence continues at coordinate 289,640,959 of CM053786.1, read as the reverse complement.
CCATCCAAGATTAGCCATAAATTGACTTAGGACTCCCACTGCTTGGGCAATGTCTGGTCTAGTACAGACCATAGCATACATAAGACTGCCAACTGAACTAGCATAAGGTACTCTACTCATGTCCTCCACCTCACTAGGAGATTTTGGACAATCATCTATAGATAACTTTTTTCCCATAGGAATAGGAACACATAGTGGTCTACAATCTGCCATGCTGAACCTGTCCAACACAGACTTCACATACTTACTCTGACTCAACCAAAGTTTTATGTTAGACCTGTCTCTACTGATTTCCATATGCAAGATGTACCTAGCAGCCCTAAGATCTTTCATCTCAAACTGTGCTGATAAATGAGATTTAAAATCAGAAATCATACCCTTACCCTTCCCAAACAGCAACATATCATCAACATATAATGCAACAATAAGAAGGCGATCATTTTCAATTCTGAAATAAACACAATGATCTAATTTAGATCTTACAAATCCAATTGACAACACAAAGGCATCAAACTTAAGGTACCACATCTTAGGAGATTGCTTCAAACCATATAGAGATTTCTTTAATTTGCAAACTAAGGATTCTTTACCTTTAACAATGTAGTGCTCAGGCTGTGACATATAAATCTCTTCCTCGTAATCACCATGAAGGAAAGTTGGCTTCACATCCATCTGTTCTATCTCTAAATCATATGATGCAGCAAGAGATAACATAAATCTAATAGATGTCAACTTTGCAATAGGAGAGAATATTTCACCATAATCTATTCCCTCTACCTGTGAATACCCCTTTGCAACCAATCTAGCTTTGTACCTTTCAACACTGCCATCTGCACAAAATTTCTTCTTGAACACCCATTTACAACCAACAGATTTTCCCCCTTTAGGCAAAGGTACAAGGTCCCATGTTTTTTTTTTCTCTAATGAAGTCATCTCATCATCCATAGCCTCAATCCAGGAACCTGCATCTTCCATGCCCAAAGCCTCTTTCACAGATCTAGGCTCATCAGTGTTAGTAATCAAAGAAAAAGCACAAATGGAATCTAACATACAATAACCAAACCTTTCTAGTTGCTTTCTTTCTCTCGTGGATCTCCTCAAGGGCTGAAGTTGAGGTTGTTCTTCCTCTTCTTCTAAACTATCAGAGTTGCTAGAGCTCTCCTCATCATTAGACCCAACATGGTCTCTTTGTTCAGTCTTCTCAAGGGTAGGAGGCAACTGAACACCATCTTTTTCTTTTTCTTTTTCATCTGGTTGTAGCACAATAGGAGAAGATGTTAGCTCTCTAAAAATAACATTTCTGCTATACAACACCTTACTAGTTATAGGATCCCAAAGCTTGTATCCTTTCACACCAGCACTGTACCTGATGAAAAAACATTTAACAACTTTGTTTTCCAACTTAGATCTTTTCTCCTTTGGAACATGTGCATAAGCTTCACAACCAAAAACATGAAGATGTCTAATTGAAGGCTTCTTACCAGACCACACCTCCATGGGTGTCTTACCAATAAGGGCTGATGTAGGAGATCTGTTAACCAGATAGCAAGCAATGGCCACAGCTTCAGTCCAGAACCTTTGTTCTAAACTAGCTCCACTAAGCATACTCCTAGCCTTCTCCATCAGTGTCCTGTTCATTCTCTCTGCAACTCCATTTTGCTCTGGGGTATAAGGAGTTGTCTTATGCCTCTCGATATCTTGTTCTTTACAGAACTGTTCAAACTCTATTGAGAAAAAATCACCACCATTATCAATTCTCACACACTTAATCTTCTTACTGGTCTGATTCTCTACAAGGGCTTTAAATTCCTTGAATTGACTAAAGACTTGTGTCTTACTTTTAAGGAAATAAATCCATGTCCTTCTACTGTAATCATCTATGAAAGATACAAAAAATACAGACTTGGAGATTGAAGGAACTTTTACAAGACCAAATACATTAGAATGAATAAGATCCAAAACATCAAAAGATTTGTGAGAACTAGAGTAAAACTGAACACGATTTTGTTTACCATAGACATAGTGTTCACAAAAGTCAAACTGGAGATTGCAATCATTTAACCCCTCAACAAGATTTTAATTTTTTAGGGTTCTGAGACCCTTTTCACCAATGTGACCAAATCTCAAATGCCATAACATTGTCATTTTTGCAGGAAGCTTACCTTCCAAAGTGTTTGCATTGCCATCAGAACCAATAAGCACAATATTCTTCACTGCTCGTTTAGATGGTGAGGATGAAGAACTATTACATAGAGGAATACATGCATCTAGCTGAAATAAGGTACCTCTCCTAGTACCCCTTGCAAGCAATATTGATCCTCTCATCATCTTGCATCCTTCTTTCGAAAAAACAACTTGCACACCTACATCATTTAGCATACTTATAGATAATAGGTTTCGTGTCAAACCTAGAATGTGCATAACTCCATTGATTCCCTTTACTCATCCATCAATAAATTTGATAGTGACCCTTCCACGTCCAACTATCTTTAGGTGATAATCATCACCCAAGTACACCTTTCCACCATCGAACTCTTCATATCTTAAGAACCAGTTTCGATGAGAGGTCATGTGAAAAGATGCACCCGAGTCAACCAACCACACATCATCAGATGCATGGGCTGCCAAAGCTATGATGAATGCATCGCCATCTTCTTGAGATTTTTCAGAACCAGAATCTGAGGCTTTCTTCTTCTTCTTAGGCTCTTTACAGTCTTTACGAAAGTGCCCAGTCTTATTACAGTTCCAACATTTTTCCTTGGACTTATTGGAAGTCTTTGACTTCCCACAGGATTTGGATCTACCCTTATTGTCAGACTTACAATCATTTTTCTTCCCTCTTTTCGTGGATCTCCCACGAATAGCAAGGGCTTCTTTTTTTGAAACAGAAGCCTTTCTCATCATCTCCTCTAATAGCAGTGAAGACACCACATCATCCATTTTGAAGGTGACTAATGTGCTTCCGAGAGCCATCACAAGATGGTCCCATGAATCCGGTAAAGAACACAAAAGTGTGTAGCAATGATCCTCCTCCTCTAACTTGACACCAACTGATGTCAACTGTGCAGCCAACAAATTAAATGCATTTAAATGATCCGTTAAGGATCCACCTTCCTCCATTCGCAAAGAATACAACTTATTCCTCAAGAACAACTTTTTCACCAAAGATTTGGCCTAATACACGGCCCCAAGTCTCTCCCACAAACTATATGTAGTTTTCTCATCTAGAACATTCAGAAGAACTGCATCGGTTAAATAGAGTCTTATGAGACCCTTAACTTTATGGTCTTTGATATCCCAATCTTCTTGAGCTATAGTTGCTAGTCTTGTAGCACTTGTAGTCGCTTCTCATAGGTCACGATCTTCCAACGTGTCTTCCATCTTGAGTTTCCACAACTCAAAATTAGTGCCATTAAATTTCTCCACCTCCATTCTTGCATATGATGAACTCACCATCTCAATCTGCAAATAAGATTCAGGATGCTCTGCACAAGACTCCCACTCGACTTGAGATTAGCTCAAAAAACCCTACCCAAAAACTAGGATCAAAAGTTGATCAAGCTCTAATACCACTTGTAAACAACAATATTGTAGCCAACCATTCATACAGAAAATAGACAAAGAAAGAAACACATAACTCAAAGATTTTCCGATGGGGAAAAACCTTTCGGTAAAACAACCCCACCCCTTCAAAACCTACACAATGTATTATCTTCAACACAAGGTTACAATACACCTGCAATGCAAGTTCAACATCGACAATAGAAGACTCCAATAGCAACTCACAGTACCAACAATACACTCTTATGCATCACTTCTCTTCGTAACCCTAAAAATGCTTATAACATGCACTTCACTTTAGGTCTACTCCCAAAGATAAACCATATTAGGGTTTTACCATTCTCTGAGAAAATAGGAACCCCAAAAAAATTCCACTATTGGGGTATAAAGTACAGTACTCAAAATATCTTAGTTGCCACATGTTGTCACCTGTCATTGAATCTTCCTAACATAGCTCTTACGTGTCATAGGAATCTGTCATAACCGTTTTAGCCATGATCTCCTTACACACAATTCAAGATGTCGACACATCAACATTATTTGCAAGAAATACATTTTACAAAACAAATAATAAGAATAGGAATTATACAAGGTTGAGACACCTTATTCCTAACAATGTTGGCATGGTAAATAGCTTTTTGCTACCTATGTGGTAGTATAAAAGACCACTTGTGAATACTGTTGCATCCAAGTTGTACACCATGGCCAGAAGAAATGTAGGGATGTGAGCGGGAAATAGTCCAACTTCAATGCTCAAAAAATTGCTAGTATATGCCTCTGCGCTGATAGAATATACCTGATTTGTTTTTGTCATGAGTGTGCTAGAGGTTTGAAACATCAAATGCCAAAAATTGTCGTAACCATCAAAAATTTTAAGTTGCGGGTGCTAGAACTCCTTTCTATGGACCATAATTTGTTTGAACCGCCAATTTTGAAATTGAGTTATCCCACATGTAATGTGGGTGTGGGTTACAGCCTTTTAAAAAGGAAACTCCCATGGGGCATGAGACAAAGAGAGCAGCCAGTGGGAATTTGGAATGTGACCACCGGTTGGGCTCCATCACCAAAAAATTTAGGTGCTTCCCACTGTGATATGGAATGTGGTACAGGTTTGTATTGTGTGAAGGCCTCAGATTTAATACAGAATATGCCCTACAAAAAAATAATAAATTCCTCCAAATCTCTGCTATGTGCCTGAAGGGCAAAAAAAATAAAATTGCAAAGAATAAATCAGATCTAAAAATGAATTAATAAGATCTACAAATGACCATACCTAGATTGCAAATTAGGGCCTCCGAGTTCCAATTTGCAAAAAAAATTTGCCTCATGGTCGACTTTGGGCCAAGGTAGGCATGTTTATAGTCAATTTTTACCAGTTTAGCATTCCAGATGCAATGGCGAGGTTAGATCTAGCTCTAGACACTCCCAATTTCTACAGTATGCTAGATTCAGGTTGAGGTGCTGAAGAAAGCATGGTCTCAAAATGGCTGTGATAATAAAGTCTCCAATTTTCTCTAATATCATGTAAGAATTTGCACAAGGGAAAAATTCACCCAGGAATTAAGAACTCAAACACAAGCACACAGTAGACCAAAGAGAGAAGGAGTATGATCAGAATGACAATATATTCAATATGCCATTATAAGAGTACACTAAGAGTGCCTGTATATAAAGGCCTCTCAAGAAGCACCTAGAATGTCTCTAGAAACAACTAGAAGATAAGACAACCAAGCACCTTATCCAACATTCTTGATGAATGGATAAGAATGACAAAGTGTCATATGTGTGTAGAAGATTCCTGTGTTTTAGACAACATGTGCTTAAAAGAGGTGCGGACCCCTATGATGTCATCATGACAAGTCACAAGAGTACACAAACTCCTAAGTATCTCTCAAATAAAATAATACAAAATAATTAAATAATGCATTAACCTAAGTAAACTTAAGTGTAAATAGTGAATACTTATTTACACCAACAAAAGGGATTATCCGATTTGAGAGATGATAGAAATCTATTTATAATTTCCTCTTTCTCATTGAGAAGGGCATCCCTCAATGTGCCAATTGAGTCATCTTTAGGTTGGAAGCCAGCTTTATACATCTTTTTCTCAACAAGAAATTCAGCAAGAAGATTTTCATCCAAAGGCATCTTTACCTCATCTCTATAAAGGATTAGATTGTCATCAAATGAGTTAACTTGAGAGAGGTCTTTTGGCTAAAGAGACAATAAGAACTCACTTATGATTTCTTCTTCTTTCTGAAGGAGTATTCCCCTCCATGTTTTAGTTGGGTAATCTATGGGCTGAGTGTTAACTTTAGCACCTTTGTGTTCAAACAAAGTTTCAACATAAACTTCATCCTCAAATTGACTAGATCTTTCCATAGGATGATTCCAGATTTTTAAGCATGAGAAATCATCTTCATTTCCCATGAAAGTGTAAGAATCAATCTTAGACTATAGGTTATTCTAAATATTTTCACAAAGAAGACTCTTCAAAGAAAGATGACTAATATCATTTTCATCCATTTCATTAAAAGTGAAAGATTGATATTCTGGCAACATGTTGTTGTCAAATTTTTCACAAACAGGAACTTCTAAAATGAGACAACTATCATCACTTTTAAATATAATTTTTCAAAACATGGAGAGAAAAAGGATTCAAGAGTACCTTTATTTATGTTTCCCTAAGTGCCAACATGATCAGCATGAAAAGAAGGTTTGTGAGGAGTGAAGTAAGATGATGTTACCAAAGATTCTCCCGCCTTGATAGAAAACTCATCTTTACCTTCATTATCATTACTGCCATGGTTTTCACTTTTAGCTTGAGAGTCTTTATCCACCCCTATCTAATCTTCTTGTGGTTGTGACATTTCTTGAAGTAAGAAGGCGTCTTGCTCCAATTTTGTTTCTAGATTCAACCCTTTGGCCAAGTATTTAGTCACATCAAAATCTCTTTCAAGACAAATTTCAGCACCATTTTTAAAATTGGCATTAAAAATAAAATCTACTATTGCATCATTTCCAAAGTGAAAGGATTCTAGAATGGGGCCTTTTTTAGCATTCACATACAAAGAGCCACTATTCTTACAATCTCTCATGACATTTAAAGATTCATCTTCTAATAAGGCACCACTAGAAAGATTTTAATAGAATCTTTAAGAAAATGATGATCGTCACGATCCTCAACTCTGGCTATACTTCTTGGTCATTCATGACAAGGTGATTGAAGTAGAAGGATGAGACTGAGATAACTAGAGCTTCTTCTTCACCCACCTCCAAATGATTCTTCAACTGAGACACTTTATGCTCAAGTTCTTGCAATTCTTTTAACTTGTGAAATCTCACACAAAGACTTTTCCATAGCAACAAAGAAGCAGCATCATCTTCCAAACTTATATTGTTCTAGACAGCTTGAGAAATGCTTTCTTTAAAGTTGTCTACAAATTCACATAACACTTTATCATCCATTTGATAAAGTTTTGGGAGAGAAGAGTTTGGCCTTGATTTTCTCATGACTTTAATATTTGGCATGGTCTTTATAGAGTTGCCAATCTCCTACACATGGAGATAATAAAAAACCTAAGGAAAAAAATATTAGGCACTAAATCTTTATTTTTGGATTCCCCAATAGACTCACCAAAAATGTGTTATTGAATAAATTGTCTTCCAAGAATATACATACAAAATCACTCTAAATGCCCAGATACGAAGACTAAATTAGCACTAATAGTTGGGCCACTTCAATATTGAAAGAGTGTAAGCACCCTCTAAATTTATCTAGGTACAACTCCCTGTATATGATTCACATTGAATTTACAAAGACATAGATACAAATTCTTTTAACCAAAAAGCACAAAATTTTTACTAACATCTATTAGTAAACATGAAATAGATGCAAGAAAAAACTAGACTAAAAAGAAGTGAACAACAAATAACACAAAGTTCAATTTCCTGGATGTTTCATTACAAAGATAACAAAATCAAGGAATATATTTTCCATCCTCTTGAGAAAGTGAAGAAACAAAGCTTTAAAGATATCTTGCCATCAAAATGTATTAAAGAAACAACAACATTAAAATGTATTTAGAGAAAACTAAAAGCGATACAAAGATCACGATTAGTGGAAAGAAAATTGTCCAAGCTCTAGGTTTTGATGTGCAATTATCTTCCAAATCTCCCTTCTCTAAAGTGTAAAAGATAACAAAGATCTTATTACACATTTGTATCAAAATCACTATCTAAAAGAAAATTAAAACTCCCTTTCCTACATTACACTTTGAAAACAAGAATCCTCCCTTTTCCTAATACAAAGTTCAAAAAAATAATAGCTCTACTCTTTGTAGTCTAAAGTTTTATTTATTTCTCCTTTGGATGAACTGGAAAAAAAACCCCGTAATCAGCTTTTTTGTAACTCATATAAGCTCTCATCTTTCTGAAGATATTTGTCAGTTATAATAACTGATTCTTGAAAATATTTCCCCCAACAACTTCTAGTCACATCCCCTTATAACACCATAAATATTATGTCTTAAAATATATCTTTATTATATTTACATATGGTGATAATGAATACTTCTTGTATCAATCAAAAGGGAAACATAACTGACTAACCATGTTGCCATGGTGTATGCAATGACATGACCTTCACCCATATATTTCCTTCTATACTCATTATGAGAACTTGATCGCTGCCATTTATGAAATTCGTAGGTTTCTATCTTACTTGAGTCTTATCCATTATGAAGCTTCTTTATTTGCTCAATAAATATACTCACGCCATGAGTTGTGTCCCCTATTTTGACTAAAACTAGATTTGTAGATTAATTGAATTGTAATGCTTGATGACTTCAATTAAACTATATTTTCTATTACACTTAGTCCCTGAATTCTTTGGCTTTACTTCTATCTCTTTTAATTGAGGTCATGAAACCCTAAGGATTTTTCATATACATCACTCTGATTCATGACACTAGACTATGCCAAACTAGCTACATGATTGATTGATGTGGGGATATTATTATACTCTCTCTTAATACTAAGCAGTGAAGCTTAGTCTTTGGCAAGTGTACATCAACACAAAACCTTCTAAAGATATTCAATTACCCTTTGAAGTCTGTTGATTAATTATCAACTCTTTTATGCATTTTTCATTGATTTATACTTCATAGGCCTATCTTGTAGTGTCCAATCTAATTCTATAAATGGAGAGTGGGCGTTGCTTCATTTTTCACCTTTGAGAACTCATGGCCACTTCCACTCATAATATTTTGAGAAGGTTGTGGTTTTTTTAAGCTTTCTTTGACCACACATTATTTTTCCAACTAATTCATTGGTACTATAGGTATTCCATTAAATACCTTACACATGTATGTGGTTTCCCAGATGCTTGTGTCTCTGTTGTTGTCCACTTTTGACCATTTTAATGTGCCTCTTCATGTCATGTGCTCTTTAAAGTTTGATACTCGGCCAAGCAAATAATCCATATATGAGTTATGTTGTTGTCGATAGCCATATCCACTCAAGTGACCATATTATTGGACTCAACTCTGTTTCCATACATATCCATTAGAGCTTCAAATCATTCTATCACACAACTTGCATGAACCCATATGAATTTGCAACTTTCTTAGGAATAGAGATTGAACTAGATAGTAGATTACAGGTTTTCTTTCCTAAAGCATTCGGTTAAATAGTGGTTAGGTGTCTATCATCACCATGTTCATGCATATTCAATTTTATTTTGAATATCACCATTCCTTTCTTTTTCGTTTGTTTGTAGGTCAAATTCTCGAGAACAATTGCTCTTGGACCTACTCCCCCCATGTTATCAAGATGGGTGTGATGTTGATGGCACCTACACATGGCATACTTCAATCTCCATCATCAGTATCCATGTTGAAGATATCCTACTAATTTTCCTCAGATCTCCTGCCACGTGCTCATTAAACTTGGGTATTTAATGAAAGAGTTTATGTGTGTTGTCGATGCCCCAATAAATTAGGTTTTATGAAAGTCACGACTTTTTGTTTTATACCGTGTAGTCAATCATGAGCCTTCAATCTTCCTTATGTTTTATAATCATGACACAAACAAGATGTGATTAGGCATATACCATGTTCTACTAATTGGAGACATCACACAAATTAGGTTTTCCTTGGATATTTCATCACTGCAGGGATAATATAAATGAGAACATCATCTTTCCTCAAATTAGGTTTCAAATGACTCTTTGGTTGTATAAGAATTGGAGGTCTGTGGTCCTTTTCACATCACTTGTATCAACTCATGCCTATGCTAACTCTCTCTACCCTCTTTTCCAAAGACAATGGACACTACAAGATAGGCCCTTAAAGAATTATAATTTAAATCATCAAACTATTTTTTGAATTTGAGACTATGTATTGTAACTGAATTCATTGGACCAAATGTCCACAATCTTGATCTATACTTTTGCACTTTTTTGAAACTATTGAACTAACTAAATCTAAACCTGAATTATAAATGAAGATTGAATTTGGGTATTAAACTAAACATGGGTTTTGAACTTTTCTAAATATAAAAATCTACATTTTGGACCACTTTGAACCATCAAACCACTTTGAACTATTTTGCGCTTTGGTTCAAACAGGTTCAAGACCTTAAACTAAGAATTTTAAATATTAGGTCTATATTGGGTACCAACAAGATCCTTTGGAAAATGAAAGTTGGATTGAAGTAATGAATGAAGAAATAGAACAAATAGAGAAGAATAACACTTGGACTCTTGTTCCTAGATCCAAGGATAAAAATGCAATTGGCACAAAATGGGTGTTCAGAAATAAGCTGAATGAACAAGGAAAAGTATCTAGAAACAAAGCAAGGTTGGTATGTAAAGGATATTCTCAAGAAGAAGGTATTGATTATGGCAAAAAAATTTCTCCTATTGCAAGATTAGAAGGTGTTAGAACTTTCCTAGCATATGTAGCTTGGAGATGATTTAAATTTTATCAAATTGATGTAAACAACATTCTTGATGAGGAAGTCTACATTGAACAAGAAGAAGGTTTTGTAAATCCTAGCAAAAAGGAAATGGTCTGTAAATTTCATAAGGTATTATCTGGTTTCAAGCAAGCTCCCAGAGCTTGGTATGAAAGACTTCATAACTACTTGATACAGATTAGTTTTCAAAGAATAAATGATAACAATAGTCTATATATCAAAGAAGGACCAAATAAGAAGATTGTATTGGCAGAAATATTTGTTGATGACACTTTATTCACATGAAATTATGACTTGTGCAAGGCATTTTTAGAAGAAATGAGTAAAGAATTTAAAAAGTCTATTTTTGGTGAGATAAAATTCTTTGTTGGATTAAAAATTCAAGAGAAGAAAGTTGGTATCTACATTAATCAATCTAAATATATCAAGAAAATTCTAAAGAAATTTGGAAGGGAAGAGTCAAGACTAGTTGGAACCCTTATGTCTACTGGACATAATCTTTCTAAAAATGATTATTCCAAAGAGGTAGATTAGACCACTTATAGATCAATGATTAGAAATTGCACTATGTAGTACACACAAGGCCTAATATTGCATTAGTAGTTGGTATGGTGGCAATATTCTTAGCAAATCCCAAAGAAAATCACATGATGGAAATTAAAAGAATCATGAGGTATCTTAAAGGTACTAAAGAATATGGTTTATGGTACAAAATAGGAGGTAATTTGGACTTAAAATTATCTACAGATGTTGATTGGGCAGGAAGTATTGATGATAGAAAGAGCACTAGTGGTGGAACATTCTTTCTTGGTAAAGGACTAGTATCCTGGAGAAGAAAGAAACAAAATTGTATCTCTCAGTCCACAGCAGAGGCAGAATATGTGACAACAATAGTTAGTTTTTCTAACATTGTTTGGTTCAAATAATGGATGATAGGTATGAAGATAGAGATCAAAGATCCAGTAGTCATATATTATGATAACACTAGCGCAATTAATATATCAAAGAATCCATTGATGCATACAAAAATAAAACACATTACTATAAAATATCACTTCTTAACAGAGTTGGTGCAAGATAAAGAAGTCAAATTGGAATATGTAAATATAAAAGAATAAATTACAAACATATTCACCAAGGCATTACCTAAGGATGCATTTATGTATCTAAGATGTAAGCTAGGGGTCATTACCCTATCTAAAGCTCACTAAATGAAGTTTAGTGATGCATGAACTAGAGCATATTGATGATCAATTATTTGATGTAGAATTGACAAGGGCATATTGCAAATGAATCAGTACTTAAGGTACATTGATATTCACTGAGTATTTTCTTTAGCATGTGATTTCAAAAAGGGAGAAGTTTACTACAATATCTCATAGAAATTTTTGCTGAAAGGAGAGAGAATTTTTCTTTCATAGAAAGAATTATAAAAGAGAGAGAATGAACTTGGTAGAATTTCTAGTAGGCAGAAGCATTCTGATAGAGGGAGGAACTAGAGATAGAGTTCACACTAATAGAGAGAGTTCTCAGGGATAAGAATCAAAATAAAACTAAAGATATGTTCCTTACTTTATTCTTGCTCCAAAAATTTATTGTGCTATGACATGTTTTGCTACCATCAATTCTAAAGAGGGAGATTGTTGGAACAAATGATTAATTGTATATTGTCTTTGATGTTACACAAAATGTCATATCACTGTCAATCAGCTTATGTCAAACTCACTCAAGTATTGAAGATAGTTTTTTGTGGCTACTAAGCATTCTAAAAGTCAATGTCTACTGAGTTCACTTAGGCATCAAAGGACAGATTGCAGAAGTTTAGTGTTAACTAAGCTCATTCAATTAATGAAGAAAATGTTGGATGGAACCAGTGCTAATTGAGACCACTTGGTTCCCAAAGGATCTATGTGAGTATGTTATGTTAACCGAGTTCACTTGGTTAACATAGGAAAATCATTTCTAAGTTAGTCTCTACTAAGCATGGTTGGCTAATGAAGGATTTTCTTGGTTTTCATATTAAGTTCAATTGATTTACCTATTGATTCTAGCTGACTGAGAAGATGAATATTAATTATTCTAAGTTGTATTTGAGCCAACTTGACAAAAATAAAGATATAAATAAAAGGTAAAGTTGAGGGATAGAAAGTGTGAAAGTGTGAAGCATGTGTGAATGCATGAAGATCTAGTGATGCTAAAAGGAAGCAAATCAAAAGGATAAATAGTATATGCTTGAGAAGATGAAAAGATATATTTGATCAAGAAGGATAAAGTACAAGCTAGAATTGAGATCTATAATTAGTAATTTAGTTGCATTCAAATTGGTTCATGTCATTGTTACTCTCTAACCATTGTAGTAGTGAACTAAATCTCTTAACAAAGTCAGTTTAATAGCCATTGTAAATCCTCTAACAAGGTGGAAATTCTATCAAATTGTCTAAAGACCTCTAACAAGGCCACTCCTAATAAGGTTATTATATCCTCTAACATTGTCACATCTAACAGTGTGTTTTGTAACCTTTAACAAGGGTGGCACGTAACATGGCTCACTTCATAAGAGTGAAAAATAGTAACTAGTTACAATTGGTGGTTTTTTCCAAATTGGGTTTCCATGTTAAATCTTGGGGTCATATGTGTTCATGCTATTTCTTTTATGTGCTTCCAACTAAGATTAAGTAATGGTAATCACGTATAACATCTTAAGATTTTAATGTTAAGTGTTTACCGAGCATTTACCGAGTTACAATATTTCTTTATTTGTTGAGCATCAGTAGAATTTAGTTTTTAGAGTTTTATTATGTACTAACATTTAAGGGATTTGGGATTTATTTTTGTAGTAACTAATTTACCCCTCCCCTCTCAGTTACTTCTCATATATTTCCAATAGATTATGAATGACTATGTACAATGACATGCTTAATTAACCTCAAGGGTTTTGTAGAGTCATCAAATATTGTAACAATATTTTTACTTTTTTAAACATATAGCGACTTGTTAATATAAAGAAATGTCTTGCATGATTATTAATACCTCATAAGGAGCTCTTATCTAGAAAAACCCTCAAAAACTAAATAATATTAAACCCAACTATATGTAACTATGCATATACTCCTAGAATGTTTGTACAATGATAAACTATTTCGGAGTATTAATGAAGTGTAGATGGGAAATTTTCTTTGATATAATTATATACTTAGAATATATGTATTTAAATATAAGGAAGTATATTGCACTAAATTTTGTTTAGTTAACCTTGAATGAGAAGCATAACAATGCAAACACTCTTGAATTTCAATTCTAAATTTTATATAAGGATACAGTTTCAAAACTATGAAGATGATTTTATAGCCACAAATTAATATTGTGACAAAAAATGGAGCTAGATCACTATGAAAATTGTGTGCATAGAAATAAGTGAAAGATTGGAATTAGTAATAAATAAATTGAAATAGTGAATGGATAAAGGTATGTGAACATTTTTTTAAAAAAATAGAAAAAGGTGATAGGTATGTATAAGGAATTTTTATGAATACTTTGACTAATGTAAATCAAGGGACCTAAATTTACATGAATTATATCATTTTTCATCAGTACTATGTATAAAAGTACTCCCTCAAACTATAGACAAAACTAAATAGACGATTGAATTTTTATACAAATTATTTAGTTATAGTTTTTTCACTACTTAATGTTCATATGAAACTTAGAAAGACCACACATCTCAAAGTATGTAGTTGTATGCACCTAAAAATGGTCAAGATAAATTGTGTGATTAAATCCTAACAAATTAATCAAATTAAATCAAAGAATTTCAAAATATAATTTTATAATTAAACTTAATCAATTTAATTATATAATTAATCATTAATCAATGAACAATAATCCTCTAGTAATCTTAGCCTATTAATTAAATCAAAATTATATTACTTGGATTTAAATTCAACTTGGAAATCAAGGATTTAAAAAGTGATAACCATCTTAACACAAATCAACCAATGGGAGAAAAGCATGAGCTGGATGACTCACACACATTTTCTATCTCCACCATCCATTTCAAATGGATCAACCTTGACCATTGAATTCAAATTCACTCATTTTCTCTCCTTGAGAAATCAACTCATTTTCATATAGATCATTTGCATATGGAGATTGTGCTAGTTTGTTTTGTTGTGTTGAATTTATGCCTATTTAATTTTGAAATATTTTATGCTTTGTTCGAATTTTATTCTTCTTTTGATTTTTTTGATTTTTTTTATTCTTGAATATTTTATGACACTTTTGTATATTGAAAATTTTTATGATGTTTTTGGATTTTTAATGATCTTATAATTTTTATTTTTATTTAATATTTTAAAATTGATTCAAACAAGAACACATTTATTTGTCCATAATATCTATCAAGGCGTAGGGCATTACAGATGAATGAGGACATTGGTGAATCAAGAATGGATAAAAATTGATTTATTTTAAAGCATGTGTAATGTGACCCTCAAGAATATATCATTAAGATTACCCAAGATAAGGAAAAGGAATTGGAAATGTAGGTTAATTTGGTGGTGTCATATAAAATATGAGATAGTGACATAATGTGGTCCAAAAGAGTGGCATGTTAGGATACTTTTCAGAACATGTTTTGAATTTGACATACTTTATTTTGATGAAGGGGACAATTTGGATAGCATAACATGATATTGAATTTGATAGATGGAGGAAACAAGTGTATGCTTTGAGATTATGGTTAGGATGCTTAGGAATAGAAAGGATTGGTTTAGGACAAGACAAATCATGATAAGATACTATGGAAGAAGCAACTAGATAAGCTAAATAGAAAGGATAATTAATATCAAGATACATAATGCTAATGGATATGTTCAACCTTGTCAATATTAAATGGGGAATATAGACACGAATGGGATAAATTATTCAATGGTAGGAAACAAAAGATGGAAGACATAATGGATAATGGAGGATGTGATGGATAAGCTAGTATGGATGGAACTTACCTTAGTGTAAGTTCAATAGGATGGATTATACATGATGCCTATTTGCTAGGATTTCATCACTAGAAACAAGATCCTAAGGGAAAAAGTCATTACCATAGTGGACACATATCAAACATTAAAACAAGAGACTAAATTTTATCTAAATCACCTATACAAGAGAATCAAAACATCAACACATGTCTGAAAATGTATTGTCTAGATACTATATTCATAATAATCCTATCTTTTATCAAGAAAATTAAGAAGAAGTCACACTAGATTTAGTTGAGAGTTTTCCCCATCTATAAGAGGGAGAAATTCCAAGTCAAGAATAACCTAGATATCTCTTAGATAGAGAGTTTACTCCTTTGGGACAATCTTTTGAATCAACATTAGAATAATTTCTTTAACATAATCTCATCACATTACCTCAATTCACATCATGTGGATTTGCATTCTTGAGAAATTGTATATGTAATGGACATAATGAGAAAAATACTTAAGATTGCATGGAATTTAGACAAAAAATAAAAGATCTTATTTATGATGGCATAACAAAAGTGGAAAATTAAAATAATCCATCTAATTAAGAACAAGATAGTAATCCTAGGCATGATCAAAATCATGAACCTATGTCTAGTAATGGTCTACATGTCTCACCCACTTCTTTCACCATTCATCTATCTCATAAAGATTCACCTATAGCCACAATACCCTCAACAAATAATGAGTTTGATGATGATACTTTCCACATTGAGTGTGTCTATCCTTAAGGACCACCTCTAAAATAAATTTAGGCTAACTTACATCTTGTTGCATGTCTTTTATGTGCTTCAAATATCTTAGATCCCAATATTTTAGATATTTAAATCTTTATCATACCTATTCAAAATAATCCCCCTATTATCATTAGGGGAGATTGTTAAGATGGTATATATTTTTTTATTGATGAAAAGGTTGTCATTGATGTCAACATATACTTTGTGATGTTAGACCAACTTAGATTTTGTATGTTACAAGCTATTGCTAAGTATATTTAGGATAGTGATTGGAAGTCCAAATTATGCAAGAATAATTTCATGTTGTAGGTTAAGTATAAAGATTATTTATATGGTTGTAGTACTTTATGTGTGTTTTTGAATGAGTTATAGTTGATTTAGTTTTTGGGCTTGTTGCAAACCAGTGGATAGGGAATTACGCAATAGGTAGTTGGGATATTTTGGATGTAACATGATGTAGAACTAGACTTTATGTTTGCAATTAATTAATATATTAGAATACTTTGGTGTGAATATACACTTGTATTTTTTGACGATTTGGTTTATGTTGGAATGGTAACTAGTGTGTATTGTTTGATGTGTTATACTAGTAGCTAATTGGATGGTGTATCATGTTTATCTTTATTGGAAAGAATGAATCATGGATTCTAGAATGTGAATTAATATGTTTAATGTTTTTATGTCTTAGTGTCTTCCTATATATTTAATTGTGCATTGGAGAATTTCTTATAGGATGACCTAATTTCTTGTCTATAACTAGTATAAAGGAAAGTTATTTGGAATTCATATTCAAGATGATGTAATGATATATAATGATTATTTTCTGTACCTTAATTTTGGATTATCATAGAAGAGATGAAATATTTTCAAATGCCTTGAGAATAGGTATGAGTAGAATCTATCGTTCCTAGTAGACTTCAAAGGAATTGTAAATTAAGTGTGTTATTGTTCAATAAACTCAATTTTATTGGATTTTTTATCTAGAAAGTGTTTCAACTTTCATCCTTTGGGTAGTGTGCTCAAGAAATAATTCTTCTATTCTCATCAACTCATAATAGAGTTGAGAACCTTTTATAGGAGTTCAAACCCTTTAACAAAGATCAATCTTTTAAAAAAGATGATTGTACTAACAACATTATAATTTACTCCTTAATAGGGTCAAATTCTTTAACCCATAATTTAAATATTAATAAAATATCTAGAAGGTATCACCCCCATTGGGTTTTTTTCCTCTAATCATGGGTTTTCTTCAAGAACAAAAATCATTAGTTACGGTGTTGGGTTTCTTGTTATTATGTAATTCCATCTTGATAGTTGGTAATTAGTTTTAAAGTATTTATTTCATTGTGATTATTCATAACTGATTTGCACTCACCCCTTGGTTGTGAGGTGTGGACATTACTTACTAACAATTGGTATTATATCAGTAGGTCCTATTTGAGAATGAAGCTTAACATATTGAGGAGATCTGAGATAGCTTAAAGGAAGGAAAATCCTAAGTTTGATGGAGATACTAATGATAGCTAGTAGAACAAGATGAGAACTCACTTGATTTGCATGGGTATTGATTTCATAGTGATTATAATGATAAAACTACTATAAAATTATAGAATTGTATATCTTCATGTAAAATAAAATAATTTGAATTTAACATGAATGAAAGAGAAGCATTGTTGTGCATTATTAGAATTAGAATATAAAGAAGTAAAAGAGTTAGACTTGATAAAGGAGAATTGGAAAAATTTGGAAAGATATTGTGAAGGAAATAATTATGAAAAGCAAGTAAAGTTGCAAAATTAGAGAGTAAAGTTGAAAAGTGCAAGAATGCAAGAGGATGATTCAGTTAGAGCCTATGTTCAAATATAAATAGATATTTTTACAGGGTTAAGGAATACTAGTGAAGATTAAATTATGTAGAAGATTCTTAGATCCTTGACATCAGTCTATGAGTACAAGATTAATGGATTTGAAGAATTAATTCCACTCATTCTAGGATTCAATAGGGGACACTAATTGGTAACTTACAATCTTTTAAAACTTTTATATTATAAGATTCTTTACCTAGTATTGAATATGGTTTTAAGTCTATTTTTCATCAAGATAAAATAATGCTAACAAAAAGTGTGAGCACTAGTAGAGATATTGGGAACCTTGGATAATATGTTGAGGATTGGGAAAATATAGAGAAAGGAAGATGAATGAGTTTGAAGCCTTGATCATAAAAAGAGAACATAGGGGTAACGAAAATTTGAAGGGAAATTACATATAATCTATTATTCATGTCAAAGGATGGGTTACTTTTAATCTAGATATCCTACCACAACACCTAAGTTCAAGTGAAGATGAACTTGGTATTAACTTTGAGGATAAAGATGATGAAGATGAAATAAGTTTTTTTTTCTATTAGAGATGAAAGTCCTATTAATGAAGAAAAATATTTAGTTTTACATGTTGAGATGAAGTTAGAAGGGATTATAGATAGTGGATGTTCACATCACATGAGAGGTGAAAAAGATAAGTTTTCTTGAGTTGAAAAATTGTGATGGTGGTGTTGTCAAATTTGGTAACAATACTCCTTGTTTGATCAAAGGAAATGGTTTTATAACTCTTGATTATGAAACTAATATTGATGATGTTCTATTTTTTGTGGTGTTAAATATAACTTGTTGAGTGTTGGAAATCTTGTTGATAAGGGTTATGATTCAATCAATTCACAAATGGAATATGTTCAATAAAAGATCTCCCCTTAAATGTGATCACATTTGGTACTAAGACTAGAGGTAAATTTTCTCTATTAAATACTTGTAAGGTGATTTTTCTTGTTGTTGGGATTGATGATAGTTGTGATATATAAGTTTTTTCATGCAAATTTTGATAACATGGTGAGAATTAGTAACTCTAATGCAGCCATAGATTTTCTTATAATTATAAAGCCTACTAAGATGATGTGCAAACAATGTGTGATGGGTAAATAGATAAGAAGCATTTTTATAGAGAAAGACATCTTCTACTAAATGTAAGTTGAATTTGGTGCATAAAAATCTATCTAGTCCTACAAATACATTAACATATTATAGTGACAGATACTTCATTCTTTTTATTGATAATTATTATAGAATTATGGGGGTTGATTCTCTAAGATTAAATTTTAAAACCTTTGATAAGTTCAAGATGTATAAAGATGGGGTATAGAATGTATCTAGATTGAAGATAAAAAGTTTAAGGTTTGATAGAGGAGGAGAGGTTACATCTTATAAATTTAATGCATACTATGAGAAGAATGGTTACATCTTATAAATTTAATGCATACTATGAGAAGAATGGTAATTTTAAGGAATCTTCAGCCCTCATGAAATCACAATAGAATGGTGTAGTAGAGAGAAGGAATAGGAAAATCCTTGATACAACAATAAACATGACTCCTGAAGAGAGGTTCCACATGTACATTGGAGAGAAGCAGTAAAGACCATAATATATACCTTCAATAGACTTCAGAAAAGACATGGAATAGGAAAAACACCTTATGAGATTTGGTCTAGTCTTGTACCCACAATAAAGTACTTTAGAATTTTAATAAGTAAATGAAACATTAAAAGAGATGATGAGATAGAAAAAATTTATCCTAGAATTGATCAAGCGATGTTTCTTGGCTA
The DNA here is from genome assembly GCA_028749045.1 of Cupressus sempervirens. NCBI lineage: Eukaryota > Viridiplantae > Streptophyta > Pinopsida > Cupressales > Cupressaceae > Cupressus > Cupressus sempervirens. Next base: position 289,621,006 of record CM053786.1, on the reverse strand, counting down.
TTCTACTAAGAGAAATTTTTTTAAATGTTATAATATAATATTGAAAAAGATTGTTGAGAGTGAAAAATGTAGACATTGATGAAATATATCATGTACAAGAAATAACATTTGATTATTGACTAGATGAAGGGGCTAATTAGGATGACAATGGTCAAAGTTAGACCCAAATTTAGAATAAGAATTAGAATACAAAGAGAGAAACTCTTTGAAATTGACGATTGGATTTGCATTTAGATTGATAAACCAAGGAAGGAATAAAGAACACCAATTTTAAATCATTTAGGTGATAAGATGATTAAAAAACAAGTAGTGTTATAATGACTAGATCAATAATGATAAATTAATTATATTTGATTTCACAAGTTGAACCTAAAAGAATAGATGAATAATGCAAAGATGAATTATGGGGGAATTCAATGAAAGAAGAGATAGAATATATTGAAAATAATAATGCATGAGAACTAGTTCCTAGGCCTAAAGACAAAAAAATACAGAAATTAGATGGGTATTTAGGAATAAGGTAAATTGTAAGAGATAATGAAAGCTTGATGTGTAAAGGTTTTTCTCAGCATGAAGCCATTTATTTTAAGGAAAAAATTTCTTGTGGCTAGAATTGAATAAGTAATATTTTTCTAACAATAATTTCTAAGTGTATCAGATGGATGTCAAATATACTTTCTTGATAGGTGAATTGGAAGGACTTACACACTAAGAAACCTAATGGATTTCCTTTAATAGATTAGGAATATATAGTGTACAAATCAAAGAAATAATTGTATGGATTGAAGAAAGATACAAGAACTTGGTGTGAAAGGTAAAATAGGTATTTATTACATTTGGGTTTCTTGAAAACTAGTGCAAACAATAACTTATAATAATAATTAATCCTACAAGTCTTTTGATCATTGAGATATTAGTTGATGACATTTTTTTGTGGTAATGATGATGTGAACAATTAAATTTTTGATAAAATAAAAGGTAAATTTGAGATTTCTATGATAGGTGAGATAAAATATTTTCTATTGATCTCTAAGCCTATGTTGTCTATTAGTGTCCAAACACTTAGTTATTTACTAGGCAAAGATGAATGGTCATCACTGTGATTGAGTTATCCAGTAAAGGTTGAGCATAACAAAGGACTTATTTATTTTTCGTTACATGTTGAACAAGTTAGTGATTGTCAAGCATCCCAATGGAGACCAAACATATATACGAGATGAGTTATTTTAGTAGAGACTAAGTAAATTGAAGAGACAATATTTTCCAAGAAAATAGAGAATCACATGCATATAGAAGCTGAGTGTTAGTATGAATGTGAATGATGATTGGGGTTCAGTAGATTCAAATGGCAAGTGGTTCAATGTTATCATATGAGTTTGTAATTGTATAAACAAATATTTAAATAGTTTTGGATCACTTCCATGTGAGATTTAATGTTTGTAGGGAAAATCAATATGGAGACTATGCATCATCATAGAAGGTAATGATCTAAAGGAATGCAATTCAACCAATTAGAAAATTAGATAGAAATAAAAAAAGATGATGAATTGTAAACCATTGATTAAGATCTAGAACTTTTACAGAATCTCTATTTAAGGAGGATTCTAACCCTATAATCAATAATGCATATGGGTATTCAATCATGTATGTGATGAGAAGAAGCCAAAAAGGAAAAAACAAAGCAAGGAAGGCTAAAGTCTAAATCAATTTAGAAAAGGGAAATCAAAGTAGTGAAGGAATGAAAGGAGACATCAACTTGAGAGATCAAGATCAGAGATTATATAGAGAAGATCCAAAATTAGCTTGTAGAGAAAATTGAGGGTCAATTATTGAATCAATTTTGAATCAAGAAAAATATCTTAACCGAGTGATCCTAATAGGTCTATGCAAACCTCCTAAAAAAGTCCTTATTTAATTTTAAGTGTAAAATCCTTTAGCAAAGTATGACTTAATAGTCTTGCATATTTTAATAGGGTAGACCACTCATAGGATAGATCATAGATTATGATCAAACATTGTAACCCTAATAGGTTAACTTTATTGTTGCAATGGTGAGGATTTGTGGGTTTCATCCCCACCCCAATTTTACCTTCACATTGAAGAGTTTTTGGGTTACCAAATCATTTTGTGTTATGTGTTGAATCTTGCATGGATATGATTTATTTCATTTATGTTTTGGCATTAAATTTTTAATCTTAGATCTAAGATATGAGATGAATTATGTGTGAATTTAGTAATTTGGTTTTGAAGTTAAAGTTTAAGATCCTGATTCCCCCCCCCCACCCCCACTATCAACATCTTGTTTCCCAGTAATCCTTCCACCAATTGGTATCAAATCTTAGTTCTTTTGAGAGAATCCTAACAACTTAAGATGATCAAATCTTGGAGATGGAGGAATACATGTTGGGAAAAACCATTGAGAACCACATGATTAAAATCTAGATCATATTGCAACAAATTGAAGATGTAAGAGAAAATTTAAGGAAATCATTAAAAAAAAAGGAAAGAGATAGAAATTCAATGAAATGATACTCAACATAAGGAAGTTGACACAAAAATTCTACTTGAAAATGGAAAGACTGGTGTCAACAATGAAGCAATAATAGAACTATTGGAAAATAAAAAGATCTCAATATAGAACAAGAAACCCAATCAGTATTACTATGTGAGGTAATTGAATGAAAATAGAAAGTTAAAAAAGAAAAATTCATTATTGAAGAAGACAAAAGAAAGATGGTAATAAGACTTGAAGAGATATCATTTGAAGTATAGAAGCTTACAAATAATTAGCTAGATATGATAAATCAATTAATAGATGCTAATTAGGAATCAAATAGAAAGGACTTGGAGATCACAAACCTAAGGTCACAAAATTAGCAACTAAGAAGTGAGTTGAGGCATGAAAAGGAACTTATGGAATGAATGAACAAACCAAATGAAGTTGTCAAACACTTTGAAGAATTGATTAGATCACCTAGAACAAAAGACACCTATGGACTGGGATACATCAAACACTTTTCATCTACTAAATAAGGAGAATCATCAAAGAGTGGAGAAAAAAAGAATGTTAAATCCAAAGGAAAACCTACATGTCATCATTGTGGTAAAGTTGGAAACACAAAAAACATTTGTAGAAGCAAGAATGATATGCAAACTTTGAAACCCAAGTCTACTAGTAATTGTTCCAAATGCAAGAAGGTAGGACATCAAGCACATGAATGTAGATCAAAGTAAAATGATTCATTAAATACACTTAAATTACACTACTATAATTATAAGAATTATGGACATAAAGCTCATGAGTGAAGATTCAAGAAAAATTCCAACTGGATACCTAAGAAAAAAACACATGCATCAAGGAAAGAAAACTCCTACAATTGGGATTACAATACATAGTATAATTATCACTATTATGAGAGTATGGGCACATCCCAAAGAATTTCATCATAACACATTTTAGAGGAAATTACAAGAAGTGGTTGAATGGAGAAATAGTATGTTTTAGTTGTCTCAAAGTTTGACATATCAGTAGAATTGATAAGTAGGAGATAATTTTCACAAGAAGTCAAATTGTGACTTTGACTCAAAATCACATAGTTAAGTCCTGATAGAAATATCACAATGTTAGTAGAAATCTTAGAACCATAGAACTGAGACAAAATAATGGAAATGAAAAAATTGAAGGAAAGAAAATATGGATAGAGATAGTGAGAGCTGGAAGCAATGGAGCAAGAAAAGTTGAGATTACCCAATCTAATTGATTAGGTGATCACACCACATCTAGCTAAATGAAAAAGATATGTAGGACCTGTATATTCAATGATATATTTTACATTAGTTCCTAGAATAGATGTAAAAAAATTTAATATTTTATTAAGTAAAGATTTATTAAGAACATATCCATAAAAGGGAAAGAAAAAGAAAGAAAATCATTTTCTACTTAAAGTATTGTGCATCAATGGTATAGTCTATATTGACCGAGCTTTGCAGTATAGACCAAGTGATCAAGAACATTGATGAATTGACTAAATGAATTAGTGTTAACTAAGTAAGGAAAACTTGACCAAGAAAGTATGGAGGCCAAGCTAGCTATTGTACACCAATCAAGTACGAGGAACATTTATTGCAGACCTAGAATAAAAATTTGAAGGTATACATCAAATGTGTGCTTACATTTTGATTCACCAAGAGATTTTAGAGCTCTCAAGTGATTTAAAGGTGATTAAATCAATTTTAATGACAAAGCCAAAAAATCATAGTGGAGCATTGAAAAATTTATTCACATGGGTAAGTGTTACTTTTAGTGCCGAGTAAATTTTTTTAGAAGATATCCTAGAAGAATTTTATTTTCTAAACCCTAGTTATAATGGCATCAACAAGTGAAATGTTGAAGGATAAAAATGCTTAGATTATGAAGAACAATCAGTGTCCTCCACCAAATTTCAGTGGTAGTAGAATTGATGAGAATAGAAAAGATGATATTGGCACTCTATTGTCAATTCCATCCAAATTTTTGGTTATTCAGGATGTAAGACCCTATTACCTATGCAAATGAAGAGAAATTGGAGACTTTGTAATAAGAGAATTTTATGAGAAGCTGTAAAATAATGGAATATTAAAAGATGAGAACAAGTAGCTACCAAGAAAGGGCTTATTCATGCTCTAGGGTTCCCTAAAGTTTTCAAGGTAGAATGGATAAAGGTCATGCTCAATCACATCCATCAAATGAAGATATGGTTAGAAGGTGGACCTATCAAGATCAACAAGGCTATAATATGCCAAGTAATTGGCTACCCTACCTTGGATCAACCCAAGAGAATAAGGAGTGCAAAAAAGAATGAAATATGAGAAATTGGACAAAACAAAGTGGAATGGTAGAGCCTAGATATTAGTTGATGGGATAGAAGATCTTGTAATTAAATTTTTCATTCATGTGATTGTACACAACTTCTACCAATCCAGTCATCTAAACATCATTTTGTGCATTGCCATGGATTTGGGGTATTAATTTTTTAAGAAGGAACATACTTATGAGTTTGTCAGGTTACAACTACAACAATTATCAGAGAACATGGAGGCAATCAAAAAAGAAAACAAAAAATCATGTAAGTTTGGATCTTTGTTAGTATGTATATTTTTCTATATATCAAATTCATTCTCTACAATTGGCCAAGTATCATGGATAGGAACTGACCTACTATAGAGAAGTTGAACAAATTGATTAATAACTTAGGAGGAAATTTTGAATCTATAATGGATAATTATTTTGAGGAGTTCAAAAATAGAATTAAAAATAGAATGAGAATACCTAAGTCGGTTGTTGATAAGTATTATGATGACGTATGTTTTGCAAGAGACAATGGTTTTGTACATGCTCAAGCAATAATAGCAAGAAGTGCATGGTTAATACCTATTCCTTATGAAGTAATTGTTGATGAGGTGATAGCAGTAGTGATTGCACCTTTGATAGAAGTTTGGATCTTTGTTAGTATGCATATTTTTCTATATATCGAATTCATTTCCTACAATTGGCCAAGTATCATGGGATAGGAACCAACCTACTATAGAGAAGTTGAACAAATTGATTAATAGCTTTGGAGAAAATTTTGAATCTATAATGAATAATTATTTTGAGGAGTTCAAAAAAAAAAAAAAATAGAATGAGAATACCTAAGTCAATTGTTGATAAGTATAATGATGAAGTATGTTTTACAAGAGACAAAGATTGTGTACATGCTTAGGCAGTAATAGCAAGAAGTGAATGGTTAATACCTATTCCTTATGAAGTAGATGTTGATGAGGTCATAGCAATAGTGATTGCACCTTTGATAGAAGATATTGATTTGAATGTCAAGCAATTTGGCATAAATGCAACAATAATAGTAGAGTTAAATGCAAAATCTAGCACTCCTAATGCTGAGAAGAATATAAAGAGCAAGAGTGGTGAGGAAAAGAAGAATGAAGAAGGGGAAGAATCATAACAACCCACTGGAGCTAAGGAAGGAAAAGGAAAAGGAAAAGAATTAGCTATTGTCAAGCCCAAGGCAACAAAGAAAAGAAAGGTAATAATTGTTGATCCTAAAGTTAAAATTGATCTTATTAGAGAGGTGAAGAAGGTTGTCACACCTCAAAATCCCAAATTCAAGATCATAGCAAGATCAAAGATAGCTTAGTCCCTAGCAATGAAAGTAAAAGGTAGTTAATCAAAGAAGAGATTAGCTAGCACACTACAGAAGAGTATATAAGAGAGGCTAAGGAGAAAATTGATCATTGAACAAGAGGAGGAAGATGATGAAGATACCAATTTAGATGAACCTAGAAAATTGCTAATTTTAAGGAGACTTCCTCTAATGGTTGTAGATCAAGTATGTGCGAAGGTAGAGAATTAGGAAATTTTGCAAGCTTTAAAGAAATTAACAATGACTCTTTGAATAATTATGTTCAAATTAATCTTGAAGAATATATGATAGGTATGCTGATCAAATTTAGGCATACACCCTTAGAATTAGGAGATATATTCCTAATGGATTTCTACAAATAGATAGATGCCAAATGGAATTGGGCACTATCCACAGAGAAGCAAATAAGAGAAACTACATTGGCACAAGTTATGCCATATTGTGGAAGAAATATATGTCTATAGCTCTTAAAGATTTAGTGAAGAATTTTATGCCAAGAGATAGGGTATACAAAAATTTGAAGAACAAGGCTCATGATTTTGAGAAGGACAACATCAATGTGTGGAAAGAAGTATTTGGAGTGATTACTCCAACAATAGAGCTCAAAGAAGGTAGAGATGCAATCGAATTTAAGGATGCATACAAGGAAGAGGTTTTTAAATTAACTAGCAAGATCAAAAATCTAGTGCATAAGTGTAAATAATATGAGGTTTTTATTGTTAAAGATATATTTAACACCCTTCCATAGAACCTCAATGTGCTCACTAAGGAAGATATGTAGAAACTCATGTCAAACACAACTCTACCTTTAAAAATATAGTTTTTTTACAAGTTGTAGATTGTCCAAAGATTGAGACTAGTTAGGTTTAAAAAGTAGAGGTACAATTAGTAGAAGAGGATACAAGTTTCAAGAAATGGGGCAAGGCAATAATTGTGTTTTCACAATTAACATGTATGCCTATTCCTAAAAAGTAAGAGAGGAAATAAGAGGATACAAGCACAAGGATGGCAATAGAACATGTCACACTAAAGGAGTAAGAGACTTCATTAGCTCTTATATAGTTTTTGAGTTCAAAGCCTATACTATCATTGGAGAGAACACCTGAACAACAGGAGACACCTACTCAAAGGAGGTAACAGCAAGAAATGAGATCAAGTGAGATCAAGTAAAAATATTTTGAAGAAATATACTCATTTTTCCCACATTGAAGGTTTCATTGGTCTATTTTTTGAGATAGAAATACAAATTCAAGTTTTCAAGAAGAAAAGAGAATAGTGGAATAAAGTCTATGTAGACATTCTGGCAATCCATAAGAAATTTTTTGATAAGCCCCACCTCATCCCAATAACCCCAAGCCATCAATGAAAAAAATAATGGGAAAAGAATTAGATACAAGGGGGAAGAAATAGGGAAAATGAGATAAGGAGGAAATAAAAGAACAATTCAAAGGCGGAGCATCCAGATTTTGTGAATTCAAATTATAGTCTCATGGGGAGTATTCATTTTTGAAAGAAATGACTATGCATGACAAATTATTTTTTCCACTAATGTCAAAGGGGGAGATTGTTGATCTCTAAGCCTATTTTTTCTATTAGTGTCCAAACACTTAGTCATTTACTAGCTAAGGATGAATGGTCATCAATGTGACAGAATCATCTAGTAAAGGTTGAGTATAAAAAAGGAATTATTTATTTTGGATTACATGCAAAAAAATTAGTAATTATTGAGTACCCCAATGGAGACCGAGCATATATATGAGTTGATTTATTTTAGTAGAGATTGAGTAAATTGAAGAGACAATATTTCTTGAGAAAACAAAGAAGCACATGCATATGGAAGTTGGGTGCTAGTATAAATGTGAACGATGATTGAGCATCAACACATTCAAATGTCGAGAAGTTATGTATTTCCATATGAGTTTTTAATTACAAAAAAAAAAATGTCAACCATTTTGGATGACTTCCATGTGAGATTTAATGTTTTTAGAGACACTAAAGATGGAGATTACTTGTCATCACAAAAGGTAATGATCTCAAGGAATTCAATTCAATCAAATAGAAATAGAAAAAGATGATGAATTATAAATCATCTATTGAGATCTATAAATTTCATAAAACATGTATTTTAGGATGATTCTAACCCTAGAATCAATAATGTGTATGCGTATGTGAGAATTTATGTGATGAGAAGAAATGAAAAGGCCATAATAGAGAAAGGAAGGCTAAGTTTGGAATTAGTTTAGACAAAGGAAATCAAAGAAGTGAACGAATAAAAGGAGATATTAGATTAAGAGATCAAGATTAGAGATTGTATGTATAGAGGAGATCCAAAACTATTTTGTAGAGAAAACTAAGGGTCATGTACAAAATCAATTTTGAATTAGGGAAAATCTCTTAACTGAGTGATCCTAATAGGTCTATGAAAACCTCCTAACAAAGTCCTTACTTAAATGTAAGTGTGAAATCCTTTAATGGGGTAGGACTTAACAGTCATGAAGTTTTTAATAGGGCAAACCCCTCATAGGGTAGATCATAGATTATGATCAAATGTCATAACCCTAATATGTTAACTATATTGTTGCATCAGTGAAGATGTGTGAGTTTCAACCCCACCCTAGTTTTACCTTCACATTGAAGTGTTTCTAGGTTACCAAATCATTTTTGTTATGTGTTGAATCTTTCATGGATTTGATGTATTTTATTTATGTTCCATCATTACAGTTTTAATGTCAGATCTAAGATATGAGATGAATTAGGTGTGAATTCAATAATTTAGTTTTGAAGTTAAAGTTTAAGATCCTGATTCATCCACTCCCCTCCCCCCCCAACTCTTAGTATCTTTTTTCCCAATAATCCTTTAAACATTTTCTTAGTTTTCAAATAACTCACCATGAGGATGGTATATTTATATCTCAACAAAATTATCTTAAAGATTTATTTGTAAGTTTGGGATAGAAAATTTTAAACCAATTGGAACTCTTGTGGTGATTGGATGCAATTTGAGTTCTACTGATAATTCACTTGGTACTTTTTAGAGAATATTGGGTAGGAAACATTGATGAAAAGAAAAGAACAAGTGAGGGAGTATTCTTCCTAGGAGGGAGATTGGTTTTATGGTTAGGAAAGAAAAAAAGTGTATATTTCATTCTATTGCAGAAGAAGAGTATGTTGTTGTCGGAGATAATTGCATCCACCTGATTTGGATGAATAGATGTTGAGGGAAATTAACATAACCCTTAATGAGCCTTTTATTATGCACTATGATAATAAAAATACTATAAAAATGTCAAAGAATCTTTTTTTATGCTCAAATACTAAGAACATATCTATAAAATATCATTTTTAAGAGAGAAATTTACAAAGAAGGAAGTAAGACAAGAATATGTAAGCACAAAGGAGAAATATTGTAGATATTTTCACTAAGCTCTTTTCTAAGGATACCTTTGAGTCTCTTAGAGGTATGCATGCTTGGGGTAAAGGCTCCTTGAAATGATTGATTTATGGAAGTGTGCATCATATTGGAGTACAAATTAGAGGATATTCATACACCTAGATGTGATGATTAGTATTTCTCCTAATGGAGAGTGTTCATATTGAGTAGAGATGTGTCTAAGAGATCTTTTAATTAGTTTTTGTTAATAGTTATTGCTAGCACTTTTCCTTTTTGGTTGCAGATTGGTGATCCAAGATATTATTGAGATCAGAGGTATAGTATTCCTTTCTTAAAGAAAGACATCACTTAGAAGAGATTGTTACCGCATTGGGAGAGATCTATGTTTTAGTTATTTGACATTTTTTTGGCACCCTTTTCCATTGATTTAGGAGAGGGGGAGATTCGTAAAAAAAACCTTCATCTAGGAAGGTACATCTATGAGATGTTGGGAATTTTTATATGTTGAGGTATTTAAAATATTTGTTTTTATTACTAGTTTTTTTTACCATATGTTGACATCAATATCAAAGGATATATTGCTGGAATTAAGAGAGATTGATTACATTATTGAGATGGACTACATTTTGTGTTGATGATAATTTTTTTTATTTATGTCAACATATGTTCTTTGGTTATAAAGAGAATCAAACATTTTATGTTTCAGACTATTGATTAGTCTAGTAGTGATAGTGATTAGAAGTCCTAAGTATATGATACTTTTGTGTTGTAGGTTGAGTGTATATTTTCTTGGTCCCAACTAGTACTAGAGGTGGGGGCAGGGGGGGGGGGGGGGTGTGGTAAACTAGTACAAGCTTTGAAACCAATTACTCCATCAATCGCTCTAACTATACTTAGTATAAGCCACTTGATTGCTAAAAGAAAGATAAATGCAGTAATCTAGAAGCATGTAAGTTCACACACAAAAGCATTCATCAAGTTGAAACAAAGATTTTTATATGTGGAAACCCTTGGTTAGAGGTTTAAAACCCTAATGGGGATAATATATCCAAGCTCCCATATAATGCATATAAAGGGTTGCCTAGTTAGGAGGTACAAGTGTTTCTTCTATAAATGCATCCTATTAGGAATGCTTAAAATCGTGTCAGTGTTACACAAGCCTATGAAAGCTACCTTGATAGAGGATTTACAACTCTCCTTATGATAAACATCTTGTTAGAGGATTTTACACTAATCTTACTAATAATTTTTTTCCTTTTAAGGTCTACAAGTAGATGTAATGGTAAGAAAGAAATCTAATGTATTTAGACCTAAAATGTGGCACTAGCTTGCCATGTATATCTCTTCTTTGTATCTTCAAAGATGCACTAATATTTTCTCTATCTTGGTGAGTTATTTGGCCTCAGCTCTCCCTTTTGTTGTTTTTTATAGCCTATTGATATATCCTCTTTCTTTGCAACTTCATTTCTCATTATTCTCTATTATGTGTGTTCTTCTTCTTCTCTCTCTCTCTCTCTCTCTCTCTCTCTCTCTCTCTCTCTCCCTCCCCCCCCCCCCCCCCCCTTCTCTTCAACAATCAAATTCTTTCACTCAAACAAAAAAATTCTCTTTTTTATTTAGGTCACTTATATTCATTCTGCAATGTTAGGGCATAGCTACCCATAACCAAATTATCCTACTCATTTTTCAATTCAAACCTTGAATACCATTTCTAGTCCATTCATAGGAAACGCATGGCCCCTACACCTAGAGTATGGACTATTAGCCCTAATAGTTTTATCTATAAACCAATGGTATCCTTCATCCTTTCTTTCTTACACCATTTCTCTCTTCTATTTTATCACATCCACTTTAGCTATTACTCTCGTGTAACATCAATGTTGACTCACTTTATTGATGACCTAGATCAACTATTTTGCATACATGTTGGCCTATTTTTGCATGGTGCACATAAGTGCATAGAATTTTACTCTTCTAATAGTAACTTCAACATCTTGCATCCTCATCCTCATTTAACTATTTTTCAACCACTTTTCTCATAAGTTACTTTGTCAATCAATGACAACACTTGTTACAATATTCATGCTAATGAAGCTTGTAGGGTCAACAATTGCCCCCTTTGGATTTTATGGAAAAACATACTTTACTAAAAATATCATTTATGCTTTGAGATTTTTCCTTGATTGAAAAATCTTTCTTCTTATGTTTACCATTCCTTCTCTTGTATTAATGAAGACTATGACACTAGTAGATGGACTTAGCATTCTTTTGTTAGAACTCCCCCTAATGATGTATTTGTCTTACTTCATTCATTTTTCTCTTATTTTCCCTCCCTTTCATACATATATCCCTCTATCTTCTACCTCATATCTTATTTTTTCATATTCATCCATTCTCATTCTTCTATGCTCACTTCATTTTCCTCTTCTCTATTCTATCTTTTCCTATCAGCATTCTCCTTTGTCTCTATTTTCACCTCCTTTTAATGTTTTCTATTATTCCACATTTGTATTAGGTTATTCTCCTCTTTATTTTCTTCTTCATATGCTCTCCCCATTTTTCTAATCTCTCTCTTTTTTTTCTCTTTCTATTTACTCTCATCCTTTTTCTATTCTCCCACTTTCTTTATTCTCCCCCTTTATATATGAAGACACCTAAAATTGTCCAAATCTCATTTCCTAGCCAATTAAATAGATATTTATAATTTATTTAATTACCTACCTTAATTAAATAAATTTACATTTATTTAATTATGTTCACCTTACCTTGATTTGAATAAACTAAGGTTATTTAAATCCTAGCCTTTCCACTTGCATCCTAACCCATTCACTTTAATTAAGTACTTCATTTACTTAATTAATCCCTTTCCTAATCCCACTTGGAATTAAATATTACATTTAATCATATTTGAGCACATGGCTCCTACCTTTAACCCTCACCTAACCTCACTACTCTAACCTAACCCATCTTTCTAACCCTAGTCACTTCCTAATCACACTTACTTTTCCTAATCACCTTGCTAATCCACTTTTAATCCTAAGTGTGTGCTCACACATGTGTGAGAGATGTTCACACTTTCCTCACCCTTCATGCTTTCCATGCCTCTTGCACACTTGTCCTCTTGCATGAGAGACAAGGTGTCTCACACATGTGTGAGAAGCCATGCTTCTCACACCTCTTGCACACTTGTCCTCTTGCATGAGACTCAAGTTGTCTCACACATGTGTGAGAAGCCATGCTTCTCACACCTCTTGCACTTGTCACAAACATGTCACCATCAAAGGTTGCTCACACATGTGTGAGCATATTGCCCCATTTGAATTGGTCAAAACCCTAATCCACATGGAGTCTACTTGGCCTCCACCTCATTGATCTTGAGAAATCCTAGCCCTGCATCTTGCATTTAATCTTAGTAGTCCATTACATCTCTTTTCCTATAAAAGGAGAGCCCTCTCCTCATCTTTTCATATGAAGCACTATCTACCTCATTATTATGTTGTAGGAATTGTGAGCAACCACATCCCATAAGCAAGGAAATCATCTCCACTTGGTGATTTCATGAGGTTTGCATTGGTGTTATTTTGAGTAGATTAAGCTACTTTGATGTACATGTTATCTTTATTTTACATGTTCTCTTGCATATTTTTAGGTTTGCATAATCATGTAAGAATAGATGTTAGTTTCTTTGTGTTTATTCCATTTATTACATTTTTATGCAATACATTTTTGGCACGCCTAGTGAGACCCACTTCATGGGTTCGAACCATCTATCTAATGTGTTTTTTATTATTTTGTGAGCTTGTAGGTTGAAGAAGTTCTTGGAAATCAAATCTTACAAAGAGCCTCTAATCGAGCCATAAAGCCCATCATTGTGTTTGGAGCGCATAAGGGAAGTTTTTTGACATATTACACTATATTTTATTTCTCATTGCTCTATTTTCAAGTTCTATGAGTGTATATACATTGAATATATTTCTTTGCTAATTTTTTTTAAAATACTCCCTCTTTGTTGGTAGATAAATAGGTTTTAAAAAAAAGTGTAGGGGGGGTTTGTTTCATTTTATTTTGTTTTGTTTATATACTTTTTTAAAAAATCATTTATACTTGCATATTAATAGGGAGGAAGATCTTAGTGTAAGTAGAGAAACATTAAAAAATGAAAAAAAAAAATCAAAAAAACCCCTTTTTGTTTTGCAAGTTTAGCCACCCATGGTGCCACCACCGGCGGTGGCCTCGAGCACCACCCTTGCACCCCTTAGCTGCAACCACTGCTCAACTCCCGCCAAACCCTCTTTTGTAAATGCCACCATGAACTCCCCCTTCCACCGTTGCTTCACCCGCCTCCGCTGCTTCTTCCTGCCACAACCACTGCTTCTCTTCTTCCCACCAACCGCGGCTAACCCAACACTCTGCCACTATCTCTCTTCTCTCTACCCACTCAAACATGACTCCTCTAATCCACTTCAAACATGACTTCTTTGCTCCACTTCACCTACATCCTCCTGTACTTCCCACCATGGCCAAATCACTACATTTCCCTCTCCACTTGCAGCCACCAACGTTTGCCACCAACACTCCGCTATGAATGCCCATCATCCGCTCTACTTACACCACCCTCCTCTTCACTCAACCCCTTGAGCACCACCTCCCTATGTCCCACCACTCTAGCACATACAAACACTCTGCCTACCAAATGCTAACACTCTTCTTTGAAACACCATAAAGTCCGCTCCTCCCAACTACACCGCCTATAACTGTAGCCACCTACTATTCTCCTTGATCGCTTCACCGCCTGTAACCTCCTGCACCTACCTCCCATGGCGCTTGGGCACCAAAAAAAAAAAACCTCCGCTCCCCTGCTGCTCCTCCCATTACAACTACTCCTCTTGCCATTTCCAAACCCTCTACCATCCCTCTTGCCACCCTTGTTTAAAAACAAAAAAAAAAAAATTTGTTTTTTTTAAATATTTAGGCTAACTTTATCATTAGTACATTAGTACTTGTATCTTCATTTTTTAAACAATAAATTTTTTCTTTTTTTTTTATACAATTTAAATTTCCATGTATCTTTTTAGCCCAAAAGTCAAAAAAAAAAAAAAAAAATTGTCTGACGTGCCTCTAACCATCAAATTTAACCTCGCAAGTTACTGACATCATCACTGCATTAGCAGTCTACATGCCCTTCTAGGCCATAAGGAGCAGCCTTTAGTTTTTTGCTCATAACTTAAGCATACAGACTCCATTTTTGAAAAATGAAATATCGCCAAAAAGTTGATTCTAAGCCCATTGTCATGGTGCTAGTTTCATGAGATTTTGATGCTTTTTAGATATTTTTTTTCTCTATCAAAGACCAAACTTTGTGCTAACCTTTTCATTGCAAGGTTGTTTCATGTTTGTCATACATTTTTTATGCCCTAACTTGTGGTTTTGTAGGGATATTTTCTCACTAACCATATTTCTTGTAGATTTTCCTTTAAATCTATTTTGGGAATGAGCTTATATGCCTAAACACTTATTTTTGAATGCATGGTTAAAGCTAAAACAATCAAACACAATCTTGAATGCCATAACAAAATTGACATGCATTTTTAGGATAGCAAATAGTTGGGCCTGGTGCTTAAAACAAATTCACACACTCTTGAATGCCTTAAGGGAATTTACATGAATGCTTAGGCTAGCAAACATTTCAACTTGGTGCTTAAAAAAAATACTCACTAAATCTTGAATGCCTAAAGGGAATTTGATTCTTTCCTTGTCGAATTTTCTTATGTTCACAAGCAATTTACTTTCTTGTTGATGAATCTGTGCTTTTATTTATGTTGATGAAAATTTCAAATTGGAAAGAACATTGTATATTATAAACACGTGTGTCTTCAAATTAGATTACAACACCTAAAGTTTCATTGGGAAAGAACATGTGTTTGTTAAACCTTGAGATCACTTACGTATTCTCTCCCCTCATGCCTTCGGGTGATCTTGGGTGCCCAAGAAATAAGTGGTCTTGTTTTTTTTTTTTGGGAGGCTTGCTTGGAGATTTAATCACCCCTTGTGATGACATCAACCAAAGTGTTCTAGCAGAGTATAAATATCAGGAGGTGAATCAAAAGACAACTCTCTTGGAAGAAAAATATTGTCACTCTTGGCTAAGCCCCAAAGAAATTTATACCTTTGGGAACTAAAGGAGGAGATTTGGGTTATTGTCTCCCCCTGGCTATGTGGTAGCATTTTCTTTCATCTATAGATTTGGTCCTCATGTACCTTGTGTATATCAATGATTCCCTCTAGTTGATCCTTGTACATCCTAGTTGCAACCTTATAGGATTGTTGGTGTGTTTGACATTCTTGAGTGTTTGAAACACACTTGTCTTATACATATTTCCTTGTTTGATTTTGCATCTTAAACCTAAAAGTCCAAAAACATTATAAAATGCAAAAATTCAAAAAAATGTAAAAGTTCAAAAATCCAAAAAAAAAATATCAAAAACAAAAAAAATAAGTCTTGGTTTAAGTCCTCTTAGTCAATCTATCCACATCAATTCCACATCACTTCTTATTTCCATCCAAGTCATCACCCTCATACATCTCTCGTCTTTATCATTCAAATCATCCGTTGATGTCTTAATCATCTCCATTGGTCCAAATCATTTTCTTGTCATTCAATCTCATCCATAATCTTCATCCTAATCATGGTTCATATACACATCAAGATCCAATTCCCTCATTCAATGATTCATCCTCGTGATTCTTATTTCAATCCCTTGTCAAATCCAGTCATTTCTAATCAATTCTTAATTTGATCCATTCACATCTTCATCCATAATCAATCTTTTTGATTTCATTCACGCCTTCTTCTAATTCAACTTTGCATCACATCTTTGGGCATAGGAGCATTGTCATCACCATTGGAATTTCATTCAAATCCAACATTCATTTGTTCACAATATCATAGGGTTTTTATCAATTCAAATCAAACTCTCATCCAATCAATATCAAATCAAATCAAATCAAATCAATATCAAGTCCAATTCATTTCAAATAAAATCAACACAAAGTCTGAAATTGCTCCTAGTTCCAACTTCATATTCCATCAATCATCAAATATTTCATCACTTTTGTCTAACATCTATGGATCTGAATTGGCTTAATCAAATGGTTGATGATCTTCAAAGGAAATATGGAGTTATACCTCCCTTTCAACCTACATATCAAATCCATTTTCAACACTTCATATCCAACTCTCATCCATCTCATGTTCATTATTCTTCTACCTTTGACAAGGAAAATCCACCTCATTATCCTCCAAACACATACAATTCCATTCATAGCCCACACAATGCCTCAAGTAGAAATGCCATTGCCAAGGAAATTGAGGAACTAAAGAATACAATCTTGAGCCTAACACATCAACAGAAAATGTCCACCTTCCATGCCATGTGTCCTCCTCCCCCATGTTACAAAGATCATAGTCCTCATGTCCCATCCAACCCCAACCCTCCATGCAATCCCCCATACTTTGAGCCTAATGTCAAAAACCATCATCCCAATCCCCTACCCATACTTCCACCTTCATACCATTCTAATCCTCCAAAAACATCATCCCCACCTCATAAGGCGTATTTCTCATCATTCTTGGCTAAGTGTAAAGAACAAGATAAAGTATGCCAATCACCCAAAGTCATACCCCCAATTCCATCTCAAGACCTTCCTCCAAGGCATGTAATTATAGATTCCTCTTCTCCTCTACATCTGATCATTTCTCCATCCCATCATTCCCCTATCCCTCACAATCCATTTATCCCTCTTAGTCTAGCTCATGATTCCCTTCCTAATCAAGATCAAGGCATTCCATGTACCACCAATTCCACTCCATCTCAAGAGTTAGCATCCATAGATCCTCCACTTCATGAAGAAGTTCCTTCCACTCCATCCACTAGCTCTCCTCCATGTCAAGATCAAATCACTCCATCTTATGATCCTATTCCATCTCATGATCCACTCATTCCACTACATGATCCTCTTTTAAGACAAGATCAAAGCACCCCTTCATTTTCCTTTCATGATCCCCTTCCATCTCATGATCCTATTATCCCTCATAATTCCCCTCATAATCCTAATCCTCCACATGATCCTATACTACCTATCCAATCCACTCATGAACCCCATATACATGGACTCGCATCTTGTGTTGAAAATAATAAGCATCCCCTTGAAGAAATCATGTCTCAAGATGTTGGTATACATTCCACTTCTTCCAAATCCAAAATTCCCCCTTCCACACCCAATGCTTCCCATCATTCACCTTCCAAGTCCATTTTGGGACCTTATATCCATAGTCCACTTCCATCCATTTTAGGTCCTTATGTTCCACCACCAAACCCTTCATCCCTTCCTTCCATTTTGGGTCCTTACATATATCCATCCACCATATCCATGTTTTCCACTTCATCCCCTCATGCTTCTAGTAAAGATCACCAAAGGCACACATCCTTGAATTCCTCCCAACATTCACCATCCATACACTCTACATCCCATTTATCTTCATGGACCCCTACCATGGCCAATGGAAGAAAATGGGCTGCTGAAGAAAAAGAGCATAAAGTCAAAAATCCACAAAAGCCCAAGGATCAACATGTCCCCTCTAAAAGACATGTCCAAGAAAAGAAAAATATGATCCAAAGCAAAATCAGAAGGCCACAAAGGCTAAAAATAAAAAATGCAAAAATTATGTGGATTCCAAAGCCACTTAATGTAGTAATGAATCTCAAAGAAAGATTCCAAATGACATCCAATTTGGCTAATCCAAAGGCTTCTCTCATTCATAAATCATCCTAGCTTCCATTTTCCAAATCCATTTTGGGTCCTTATATACCCAAATCCATCATCCTAAATCCATCATCTCCTTCCTCAATTTTGGGTCCTTATATCCTAAAATTTCCACCTTTCCATGACCCTTTGAGGTGTGTGCCAATGATGATCTTTCTGCCTACTTCATCCACTCATTCACAAGTCTTCCTACATAGCATCCATCCATGTCTTCCTCCCACCCACTCCACCCCCTTAATCCCAACTTTTTTCATAAGTCATTATCCTCCATTCCCCAATCCACTTCATCCTCCATTCACTCTCCTACCAACATCTATGAGAAACTATTCATTGAAAATAACAAAGAAAAAATAAAAAATATCAAGGGATACCATGCATGAAAATAGATACTTAAGTCCTCCCTTTATTTTTCCTATCATGTATCCAATGTCTTCCACTTCCACTTATCCTTCCATCTATTCACTTTTCCTCTTCCACTTGCACTCTACACTAGGGGCAAGCTCCATCCATACCACACTTTTATATAAATCTTCCATACTTCCATCTATCGTTCATCATCTGCTTCCATCTTTGATCTTGACTTTCACTTTCCTTTCATCCATCCATATGCACTTTCCATGTCCATCCATTATCTTACATAATTCCATAATTCTTCCATGTTGTTGATCTTGATATGCTATCCATATCTTTCATTCCATAGTTCATTTCATGTTCATTTATTCCATCCTCTATCCATACTCCTATATACTTCCATCTCCCTTTCATATGTCCTTGATTTTGGTTATCTCATCCATCCTATCCACTTCATATCCCACATTTTATCCATACCTCTCATATCATTATCCCTTTTTCATACTCTCCCTCCCATATCCCTTATTCATTCCACTTTTGTACCCATGTTCATGATCACTATTAGAGGCACAACAACAAACTGTTCATACATGCTTTCATAGACCACATGCCTTATCTTTCTCCATACATTAGCTTCCGCACCATCTTTCCATTCCATGCATCCTTTGCCACCATATTTCCTTCCATTTTCCTATCCTTGCTATGGGGCATTTGGACTCCTTTGAAACATGGTCCTTGGCTCCACATTTTCCAATACCATTTCATTTGGCCCCTCATATCCTTCACCATTTTGGTCATCCATCGACTCACATTTCTTTTCCTCCATTTCCCATGCCTTGACTCTCCCTTGTCATTGGTCTCCCACATTCGTGCATATCACATTACATTTAATTATTTCATTTACTTCAATCAATTTTCCCTTCTTCTAATTCTTTCACATCAAATCAGTTTCTATTCTACTCTCATCATTCTTCATCCTATCAACATCATTCTTCTAATCCCATCCACGTTCCTTCTTCTACTTGCATTTCAATTTCATCTATTCATCCAACTCTCCATAAAATCAAAAAAATCAAAAAAATATCACTATGCAATCAATACTAATCCAATCAATCTAATCTTACAATCTTGTACATCAATCTTTAATCAATTCATCAATTTGACCCAATTAGCTAATAATGCATTGACCATATTCAAACATTATCATGGGATGAATCCTTCCCAATCCTTGGATGTGCATTACGCTTATCATTAGCTTTGTGATCCTTAATCAATCATCATCAATTAGTCCATTCATGGGTTTTTGGCTTGACGAGGGGCAAAATGTTAGTTTGCTTCTAGTTTTTTGTGCCCGGTTCCTTGTTACTTGCACTCTTTAGTATTTTTTGCATTTATCATGGGCTTTGCATCCTATTGACCCCAGGAATCATGGTCTTCCATATCATGGTTTCATAAGGCATATGGTTGTATTAGACTCTTTTTATCATGTACTTGACACATTGTCATCTTGGTTCCTCATACCTTGGTGCATAGTGTTGAATAGAATATCAAACTTAGGTTGTTCACACCATTGCAACATAATTTTTCCCCTCCCTTTCATGCTCTCATCCATTTTGAGAGAACATCCATGTTCTCCTAACCAGCATGTCCTCTCAAGGGGGCATACCATTTCCCCCTTGTCATCCTTCCTCATCCTTCCATAACTAGGGCATCACGCTACTAGTCTTATTCTTCTATCTGCTATATTTTATTCTTCTTTGATATAACATTACTATTGCTATATCAAAGAGGGGCAAATTGTAGACACCTAAAATTTTCCAAATCTCATTTCCTAGCCAATTAAATAGATATTTATTATTTATTTAATTACCCTACCTTAATTAAATAAATTTACATTTATTTAATTATGTTCGCCTTACCTTGATTTAAATAAACTAAGGTTTATTTAAATCCTAGCCTTTCCACTTGCATCCTAACCCATTCACTTTAATTAAGTACTTCATTTACTTAATTAATCACTTTCCTAATCCCACTTGGAATTAAATATTACATTTAATCATATTTGAGCACATGGCTCCTACCTTTAACCCTCACCTAACCTCACTACTCTAACCTAACCAATCTTTCTAACCCTAGCCACTTCCTAATCACACTTACTTTTCCTAATCACCTTGCTAATCCACTTTTAATCCTAAGTGTGTGCTCACACATGTGTGAGGAATCCTCACAAATGTGTGAGAGATGTTAACACTTTCCTCACCCTTCATGCCTTCCATGCCTCTTGCACACTTGTCCTCTTGCATGAGAGACAAGGTGTCTCACACCTATTGGACACTTGTCCTCTTGCATGAGACTCAAGTTGTCTCACACATGTGTGAGAAGCCATGCTTCTCACACCTCTTGCACTTGTCACAAACATGTCACCATCAAAGGTTGCTCACACATGTGTGAGCATATTTCCCCCTTTGAATTGGTCAAAACCCTAATCCACATGGAGTCTACTTGGCCTTCACCTCATTGACACCTCATCGATCCTAAGAGATGCTAGCCCTCCATCTTGCATTCAATCTTAGCTATCTGTTGCATCTCTTTTCATATAAAAGGAGAGCCCTCTCCTCATCTTTTCATATGAAGCACTATCTACCTCATTGTTATGCTATAGGAATTGTGAGCAACCACATCCCATAAGTAAGGACATCATCTCCACTTGGTGATTTCATGAGGTTTGCATTGGTGTTATTTTGAGTAGATTAAGCTACTTTGATGTTCACGTTATCTTTATTTTACATGTTCTCTTGCATATTTTTGAGGTTTGCATAATCATGTGGGAATAGATGTTAGTTGCTTAGTGTTTATTCCATTTATTACATTTTTATGCAATACAATATAGTCTCCCCCTTTTTTCATCAATTACAAAGGGTTCTACAAGCTAGTGAATACATCTTTGTATTGACCCTATGTAGTTTCAAGATGCATATTTGATGATACCTTCAAGTTTGTAAGAGAAATTATCTCACTCTTTATGTTAGCCAATAGTATTTCAAGTTTCTTCTTGAGTTCTCATTGCCTTTTTAACTATTTCATTTATTCATAGATTTCTTCTAGATCCATGTCTTTGATTATAAAATTATTCTCTTTTATTATATACTTATTCTCTTTGATGATGACATCTAGTTTTTCTTTCTCTTCTTTATTTCCTTTATCCTTCTCAAAAAATTCTCATTCATCTTTTGAGATTAAGGATGAGGATGGGGATGATAAATATGTCATCATATACCTCATTGGTCTCTTATTCTTGCCAAGGTACTCACCACTTCTCTTTCTATACATGCTTGGTGTTGTCTTTTTGTTTGTTTGTCCATGTGTCTAGCTCTTAGATAGTCTTGATCTCAAGGATGTAGGCTTTACTTCTATACCTTTTCTTCTTCCTTTTTATCTTCCTCATCTTCTTATGGTTCATCTTCTTATTGTGTTTCTTCTTTTTGTTGTGGTTCTTATTCTTGTTTTGGTTCTTCTTCTTATTGTGTTTATTCTTATTATTTTTATTCTTCTTATCACTCCAATTCTATATATTTTTCCTTTTGGGGCTTTTCATCTAATATCTAGACAAGTTCAGCTGGTTCATCTTTTTCACCTTTTTCCTTCTCTAGTGAAAAATCAATAGTGATGGTGGATTTCTTGATTGTCTCATCATTTTTTTTTTTATTCATACCCATAGATGACTTGACTCATTCATTAGTACTATTTTCATCAACATGTGTAATTGGTGGGGCATATACTAGTTGTTCATCATTTTTATCTTCATTTTTAGGTGTCTTTGCTTTAGTCATTTTGGGTATAATTGACTCTTCTTGAGTCACATGTTGAGTTTCTTCCTCCCTTTAAAGACTTGAAGTTTCATATCTCCTTTCTTCAATTCCTTTTACTTTCTCTACTCTTGTACTATATTCTACCTCTAGCTTTTAAGTCTTGGATGCCTCTCTTCTCTTGGAACTAGATGATTCTTTAGTGCCTCCTTGGGTATGACTACCCTTCATGTAGGTATCTATTTTTTGCAATCATCTCTTTCAAATATCATGCAATGCTTTCTTGGTCTTGGTTGGTTTGACCAATTATGACGTCTATGATATCCTTTGTATTATTAAACTTTCCTCTGTATACTCCCATACACAATTCCTTTTGAGACTCAAACAATTTGGGTCTCATTTTGATTAGAGATTCCTCTACCTTTTTTCATAATCCTTCATTCATGTACTCCATTTCTCATTCAATATTTTTCTTAATTCCTTGGGCATCAAAAAACCTACATCATATGGTATTCTCTCCATTTCCCTCATACTAGCTAGTATAGCCTTTATGGATTTGAGCTTATTATCCTTAGAGAATCTTGATAATCTCTTCTTTAAAATAACATAATCATGCTTCTTAATAATTACATTTACAATTTTTTATATAGGGATCAATTTAGATTCCTTCTTACCTTTATTTGGTTCCCTTGATATATACTATCTGCCTAGCACTTGAGTGAATCAACACATGACTAACTTGACACTCATAATGACTCAGCATGATCTAATATATGAATGTTGTGCTCAACATGTACTACTATTTTTGCATAACTAAGTAAATAACTTAAGTGTGTTGACACTAATTTGTCAAAACCAATCTGAGATCAGCAATCTCCCTCTTTGACATGAGTGTCAAAAACACTTGAATATATATTAACATTCTTAATCTCATGAGCATAACATATCTTAACTTAACTTATATACAAAGCTTCAAAATTTCAAAATTTTGTAATCACTTAGATACCTCAAAATTTGATAACTCCCTCTAAGTTGATATGTCTATTCTGGATCCAAAATTTTGTACTCCTACTAAGTAAATGTGTCTCTACTAATATACTTTGACTTCATGTTTTTTTGTTGATACTCTTCATCTAATACTTCTAATGTGTTTTAATGCTACTCTCCTTTAGCTAATTTTGGAATTACTCTATTCCTCTTATTTCTAACCCTCCTTGTATCTCCCGAAAGTAATATCTCCCCCATTCTCTTATGAAATTCTCTTTCTCTATTTCTCCCCTCAAAATATGTCTCCCCCTTTTTGACACTTATGTCAATGGGCTATACACTTATTGTATGTTTGTGTAGAAAATATTTATGGACATCCAATATCATCTTAAGAGTTACATCCCAGTTCTCACATGCTACATTCAATGACTTGGTTTGGATCGCTAGCTTAGCAGCAAGGTGAACTAGACCATCTAAGGTAGAAATATTTGGGTCTTTCTTCATTAATTTTGGCATAGCCTAGCTCGTTGTGCAAAATTTCCATATGGGGGGTGAGAGTTTCTTAGATGCTAGTCAATTAGGCCCTTATGTTGGCCTCATCTACTATCGATACAATTAACTAACTTTGTGTTTGAAGAAACGTCCTAAAATGCTTCTCACTCTGAGCTAGATTCATATGTAATTTTGCACCTGATGTAGTAATTTGGCTCTCCAGACTCAGAATGTGACTTCTAGTCTCTTGGGTAAAGAGTGAGGGATTGCACAATTTAGTGTACAATGAGAATATGTTCTCAAGTACCTTCGTTACATCCTCAACCTTAGTTTCCAATGCAACTTGTGTTAGTGCTATATCACCTGATATTTTCTCATTGACTTTACTATGAGACTTCTTTTTTTACCATTCTAACTATTTAGCATTAGTATCTAGGTCTTCATTATTGACCTTCTCCACTATGTCTATTAGTTGATCCACTAGTGGCTTGGTCTTATCAAGATTTGGCAGAAAAAATGTATATAAAAAGATGTATTTATATCCTGTAGTGCCTACTTCTTATTGTGCTCCCTTCTAAGAATTTCTTTATGCTTTTTCCTTGCTAGGGCCTGTTGCAACATGTCCATCTATTCTATGGTCATGGTATCATAATTATATTTTGGGAAAATGATTTCTTCATCAAGGATCGCATCTCCATATTGAAATTTTTATTCAAAATTTGATGAACTTAGGCTTAGCACTAAGATCTACAGTGGTGTAGCATTGTGCTTAGCTTTTGAAGAGTATGACTTGATGGAGTGCCAGATACTGGTAAGGTTATGGTGCTTAGATGGTAGTTTTCTCCTTTAGTTATGGTGTCATCTCACTCTCTTTAGGATTGCCCTATTCTGCCACAATGACTTGACTTGCATCTTGTACTTATGCTTTAGGTGCAAATAAGTCTATCTAACCTATTTCTTGTTGTTCTACAATAGAAACTTATGTTTCACTGTGCTCTTCTCTACTATCTCAATCTTGGCAATTGTATCAACCTTGTTAGATGTATCTTCTAGAATTTGAACCAAAGGTTGTACATTAGTGACTAGAGGGATGATAGAAGGTGGTACTTGTATTTTCATCATTTTAGCTTGCAACATCAGTCACTAAATTCTATAGCTCATCCACACTGACCAAAATAGGATTGTTACAAAGTTTGGCTTGTAGTGTAGATATGTCTAATATCTTCTTTAAATCATCTTCAGTAAGGGGATTGATGTTCTAAGTTGATAGATTAGAAACATCCTTGATAGTTACTATTCCAATAGTCTCACTTGTGACATGTGGAGGACTAATACTTGGCAATTGTGTGTCTTGCACACTTTGTTCCTCTAGTTGCTCTAGCTCAAATGTTGCCTTGTCATCTACTTGCTTTTTTGTTCCTCCTCCAACTATACATCTTTTTTATCATCTTATTCATCACCCTTCACTTCAATGGGTGCTTTTTCTCCTTCCTTAACTATAGTCAACCCATAAGTGACCTTCCACATCTTTGCGAACTTCTTAACAACATCCTCAATATTGTTTTGCAAGATGCTAAAGGCTCTGTATTAAGGTGTAAACCTAACTGCATGTTTTTTTACAACCTCAACAATGTGTGCCTTAGTTAGTTCAAGCATCACTTGGGCTGGAGATGTTTCTTTAATTTGTTTCTCCAAGTCTCGACAATAGTGCCATTTCTGCTCAACTCTATCATATAGACTCTTTGGCATTAAGTTGGAAATCTCTAGTGAAGTTTTCTTGAATGTTTTCATCATGGAATATATGGCCTCCTCCACTTTATTTTTCTCTACTTTACCCAAATTATCAAAATCTACATGTGTAAATCCTAAAAGGTCTACACTATTCTTAACATTTTTACATAAATTTTCAAGATCTAAAAGATGATTATGACTCACCACCTTAAATTGGCTATTTTCATCTTACTCTATTTTCTCTTCATTAGTCTCAACTTCTACAACATATTTTCTTCTTAGTCTCTTTTTCTCTTGACCTCCTTGTTCTACTTTTCTTTTCCTTTCCTTGGCCTTTTGGGCTATTACATGTGTACTAGCTCTTGGAGTAGGTGTAGTAGGCTTGGGTTGACTCAGCTTAGCTACCTTCTTAGCTTTAATCACTAGTTGAGCCTTAGCCTTAGTTGAGACTCAGCTTGTATTACAATCTTGGTTATAAGAGTTGTCATTGTTCCTTACCTTTTTTTTTCCTATTTAATGACCACATGGGTTTGGATCTACATTTAAAAGCTCTATGTCCACACTTCTGATAGTTGTAACAATATCCTTCAAATCTTTGTGTATGGATGGTCTTGGTTCAGCATTCATGTGCCTAATGACCTTGTTTGTTGCACTTATGGTATTGAACCATGTTCTTAGGCTTGACATTCTAATTTATAGTCTTGCTTCCACACACATTAGTAGTATGTTCTTTCTTACCACAATTATGACAAGTAGGTTTGGAGTTCTTATCTTTGTTGTTCCTTTCTTCTACACTTTTGGATGATTCTCCTTCTTTAGTATTTGTGTATCCCAGTCTAGATGTATCATTATTAGATCTATGGGATCTCAATAATTGCTCAAAGTATTTGATGGCTTCATTTGGCTTGTTGAAACTTTCAAAAAAATCCTTTTCTTTCTTTAGGTCACTATGTAATTGTTCATTTTGCAACTTCAATGTAGTTATCTCAATGTCCTTGACATTCAATTAATAGTTGGCATTCATCATTTTACTTAGAGTACCCAATTGCATGTTGGAGATCTTGGTTAGATTTGTTGAGTTCTCTTCTATTTTTTTGGCCAAAATTATTTTTTCCTCTTCAATAATGGCTTTATCTTCTATAGCTTTGTTCTTTTGTTCAACCATTTCACATAGCATTATAGCTTGTGATTCTTGCTTTAACTTGAGATTTCTGATTTCCTTAGCTTGGGCTCTATTCTTTTCCATTAGATATACAATTGCTACATCAAATTCATTTGAGTATCCATCTACAAATATCTTAGTAGTGTCTATCTCTTTGTATTGCATGTCATTATTTGCAATAGCAATTTCCTTCTCTTCAAGGATTTCTTTAGTTCTTCTATTGCTTCATCCAGTTTATGTAGAATGAGTTGTATTTCAATTATTTGATTCTCAATAGTCTTTTCCAACTTATAGACTTCCATTTCAAGATCTTTCCTCAAAGCTACAAAGCTTCTCTTTCAGAGAACAAAGCTCTAATACCAATTGTTAGAATTACAATAGGAAAGGTAAACTTCTAAGATGGGGGGTGAATTAGTAATTTAAACTTGGACCCATAAAAAAAATCACCACACATCCATCTCATACATTCAATGAATAAAATAAAATAACATGTAAATAATATACATCTAAATCATATAAACACATAAGCAATCATAAACATATGACACTAGATATGGTTACCCAGAAACCCTCCAATGAGAAGGTAAAACTAGGGTGGGGATGACACCCACAAATCTTCACTACTATAGTAATAAAGTGTATCCAATGAAGGTTACAATTTTTTGACCATGAAAGATGATCTACCCTATTAAAGGCTTACAAAGACTATTAGGTCTCACCTTGTTAGCGGATTTCAACACCCTATTAAAAGTGTACCTTGATAAAGAACTTTAACTTATAACTAAGTAAGCACCTTGTTAGAGGATTTCATATAGCCTATTAGGACTACTATGTTAAGAGACTTTGACTGAAATCACCTATTAGAATGTCTTAGCTTTGATCCTACAGTTAGCACTGGTTTTCTTGCTAATAGATCACCTCTAAACTGATGTCTTCTTGATCCTTCTTGATCATATGTCTCTTTGTTGTATCCTTTTCTCTATCCTTTATTCTTCTCTAACTAATTATGCAATCTTGTTTTGCTTCATAACTGCTAAGCCACCATGAATGCTTTATTTTCATATGCAAACTTTTCTCTTTGCTCCTTCAATTCCTTGCAAACTCGCTCTCTTAAGAGTTTATGGTTTTTCCTCCTTATGAAGACTTTGGTGACATAGGGTTAGATATGTATCTATGGTTGAGATTCATCCATTTTTCGGTTAATCCTTCCCATTTTCTAATTGGTTGTATGTAATTGCATAAAGAATATAACTAGATATTTGTCCTTATCTCCAAAATATCAAAATTCAATCTTAAGTTAGCTCAAAAAAACTTTACATAGTTGTTTGTGCCTTTACAAAAAAATATGTCAAAACTGTCTTACTCAGCATCTGAAGTCTTTGATGCTCGACATACACTAATCTCTCTATTGTGACTCACCACCTATATTTCTTAGCATCTACTATTTACTTGACTCCTATGTCACTCAGCATATACTATCTACTTGGCACTTGAGTGACTCGGCACATGAGTGGCTTGTCACTTATTATGACTCGACATTATCTAATATATACATGTGCATTACATGTACTACTAGTTCAGCATGAAATAAATAAATAACTTAAGTGTGTTGACACTTATTTTTCAAAACCAATCTAAGATCAACAAAAAAAACTCAACCCACTCCATATGTCTCTAATTCAACTTATTTAGACTTCCTGAATATTGCAAAGATTTATGATTAGTACACAACAAAAAATCCTTAGGAATCAAATAATTTCTTCATTTCTTCAAAGCTTGAACAATAGCATAGAATTTTTTTTATCATAAAATGAATATTTTCTCTTATGATCATTCAATTTCTAACTAAAGAAAGCTATAGTTCTTACTTCCTGACTTAGAGTACTTCCACTAGCATCACATTCAACATGAAATACTTTACTGAAATCAATTAAAATAAGTGTAAGAAATTTTACAATCTTCTATTCTAACATTTCAAAACTCTTTTCTGCTCCATGTGTCCACCTGAATCCTTTGTATTTCCTCTCTTATTTTTATTCATATCATTACAAATAGAACATAAATTTATGATGACCTTCCTATAAAAACTTACCAATCCATGAAATGATCTTATCTCTCCAAGATTCTTAGGTGTAGGCTAATCAAGAATAACTTTCACATTCTCAAGATCCATCTTTAAAGCATGATCTATTATAAAAAAGCCAAGATACACAATTTCTTCCTTCATAAATGAATATTTCTTCAAGATAATCAACAATTTCTCTTCTTTTAATCTTCGTAATACTTGTCTCACATGCTCAAGATGGTATTCCTTAGTATTACTAAATATCAAAATGTTGTCTAGATATACAATCACAAATTTACCCAAGATTTTTTTCAATATCTCATTCATCAACCTCATAAAACTATTAGGTGCATTAGTTATACCAAAAGGCATAACCAACCATGCATAAAAACCTTGATTAGTTTTAAAAGAGAGTTTCTATTCATCTCCTTCTCTAATTCTAATATGATAATAGTCATTTTTCAAATCAATCTTTAAAATACTTTTCTCCACACAAAATATCCATTATGTCATCCATTCTAGTAAAAGGAAATCTATATTTCATTGTTATCTTTTTAATAGCTCTAGAATTAGTGTACATTCTCCATTCCCCATTCTTTTTTAGTGCCAAATAAAAAGGTACTACACAAGGACTCAAAATTTCTCTAATCATATATTTCTCAAGAAATTATTTCACTTTCTTATTCAATTCAGCCTTTTCATTAGGTTTCAATCTATGGGGTGTTGTATTAGGAAAACTAGCTCAAGGTATAAAATCCATATAGTGACTTATGCTTCTCATAGGTGGTAAACCGTCAAGTAAATTATGAGAAATAATATCTTGAAATTTTTCTAACAAGGATTCAATCTCAAGTGCATGCTCTAACTCATCTTTCTTTTTAATATTTCTAGGAATCAAAGAAAAAAAATTATGTTCCTTTATGTCTCTAGAAAATTGATTACCTTCAACCAAGCATACTTAGATTGTGGTACAATTATTATCCTTGGGTTTCTCTACCAAGGGCAACAACATTTTTTTTTCATCTACCCAAATAGTATATTGATTCAATATACGATCATGCAAATATTATCTATCATACTTACAGGGTCTACCCAAAATAATATGACAACAATACATAGGCATAATATCACACAATCCTTCATCATGATAATTCTCAATTTTGAATTTAACATGGCATTGCTCACTTACAATTAATTTAGGATCCTTCTCAATCTGAGCAACATGATAAAGCTTATGATGTCTCAATGTCTACAACTATAATTCATTAACTAGGTTCGCAAATTCCAAATTATCATAACTTCCACTATCAATGATTACCTTACAACATTTTTCAGCTATCTTACATGTAGTTCCTAAACCAACTTATTCTCAAAATATATTCTCCATGATAGATTCTCTCAAAGGTGTGTTTGCATAGTTGCTATCTAAGGATATACTAGTCCTAGCCTTCTCAAGACCCTAAGCTCACTTCTAGGACCTTAAAAGTTGTGGAACTCCTAGCCAAATACTTCCCTAACTCAACTCTATGAGTTATTTTCCTTGTGCTTCACCTTGAGGGATAACTTTCAATAAGGGTGCTTCAAACCTTCACTTTTCCTTGAATGTCTCCAAGGATAATTTCACCATATTACCTTCACCAATGTTTCAAGAGGTGTATTCCTCACCAAAAAATTCACTTTACTTCCAAATGACTCCATTTGAATAGGGCATCTAGGGTTTTTCTATCAAGTTCAAGATTTTCTATGGTTTTGGCCTAATAGGTCTAGTTAGCCAATTAGCCCTAGATAGTGGGTTTTTCCCCATTCTTTCTCCAAAATTCTAGATAACCCCAAAATATAACTTGATATTAAAATACCCTTTTTTGATACCTTAAATGTTTTTGAGGTCTTAGGTTCCTAGGTCATTCATACAATGGATTCCTAAAATTTAGGGCTAATAGGGCTAAAAGGGCTTGATTTGTGTTGATCACTAATTTCTACTTCAAAATCTAACTAAATGGATTGGAAAATGCCTAATATCACTACTAGATTTCTATAGGAATATTATGCTTCTAAAGCCATTCTTAATTCCATGCCTTCTCTCTTTTCACTGCACTTGCACATCAATTTTGCTCTATCATACACCTAATCGAGCTCACTAATCTCACCTAGGGTATGATGCTAAATATATATTTCTCAGAAGAAACCTTCAATGTATTCCCTAACATATTCCTCTAATTCATGATGATTTTCATGGTGGAGGACTATGGGGAAGCCATAAAACCAAAAACTGCCTACTTCTACCCCATTAACTAGACTATTTACAAAATAATTTCAAAACCCAATCTACTGAACTCAAAAAAATTCACTACTAAATATAAAATCCTTATAACTAACAACTCTACACAAATCCAACACTAAATTACTCCATTCAATCCATAAAAGCATTCTTACACTCAATACAAATAGACTATCACTGGAAAGCAGAATTCTCAGCTCTATTCCACTTTCAAATTTCTACTACATCACATTCTGCTTCAAGAAAAGGGATCCTAGAAGTTTAAATATGTCCTAACTTTTATTTTAGGCCATTATAGAAACTACCCATAATGATTCTATGGAAGGAATCCAATGTTGTCATTGTTGTCATGTAACTTTCAAAAATTGCAAAATGTTGTCAAGAAACATTGTGACAACTTTTACATCTTTTTGCTAAATTTATGCTAAGGGTCTCTAATCAACCTAGAATGGTGTAGAAAAATCCTAGGAACTATTTTAAGAATATTTATACACTTTTTGAATCCTTAGAGGCTTTAAGACCTACTTTTCCCATTTTAGGCCTAATCTAGCACTAACACTAGTAAAGCATTAAATCCATAGGTTGGATTGATCTTAGTCTAATCCACATAGGAACACATAAGAAAGACCTTCTAAGGTCAAAAAAAAAACTATTAAATTAGCTAAGGTTATTATAAGCCAAAATTGTAAGAAGTTTGAGGGATGAGCCAACGTGCTCCTACACCATCTCCCCAAATGACAAGACTTCACCTCCACCCTTGGATTGAGTAAGTTGGCATTCACTCCCAACATTTTGAATTTAGTCTCCTTGATCCAAGTGGCCTGTACATCTTCTTGTTAATGTCATTTTACTATATGCTCATAGTAAGTTCTCTACCATGTCTTTTTGTTGGCCCTAGAGTCAAGTATCTTCTTTGCCTTTTTAGGTGGTGTAGGAGTTAAATCTCAGTCTACTACCTTCTTTATGACCTCTATAAGACTTTACTCTAGATTTGGAGTACGACCCTTATAAAGGATCATATCTACAACATTGAAGATTGGGAAAAAACCCATATCTTGAGGGAGCTCAACCTTGTATGCATTATTTCTATATTTGGCCAAAATGGTGCATGGTCCTAACCTTATCATATGTATCTTATGTGGTAATCTTCTATATTATAGATTTTTTCAAATGAACCATGACCAAATATCCTAACTATAATTGAACATATTTCTTACTTTCATCCACCTTCTTCTTGATTTGTGTTATATTTTCTTGCAAAGTTCCTCTCACTATTTCATGCACCTCTTTCATGGAGTGCGCAAAATATTCAACATAACCACTACCCTTGGCTCCATCACTTAGTTCTCTAAGCTCAAATATACCTCTAACACATAGGCTATAAACCATTTCAAAGGGACTCTTACCAGTAGTCAAACTCATAGTATCATTATAGGCATATTCTACCTTTCCTAGGAGTTGGTCACAAGTTTGTGCATACTCCTTTGTAAGACACCTCAATAGGTTTCCAAGGCTTCTATTGACCACCTCTATTTTTTCATCTATCTATATGTGATATGTAGACCCAAAAGATATATTAGTTCTCAATTTGTGCCATAATGTTTTCCAAAAGTGACTCATTGTTAGTTTGTGGTGACTAATCAGGAAAGTACTATACATGCTTCATAAATTCTTTTGGGTTTAGGGCATCATCCCAAAAAAAAATTGGGCTACTATTTGTTAGAAATGTTTTAGAATAACTGAGAGGGGGGGCGAATCAACTATTCAAGGTCCAAATGTCCTATTCCAACTTTTTACTAAGTATAGTGAGCCCATTCATTCATCCAAGCTTTAACTTTTCTAACCAACAAGTTACCGTAAATCAACATGCAAGCATAACACATAAGAAATCAACACATAACATAGTGATTTACATGGAAATCCAATTTGGAAAAAACCACCAGTAACATGCTGCTCAATTCTCACACTTTTGAAGTGATGCCCTATAAAAAGCCTACCCTGTTAAAGGCTTACAACACACTATTAAATGTGACCTTGTTAGAGGATTTAACCACCCTGTTAGAAGTGGGCCTAGTTAGAGGACTTTAGAACATTCACTTGGAATGCCACTTTGTTAAAGGATTTGCAAATGGCTATTAAACCAACCTAAGTCCATAGGATTTTCATATGTAATACAAATGCTAGAGAGTATTAGAAAATCTTTGACCTAACTACAACATACAACTTAACTTGTAGATCTCATATCACTTCTTAGCTCATACCATTACCTGGCCTTTAATCTCTACAACTCTAATAGTTTGACCTCCTTTCAATCTTAGTCTCCTTGAGTCTCCATGCTCAATGTACCAGTGCAATCATCTCTTCTTGACCACTTGAAGAAGTAGAGCCTCAGTGCTCTTCCTTCTTCTAGATGTCTTCTTTTGGACACCCTTATAACCACTTCACAATTTGGCTCTTTTACAGTAGCAGCATTAGTAGCATTTTCTTCTTGGTCTGTGACTCCTTAAATAGAAGTCTTGGAGTTATTTTTCCACTTGATTCTTCCATTCTTTATTTTTAATTTGTATGAATTAGGTAGGATTCATTGCATCTAACCCATATTTTTTCCCCTCTAGAAACTTCTTGAATAATCCTCTTGAATTCACCTAAAAATGGTTTACATATATAGAATTCTATGCCACTAGCTCATCATCCTTATCTTCCAACTCGTTCATGAAATTCAAGGTAACCACTTTGTTGGCTTAGATTTTGGTGAATCTTTGTTATTTAAAATAATGTAGCAACTCGACACTATTGAAATACTGGTGCTTGACACATATTGAGTTACTCAGCATCAACTGTGTTTTTTCCTAATGCTCGGCACCTAAAGATCACTCAACACCAACTAAGATTTTTTGATGCTCAACACTTGAACTTTACTCAGCACACACTAGAATTTCATGTTACTTGGCTCCAACTGAGAATTTTCTTGGCTTCAACTAACTTGCTCAGCACCCACTAATGATCTTAGTTTAAGCTTTGCAGTCAACCTTGTTACAACTTATTCCTCCAATGTTTCTAAGTGTGATCAACCTCTATATCTTTGGGTATGTTATCAATACATCATTTAGCCATTGTCTTAACTATCCTTGCACTTCATTAAAACATCATAACTCAACCTTTCCCTTAGGTACTCTTGTTACATCTTGTTGATCAAATCCTCTTCATCAATCAACTAAGTGATAGTACTTAGATCTTATAAGAAAATGTCATTCCTACAAGTAGCAAGTTTGACATCAATGACAAAACAATGATTTAAAATATTCTTTTAACAACAATCTTCTTTCTTTGCAATAATCTCCCTCTTTGATCTTCATCAATGAGTATTTTTCAATTAGATTTCCAACAATCTCCCTCTTTGACATTGATGGAAAAACAAACTGATCAACCATCAAAATAAACTATTTAACCACATGCTAATTAGGTTAGAACAATAATTCAAATGCCAAAAAGTAATTGTGACTTTACATCTCCCTCTACTATTCTAATTGCTTCATTTTTGTTTCTCCCTTTGTATTGCTCATCTTCTATTGTTCTAATCAACCTTTGATTATTTATGTCAACTTCTTCCTCTATCTTCATTTGATCAGTATCTCCCTCTTCCTTTTAATCACATACTATTGATCAATTGTCTACTTCTCCCTCTTTGACAACAATGCCAAGGACATATTAGCATCTTAATATGCAGGTGTAACTTTTGCAGGTTCATTCAATTTCTCCCTCTATCACCTTGCTTGTGACTAATTTAGAACTTCAATACTTCTACTACTTTAGGCATGAATCCTAAAGTAAACATCCTCTACATCAATGTGGAAAAATCTTTTAACAATTAGCTCATTTGATGTAGGGCATTCTTGCTTTTTCTTCAAGTGGCCTTTGCTAGGGGTATCAACCCTAACTTACCTCTAAGATATTCAAAAGAATCTTTGGGTAGTGCTTTTGTGAAGATGTCAGCAATCTATTCCTTTGAGCTAACATATTCCATCTTCACTTGTTTGTCTTCCATCAACTCTCTTACATAGTGATACTTGATTGTAATATACTTGGTTCTAGCATGCATTACAGGGTTCTTTGATATGTTGATAGCACTTATATTATCATAATAAAGTATCACAGGCTTAGTTACCTCTTCCTTTTTACCTTGCAGAAAATGTTTGATCCATACAATATTAGTGCAATTTATAGCAACTGCAACATATTCAACTTCAGTAGTGGACTATGAAGTATAGCTTTGCTTTTTGCTAGTCCATGTAATCAACCTTTTTCCCCAGAAAAGTGCTCCTCCACTGGTTCTTTTTCTATCATCAATGTTACCTCCCCAATCTATATCAATGTAGGCTTTTAGTTCAAATTTTTCACTTCTCTTGTAGTACAGACCAAAGTCATTAGTTCTTTTTAGGTACCTCAATATTCTCTTTACTACCATTAAGTGATTTTCTCTTGGATTTGCAAAAAATCTTGCCACTATTTCAATAGCTAATGCAATGTTAGGTCTACTATGTACAACATATTGTAGCTTTCCAATCATTGATCTATATAATGTATGATTTACTTCAGTAGACTCATCATTCTTGGATAGCTTATGTCCTACTACCATTGGTGTGCTAACTAGTTTTGAGTCTTCTAATCCAAATTTTTTGAGTATCTCCTTGATGTATTTGGATTGGGTCACAAATATGCCATGTTTTAATTAATGTACTTGTAATCCAACAAAGAATTTGATTTCTCCAAACATTGACATCTCAAATTCATGCTTCATTTGATTCCTCAAAATATTATATCATCAAAAAAGATTTATAATATCAAAATGTCTTTACCTTTTACAGCTTTGATGTACAGGTTGTTGTTGTCATCCATTCTCTCAAATCCTATCTTCACAAGATATTTGTGTAGTCTCACATACGATGCTCTAGGTGCTTGCTCCAAGCCATAAAGTGCTTTGCACAATTTGTAGACCATGTCCTTTTCTTGTCATCTACAAATCCCTCAGGTTGTTCTATGTAGACTTCCTCTTCTAGTATACAATTTAGAAAAGCAAACTTAACATTCATTTGGTACACTTTGAAATCTTTGTATGTAGCATATGCAAGTAATGTTGTTACTCCTTCCATTCTTGCAACAGGGGCAAATGTTTCACCATAATCTAGTCCTTCTTGTGCATAGCCTTTGCAAACTAGTTTGACTTAATTTCTTATTATCTCACCATTCTCATCAAGTTTGTTTCTAAACACCCATTTGGTACCAATCACATTCTTATCAGCTGGTCTAGGAACTAGGGTCCATGTTTTATTTTTCTCAATTTGATTTATCTCCTCTTCCATGGCTTTATATCTTTCACTATTTTAGGTTCAAATTTTCTCAATAGACATGATTCATTCCTGAGCCTATTCCTTGTCATTGATCTAGCATCCTTGTCACCAATGATTTGATCTGCAGGGTGATGTTTCCTCACATACTTGGCTAATCTTGGTTCTATCCTTCTTTCGATGTTTGATCCTTTAGTTTTAGAGTCATTTTTCTTTTCTCCATTTTGTATTTCATCATTCCTCTCATGTATGTTGTTCTCAAAATTAGAATGTACATTTTCTACATTCTACAACTCAGCATTCACTAGCTGTGACTCAATAGATATTGAAATTTGTTGTTGATTTCCAACTTGATTTGCACATTATCTTCAATAGTCATTCCTTCATAGAAGTATACAAAGGATCTATAATCCTCTGATTTCTAAGTTTCATCAACTTGAACTTCTACATGCTCATCAAAATTTATATTTTCACTCTCCACAATCTTATTAGTGTTAGTATTTAAACACTTATATGCTTTGCTTCTAGTGGAGTATCCAAGGAATATGCCTTCATCGCTCTTTGCATCAAACTTTCCATTTTTAGTATCTTTAAGAATATAGCATTTAAAAACAAATACTTTGAAATGTTTAACATTAGGTGAGTGACCATACCATAATTTAAAAAGTGTTGCATTTGTACATTTTTTGACTTGAACTCTATTCAATGTGTAGATTGCAGTAATTACAGCTTCTCTCTAGTACTTTAGTGCAACATTTTTCTCCATCATCAAGGTTCTAGTATAGTCAATCATTGACCTATTCCTTCTTTCAGTAATACCATTCTATGGTGGAGTTCTTGGTGTTGATGTTTGTCTTATGATGCCTTTATCATTGCAAAATATCTCAAACTCTTTTGATGTAAACTCACCTCCTCTATCTGTCCTTAAGCATTTCAGGTTCTTTTCCTATTTCCTTTTCAACTCTAGCCAAATACCACTTAAAATTTTGAAATGCATCAAATTTTTTCTTTGAAAATATAGTAGTCATCATCTTGGAATAATCATCTACAAGTAGCATTATGTATCTATCTCCTAGATAGCTTTTTACTTCTATTGGACTACATAAGTCTGTATGGACTAACTCTAGTACTTCTTTGGAAGTGTATGTTTTGCTTTTAAAACTAGACTTAGTCATCTTCCCTAGTTGACATTGTTTGCACATTGTGTTTTTAGGTTTCTTTAATTTGGACAACCCTTTGACCTTCTTCTTCTTGTTGATGCTAATCAAATTATCAAAGTTAACATGACACAACCTTTTATGCCACACCACACATCATCAAGTCTAACAACAAGACATATTACACCTTCCATATCTAGGTAAAATAGATTAATCCTAGTTTGTTCACCTTTTCCTATCAGATTTCCATCAATGTCATAGATCTTGGCAGTTTTGTTTCCAAACTCTACCTTGCAACCTACATTACCTAACTGTGATACACTCAACAAGTTGTAGTTCAATCCTTCAACATAGTATGCATTATCACATGAAATTTTCTCTATAAGTTTAATAGACCCTTTTCCTTTGATTTGACATCGAGCATCATTACCAAATCTAACACTATTTCCATCATATTGAGTAAAGGTAATGTACTTACTTTTATCTCCTGTCATGTGATGTGAGCATCCACTATCTATGATCCACTTTTCATTCTTGTTCACATAGGTAACCAATGTTTTTGCTTCATCTTCATATTTATCTGATTCATCCTTCATGGCCACATAGACTATTTCATCATCATTTTCATCAAAATCTTCTTCAACAATGTAGCATCTCTTGCCTTTTTCCTTATAATCTTTGTTATCATCTTCTCTCTTGTTCTTGTACTTATTTCCTTCTTTGTAGTTTTTCTTTTGTATACATCTTGTAGCAATATGACCTACTTCATTGCAATTGAAACATATGATAGGGAGCTCACCTTTGAATTTACCTTTGTCTCTATGAAATCTCATAGCTAGTAGTGCTTCTAACTATTCCACATCTTCCTCATCTGTGCTCCTATAACTGGATGCATATTTTCCCTTTCTTCTCTTCTTGCTTTATGTCTCCTCCTCAATGTCTTTTATTGTCATCTTGGCCTTGAAAGAAGATTCAAGGTTCTTAGGTTTGTAGTTATCAAAATTGGACAATTCAAATGTAGTAAGTCTTCCCACTATTCCTTCAAAGGTTAGTGTGTTTCCTTGTACACACCTCAGCTCTTGAATGGCTGAAACTCTAATAGCATAGATAGGGAGAAGAGTTCTTAAGTATTTTTTGATGACAGTTTCTTCTTGTAATTGACCACATAGACTTCTTATTGCACTTACCACTTCTTTTATTCTTGTAGCATATTGAGTAGCATTTTCACCTTCCTCCATTTTCATGTCATCAAACTTTCCTCTTAGGCTTTCACTCTTTGTTCTTTGGTCATTCTAATATCCTCCATAGATATCTAATAAGGCTTTCCACATCTTGAATGCAGTGTCACAATATTTGATGTCATCATATTTTGCATAACTAAGTGCAAAGGCAATCTCTAGCATTTCTTGATTGTGCTCCTTCTTTTTATTCAAATCATCTGCAGTAAGAGGTCCTACTAGATTTACATGCTCTATTCCAATTGAGGTTTGTGCATAGTCACCTATTGATTCAAGGTGAAATTTCATTAGACTCTACCATGCAGAAAATTTATTTTTGTTGAGTTTGAAAACTTCTCTCTTGGACATCTTGATCTTCCTACTTGTAGTACCTTGAAACTAAATCAGTAGATGACTTTGATACCAGTTGTTAGAAATGTGTTAGAATAACTGAGAGGGGGGTGAATCAGTTGTTCAAGGTCCAAATGTCCTATTCAAACTTTTTACTAAATATAGTGAGCCCATTCATTCATTCATTCATTCATCCAAGCTTTAACTTTTCTAACTAGCAAGTTACTGTAAATCAACATGCAAGCATAACACGTAAGAAATCAACACATAACACAGTGATTTACTTGAAAACCCAATTTGAGAAAAACCACCAATAACATGCTACTCAATTCTCCCTCTTTTGAAGTGATGGCCTGTGAAAGGCCTGCCCTATTAAAGGCTTACATCACACTATTAAATGTGACCTAGTTAGAGGATTTAACCACCCTATTAGAAGTGGGTTGGGTTAGGGACTTTAGAACATTTAATTGGAATGCCACCCTATTAAAGGATTTACAAATGGCTATTAAACCAACCTAAGTCCATAGGATTTTCATATGTAATACAAATGCTAGAGAGTATTAGAAAATATTTGACCTGACTACAACATACAACTTAACTTGCAAATCTTAGGTCACTTCTTAGCTCATACCATTGCCTGGCCTTCAATCTTTGCAACTTTGATAGCTTGACCTCCTTTCAAGCTTAGTCTCCTTGAGTCTCCATGCTGAATGTACCAGTGCAATCATCTCTTCTTGAGCACTTATAGAAGTAGAGCCTCAGTGCTCTTCCTTCTTCTAGATGTCTTCTTCTAGACACCCTTCTAACCACTTCACAATTTGGCTCTTTTACAGTAGTAGCATCATTTTCTTCTTGGTCTATGACTTCTTAAATAGAAGTCTTGGAGTTCTTTTTCCACTCGATTCTTCCATTTTTTATTTTTAGTTCGTATGAATTAGGTAGGATTCATTGCATCTAGCCCATATTTTGTTTCCTCTAGAAACTTCTTGAATAATCCTCTTGAATTCACCTAAAAATGGTTTACATAGAATTATGTGCCACCAGCTCATCATCCTTATCTTCCAACTCATTCACAAAATTCAAAGTAACCACTTTGTTAGCTCAAATTTTGGTGAATCTTTGTTATTTAAAATAATGTAGCAACTCGGCACTATTGAAATACTGGTGCTTGGCACATACTGAGTTACTTGGCATCAACTCTTTTTTTTTTTATGCTTAACACTTGAACTTCACTCAGCACCTAAAGATTACTTGGCACACACTAGAATTTCCTATTACTTGGCTCCAACTGATAATTTTCTCAGCTTCAACTAACTTGCTCGGTACCCACTAATGATCTTAGTTTAAGCTTTCTAGTCGACCTTGTTACAACTTATTCCTCCAATGTTTCTAAGTGTGATCAACTTCTATATCTTTGGGTATGTTATCAATACATCATTTAGCCATTGTCTTAACTAAACCTTGCACTTCATTACAACATCATAACTCAACATTTCCCTTAGGTACTCTTGTTACATCTTGTTGATCAAATCCTCTTCATCAACCAACTAAGTGATAGTACTTGGATCTTATAAGAAAATTTCATTCCTACAAGTAGCAAGTTTGACATCAATGAAAAAACAATGATTGAAAACATTCTTTTAACAATAATCTTCTTTCTTTATAGCAATCTCCCTCTTTGATCTTCATCAATGAGCATTTTTCAATTAGATTTCCAACACTATTCACCAATAGATAATATTCACCAATTGGCTATTATTTATTCACCAATTTATGGTCAAGATGTAACTAATTTTAACCCTAAAGTAGGAAAAATACTTGTATAAAAGGGCTTAGGGTTAGGGATTGGTTCATAAGGTGCGATGCAAAAAATGCTTCTTATGGTGGTATTGAGCTATAAGGGATTACAAATTGTAATCAGGTTGTAATCAGTGGATCATAATAATAATTTTTTTTTGATGAATGGAGCCCAATGTTTGGGTGAACCACATTAAATCTTGGTGTCTTATTCTCTCTTCTGTGTGATCTATTATTTCTTTATATTGTTTATATTAGCATGTAATTTTTATTTCTATCTGTGGTCAAATCCTAACAAGTAGTATCAAAGCTAGGTTGTTTTTTTAGTTATCATTTGTAGGAAAGTATCATGGTTGAGTGGGAGTCTTATATTTGAGTGGGAGCGATGATAGACAAGGGTAAGCTAAGGGCTGATAAGTTTATTAGGTAGAACATTTAGTTATGGAAGATGCAAATGGAAGACTATATTTATGAAAAGAATTTATGGAATCCATTAGAAGGAAAAACAAAGAATTAGGGATCTATGTCAAATAACAACTAGGATCTTTTAGATAGAAAGACACTAGGAAGTATTCAATTATGCCTAGCACCATCAATGGCATTTAATATTACAAAAGTGAAGATGGAAGAAGAGTTGATGGAAACCCTAGCAAAATTGAATGAAACCCCCTCCACCTCAAATAAGGTATTTCTCATGAAGTGTTTATTTAATATGAAAATGGTAGAAGGTGGATCTATTGCAAATTATTTAAATGAGATTAATATTGTTACTAGTAAGTTATCTTCTATGGGTATTAATTTTGAAGAAGAAATTAGGGCTCTCTTGATTTGTGTTCTTTTCCTAAAAGTTGGAATGGCGTGCTAATGGATGTGAGTAATTCAATTTATAGATCTAATACTCTAAAATATGATGATGTAATCAATGTTATTTTGAGTGAGAAAACTCATAGAAAAACTTTAGGGGGATCTACATCTAGAAGTGTTTTGAATGCACAAAGTCAAGGTAGAATGACTAAGAGAGGAAGTAATTATAGAGATCATGGAAAATCAAGAGGAAATTCAAAAGGGAAGAGGTCTTAATCAAGAGGACCAAATGACTACTAGTGCTATGGGAAACTAGGGCATAAAAAGAAAGATTGTTGGAATCAAAAGAAAAATAAAGGAGACAAGAAAGATGGAGAGGAGAAAAATATGGTAAGTAACAAATCCAAAGGGGATTCTTTGCTTCTATCTTTAGAAACTATTTATGATTCATGGATTTTAGATTCTGGTGCTTCATTTCATGGTATGCCTCATATAGGTCATTTTATTGATTATGTCCAAGGGGATTTTGAGCTTTTTTATTTGGGGGATAATGAAACCTATTAGGTTGTTGGAGAGGGAAAATTTAAGATTAAGTTGAAGAATTGGAATCATTAGCTACTACATGAGGTAAGACATATTCCAAAGTTGAGTAGGAATTTCATTTCAGTAGGGCAACTTGGTGATGAGGGTTGAGTAATTACTTTTAGTAATAAAAATTGGAAGGTTTCAAAAAGTTCCCTTGTAGTAGCAAAAGGTGTCAAAGTAGAAAAATTATATCTTTGTATAGGTCATATTGTTCCTTCTACTTTATTTGTTTCAGAGAAAAATATATATTCAGGAATAGTTGTTGCAGTTGAGTAGGGAGAACAAATAGCTATTGTAGATTCTAATACAACACTATGGCACAACAGACTTAGACACATGACTAAGAAAGGTATGAAAGTACTTCATTCAAAGGAATTTTTACTGGGTCTAAAATTTGTTAATATGGATGTTTGTGAAGGTTTTTTGTATGGAAAACAAAAGACAACGAATTTTGTTAAGACTAAGAAGGAAAATAAAAGGGAGAAATTAGAGCTTGTGGATATAGCTGTATAGGGACTGGCTCAAGTATCTTTCCTTAGTGGCTCTCATTATAATGTTACCTTTATTGATGATGCAACTAGAAAAGTATGGGTTTTTCCTAAGACAAAAATTTGATGTATTGCAAACTTTTAAGAAATTGAAATGCTTGGTTGAAAATTAGACTAGTGAGAAATTA
Organism: Cupressus sempervirens; assembly: GCA_028749045.1. Lineage (NCBI taxonomy): Eukaryota > Viridiplantae > Streptophyta > Pinopsida > Cupressales > Cupressaceae > Cupressus > Cupressus sempervirens. The sequence continues at coordinate 289,577,809 of CM053786.1, read as the reverse complement.
AAATGTCTTAGATCTAATAATGATGGTGAGTATTGTAGTCATGAATTTGAAGATTACTACTCCACTAATGGTATTCATAGACAAAAAACTATTCCAAAGACTACATAAGAAAATGGAGTGGCTAAACATATGAATATGACTATAATGTAGCATGCAAGGAGCATGAGGTTGCATGTTGGATTGACCTTACATATTTGGGTGGAGGCTATCAATACTATTGTATATTTGATTAATAGAGGTCCCTATACTCCTTTAGGTCATGGTATTCTAGAGGAAGCATGGATTGGTAAGAAGGTGACTTCTTTTCTCAAAACCTTTGGTTGTGAAGCATTTGCTCATATAGATTCTAAAAATAGAACCAAGCTAGAAGCTAAGTCAAAGAAATGTGTATTTTTTGGATATAGCATTGATGAATTTGGTTATAGGCTTTGGGATTTTAAAAATCATAAAATTGTAAGAAGAAAGGATGTCATATTCAATGAGAAAGTGTTGTACAAAAAATTTTGCAGCAACATGAGAAGAAAGAAGATGATTATGTAGTGCTAGATGATACTCCAAAAGATTATGTTCTAGTAATTCCTCGTGATGTGCAACAATTGTAACACCAAATACCACACACCTTAGTGAATGTTAGATGGTCAACAAGGCTAAATATACCTCTAGAAAGATTTTTTCCTTCCTTGTATTCTATTTTACTTATTGATGCTGGTGAACCTACATGTTATGATGAAGTTGTGCAAGTGGATACAAAGATTCAGTGGGAATCTACAATGAAAGAAGAAATTGACTCTTTGTTGAAAAATAAGTCATGGGATTTATACAAGTTACCTGCATGTAAAAGGGCTTAGTAGAATACATGGGTTTACAGGTTGAAAGAAGAGGATGGAGGTAAGAAAAATATTTAAATTTGGGCTAGTTGTAAAAGGATTTGCATAAAAAAAATGGCATTGATTTTGATGAGATATTTTCTCCTATTTTTAAAATGACTTCTATTTGCATTGTTTTAAGTATTGTGGCTATTAAAGATTTGCATTTGAAGAAGCTTGATATTCAAATAACCTTCCTTCATGGTGATGGATGAAGAGATATATATGGCTCAACCACAAGGATTTGAGGTCAAAGGTAAGGAGAACTTAGTGTGTAGATTGAAGAAAAGTTTATATGGCTAAAAGCAAGCATCTTGGTAATGGTATCTAAAATTTGACACTTTAATGCATGAGCATGGATATAGTAGGTGTCATTTACATCATTGTGTTTATTAAAAGAGGTTGGATGATGACAACTACATTATTTTATGTTTATATGTTGATGATATGATTGTAGTTGGGTCTAACATGGATCACATTAAGGGGTTGAAATGCTAGGTAGGGAGATTTGGGGGTAGCAAAAAAAAATCTTTGGTATGAAGATTTGAAGAGATAGTAAGAACAAGAAATTGATTCTATCTCAAGATGATTATGTTGAGAAGGTGTTGCAACATTTCTCTATAGAGAAAGCTAAAGCTATTAGCACACCTTTACCTGGTCATTTGAAGTTAACTAAGGAGATGTGTCCCAAAACACAAGAAGAGGAGGATAAGATGTCCAATTTACCCTATTATTTAGTTGTAGGAAGCTTGATGTATGCTATGGTATGTATAAGACTAGATATTGCACATGCAGTGGGGGTCATTAGCAGGTATATGAGTCATCAGAGAATTAAGCACTGGAATTCAGTCAAATAGATTTTCAGATATTTGAGAGGAACATCCAGTAAGTGTTTACACTTTGGGGGCTCTACTACTGATTTATAGGGATATGTTGACTCTAATTTGGTAGGACATATTGATACAAGGTTGGGTACTATAGGTGGTGTATTACTATTGATGGGGCAGCCATGAGATGGGTTTCTAGGTTACATAAGGTTAATACTTTATCCACTATAGAGAATGAGTATGTTACTACTATAGAGATAGATAAGGAGATGATATGGATTTAGTTCTTCTTGTAAGAATTATGACACCCTCAAAGGGATAATTATCTATTTACAAATAGCTAGAGTGTCATTCATCTTGCAAATAATTTAACTTTGCATTCAAAGACAAAACACATACAGTTGCAGTACCATTTCATTTAGTTAGTTTTAGATGATGGACAGATAAAGCTAGACAAGATACATACAGATGACAATCCAACAGATATGTTTACAAAGGTAGTGACAAGGAAGAAGCTAAATTCCTCTTCAACTTCGATTGGTCTTCTAGAATAAATAGAATAAAAGAACAATAGAGTCTAGGGTGGTTTGATCTAGTGGGAGCCCCATGTGATAGTGGTATTGCTACAAGATTAATCTCTAAGTGGGAGATTGTTGTCTAGTGTGGAGTTCGATCAGTCTCCAAGTGGGAGATTGTTAATTTATTCTGATTGATCAAGGAAGTATTTGCCAATTGGCTATTTTTTATTCACCAATTTATGGCTAACATGTTGTAACTAATTTTAACCCTAAAATAGAAAAAATGCAAGTGTATAAAAGGGCTTAGGGTTAGGGATTATTTTATAAGGTGTGATGCAAAAAATTCTTCTTGCGGTGGTATTGAGTTGTAAGGGATTATGAATTGTAATCAGGTTGTAATCACTGGATCATAATAATATTGGACTTGTTGTTTGGTGAATGTAACCTAAAGTTTGGGTGAACCACATTAAATCTTGGTGTCTTGTGCTCTCTTCTGTATGATCTATTTTTTTTTTATATTGTTTATATTTACATGTAATTGTTATTTATATCCATGTTAAATCTTGGTGTCTTGTGCTCTCTTCTATGTGATCTATTGTTTTTTAATATTGTTTATATTTGCATGTAATTGTTATTTATGTCCATGGTCAAATCCTAACACTCATGAATTTAGTTTATATTTCTAAGACTATACTTAGAGGTAATCCATGTATCCTACCCATGTATTTGAAGAACAAATGTGTAATGTTGTAAACATCATGAACTGTCTTACATAGAAAAAAATATGCCATTTTCCTAAATTTGTTTACTATGAAATATATATTGTCAAATCCTTTCTTTATATTTGGAAATCCTACAAAAAATTCCATGCTCAAACATTCCTATATTCTATTAGGGATGGAAAGAGGTTGGTAAAGGCCTACATTGGAAGATGTAACCTTTGCTTTTTGACACACCACACAACTCTCTACATACTTCCTAATGTCCAAATTCATTTTGAGCCAAAAGTAAAACTTCTGCGCTAACTCTTGGATCTTATTGACTCCAAAATTCCCACTAAGTGCACCATTGTATTTCTCTTGAATCATATTTTCTCTAATTGACCCTCTAGGAACACATAACTAACTTCCTTAAACAATAGATCAATTGGGTAGTATAATTAGAGCATTTTCTATGAAAATGATTCCTATAATCTTGACATACCTTGTAGATTTCTACAAAGTCTTCATCTTCTACATATAGGTCTTAGAAGTTCTCAATACCCATGCTCTATAGGTGTATCTCTTGTATAGTTAGGACTCTTCTACTTAAGGCATCTACTACCATGTTTTTTAGTCCCTTATTATGCTTAATATTGAAAGTATAGGCTTGTAGATACTCCACCCACTTCATATTTTTATGACTGACCTTATCTTGTGAGTTTAGGAAACTTAGTGTTGGATTGTCTGAAAAGAACACAAATTCCTTTGGAAGCAATTAGTGCCTCCAATTCCTTAGTGCCTAGACTAGAGAATACATATCTAGGTCATAAGAAGACTAATTCTTCTTAGCATCACTTAACTTTTCACTATGAAAAGCTACTGGTCTTCCCTCTTGACCGAAGAAATCACCAATAGCCACATTGCTAGCATCACACTCAATTGTGAACAACTTATCAAAGCTTAAAAAATTCAAGATTGGTTGAGTGGAAATCTTTTTCTTCAAAAAATCAAATCCATGGTTATCTTGTTCATTCTAAAAAAACTTAGTCTTCATTCCTTCTTTTATAGTATCAAGCATAGGAGCACAAATAGCACTAAACTGCTTAATATACTTCCTATAATATTGGGCTAAACCATGAAAAATTCCTATCTTTGTTGCAGTCCTTGGGGTAGGTTAGTTGTGAATGGCTTCCACTTTTCTTGGATCCATCTTTAGATTTCCTTGGGATAACACAAACCCAAGGTAAACTTGCTCTTGTTTCATGAAATTAGACTTCTCCATGTTTATCATCAACTTCTCCTCATTTAGCTTCTTGGAAAAAATTGTAGTCTAAGATGTTCCTCTTTAGTCTTTCTAAAGATGAGTATATCATCTAGATACACTACTAAAAAATTGAAAGATGAGTATATCATCTAGATACACTACTAAAAAATTGTCTATGTATTCTTTTAGGACTTCATTCATGAGCCTCATCAATGTAGATGGGGCATTGGATTGTCTGAATGGAATTACAAGCCATTCATATAGACCCTTTATGGTTTTCAAGGTTTTCTTCCATTCATCTCCCTCATTAATCCTAATTTGATGGTACCTAGTCTTTAGGTCAATCTTAGTAAAGTATTTGGATTCTCCCAAACAGTCCATTAGGTCTTCTATTCTACATATAGGGAACCTATGCCTAATGGTCATTCTATTTATAGCACTTGAGTCAGTACATATCCTCTGAGTTCCTCCCTTTTGGGTGCTAAGATGGTGGGAACATCATAAGGGCTAATGCTTTTCCTAATGAGTCCTTGGCTTAAGAATTCTTGTATTTGTTTGGCAATTTCCTCATTTTTTAAGGGGTCATCTTATAGGATGCCTTGTTAGGAAGGGTAGCTTTTGGGATAAAATTGATTTGATGACTAATAGCTCTCTTAGGTGGTAGGATTGATGGTTTTCCATCACTTACAACACCTTCGTACCTTTGCATCAACTCATGCACTTCCTTTGGTAATTCTACCTTCTTGTCTACCTTGTTTGTACTTTCTATTGAAGTTGATGATAAATCAACCCCACAGATCCCAAGAATCACCTACATGCAAACACCTATCATAGAAGAGAGAGACAAAATCTATGGAGGCAAGAATTGCTAGATCCATAGACGAGACATTCTTGATGAGCAAAAAAGATATTTCTATTATCAACACTGAATTAATCTCAATTAATGTTTACGATGAGAGATCATCCTTATAAAGGAGATAAAGACCCTAAAAAGGTCTAACCTAAGTTGCATAATAATAATTAATAAAAGAATTAATTATTGTATGCCTAAATTTTAGCTTAAGAAACTAAAGTTAACTAGGAAATATCTACTTACTCTTACACCCCCCCTTAAGATAAACTTAGGGAGTAGATAAAAACATAGAAACTACTACAGAAAGTAGATTTGGGTCCCAATAACAAAGCTCGATGAGGCACACAAGCACAACCAAATCTCTAAAAAGAGGAGAAATAGATAAAGCCACATGGGAAAAACACTACTCCAAAAAGATATGGAAAACATGTTGAAAGAAACTAGTAAATGACTGAAGAAGCCTCCAAACTAGGGAATGTCCCAGAAGATAGGAACAATAGATGATCATGAAGAACACCATTGAATCATATAGAAGATGCAAATCTCTGTCAAAAGTAACTATTGATCTGAAGAACCTTCACTAAAATAGAACCTGAATAGGTAGAGAAGACTATAATATGCATCAAACTAGGAGGCACACAAAGGTAAATAACTGAACTTGAAGATATAAATGGCATGAAACACCAAAGCCTAAAGAGCTAATCAATCGAACCAAGGAAGCATGAGAAACAATAGAAGAACCCCTCAATGTAGACAAGGGTGAGGTGATAGACAACTAGAAAAGTGGTCCAATAGAATTTTACATCAAGGAACCTTGATCAAGATACACAAAAGAGTACATATATGTGTACTAAGGTGATCAATCTTAGACACGTCATGAGGCTAATATTATGGAAGGGACACTCACTAGACAAAGGAAGATAGAAAAAAGGCAAAACATCAACCCCCCATGACACTTTAATCATGAATAGTGTATGTACAATAAGGTACAAGATATGATGAATCCCAAGAATATATTAATTTGCATGAGTGTCCTCAGATGACACTACTTGAATGAGAAGACAAAATAAGGAAAAATTACTAAAACAAAAATAGAGATGAAATATGGCACTTTATCTTAGTGTGTTTTCAATAATGCACATAAATGATGTCTAAATAGAACATAAGAGGCATAAGTGTAATATAATAGGTAGTAGAAGTCATGATGAATCATTTGAAGCAACGAAATCAATCCCCAAACTTGAAATAACCAAGATATCTACCAGAATGAAAAAATGCAAAAAATTGAATAAAATGTGTTTGGAGTAGAATCTAGAAAAACAACCAGCATCCATGAAAAGATCTCAAAAAGATCTTTCCAATGATATGAAGAATTCCCAAGTCTAAGATCAAATGCTCAAGATATGTTTCCTAGAGTGCAAAATTTTACCCCTAACTTTGACAATAGAAAAATCCATAATGAAAGCATCAAAACTAAAACCTAATTGTACCATTGTGATGGGCTTGGAATTAACTTTCCAACAATATCTTATTTTCAAAAAATAGATTCTATATGACCAAGATATGAGAAAAAATGTGAAGGTAGGTCCAAAAAAAGGTTGAGGAGGTGATAGGAAATGTTGATACAGTGCTGACATGACACTAACATCAGCAAGTGATGAGCCCAAAGTTGTTGGGAAAATAGCTATAGAGGCAAAAAAAATGCTAGAAAATGACTCCTACCTAAAAAAATCTAGTCTCCAAAAACAAGGCAAAGAAACAACAATGTCACTGGTAAAAGAGTTGATGCTAGAATAATCCAATGGCTAAAAGTCAAGTGTTTGAAGAAAAAAACACCAAAAAATGAAACTGATCTCATAAAAAGGGAAGGAGAGATATAGAGAGGTGGGCGCATGCAAAAGTAAAACTCATAACTATTGCATGAACCCAAGTGCATGAAAAGTAGAGGTTATAGAATTTGAGAAACAAGGAATCAAGCCATTAAGAAAGGCCTCCAAGCACATCTCATCAACCCCAAACCATTGAGAAACAAATGAAAAACACCAAACCTCAAACCTCTCAAAATTTTGCTTCTTCACAAATCATTGCAAGATGATGTGTTGCAGTCACAAATCAGCACTTAGACCAAGTGCTTTTCTTATAGAGGATGGAGGGAACTCCAATTAGGGCATAGGAAGGAAAGTGATCTCCATTTGTAGTTGGTCAAGATCATACATAGCAGGATTGATGCCCATCTCCAAGAGCATCAAAAATTGGAGAAGAAAAGAGGCATGAGTCACAAAAAATAGCACTAGAACTAATAAGAAGAAAGCTTGAAACTACCAAAGTATGTGGAAGTAAATCATGTGAGGAGAGGAAGTAGGTTCAGTGGGCAAGATGTATAGTTAGCAAAAATAAATTGTGCACAAATAATACACACACCAAAATTATCTAATTCTTAGCAACAACAAATATTCCTCACCAAAAAATGTAGACCAACTTCACATGCACACTCAAAACATTGAATCTGCCTCTACAATGGGCTAAATAAATCCCCAAAAAAGAAAAAAATAATGTTGTGTCTGAGCAAAAGAAATTGTCAATTCTGCAAAAAATATTGAATCCACCAAATTTCTTCCAAGAAAAAACACATCACTAGATCCACCAAACCCAGTGTGGGATAGAAAGAGACAATCCACATGTTCAAGGGTATTGAAGTGGCACTAAAAGGTGCAAGTGAGTTAGAGTAGAGGATGCATGTGGGTGCAGTAAGTCTAAGAACTACTAATGCATTGTAAAAAGAAAATTCACCAACCTTCAAACAATGCCCATGGGAAAAAACCTTTATCCACCTCCTCCATGAAACATAGGTGGCTAAGGTTGAGCAGACAATACAAAGAAATGACATGCATATTTCAAGGTGAGAACTCATGATTTATTAAACAAATCATTGTCCAACAATAGATACAATGAGTTTTAGTTTCTCCTAATCATCACTACCTATTCTACCTAGCCCAATTCCACTCAAGCCATGCATGTCACTAGAACTCATTCCAATGCCAAAAATTGCACCTCCACAAATTGTGTACAATATTCAAGGAGATAACAAAGAGTCTACTAATTAACTGCCAAGATGTGTGGGTATAAACTCCAAGATAGGTTGAGAGATGATGTTGGTGTTGAAACAACATTACTTGTAACTCCCACTCTTAAAAAACATGACTCATGACCAATACATGTAACTCCCACTCTCCAATTCCACCATCCACCTATGAACTTCCAATTGGGAATGAGTAGGAGCACATACAATTGGTTTTGTCAACTATGTTGATGAGAAAGGATGGGCATAATTTGTAGGGAAAATATTAAGAATGATGTTATTTGCATTTATGGGTCTACTAAAAAAAGGCCTCCTCTCCCTATTGTGAAAGACAAGCACACTAGTACCAGTCCATCTAAGGTTTCTATAGGGAGACAAAAATGTGGAATCCGTAAACCCCCACAAAGAAAAATTCCCTCTCCTTCTCTAATATATGAAAAGAGTTGAGACCCAAAAGAAATTTTGTAGGCCTCTTTGTAAAAAAATTTACAAATATTTTTTTGATAAATAAACTAAAAAAATTATTGTCTCAATTTGCGTGCCTAGGTCAAAATAACCTGTGTGCAAAAAAAATTTGTCTTAGAATTCAACAATGTCCAAATTGGATGTATTTTATATGGAAATGAGGGTTTTCAAGTGCTTTGAACTCAACAGTAATGTTCATTTTTTCTCAAAGTGCCTTGAAAATCAATGACCCCCCAAATCCAATAAAAAATTGTTGAAAGCTTAGATCTTAAAAATTGATTCCAAATCTCTCATAAACAGAGCATGGGCATGAAGATCTAGAGCTTTGATACTATGTTGAAGTTGATGATAGATCAACCCCATAGTTTTTAAGAATCACTTGCATGCAAATAGATATCACAGAAGAGAGAAAAAAAAGCTACAAAGAGAGGAATTGCCAGATCCATAAATTGGACATTCTTAATGAGCAAAAAAGGGATTGATATTTCAACAATGAATTAATCTCAATTAATGTTTACAATGAGAGATTGTCCTTCTAAAGGAGATCAAAACCCTAATAATTTCTAACCTAGGTTTCATAATAATAATTAATAAAATAATTAATTATTATATGCCTAAAGTTTAGCTTAAAAAACTATAGTTAACTAGGAAATATCTACTTACTCTTACACTTTCTTCTTTTGGCTTCAACACAAGTACAAAACTTACTCTCTCACCTTCCTCCAAGGTTTCTATGAACTCCTTTTCACTGACCATAAGAACATTGGGACTTGATGACTTCATCTCTCCATCCTCTAGTAGTGACTATATCTTAAAAATCACATTATCTTTCTTGAAATAAAAAGAATTCTTTATTCCATCATGCATGGCATGTCAGTCAAATTCTCATGGCCTTCCAAGTAGTAGGTGACATGCATCCATAGGTAAGATGTTACACAATACTTTGTCTTTGTATTTCCCAATGGAAAACTCTGCCCATGCTTATTCATTAACTAAGACATGTTATCATTTATTTAGCCAAGTGACCTTGTATGGGTTGATATGGGCTATCCTCTTCAACTTCAACTTTTTGAATGTCTCCTCTAGCACTATATTGTTAGTAGACCTTGAGTCTATGATGACTTTATAAATTTTTCCCATTTTTTTGCATTTCACTCTAAGTTGTGACCTTCTTTGACTAGGTTCCTCTTTTACTGGCTCTTTGATTAATGTTCTTCCCATCATAAAGTTCTCTCCTTCTTTTTCCTCTAAGGGTACCTTAGGATGTTTATCTCCACCACTCATTTCTTCTTGACCATATTTTACCCTCTTGTTACCTCTATGTGAAATAGAGATTTTCTCTATACATCTCTATACAGGGTGTCCCATTTGGTTGCAGTGGTAACACTTCATAGTTGCAAAGTAAGAACCTTTTCCTTGACCATTGTTTCTTCCTCTCTAATTTCTATTATATCTCCTTCCTTTATTATAATTTCCTCTTCTTAAACTTCCTTCTCATTGCTTGGTAAGATTGATCTCTCCTTGATCCTTTGTCTCAGAACTACTACCACCATATCCACCACTATTTCCTCTATTATCTCTTCCCTTTCCTCTACCTCTCGTAGTTCTTGAATATTTCTTCTTCCTTATCTTTGATGCAAGGAAGGATATGGAAAACTAGGGCCAATGGCATGCCCAACTCTCCAAACCACCCTGCAAGAGTTAACACAGTGAAAATCTAACACATAGAATCAACAACCAAAGAAGTAAGAGCAAACACTTTCATTGATTATTCAAATATTAAACATACATGCCCAACTATAAGGCCTTCTAGGTTATGGATAGATACAAATATATTCATGATTTAAGATCCAGCTTCAAATTTGCACTTTTTAGTTCTGCTCCCATCCTCTCTTAAAAATTGTCCTAGCTGTAAGCCCAAACACTCTATTTATACTAGCCCAAATGGCTTACAGATCATTCTATAACATAGAGAAGCCACAAGTTAGCTCTCAAAAAATATTAAATGAAAATAAACCTAACATCAAATTCTTGAAGAGCCACAAGTCAGCCTACATGAGCAATTAAATGTCCAAAAATTGATGTCCGAGTCAAATCATGATATCTCCTAGTTCTGATTAAATTAGAACTCATACTTTTAAATATGGGTATTATTTTAGGTCCTCTATAACCTCTTAAGTTTGAAAATCTGATTCACCAAGGAAAAGTGTGCATCCAATCTGAAATTCAAGCATAGAAAACTATCATGTAAAATTGTTAGAAATCAATACTCTAGGAGAATTTCTATATCTCCCAAATTATAAGGAGTTAGAAATTGTGCCTTTAAGTATATATATTACTCTAGGCCCTTTTCAATCCTTAATTTTTTTAGCCTCTCATTCATTATAGAAAATTAGTTACATTGTTTGTAATAGGCACCTACAAACCAAAAAACATAGTTTTTAGCAAAACATAGCTTCAGCGGCAACTGAAAATATGTAGGATAGCAGTGCAACTAAGGATGTTTCTACATTAGAAAACTAGGGTTGGAAGAAATGATTACCCTAAATCATTGAGATCTCACAACTTGAGCTGAATCCAACTTATATTGAGAAATCCATGAAGCATCTTCCATAGGTCTATTCTTCCACTTCACCAGATATTCATAATAATATTTTCCTCTTGTGTTCTAACCAGTTCCCTGATCCAATATCTATTCAAATTCTTCAATTTTCTTCTTAGCATAGTCCTCTGATACAATAATTTTTTCATCTAACTTATGATACCTATACAAATAAGAAACATTGAATATAGGAGATGTATCCATGTCATCAGGTAACTCAATTTCATAAGCATTTCCATTGTCAAACTTCTTCAAGATCTTACAAGGTCCAAACTTCTTCATCTTCAGCTTATTGTACATTCCAACTAGAAACCTTCCTTTCTTTAAATGAACCATCACCAAATTGAAAATCATGTTGTCTTCTAGACTGATCAACATTCTTCTTATACTTCTAATTACTTTGTTCTATCCTCAACTTCACTTCCTTATGTAAAGACTCCATAAAATCAACAAATTCTTCTCCTGCATCACTCCTCTTTTCCTCACTAGCAATATCTCTCAAATCTAATACACCTCTAGGATTCATTCTAGTAAAAATCTCAAAAGGTGTCTTCTACATACTCCTATTCCCAAAATTATTATATGTAAATTTAGTTTGTGCCAACACAATCTCCCAATTACTTGGATTATTCCAAACTAAACATCTCAACAAATTACCCAAGCTTCTATTCAGAACCTCTGTCTATCCATATGTCTATGTATGGTATGTGGAACTAAACTTTAACTTAGTACCCATCTTCTTCCATAAAGTCTTCCAAAAATAACCAAAAAACTTATTGTCTCTATCAAAAATGATACTTCTTGGTAATCCATGCAATCTTAGAATTTCTTTGAAGAAAAGTTTAGCAACATGCTCTACATCTGATGTCTTCTTACATGGCATGAAATGAGTTGTCTTAGAAAATTTGTCCACTACAACAAATATAGAATCATACCCCTTCACTATTTTAGGCAATCCAAGAACAAAATCCATACTAATGTCACTCTAAAGTTTCTCAAGAATAGTAATAGGTGTATACAAACTAGTATTTTGACTCACTCCTTTTGCAACTTGAAAAACTCCACAAATCTTTACAAATTTTTGAACATCTTTATACATTTGTTGACAATAATACTTCTCTTTTAGCAAACTAAATGTCTTACCAATTTTAAAATGTCTAACCAATCCACCACTATGCTTTTCTTTAATTAGATTCAGCCTCATAGAAGTTCTAATAATACACAACTAAATAACTTTGAACAACATACCTTCTTGAATGAAATAGTCATCATACTTACTTATGTGATTGGTTAGATTTGGCACTCTGCACTCTCTCCATGCCTCAAAAAAATCAAGGTCAACATCATACAACTCTTTCATTTCATCAAAACCAAGAACTTCAATCTTCATTTTAGTCAACAAAGAACGTCTTCTACTAAATGCATCAGCAACTCTATTAGTAACTCCACTCTTGTGCTTAATGACAAGTGTAAAAATCTGCAAATACTCAACCCACTTCATATGTCTAATTCAATTTATGTTGACTTACCAAGTGTTGTAAAGCTTTATGATCGAGATCCAGCACAAGCTCCTTAGGAATCAAATAATGTCTCCACTTCTTCAAAGCTTGAAAAATAGCATAAAATTCTTGATCATACATAGAATACTTCCTTTTAGCATCATTCAACTTTTCACTATAGAAAGCAATAGGTTTACCTTCTTGACTTAATATAGCTCCTATTGCATTACCACTTGCATAACATTCAAATTGAAATACTTTGTTGAAATCAGGTAAAGCCAATATAGGTAATTCAACAACATTTTGTTTCAAAATCTCAAACTCTTATCAACTCCACGTGTCCACTTGAATTCCTTTTTATCCCCCCTCATTGTCTCAGTCATAGCATTACAAACAACACTAAAATTCTTTATAAACCTTCTGTAAAAACTAGCCAAACCATGAAATGATCTTACCTCACCCACATTCTTAGGTGTAGGCCATTCCAAAATTGATTTAACCTTCTCAAGATCCATATTCAATCCATCAACTGAAATCAAAAATCCCAAATACACAATCTCATCTTGCATAAAAGAACACTTTTTCATATTAATCAACAACTTTTACTCTTTTAACCTCTACAATACTTGTCTAATATGCTCAAGATGTTATTCCTTAGTCTTACTAAATATCAATATATCATCCAAATAAAAAATCACAAATTTACCCAAGAATATTTTTAGAACTTCATTCATCAACCTCATGAAAGTACTAGGTGCATTAGTCAAACCAAAAGGCATAACCAACCATTCATGCAAACCATCTTTTATCTTGAAAGAAATCTTCCATTCATCACCTTCTCCAATTCTAATTTGATCATAGTCATTCTTCAAATCAATCTTGGTAAAATACTTTGCTCCACTCAAACAATCCATTATGTCATCCATCCTCAACATAGGAAACTTATATTTCACTATGATTTTGTTAATAGCTCTAGAATCAGTACACATTCTCCATTCTTGTTAGGTGTTAATATGGTAGGTATAACACATAGACTCAAACTTTCTCTGATTAATCCCTTTTGAAGCAATTCATGCACTTGTCTATTAAGTTCTTCATTCTTTGTAGGTGTCAATCTATATGGTGCTTTATTTGGAAAACTAGCTCTAGGAATTAGATCTATACAATGACTTATGCTTCTTACTAGAGGTAAACCATTAGGAATATCCTCAACAATAATATCTTTATATTCATTCAATAATAATTTATACTATCCTACCAAATTCTAATGCCTTGTCATTACTACCAATGTTTGGTCCTCTAGGAACTATAGAAAAATATATTTGATTGTTCTTTACTTCCTTTTCAAATTACTTTCAATCAACCGTGCAAATATTTATTGTAGTACAACTGGCCTCATTTGGACTTTCAATCGAAGGCAACAATATTTTCTTCTTCCCATTTATCAAAAGAGTATATTGATTGAATCTTCCATCATGCACAACATATCTATCATATTGCTAAGGTTTACCCAACAAAATATGACACAATCCATAGGCATAATATCACACAAAACTTCATCAAAGTAATAGTCAATTTTGAACTTCACAATACATTGCTCACTTACCAATATCTTATGCTCATCTTTGATCCATGAAACACAATAATGTTTGGGATATTTCAGCCTCTACAGTTGCAATTTTGTAACCAGCTCTTCTATTGCCAAATTTGTTGAACTTCCACTATCAATGATCACCTTTTAACATTTTTTATCCATCTTACATCTGATCTAGAAAAGACTTTTTCTATGGATGGGTTCCTCATCACTTCCCTTATTACATAAGGTTCTTCTCACCATCTAATTTTCTCTAGCCTCAGGTCCACTTGGTGAACTCTCAATATCTTCTTGAATCACAACATTTCTATTATTCTACCCACTTGGAGAAGATCTACATTTAAAAAATCTATGTCCTTCTTTACCACATCTAAAACAATTACCATGGAAACCACCTCTAGGATAAGAATTACCTCTTCCTTGGTAAGATCTACTACCTCCTCAGTATGAACTACTACCTTTACACTCAGTGTCATCTTTGTCATCATTCTTCCATTCAAACTTTTCTTTATCATGCACAAAAACATTATTTTTTCCACCTTCTCCATAAGATATTCCTCTGCCTCTCTAGAATCTACCACCTCTACCTCTGTCTTTGTTCATGCTTCTTTTCCAAGATCTCATCAACTTTCAAGGCATATTGATATGCTTCTTCCACACTTTCCAACTTCACAAAACTTATTTCATCTTGAATTCCAGATCTCAACATCATTGTCCACATGTCCAGATCTAATATTTAATCTATAAAATTCCTCAGTATACTCTTTCATAGTCATGTCCTTTTGTCTCAAATTTTGCATCTTTCTCAACAAGCCAACTTGGTAATCAACAAGAAGGAATTTGTTCTCTACCTTTTTCACCATCTTCAACCAAGTTCTAATCTTCTCTTCTCCTCTCCTTTTTCTATCAGTTTGCAAATACTCCCGCCTTAGTGAAGCATGACCTTTCAACCTAGTACCTGCAATCTTCACCTTCTTAATATTAGAATTCTTTTCATACTCAAAGAAATTCTCCATATCTGAGATTCAATCTAACACAAACATTAGTATCCAATTTTACATCATAAGGAACAACTTCTATAATAGGATTTGAATTTTCCCTAGACAACACTATCAATAATCTTTCCTCATCTTGATCTTCTTTAGGTTCTAGATCATGGTTTGGGGCTACTACCTCATCATCACTTACACCATCAAGATGTGCTCCTCTCCTCTAGGTTGTCTTCATAGCATCTTATCTGGTTGCAATTTTTCTTAATTGATCCAATATAACATTATTAGCATTTCCTCTACCATGAACCATCTTTACAAATTAGGTCCCTACAAGATCGTAACCCTCTACAAGTTATAGGTCAAATCCATAGATATACCACCCTACAAGAAAATCTGAATTAGGGTTCTACATGATCCAATCTCCATAAGGATGAACCTCAAGCTCTTATACCACTTAATGCAAGGAAGGATAGGGAAAACTAGGGCCAATGGTACACCCAGCTCTCTAAACCACCTTGCAAGAGTTAACACAGTGGAAATCTAATGCATAGAATCAACAACTGAAGGAGGAAGAGAAAATACTTTCATTGATTCTTCAAATATTCAACATACATGCCTATTTGTAAGGCCTCCTAGGTTATAGCCAAATAAAAATACATTCATGATCTAAGATCTAGCTTAAAATTCGCACTTTTTAGTTCTGCTCCCATCTTCTCTTAAAAATTATCCTAGTTCTAAGCCTAAACACTCTATTTATACTAGCCAAAATGGCTTATAGATCATTATATAATATAGAAAAGCCACAAGTAAGATCTCAACAAATATTAAATGAAAATAAACCTAATATTAAATTCTTAAAGTGCCTCAAGTTAGCCTGCATCAGCAATTAAATGTCCATAAATCGATGTCTGAGAAAAATCATAATATCTCCTAGCTCTTATTGAATTAGAACTCATGGTTCAAAATTTGGGTGTTATTTTAGGTCCTCTACAACCCCTTAAGTGCACAAATTCTGATTCACAAAGGAAAAGTGTGTATCCAACCTGAAATTCGAGCACAAAAAACTATCACATGGAACTACCAAAAATTGATACTCTGGGAGAATTGCCATATATCCCAACTTATAAGGAGTTAGAACTTGCACCTTGGATAATAAATATTAATCTAGGCCTTGTTAAATATTTGAAGTGAACAAAATCTCATTCATTATAGAAAATTAGTTACATGGTCTGTAACAGGCACCT